>JALAZF010000345.1:4800000-6000000 GCA_022829125.1 Lathyrus tuberosus | reverse complement strand
TGTCTAGAGTTTCATCTTTTGTACTATGCTTTAAGAAACAGTAGTAGACTCTATGAAAGGACTGTTCTATGAGGATGACTAGGTTCTGTTCCTATACCTCTAGGAGGTCGCCGGGACAATTTGTACGAAGCCCAAGAGGAGGTTGGAAACTTTTAAGAAGCCGACGGGTCCTTGTACTAGGCCCAAGAGGAGGCTATCATTCCCGGGGGAAGAGATCACTATACGAAGCCTAAGAGGAGGCTGTGAATACTTCTAAGAAGCCGTAGGGTCCTTGAATAATGCCCAAGAGGAGGCGGGGTTGCTTTTAGGAAGCCTGTGGGTCCTTGTATAATGCCCAAGAGGAGGCCGATGCTTTTAAGAAGCCCGTGGGTCTATCATCTCCTTTCCATTAGGAGAGATAACTCTTTTAAAGATAAAAACCACTGGTAAACATGCGAGGTTTACTATCCAGCGACTTTTAGCTTTTAAAGAGGGTTCCTTAGTTAAGGTCTAAGATTATGACCGTAGTGGGTACCCAAACCCCGAGACATTCAAGGAAAGCTATCCACAAGGAATAGATCAAGTCAGGAAAGTTTGAGAATTTGGAAGAAACTCAAAGATGCCATTCACGGAGAATACATTCATCTTGGGGAGTAGAGCTTCTTGACGATTCCTAAGGAGGACAACCGAAGAGAAGACTGTATCTGGTGCTCCTATTGGGGATCTAGGCATCTATTTCTACGAATAAATGAAACGGCGTCACCTAGTTCTAGACGTAGTTGCCGGGGAAACTCGAAATATCTATACTATTATTACACAGTAGATATGAGTTTATGAAAGAGACTTACAGTGAGCAGCCCCACAATATAGTTTATAATATGAAAGCAGTAAACGAAAGCGATAACCACTTACTCGGTTGGAGTGCTTCCATGCTGTTGGGTTAGTTGTTCAACAAAGAAAGATAGAAAACAACAGTATATTCAAAATCAAAGGAGAAAGTGCTTTGAAAAAGAAAGATTTGGGGCTTACAGCTCGAGGAGAGGCCCAGGGTTTTATCAGTGAGCGCACTGTTTGACTTTGTACAGAGGGACTTATACAAGTGACTGGGGCCCAAAAATGGTTTTCTGTACAAAGGGATGGGTCTTACACTCTCTCAAGAGGCCCAAAAAGGTTTAAAGGAAAAAGAGTGGGGCTTATAACACGAGGGTATGCCCAAATTATTTTTCGTTTAAAAATGGCGATCGCGCCGAGGTTTTCTTTTAACGAAGAGGGACTTATACAATAAGTGAGGCCCAAAATAGTTTTGGTTAAAAGGGGGTTGGGTCTTACACTCTAATAGAGGCCCAAAGTGTTTTGAACGGGTCTTATAGCTCAAGGAGAGGCCCAAGGGTTATTTTGAAAAGGCGACGATCGCGCCGTTTGTTTTTGACGATGTTGGGACTTATACAATATACTGAGGCCCAAAAATGACTTGGTCAAAAAAAGGATTGAGTCTTACACTCTATTAGAGGCCCAAAAAGTTTTAAGAAAAAGAAATGGGTCTTACTACTCGAGGGTAGGCCAAGGTTATTTTAAAAAAGGCGACGATCGCGCCGTTTACTTGTACAGAGGGACTTATACAATGAATGAGGCCCAAAAAGTCTTTGTACAAGGGGGGATGGGTCTTACACTCTCTCAAGAGGCCCAAAGTGTTTGAAAATTATTTATGAAGGTTGAATTAATCCAAAACCCTAATTTGTTTTCAAAATGTATTTAATTGAATAAAAATTCAATTAAAATGATCAAAAATTGTTTAACACATGGAAAACAAATTGTGATCTTGGATTAATGCTTCAACAATTAAGTATTGACCTACAAAATAATTAGAAAGCATTAAAAGTTGCAAAATCAATGTAGAAAAAATATTTAAAATGCCAAAAACAATCAAAATATTAATTCTTTGCAAAAATATCAATTATATGAAATAAATAATATTTTTGGGATTTTTTGATAAAATAAAATATTTTAACATTTTTGTGAATTATTAAAAAAAGAATCAACTCAAAATCATTAAAACTCAGAGAGAAATTAATTTTTGAATCAATTAAACAAAATCACAAAATTCAAATATTTGAATTTCTAAAAATGGCGCCAAGAACAAGCTGAAGAACACGCGCGTGTTCTTGGTTTCTCAGATTTGCATTTTCTATCCAATCTCCATGAATACGTAATCATATCATGCAATCCACATATCATTATGCTCGTCTCAACCTCACGATCATGGCTATGTACTTTAATTTCATTTAAATTAAACATACAACAAGAAATCACGAAGAGACCTCAAGAACCCTAATTTCTGCATGAAGGCTAGGATTTTTGATACACGATTCAAACAATGCAATTAACTGAGGGAAAACATTCCATGCATGATTATGAACATATGGCCAAATTATTGTGCGAGGAAATATGCATAGATTGAGAGATGACCAAGCATGTGCTTACCTCCATGCCGTGACAGCAAGTGCAAAGTGATTTTTGATCTGGAGGTGTTACAGATGAGTTGTGATGATCTGAACAGCTTCCCTACACCCTATGGATTGTGTTTGGATGGTTGGACTTGATTGAAATTGGCTGGATCATTTTGTGGTACCTCAGCTGCACTTTGGTTAAAACCTTGAGCAACCAGCTGGTGATTTTGTGAAATTGATGTTTCAGAAGTAATCTAAGTGTTTGATCAGCTCATATGTGATGTATGTGAGGTGTGTGAGTGATTGATTTGATTGGAATTGCTCTCAAACTCAAAACCCGATAGTGACTTGCCTTAGAAGGCAAAATTGGAGTGAAAGAAGAGATTTTGAGGAAAGCATCTGTTAGATGGCTTTGGTGTACTGAAACTGACCACAATTGAGCTCTATTTATAGTAGAGCAAGTTTGTTTTGGGATCCACAGTGAATGGCAACTGCAGCAGGTGTTTCCTCAATGTTGGCCAATGGAAATGCAAGTCTCCTCTAGCCATTGACTAGAGGTTAGGGCACAGAGCTATGGTCCCCTTGGTCTTGGATAAGTCTTGACTGATTTCAGATGAGAATGGCTCAGTCCATGCCACCTTGATGGTTCCATTGAATGCCTCATTCCAAATTTGAAGTCTTGTCCCTATTTTGGCCATTCTAGGTTCAACATGCTATTTCTTGTTCCATGGACTTTGGAGGCTTGGCTCAGTGATTGTCCCCTTTAGATTCAATCCTCTGAGGTGTCCAAGTGGATAGGAGCAATTGAATTTGGCTGATTTTGGCAAATCGACCAAAGTTGCAAATTCTGCCTTGCCTTGACAGATTTTAGCAACGCAACTTGCCAATGTCATATCTCATGGTGTAAGTTGAATTTGGCAATGTTCTTGGCCATTTTGGAAAGCTCTTACATGATACAACAACTATTTGAACAAGTTTGGTTTTGATCTCTTTTGATTCCAAGTGAAAAATCCCCCTACATTTGGCAAAAAGTGAGGCAGAATCTGACTTAGTGAAAATTTCACTAAGTGTTGGAAAAAGTGACATTTTCACTTTTCAGCCACTTTGATCACTCCATAACTCAAAATCCTTAAATGAATTTGAATGACTTGTAGTTGAAGTTTTTGTAGGTGATAATGAGGGCTACAAATCCATCTTTGGATGAGAAAAAATGGCCTTGTGGTTTAGGAGTTATGGTCCTTCAAAGGTGGTACCCTTGCCACTTTATTTTTAACTTAGAAAAATTTCTAAGTTTTATGGTTACCCCTTTTACAAGTTATCTCACTTTTCTTGATTTTTCTTGATGAATGATGATTCAAATCATACATTAACATCATTTTAGGGTTAAAAATCCATTTTGGTGAAAAATCTCAAAAAGTCAAAGTTGACTTTTGTGCACAGTTGACTTTTTATCAGATGAATTCCAAACTGTGCAATTCTTCAGGAAATCATTTCCTTGACCTAAATCAAACTTGATGGACATGTTCCATGGGTGTCACAGGGTATATTCAATCATGTATTAGGGTTTAGGAGCATGTCTTGGTCAAAAGTCAAAGTTACTGTTGACTTTTCCCTTAAAACCCTAATTGTGGTGCAGATGGAATTGAGACTTGTTGCTCAAGCTTCTTGGATTAATCCATTGTTACAAATGGATCAATATGGTATATTAGAGACCCTCAAATCATCTCTTGAGGTCTTGGCTCATGATTTGTCCCAAAAGTCAACTTAGGGGTGAATTAGGTCAAGAAACCCTAATTCCTGATTTTTGATGAATGCATCCCTTGAGGCAAAATTGACTTGATGCATGGGTTCATGAGGTTCCATGAAGTATATTAGGTTATGTTTTGGATCAATGGCTTGTGCCCAGATGAAAATTTTCATCTAGAGGCCCTGGGTGATCAAAACCCTAATTTGGTGACACTGGCGATCTTGAGGCTTGATCCACCTAGAAGGGAGCAACCTTGTGCTTAATCCTTGAAGTGGGAGTCCTTTTGATCCTTTGTGGATGTTGGAGAGATTAGACAAGTTAAAAATCAAGTCATTTCTTGATTGAGCCTTTGTCTAAAGCTCAGAGAGGGCTTGAAACCCTAATTTTGATTGTAGTGAGTGCTCACCCATCTTTGGGGAGACTGGTGATTTGCCCAATGATGGAAAATCTAAGTGGTCAAAATTTGGGGTATGACACTGCTATGTGCATGTAATGTGGTAGTTTAAATCGTTTTTGGTCTAAGTTATTGAACTCGTGTCAGTTAATCCTTAAATGATCTAAGTCTAAAAAATTGCTAAAATCGTGTCTGTGAACAGTCTTAACTAATGAAGTATCTTCCTCTTCTATTAGATGGTTCATAATTGTAATAAAACATTTTTCTCATGCTCATCACTACTCAAAATTGAAATTAAACAAATCAAAATCTGACATGCGTAAAAAGAAAATAGATTTTATTTAAATCTCATATACCCATATCTTTTGAAAGACATATGAAAAACTTTGAGCGGCTCAAGAAACCGCCATCATTAAAATATATCAGCCACATTTGCCACTCACAGAAGAGTAGTTATTACCCATAACCGATTAATATTTCTCCATTAAATTAGGTAACTGCTTCGTTTTCCTTTCCCATACATCTACACCCTTTAGTATACCCTAGGCAATCATGACTTACCTAGGAAATAGTAAACACTAATCTTTGGTACCGATTCAGTCATCACTCTTCACTCTTACTCACTTATAAATAGTAGGAATTTTCCTTCATCTTATTCAATCCTCAAACCTAAATTATCATCCTCCTAAAACCCTTATTTGAACTACAACAAAGTGATGGCTTCTCAGAGGACTGACCCTACCTTTTTAGGAAGAAAAGAAAATTTAGAAGTTATTTCTGAGAGAAGATCTAACCTATCTCGTCTCAGAGATGATGGTTTAGAAATAATAAGGAGCATGCAAGCTCAGTCTTGGCATAACTACTACTCTATACTAAATGGTCCCATCTTTCCCTTGTCAAGGAATTCTGGAACTTTGCAAGGATCAGTAATGACGGGAATACTATCTGGTCTGAAGTCTATTTTCACCCCATCACTATCTCTGTCTCCTCAATAGAAAAAACCACTAGATGTGTCTCCTTCGGAGCCACGATTGATGACTATCAATCTGATTTAAGCATGGTGGAGAGGTGCAAGATTCTATTTGAATATTCAATTCCTTATGAACCGAACAACCCTGAGAAGCTTCTTCCTTCTCCCAAAACCTGGTTCAAATTCTCCTTAACCAACCTTCTTCCTCGTTCAACTGCTAGAGGCACTTTAACGCATGATGACATAATCTTTATCTTCCTCCTAATGCATCATGTTACGATAGACCTTCTCAAAACCATTTTTAACCATTTGAGACACTCTATCAAAGTCTCAAGACATCAGATGCATTCTTACATTCCTTATGGAAGGATATTATCTGAAATAATGCTAAAAGAAAAAGCCTGGGAATTGATAAGAAGGCTTGGACCAGGACCTTCACCGGCTGAAGCAAGATGTGAAAGAGTGGACAATGTTGAAGATTTTGATGATTAAGTTTTTAAACTTTGATGTCCTTCCAGTCGTTGTCATGTTTAGATAAAACTATCGTTTTGTGTTGTTTTGTGTTGATGGTTCTATCCCATTCTCTGTATGGTTCCAAATCAATTAATCAATGAAAATGCTTAAGTTTTATTTCTGAAGATGTTATTATTCATTATCACATTTATGTTCAAACACTCTAAACTTTTTGATGTCAAAAAGGGGGAGAGAAATAGAAATATGATTTTGATAGAAATATGATTTTGATAGAATACAAAACTCAAACAAGTAAATCAATGACTCAAACAAGTAAATCAATGATAATATGTTTACCACTAACGTTTGTTAGATGTTTAACCAAGGAACTATGAACAAGTTCACTAGGCATTCTTACAGAACAGGTTAAATAGGAATAACTCTGTTAAAATTCTTATGAAATGTTTGTTCATATTATCGAAGTTGTACACTTCGTAAACATGTGTTCAGAATCATATTGACCCAGTACTATTCAGAAGTTGAGAACTTTATGAAAGTCAAAGTTATCGTAATTCTTGTTTCACTTTGTTCAAAGCTGTAAGCTGTCTAAGAATATGATATTCAGAACATAAGAATCATAAGAAGAAAAGCAGTCAAGACAGAGTCTACATTTCAAGATGTTTTTCAGAAAAACTGAGCAAATCAGAAGTCTAAGGCCGTCTGAAAATATGGATAGAAGATCCAAGAAGAAGAAGTTATGAGTTTCACCAAGAATCCGATTGAGAAGAAAATGATTTGGTATCAGGCTAAATCTACACTTGGTAATCAGACTCAGTATATAAAGATTGGTATCAGACTCAGTCTGTAGTGATATCAATCAGAGCTAAGCTGTGAAATGCTTTCAAATACCTTCATTGGTATTAATTTCAGGACACTAAGAGAATACCTTTCAGTTGGTATTAAACTCAACCTACTTTGATCAAGAATCAAGCTTTGATTAACCTATGAGTTGTGATAGTAACAAGGTTCTGAGATGAAGGCCTGTGTTCAAATTCAAACTCTAAAAAGTCATGATCTTATTGGTGATTTTAAATTAATATATCTGAATTATAATTCTGAAGATCCCAATATCTGACTTATAGAAACTAAGGGGAGACTACTCAGAAGATTCAAATGTTAAAATCTATAATCTTCATCAAGTTTGAAACTCAGGGGGAGTTTCTTAAAGACAACGTCTGTCTCTGATAAATAGCGAGGCTATGTTATTAGAAAAGAACTGTTCTTTCTCAATGCTAAAATGTATCTGCTACAAAGTAGAAAATACTTCAGATGTCTCTAAAGATTATGAGCTCTGATACGATGTACACAGGAACTAAGTTCTAAAGATCTGAAGACAGAAGTTCTGATGAACTAGTCCAAATGCTGAATATTTTTTAAAGACAGGATAGAGAAGTATTCCTTTTCTATTCTTTGTTCTGGCAACTCAAATCGTTATTTTGTGAGTCTTTGGATCGTATGAGATTCTAGATGATCACAGATAAAATTTTGGGGATAACACATTCAAGGGAAGCTATTGTTCCAGACTCTGAATATGTTTAGTTTGGTGATTACCTTGTATAAAATGTTCAATCAAAATACATGGTTTTGTCATCATCAAAAAAGGGGAGATTGTTAGAGCAAGAGTTATCTCTGCAAGTCATCTCTATGTTTTGATGATAACAATGGTATTTGTGAAAGAACCATTTTATGTTCTAATGTGTGTTGTGTGCAGATCATAATCATAGAAGATATCACATCCAACAAACACCAGCAAGATGTGCATAAATGATCATATGCGAGTTACTATGTGTAACGCAAGTCACAAGAAGCAAGTATGCTTTTGTATCTGATCATAATCAGATAGATCCGAGGATGCCGATATTGCTATTGCAATGCTCTTGTGGATGTTACTCTGAAAGTGGTAATGATTCTGAAGATAACGAAGCTTCTGAAGAGACAATGTTATGGAGAACTGAAGTGCTGAAGATTCTCATGACTTGAAGTTCTGAAGATCTGAAGACTTGAAGCAGTGAAGATAACGGGTTTCAAGACAAGTGCTGAAGTTCTTAAGACAGATTCCTAATGGACAAGCTCTGAAGACGGAAGATTTGAAAAGATCTGAAGACCCAGTTGTAAAGTCTCTACTTATGCTTCAATTAATTACCATCAGAAGCCTCTGAAGATTTGAAGAAAAATGTTACCGTTAGCAATGACTGTACACCGTTCTAAAAGACCAATCCCATCACTTCTACAGTAAAAAATAAGATATGGCAGTACAACTTTAATCATTACATAACGACTCTTTTCAAACGGCTGAAAGCTCTCCAACGGCTATATTTTACTTGGCTATTTAAAGGAAATGAGTATGCGCTTCTGAAGGTGTCGATGTGATGATAGTCGTAACGATCTGTTATCGTTGTTACACTAAACATTCAAAGCTATCACCATTAATACACGACCATTGTTGTTGAAGCTCAAAGATCATCATTCAACACAACAACAATCAATTGGAACAGAAGCTGTTGATGAAGAAGACAACATTGCAAATCAGTCAAGTCATCAACCACCTTCTTGTTTGAGCTACATTGAAGATCTGAAGCAAGGAGTTGTTGCTCGAAGCTTGTTCAACAAAGAAGACGAAGAAGAAGAAGATCTATAAGATGTCATCAACTGTCAAATTAACATACATCTTTGTAGTATATGAAGAAAGCAAGGATTTGCTACTCAAATCTTGCTTGAACACTTGTGTGTTCTTATATACTTAAACTTATGAGTTATCTGCTTGTTAAGAAGCATCAATGTAATCTCCAGAACAACTAATTATATGTGAATTAGGATTCCTCAAGTGATCAGTGGATCAGAGACTTGAGAAGACAATGGCTTAGTGTCATTGTGGAAAATCCTGGAAGAATGGTCAATAAACTTTATATTCGTTGAGTCGAATCCCTGAACGTTTAGCTGTGAAATCCTGATAGTAGATCTTGTGAGATTGGAACCTATTAGGTCAATGTTCGTTATATTCATTAGGTTGAATCCCTGAACGGTTCATTGTGGGTTAGTCATAGCTGCGGTTGTGCAGGATGTTAGTCATCGACTATTTCCCGTGCATCTGTAATCAGATTGGATTATAGTGGATTAAGACCTTGTGTTCAAGGTGAAATCACCTTGGAAGGGTGGACTGGATTAGCTTGAGAATGGCTCAAGTGAACCAGGATATATCGTGTGTTCTTTACTCTTGTTTATGCTTGTTTTATTATTTACGTTTCTGTATCAATTATCAGAACCTTGCATAGCAAGTCAGAACCTCGCAATCTAACTCTGATAAGCTTCCGCATTGCAAGTACGATTAAAGCATCGCTAATTCAGATTCTCCTTGTTGCTTACGCTTCATGCATAGCACAATCTGAATGACGCGTTGAATATCAGAGTCTCTCAATGCAACTCTAATATTTTCTTAAGTACGATAATGATAAGAGGCGAAAAGATTTTAAGAGTGAAAACACAATTCAAAACCCCCTTTCTTGTGTCTTTCTCACACCTTCATGTACTAGGGTTCATGATCCGTGGAACAGGGTTCTAAAGAGTTTCCAGAGTCAGCAACCCATCTTTCGGATATTATCGATTTCCCATATAACTTGGTAGTCAATAATATTCTCAAGAGATTCTCGTCCGAGTGTAGTATCGTATATCAATCATTTTAGGAATCGACTCCCTCATAGTCATCGCACTACGTCCTAACAGGCCAAGTGGGGTTAAAGGTGACTAATGGTCATCAGTGTCATGGGCACCTAGGTCGAGAGTAGTAACGTTTTCACGAATAGACTCGTTCAACATGACTAAACTCTCAAGAGGGACTCAACTGAGTGATGGTGTCTCAAGTCAACTTTTTCGGGAATAGACTCCCTCAAAGTCTCCTTGAATGTACCATCGTCCTATCATAGGTGCACTCAAGTCCGGGTATAGGAAATAACCTCACTACTCAAAGAGTAGCAACCCTGCACACAGAGAAACCCAAACATAATAAGTATATATATAGATATACAAAATGTACAAGTATATAAGCAAGCAAACATGTAAGATAACACAAATACAAATAAGATAGGCTTAACCCTCTTAGGGGGCCCTCCCCATTGAAGTCGCCATTTCTGTTGCGGTGAGAATCGAATATCAAGCTATTAATTAACTTGAATCACAAAACATGAAGTTCACCACCGAGCTTTGATTTATCCAAAGGAAAGGGTAAAGATCGAAGAAAACCCTAATAAGAGATCTAAGGTTCGGGGGTTGGTTATACCTAGGGAAGGTGTTAGCATCCTAGATATCTTTAGTACTCTACATGAACCTCTTGTTAGTATTTGTGTTATGTTATTGTTTGCTTGCAAAGGGAAATGTGCTAAGGTAAAGACCTAGGGGTATATATACTAAGTATGCTCGCCAAGACATCGCATCTCGTGCCTACGTATGCTGACGGGAATGGAATAAGAGCATTCGTAGTTCCCCTCACTACGGGGTAAAAGGGTAAGAAGAAAAGGTTAAAAAAGAAAAAGGTTGCTCACTAGGATCTCGCAATCCTATGCCTACGTATTCTCAAGATGAACTTGATAAATCAGAGCGTCTGTAGTTCCCCTCAACGGGGGTGATGAACTCTTGACCGTGGTCAAGATTCTAAGGGAAAGTAGGGTCTGACAGCAAGACACCTACATGGAGTGCGGCGACTCCAAACTTAAGGCTAGGTAAAACAGGGAAAGAAAGTGTCCACGGGAAAATAGGGTCTGACAGCAAGACACCTAAATAGAGCGCGGCGGCTCTAAACCTAAGGCTAGGTAAAATGGGGAAGAAGGCTACCTATGACTATGAGGTCAAGGGTTGAAGATGACTATGAGGCTAAGAGAGGGTAATGAGATATCTATGACTTTGAGTTCAATAGAGAGACTTCCCTTTGGAAGAAGGGGATGCAACTTCTTGTGAACAAGAGTTGAAGTGGGATTGAAAGTATGTGAACAATATGAGTTCAAAGATTCAAAGGTGGTAGACATTAATCAACATATGAAATAAATTTCCAAGTATGAACATGGCAAACATGGATAAGTAAACACATAAGGGTGACAAAGATAGCATCCTCAAAAGTTTGAAATCAAAGACAAAACGTCAAAGATATGAGACTTAGCAACAAAGGCCAAAAAGGTACAAACAAAGCTCTAATAAAATGACCTTATCCAAGGTCAAGAAATACTCTTAAACAACCCTCTCATACCATAGCTCAATCTAAGGAAGCATCTCACAAAGCTCTCAAGAAACAAATGATTTTTCAAAGAAAGTTCAAAAATTAAGCATAAGGTTGTTCATGTTGTTGAAAATTAGTAATTAATATGAAAATAAAACAAAAGTGAAAATAAAAATTATAGAAGATTAATTTAAGTATTAAAGAGTATTAATGATTTTTTTTGGAATTTTTGGGTGAAAGAAAACATTTTAATAAAATAGCATTGGAAGAAATTAAAGAAAGAAAATGAATTAAAAGAGAAAACAGAAGGGGGTACAATCTGGAATTTAATCTGAACTATAATTCATTGCTAGGCGCATGGGCCTGTGAGTGGGGGGGGGGGGGGGGGGCAATTAGCAGGTCAGACCCAAGTCCAACAGAATAGGATAGCTAATGAAGGAAAAAAAATGGTAAAAGGGCGTCTGGGGCGAGGGAGATTCGAACCCTAGACCCCTTGGTTACAAAGCGCGCTTCATACCACTGGGGTGGCTATACATCCAGCGTATAAGCCCACCCCAATAGTAGATATACCATGAGCGAAAAAAATGATAGCTTTAATAAAAAACACCAGCAAAGCATTAAGATAAACATGTCGTGTACAAAAGTTATGTGACCTGGTTATCAATTGGTCACCAGATCTTTAAGTAGCAAACAGACAAAAAAAAGGACCTAACTAATCTCATCTTGCCACGCCTTCACCTGCTCCATGCATTCATGCAAAAACTTAAAAGCTATTATGAAATACCAAAAACAGGCCATGGTGATCGTCTTACTTGCTCAATCAATTTCGTATTCATTTTCCAACCAAAACACATGAAGTAAAATACCAAAACGTAAAGCTCATTTATAAGAACACATCTAAACCCTAAACGAAACAAACTACGACTGAAGCTTGGAGACAACAGGACACGAGAACATGTATTCAGAGCTGACATAATCTTGACAATACAAAGCTAATGTAAGCTCAAAGGTTCCAAACATGTCATCCTTCCTTCTTGTGCTATCATTTTACTAACAAGATTCCACCATAATCTAAGAAATAAAACCTCACAGAGTAACACTCATAACATAGGAATATCTCAGAACCTAAACCATTCACCATAATGATCTCACCAAGAAGAAAACAAAGTGGAACTGATACATTCAGAACTGGAACCAAACCTCACAGGGTATAATCATGCCAAAACCAGTTCACAAGAACATTCACATTATCAACTTAGGCTAGTACAAATGTAAACATACGACATAACAATAGTGAGGAATCATCTATGACTTGTACATGAGCATGCTGTTATGAATATAAAGGAAAAGTGAGTGAGACTTACCAAGTGGAGTAGGTCCAGTGCCTCTTCACTTGGAAGCTTGGCAATGTGACTGACTAAGCTCTCCCTCTTCTCTAAATGCTAACAACTGATGAGCTGATATTTAACTCCCTTGGTGGCACGATCTCAGAAACTCTCTGATGTTTAGTGTAGTATCTTGTGGATGATGGATGTTCTGATGTTGTTGTTGATTCTTGGTGTTTTTGCAAATGAGAGTGCCTCTCCTTTTTATAGGCAGGACGAGCTGGTTCTTGCATTGAAAGCACAGAGGATAATGATTTTATTTTAGGGAGAAAGAAGGCAAAGTGGCTGCTACATGCATGATCTTTTCCACTGATATTCTTAAGCCAAGTGAACTGTAGTGGTTGCTTGAACTAGGGCATGGGTCAGAAAATAAAGAAGCACGAACCAAGGGATATGAAGCATTGCATAGTGGTTCTTGTTATTGGCTTTTGTGTGATTACTTGCATGTATAAAGTTGTTGTACTTGGAAAGTTTCTTCTTGCACGGATTTGTGGGAAAGAGAGCATTAGGAAGTGATGATGAAAAGTCAGTAGGTTGTACTTGTTTGGCTGAGATTTTGCTCAACAGGGAAGGCATGGTTTGGTGTGGAACCAAAGTCGTGTCATGGACTTTTCTACATTATAACTCTTTGTCAAGTGCACCAATTGAAGTGGTTCCTAAACTCTTTGAAAGTTGGCATGTAGCAGGACAATTTTGATGTTGTGACAAATTAAAATAGTGCCTAGGAACATGTAAAAAAAACGTGACAAAGTTTGGTGATCACAAGGGAATGAAATATGAATTTTCTAAGTATGAAACATCATGCAACATAGCCACTTTGGCGCACCATTTCTTAATGATCAATGCTCCAATTCGTGAATTCTTTGGCTCATGGAGTTTGTGATAGGAACCAAACACACTTGATTGCTTGTTGAGTAGGACTTCTTAGATGTATATGAGCTCAAATGGTTGCATTTGGAGCCTCAATTATCTTTCTTAAACAGCTGACTTCCTATACTACTCTCAATCAACTTGTGAACACTTGGGATGATTATATGGAATCAGAGAATGTCTTAGGAGACCTTGAAACATGTGAGATCATGGTTTAATGACCTTTGTTCTCTTTCCTGTGAAATCTTGGCTTTCTCAAAAAGAACAAACTAGCAAGACAAAGGTTAGTTAAAAAAGGATAGATGATTGAACCCTACATATGAGTGCAAGATGTCACGGCATCTAAGGGGTAATATTTGGGGTATGACACGGTGGTTACAAGTTGTATGATGTAACAAACAAAAGAATCGTGATCAGCAGAGATGTGTTTTCAACAAAATTAAGTACATGCAGCAGAGTGCAATCAATTGTCATAACACGTCAATCGGCTACACTAGTGAAAAGTTTGTTACTGCAATGCTTGGAGGTAGCTAGTCCCAGTTGAAGCCTGAATAGATGATAATGTGAGAAGGTCAATAAGACAAAGAGGTTTTCCTACAAGACTCTAGGATTGTGAGTTGTTCCAAGTTAATGAGATAAATGACGATGGTGATTTCGTCCATTTTGCACTTATGGTGGAATCCGAACCTGATAAAATGGAGGAGGCTTTGAGTGATCCAAAAGGCAACAAGTGGTCCATTTATCAAATGGACGTGAAATTTTCATTTTTGAACAAACCGCTTGAAAAAGAGGTTTATATAGAAGATCTCGTTGGTTTTGTTATGAAAAACCAAGATTCGAAGTTCTATAAATTGAAGAAAGCGTTGTCCAATTTAAAACAAACTCCAAGATCTTGGAACATGAGCATAGATAGTTTCTTAAAGGAGATAGGTTTCAACAAGTGTGTATCCGAACATGGTGTGTATGTGAAAAGGATGCAACTGAAGGGTTATAGTCCTATGTATCTACGTGGATGATTTGTTGATTGCGTGCAGTAATGAAGAGTGCAATTCTAAGTTCAAAGGTGAGCTTATTAAAGAGTATGATATGACAAACTTAGGCCTTATGACATACTTAATTAGCATTGAGTTTTACAAGTCTAAGAAGGTACTGTTCTTACAACAAATAAGCTACACGTTTGAGATTTTTAAAAAAATTGAAATGGAGAATTATAAAGTTGTCATTACTCTAGATGAGCCAAGGCTGAAATTGACAAAGAATGAGGATGAGCAAGATGTTAATTTAACTCAGTATTAGAGCCTGGTTGGATCATTGCGTTACTTGTGCAATACGCGACCGAATTTGGCGTTTAGTTTCGGTATTATGAGTAGATTCATGGAGAAACCGAAGGTGTCTCACTAGGAAGTAGTCAAGAGGATTCTTAGATTCGTCAAAGATTATGTTAGATGCGGAATTTTGTTTCCCGCAATGAAAAATGGCAAAAAGTGCAATTTACTTGGATATGCTGATTCTAAGTGGTGCGCGGAAATAAAAATGATAGAAAATCTACATGGTGTTCGAAGAAGGATCTGGTAGAGGCACTCTCTTCTTGTGAGGCAAAGTAAATTTCAGCTTTGTTGTGTGCGTGCATGGCCGTGTGGTTGAAGAATCTATTGAAGGAGTTGGGCAGCGAAAAGGGTGACGTTGTAATGCTCATAATTGATAACATTTTCTCAATTATTCACCAACCTCGTAGTTCCAAGTTCTAACAACATTAGTATACTATCTATAATTGCGAAATTGAAATATGATTTGATCAATTTTTGTAAGTTTCAATAAGATAAATTTGATCGTAATTTAAAATGTGACCTCAAAAATGTCAGTTTTTAGCATATCAATCTGTTTAGTAATTTTACAAATTGACTTTTTTTTTTTGCTAATTGTGTTTTACTCATGCTGTATAAAATCAAGGTTACAAGATTTACCTAGAAATCTTTTCTGCTATTTATGACTGGTAAAGTGAAATGGGTTTGATCTATGGCTCAAACTATATATTTTTTTTATAGTTTTTTATTTATTTTCGGTATAAAGCTGCTTTATTTAGTCTTTTGGTATGTGAACGTTAAGAAGTTGGTGACGGTATCTAGGTAAGAAAAATTGTAGCATGTAAATGAAGGGGAGTCGGGGTAAAGATCTATTAAAGTTATTCGGAGAAATTGATAAACTATGAAGATATTTTATATATGGTTTTAAAGAGATACTTCTATCTTGTCAGTGTTAGTTTTGGTAATCAATCGAGATATGCTTTTAAAGCAGACGGATGTAAAAATGATATTTTTATGGTATTCTAGATGAATATATTTACACGGAGAAGCTTGAGGGTTTCAACGATAATGGGCAAGACGTGCATGCACGTTTGTAAGTTGAAGAGATCTCTATTTGGTTTAAAATAGTCTCTAAGATAGTAGTACAAGCGTTTTGGTTCATACAAGCTTCAAATTAACTGCAATGCATGTGAGTATGAGTATTATATTTATATTCGGAATCATGACGATGCTTCTTTTATTTTCATGTTACAGTAAGTGAAGATATGAGATATGATGTAAATGAATCGAAAATCTTGTTGGGAGAT
The DNA here is from genome assembly GCA_022829125.1 of Lathyrus tuberosus. Classification (NCBI taxonomy): domain Eukaryota; kingdom Viridiplantae; phylum Streptophyta; class Magnoliopsida; order Fabales; family Fabaceae; genus Lathyrus; species Lathyrus tuberosus. Next base: position 5,983,881 of record JALAZF010000345.1, on the reverse strand, counting down.
GAGTTTGACATGAAGGACATAGGTGCTACTAAGAATATTTTTGAGATGAAAATTCACATGGATATGGGTGCTAGAAATTTATGGCTCTCTTAGAAATTCTATGTTGTAAAGATATTAAAAATGTTTGACATGATTAATATGAAGGTTGTGAGTACTCTATTGGCGAATCCCTTTTATCTCTCATTTGGTCATTGGCTAAAGACACATCAAGAAGCCGAGTATAAATCAAAAGTTATGCTATTGTTGTTGGTAGGTTAATGTATGTTATGATTTGCACTAGATCACATTTTGACATAAGTTATAAATCAAGTTTGTAAACTTATGTCCAAATAACGTAAAAGTCTTTGGGAAGCTGACAATTAAATTTTGAGGTATTTGAAAGGTAAAAAAGTCATTGTATCAAGTTAAAAAAGGACATGGAAATCATTTTGTTGTAGATATCTTGATTCAGACTATGCATATGATATAAATGACGCAAGATCTACGACTAGATATGTCTTTACACTTGCAAGTGAACCTATTTGATAGAACTAATAAATTTAATCCATAGTGGCCATGTCTACTAATAAAGCAACGTACATGAAAGTAGTTGAGATAGCCAAAAAAAACTTAATAGTTTACATGCTTAGTTAGGGAATTGAGTGTGGGCGAGGTGGAGTCATGGGCCATTTTAAGGCCCGGCCAGGCTGGGCATGTGCCCAGGATCTGGCCCAGAATTTTGCCTTCTTTTACAAAATCATTATGAAAATTATGGTGGTTAAATAGTGCTGTTATCGCGGTTGTAACCGCCACAATTAACGAAAATCAGAAAAAACATGGCAATTTTTAATAAAATTTACCACACTCAAAATGTCATAATATAAATTAAACAAAATGGCGATTTTTTTGTCGTTGATAATGACAGTTTTGACCTCCATATATTAAACATTTTTCATAAATAAAAACATGATTTCTTTTACCTTTTTTATGCAATTAAGCATAAAAAGTGCAAGAATTATTTTGATATTATAATATTTATATTCAACTAAATATTACAAAAAGTGCAAGAATTGAGAATAAAGTTGCAATTTAGAATCAAATTAACCAAAAAAAAAAAGAATACTTAGCAGAAATAAAAATTAACATAAAAGTAGCAGCTACTAAAATTTTAAAAAGCATGTATAGTGTTGTAAAAAAGAAAAAGAAAAGAATAAATTTTATCTTCTAATAAAACAAAAAATATATTAGGTGTTTGATAATGCTTTAACCAATTTCTCACCTATTTTCGCTTCAATTCTTTTACTTCAGGATGTTGAATTATTGTTGTTGTTGATTATTGTTGTTGTTGCAGGATGTGACTTATGAATTATGGTGCTGAATTGTTGTTATATTGATTGCTTCACTATATGTTACATGAGGTCCAATACTTTAATTTATGTTCACTTTATATAAATTATATGGTTCAATTTATGTTAACTAAGAATATGTTTTTTAAATTTAGTTTGTAGTTACAGTAGTTAGCAAATAAAATTTTGTAGTTAACTTGCTACTGATTTCATGAATCATTATGAATCACATGAAATGATGTTTCATGTTAGAATCAACCTCAAGTTGGATATGACTATGTTAGTTTTAAAATTCATTCGATACCAATTAAATTAAAGATCTTTTATTTTGATTGATAACTATTTATATATTATATACAATGTGAATTTGCGGTCTTTAAATTTTTGTTTAGGTTTCAAAAAGATTTTGACTTCGCTACTGAGTGGAGTTCAGTTACACCACAATAGTCGCGGTATAACTTATTTAGAAAATAAATAGATTTGACATGCCAGAACCAAACATATTGAATTGAGATTTCATAAGATTAGAGATTTACTTGCACCTATATAAATATAACTTGAAAAAGTTCATACTTCAAATAAGAAACTGATGCATTGACGGAACCACTCATCAGTGACAAGTTCAAGCACTAATTTGACTAGTTGCATATTTTTAATTGTTAAGACGTTGTTATAGTTTCCAGCTGCCAAAATGTGGTTGTTAGTAAGAAAATCCCCATAAGAGTTTGATATTTGTCAAGATAAAGATAGTTAAATATGACTCATATTCGTATAAGACAAGAATAATTTTTATATTCTTGTTATAAAAATTATATATATATATATATATATATATATATATATATATATATATATATATATATATTGTAACACGTGATACAAAAGTATAAATGCTTGTCGTCGCATACCTATGAACACTTAGCCGAATTACATAAAAATTTGAATTCTATAACACCATATAATAATCATCTAAAAGTTATTATACGATTTTAAACGTAATAGTAATTGGAGGTGGTCTTCTAGAACTTAAATCGGAGTAGTCACTTTATAGGGAAAAAATGTAAGTAAGAAAATACAAGTGGAGTTACATGAATAATAATCGCAATTTTAAAACGTAATACACAATTATATAATTTTCTATCTTCAATTCTTTGATTGCTTTGTCTTAGTGATCCTAAAATCTTTTTGTTCCTAAATAAAAATAATCAAGAACTTTGGGCGAGAAACAACTTTTTAAGGAATTTTTTACTAGGAACCTCAAACTCTACTCACTCAATTCTGATTGATGTTTTTCATCACTACATATTTAAATTTTCTTAAATTTTAATAATAACTTATGTGAGTCTCCAAGTACAACAATTATTTTGTTCTAGTCTGGATCTTATATGTGATGGAAAAACTTCAATTTTGAAGTTAACTGAATCAATTTTGATGAACAAGGATCAATCTTTCTGATGGATCATGTCTCATGTTCTTCACCCTTCACTTAGGTGAGACAACCACTCTTTAGTTGGAAGATGATTCTACACTACACAGAGAATTGAAAGAAGAAAACAAGACAATTGAAAGTGAGAGAAAAGAGATATTAGGTAGGAAGAATATGAATGTATTATTGTGCAAATTACACTAAAGGTGTTTGTTACAATGTGTGTTAATCACCTCTGTGATTTCTGAAACTACATAAAACTATTACAAAACTCGTTATTCTCTCATACAAGTGAAATTGAGCTCATTTCTATTTATAGATGAGATTAATTGTACTCTAAATAATCACAAAATAACTAATTCAACTTAAATTAAGCTAAGTCAATCTTCTTTGACTCTTCCGACTCCTTCGACGACATATTTCGACAAGCTATATTTGATTTTCTGTTAAATACAGTTAATACGAACTCTATTCGATGCATGCTATTTTGACACACACTAAAACACTCTTCGACACCTGTCGAATACACACATTATTTCGACTTCGACAAAAAGAATTACAAATTTAATAATATATGTTTAATATAAACTTAAGTATTTAGATCCATAAATGTGAGAATAATCCGAGAATCTAAACATATCTGACAAGTAAATATGAGAGAGTCTAATAATTAGAATTACCCCACTAAATTAGTTATGGGTTCGTGATATTGTAGCCACCATAATAAATTAGATGTATATTGTGAAATCTCAACATATACATCATTGATGAACAAAAGATAAAGCTAGCATTGCATAGAAAAGGAAGAAGAAGAAGATTAAGACTTGCATTTCACAACTGCTGAACCATTATAATGTACATTTTTATTTATAGAATACTAAAGCTAGTTATTCTCTAACTAATTTCAGTTAACTAATAACAAACTATGGAACTAGTTTATTACTTGTACATTAAGTAATCTATCTTATATGGACAGCTTATCTTGTTTAACATCCCCCCTCAAGCTAGAGTAGATGTCAATCATCCCAAGCTTGTTCTGAAGACTACTAAATGGTCCAACATGCCGAGACTTAGTGAAAATATTTGCTACTTGATCTTTGGATGCAATTGGCAGAAGGTGAACAGTCCCTGCCTGCACTTTATCCCTCACAACATGGCAATCGATTTCGATGTGCTTTGTCCTCTCATGGAACACAGGGTTTGCTGCTATATGAAGGGCTGATTTATTGTCACAATAGATCACAAAAGGAATTATAGGTTCAACCTGCAAATCTCTCAACAGATACAAAATCCATTGTCATTCACATGTTGCTTATGCCAAAACACGATACTTAGCCTCAGATGAAGACCTTGACACAACTGTTTGCTTCTTACTTTTCCAGCTTATCAAATAATCGCCAAGGAAAAAGCAAAAACCAGTGGTTGATCTCCTAGTGTCAGGACATGCTCCCCAGTCAAAATCTGAAAAAACCTTTGAGAACAAGACCTGATGATGATCTAAAAAACAAACCATTACCAGGATTGCCTTTGAGGTATTTCAGCATATGAATGTCAGCTATTATGTGCTCATCTGTAGGATTGCTTAACAACTGACTAAGTTTGCTCACTGCATATGAAATTTCAGGTCTGGAGTGTGTGAGATACAACAATCTTTCTATCAATTTCCTGTACTCAGTAGGATCTGAAATTGGCTTGCCAGATTCTGTGTGCAGTTGGAGATGGGGCTGCATAGGTGTGTTGTAAGGCTTTGCTCTAGTCAAACCTGCATCTTGCAACAAATCCAATGTGTATTTTCTTTGACGGAGAGTAATACCATCTTTGGATCTGCTTACTTCAAAACCAAGAAAGTATTTAAGATCTCCTAGATCCTTGATACTGAATTTGTTGTGCAAGAGGGTCTTAACATTGTTTATCTCATCAATGTCAGTCCCCCCTAAGACCAAATCATCCACATAAACAAGGATCATTGTGAGATGTTGACCATTGGATTTGGTATACAAGGAATAGTCTTACTTGGACTGAATATAGCCAGACTGAAGAAGTGTTTCAGTGAGTATAGTGTTCCATTTCCTACTGGCTTGTTTCAAGCCATAGAGCAATTTTTGAAGTTTACACACCATATTTGATTGGGGTAAATGTAGGCCAGGTGGAGGTTGCATGTACACTTCTTCATTTAGATCACCATGTAAAAAGGTTGTGTTGACATCAAGCTGAAACAAAGGACAATGATGAGCAGTAGTAATGGTGATGAAGACTCTTATAGTGGTCATCTTTACAACAGGGCTGAAAGTATCCATGTAGTCTGAACCTTCAGTCTTAGTAAAACCCTTGGCCACTAACCGAGCTTTATACCTCTCTACAGAACCATCAACATGTTGCTTGAGTTTGAAAATCCATCTACATCCAATGGCTCTTTTATGCTGAGGTAAAGGAACTAATGTCCATGTATCTGTCTGTTGAAAAGCTTTCAATTCAGACTGAATAACATCATGCCAATGTTTATTACCAATAGCTTATTCATAAGTATGAGGCTCAGAAATTAAAGATAAATGAAGAAGATATTGATTGTGTGCAGGAGACAGATTATGATATGATAAAAAATCTGATAATGGATACTTACTGTTAGAAGACAATTGAGTAGCATCTGAATTGGAAAGTGGAACTGTACTCTCAATGAGATTGCAATGGTAATCTTGAAGATAGTTTGGAGGTTTGCTAGTTCTAGTAGATTTTCTTAAAGGAGGATTAGGATCAAATGAAATAGTAGGGATATTATGAGATGGTGAGGAACTGTCAGAAATATTATGATGAGGTGTATTATTAGAAAGACACATTGGTGTTGGTTCGGGTGAAGAAGAGTGTGAAGGGGTAGTGTTTTGTGTATCAGATTCAATAATGTAGGGGAAGTCAAAGAATGTATTAAGATTTGAAGGATGTGTTGAGGAAGTGTGTTTGACAGATGAGGACAAAGAATGTTTGTATGGAAAAATAGTTTTAAAAAAATGACATCTCTGGATAAGAAGAGTTCCTTGGATTGTAAGTCAAATAAAATGTGACCCTTGACTCCAGTTTTGAAACCAAGATAAAGACATTTCTTGGATCTGGAATCAAGTTTCTTCCTATGTGTTGGTAATGTAGCAGCAAAACACAAACAACCAAACATTGTAAGAGAGTTAATATTAGGAAGACTATCATAGAGCAATTGGAAAGGTGATATCTGATTCAAAAAAGGTGTATAGAGTCTATTTATGAGATGAGTAGCATGACTGACAACATAGGACCAGAAAGTTTTGGGGAGTTGGGCTTGAAACAAAAGTGCTCGAGTAATGGCAAGGAGGTGTTGGTGCTTCCTCTCAGCTATCCCATTTTGTTGAGGAGTACCAACACATGAGGTATGATGTATAATCCCTTTGGATTTATAATAATCAACCAATAGGAATTCATTACCATTATCAGTTCTAATACACTTAATGGCTTTGTTGTGTTGGGTTAAGGCCATGGACACAAAGGCTTTGAGTAGGTTACTAGTTTCTGATTTGTGTTTCATGAGAAAGATCCATGAAAAATGACTCTTATCATCAACAACAGTTAAGAAAAATTTATGGCCATTAAATGATGGAATGGATAAGGGTCCCCAAATATCTATATGAACTAAATCAAAGACATCTTTGGACTTGTGGTTGCTATCAGGGAAAGGAAGTCATTTTTGTTTGGCATAAAAACAGATATCACAAGGTGTATTAGAAGTTGTAACAGTCACAAAAAGAAAACTCTTCTTTATTTCAATCAACTTGGCATTGGAAAGGTGATCAAGCCTCCAATGCCAAATATTACAATCTGATATGTGGTCAGAATTTACAGAGGTATTGGCTGAGCTATCTAGAGTGTTGATGGATGAAGGAATAGTGGGAGGAATGGTAACTGAGGGTTGATTGAGAATGTACAGTCCTCCCTTCAATTCAGCTGCACCAATCATCCTCTTGGAGTAAGTGTTCTGTATGAAATAAGAAAATTTGTCAAAAATAAATTGACAAGCCAAATTAGATGTGAGCTTAGGCACATAAATGAGATTGAATGTAAAGTGAGGCATATACAAAACATTGGTCAGCATAAAATCATCATCAAAGTAAATGGTGCCAACAAAAGTGGTTGAAACTAAAGATCCATTTGGCAGTTTAATAGTAATCTCAGGGATTCTTGTTAAACAAGAATATAATCTTCTAGAGAAATATACATGGTCAGTTGCTCCTGTGTCCAAAATGAAGGACTCAATTATGTCTTGAGATGAAAAGGTACAGATAATACCTAAATTGGATAGACTTTGAGTGACCATGTGATTCACACTATGAGAATTTGATGATTGCTTAAGTAATGCTAGAAGGGCTTTGTGTTGAGCAGGTGTAAAGCCAGTGAGACCAGATGTATTGTCTTTAGGTAGTTCTTCAGAAGATTCTTGTGAGACTTCATCCTCATTTTCTTGATCAGTAGAGACATTGTTGATGTGACACTACTGTTGCCAATGAGGTGGATAACCATGCTTTTTGAAGCATGTATCAATAGTGTGATTAGTCATGCCACAATGAGTGCACACTCTCATATTTCAGCCATGACCATTAGAGGATCTGCCACCCCTTGAGCCTCTACCTCGAAAACCAATGTTGCCTCTGCCTTGAGAGTGATTACTAGGAACAACCAATATCTTTGCTTCATCAGTTGGTACAAGAAACTGTCTTTCTTGTTGAACAAGTAAAGAATATACTTTGCAAATATTAGGAAGTGGATCCATCAACATAATTTGAGATCTTACTGCAGAGTAAGTATCATTCAAACCTTTCAAAAATCGGATCACTTGGTCAGAATCACGATAGCTATGCATCTTTGTAATGGTTATGCAAGAAGTGTTACATTCACACACAAGAATTGGACGAAAGTTATCTAATTCTTGCCATAGCATTTTCAGCTTTGTATAATAAGAAGAAATAAAAGATTCACCTTGTCTAAGAGTGCAAATCTCTTCTTGAATTTCAGATATCCTGCAAACATCACCATGATAAAAACGATCTTTAAGCTTTTGCCATATACCTGAAGTTGTTTCCATCCATAAAACGCTCTGAGATATTTCTGATTCCACTGAATTGTTCAGCCATGACATGATCATCGTGTTGCACCTATCCCATGCGATGGAGTTTCGATCTTCATCAGGTGGTCGAGGGAGTGCACCATTGATGAAATGCATCTTATTCTTGGATCGCAACACCATTGTCATAGATCGTGACCAAGAATGGTAGTTGTCGGCGTTCAAGAGAGGAGATACAAGAACCAGAGTGGGATTCTAATTAGGGTGCATGAAATATGGATTAAGAGTATCATTTTAATAACCCTTGTTCGCATTGAGATTTGAGTTGTTGCCATGGCTGGACGCAGGAGAACTTTGAGAGCTATCAAGTGACATGATGAAGATGAAGAAAAGGAAGGAACAAAAATGGAGGAAGAGCAGATTGTAAGAAAGAAAGGAGAGTTGTGAAGAATTGAAACAATGATTGCAGCGGAATGGGAATGGAGAATTAGCCACAGGTCGATGATACCATGTGAAATCTCAACATGTACACCATTGATGAACAAAAGATAAAGCTAGCATTGCATAGAAAAGGAAGAAGAAGAAGATCAAGACTTGTTTTTCACAACTGTTGAACCATTACAACGTACATTGGTATTTATAGAATACTAGAGTTAGTTATTCTCTAACTAATTTCAGTTAACTAATAACAAACTTTCTAACAAACTATGGAACTAGTTTATTACTTGTACATCAAGTAATCTATCTTATGTGGACACCTTATCTTGTTTAACATATATGTTCTGCTTGGTGTGTTTGGAGATAGATTAGTCTAAACGATGTTTCCCACTTACCATGACCTACATGCCTCGTCGAAACAATGGAGAATCCATTTAGTTACAGTGGATAATATATTTTCACATAGCCCTAAGTAACCATCTAATTACACTTATACATGTACATATGCATAAAAAAGTTAATTGAACATTTAATCAATATTTACATACTTCCTAGAGACAAGGAAACATAAGTAGTCTCTTCATTCATTCATCATGTTAAAATATAGAATCCATGAATTTCATTACAATTTAATATTTTCAATCAAGTTTTATGAATTTACATCTACTAGTTATGACTAGTCTTTGTTCTAAACATATATTCATTGTAGATTCTTAATAATTCTTAATCTCACCTTACCCTCATTTCTAAGTAAATTTTGAGTGATATTTAAGCCTAAGAATCAAAGATCATTCATTAGCCTTATAGATCATTACTTATGCTAAACTAGTGTTTTATAGCATAAATAAAAAATTTGGGGAAATTAGGGGTCATAAAGCGTGTCATGAAACCCCTTGATCTGAGTCATGAATCTAAGCGGTCTTTTTTTTCCTGCATGATTTGAGTTATGCACCGCCTGATATGAATCAAAACACCAAAATATCCATGATCCAAATCATGCATTTCCCCAACTCAAATGAAACCTGCAGAAACTCATAATATTTAGTTTTCTAACATCCAAACTAACACAAACATGTCCTAATACTCCTTAATCTTCAAGAATCAAAACCTACATGATCATACAGCTATTACACACGAAATCTAACCAATCTCACGCATGTAAAGTCAACTATCGTAAGGTTCCTCATACATTTTTCATCATTCCAAATTTACTAATTTCAAGTCCTAAACTAATATTCCTACTTCTACCAACATTATTGCTACATTTTCTAGTTAACCCTAAATAATGGTGGTTTTGGAGGGGGTATGAGGAATAACCCTGCAGGAAGGGGTATAAGAGATAAACACGAAGATTTCAAAAGGGGCTTTCTTGGCGCAAAACCATCTTTTGCGCACCTTCAGTTCAAGGTCGACATAAAAGAACTTCAAAGATTTGAAAAAGCTTATGTTGGCGTCGTGTTGGAATTAGGTTCGACCTACAACATTCAAGATGCATTACTAGCTGAAGGCTTTTTCCGTATCATGGCAATTCCTATGGGTGCAAACTTCTGCCTTTTGGAGGAGGAGGTTGAAGGGGAGATTTCAAAGTTGATGAAGGAAGACGAGATCTGGGTATCCCGTTGGTTCTCTGAGGTTCATCCATGGTCACCAGAGGAGGTGGATAACGAGATACTCACTTGGATGCGCTGTTATAGCCTTCATTGCCATGCGTGGTGCTCTCGCTTTTTCACGTGCATAGCTGGAACGGTAGGAGTATTCATACATTTTGATGATGAGATCGAAAATCTGAAGAAGATGAATGTTGCAAGGTTCCTGGTAAAAACAAAATTCTCCATTAATATGAATGAGGTATTTAATGTTTAGATGAACGAAAGGATCTATAGGATCAAATTAATTGAGAATTCTCATGGTCATATGAGGATTGATCCATGGAAACGTAGCAAGAAGTTGGATTCGTCTGAAGATTATAGTTCGGGGAGTGATGGTGATGATGGTGAGTGGGGTGACCCATCGGAGGAGGAGGTGGAGGAAAAGGGTGAAACCTCGCCGGAAAGAGCAATAAATGGCAGCATAGATGATGTGTTTTCCAAGGATTCAGGTAATGATCATGGTAGCTCAGGGGGGCGTGATGATGATAGAAAGAAAGTTGTCAGAGATGTTGGGAAAATCGGCGTCAGCTGTTATTAAACAACAAATAATTTTCCCCAGTAGAACCTTTGTGCGAAAACAAGTTTGGATGAACACGCGGGAAGAACACCTCAATCACACACAAAATATACTGAAAATAAAAGACACCACTATTTAACGTGGAAAACCCTCTAACACCGAGGGAAAAACCACGGGACAAACTCCGAAAAATATTCCACTATATCAAAGAATAATTACAATATTCTTCCCTCTCTTAAAACCCTCAAAAGATATAATATAGTGTTTCCCGTGAGACCCACTCCTATCCAAATATTGCAAACTAGCAATATTAAAGGAATAGTAGAGATGACACCTACCCAAGTGTATTTTTCCCACACACTCTCAGGATTTACAAACACTCTATTTTTCTCTCACTATATTTTTCTCACAACACATAAGCTTTCTTTAGCTTATGTTTTGCTTCTCATCGTTGCCTTTTCCATTATGCAAATGCCTCTATTTATACTGAAGGTAATGCAATGCAAGTCAAAAAAATTGCTGCTACTTTTTACAATGCTATTCAAGAATAGCTGTAAGCAATTGAAGCAAAGTGTATTTTTGCTTTTCCTTTCTTTGGCTGGACACACCTACCCTTGTGGGACCAACAATTCTCCCCCTCCAGCCAAAGGTGCCTGGGTCAGTTTCAAAGAAAGCAAAGTTCCCCCTCAAACAAAAGTCACACTTGAACCGTCTTGTCCATTCCTGTCTACACCGACAGACATAATTCTCAAAACCGAGAATTATCATGCTCCACCATAAAGAACATAACCACTCGAAATCAACACTTTTCAAGATTTCCTTCTTTCGGCACATGTCAAAAAAACCTGCAGAAAAATTATGGTGCCACTTCCATGTTTCACTTTTCCGGAAGTGTCATCTGCCATCGACATACTTTTCCACCACGCACCCTGCACAACTGTGAAACCAGTGCCCTGTGCGCAATTATGGACCCGCAAATAGAACACATCATTTATCCTGGTACCTGCGTCATACCAGAGGATGTTCATGCCTTTAACAGGCATCATAGAGCTTCGTCATATTCATCTCCTGCCAAAGCAAGAGAAACACTACTTGCGTCATTTTTGGAGCAATTTGCCGAGCCCGCTCCCCCTTTTGGGCAATTTCTTTTAACGTGCCCTGGTTGCCCGCACCTCCAACATACAAGATTCTCCTTTGTTGATTTCTTATTATTCTTCCAACCTCCAGCTACCAACGCTGAGTTTTCATGTGTGAAATTATTTCTTTTACTCAGCCTTTTCTCCTCTGAAAGGAGTTTACCGGTAACTTCAGAAAAGAAAATCTTCTCCTTCCCATGAATTAAGATCGACTTCATATGTTCATAGGACGATGGAAGATACCAGATAAGCCTCAACGCCTTATCTTCATCATCTATTTGAACTCCCAGTGTTTCTAGTTCAGAGACAATCCCGTTGAGAACACTCAAATGATCTGAAATTGTCGTGCCTTCACTCATTCGCAACGTATGAAACTGTTCTTTGAGATACACTCGATTAGAGACACCTTTTGTTTGGTACATCTCCTCGAGCTTCTCCCAAAGTTTCTTGGTTGTCAAATTTCCCTGCACGTTGGCTAGGACATTTTTGGCCAAGCATAGCCGAATGACACTTGCTGCTTTCAGATCCATTTCCTCCCAAGCTTCATCGCTCATACTAGATGTCCTGGTCCCTTTGTCAGAATCTTTGCTAGAAATTTTCTCCGTATCTTTATCCGAAACAGAGGTTGGTTTACCTTTCAATACTTTGTGCAATCCTGATTGAATCAAGATATCCCTGACTTGTATTTGCCACAAGCCAAAGTTCATCTTCCCATCGAACTTTTCAATTCCAAACTTCAAGGTCTGCATCTTTTCATGAACAAAAATTTCCTCACTGCTGTATGAATAGTACTACGTCCAGTACCGCCACAGTGACCACAATTTTTTTTCGCGACCAATTTTCACTATTCACGAAAAACACTATTCGTGAACAGTATTTTTTCACTATTCACAAAAACACTATTCACGAATTTACTATTCACGCGAACAGTACTTTCCTGAAATATTATCCGAGAGAACGAACCAGCTCTGATGCCACTTGTTGGGAAAATCGGCGTCAGCTGTTATTAAACAACAAATAATTTTCCCCAGCAGAACCTTTGTGCGGAAACAAGTTTGGATGAACACGCGGGAAGAACACCTCAATCACACACAAAATATACTGAAAATAAAAGACACCACTATTTAACGTGGAAAACCCTCTAACACCGAGGAAAAAACCACGGGACAAACTCCGAAAAATATTCCACTATATCAAATAATAATTACAATATTCTTCCCTCTCTTGAAACCCTCAAAAGATATAATATAGTGTTTCCCGTGAGACCCACTCCTATCCAAATATTGCAAACTAGCAATATTAAAGGAATAATAGAGATGACACCTACCCAAGTGTATTTTTCCCACACACTCTCAGGATTTACAAACACTATTTTTCTCTCACTATATTTTTCTCACAACACATAAGCTTTCTTTACCTTATGTTTTGCTTCTCATCGTTGCCTTTTCCATTATGCAAATGCCTCTATTTATACTGAAGGTAATGCAATGCAAGTCAAAAAAATTGCTTCTACTTTTGACAATGCTATTCAAGAATAGCTGCAAGGAATTGAAGCAAAGTGTATTTTTGCTTTTCCTTTCTTTGGCTGGACACACCTACCCTTGTGGGACCAACAAGAGATAGGTGGCGTTTCTACTGCTTTAGATTTTGGAGACAAAAAGTGCGATCTTGAAAGTAGGTATGAGGACAATTCTCAATAGGAGGGTATGAGTTACGTGTCATATCTAGTTAACTTGGCTGTGGATGAGAACGAGGAGATGGGGCCCAAAACTTTTGGAAGTCATAGGGAGGGGGTGGAAAACGGATCGGGCCGGAAGGTTTTGGGCCCAAAACCTGCACCCAGCCCAATCCGCGGTTGGACAATCATGACCCATTTCCGCCCATTTTTTCATACGGTTTGGACGGATTGGGTTCTTGTGGGTCACGGGTAACTTCATGCGGATTTGACGGGTTATTGGACTGACTGCATTTTTGGCCCAATAACACATTTTAGATTTCTTATAAAATTTAAATTTTATCATTCATATTAAAAAAGCTATATAATTGGACCAATAACATGAAGTTGGGCCTCAATTAACCCAATAATTACAAAAAAATATCTATTATTCTTCAGCTTTTTTATACTGAAAATTTATTAAAGACAAACAATATTCTCATCAAATTCATATTGTCCCATTGTTTACATATAGTTTAAATTTAAATAATAATAAATAGTTTAATTATTAAACCTCTAACACCAACCCCCATACGGGCCATACTTAATAGAAATTTAAATAGCACCAAAATTAAACAAATAAATGGCCAATGCAAACAAAAAAAAAATTAAAATACAATATCTGAACATAATAATTAATATTTGAAATCTTTCAGCTATTTTGAATAAAAGGCCGTGCAACTCTGCAATTCTACACACAAAAAAAGAACAATTCCATTAGACATTCCTCACTGCAACAAAATTGAGAAGAATGAGAAATAAGTTACGTGGAAGAGAAATAGCTCAACTTTGATTGATCTTCTATATAATTTTGATCAAAAATGCTAATAGAAGGAAACATATACTTAATTTGGAAGCAACATTCGAAGAAAAAGCTGACTCCATTGGTGACATAAACTCCTCACCAGCCTGCATGCCAATAAAATATATTAACCTTATCATATTAATCTTCTATGTCACAACAGAGACAATAAAATGTATTAATCTTATCATAACAATTCAACTAAAAAAGTGAGAAACAATTGAATCAGTTCATATCTACATTGAGTGAGATCTTGTGCTCCATTAATTTTTGCCTATTTCACCTTGTAACAATGTTACAATCAAGAACATATTAGTGAAAGTTGTTTCGCTGCAAACATAAAATGAGATTTAATTAAAGTGATTAATGATGTAATTATACCGTAGGAAATTAAATTACACATGTCCACACCAAAAAAACATGTTGAACAACTTACAAAACACTCCAACTTTATGAGAAAACTCTGCAATATTCTTACATTATTAAAAATTAGTAAACTTATTTCCATGTAATGATTGTTGCAATTCCAATTTGAAAGTACCAGAAACAAACAACTAAGAATCAGTCATAGCTTTTCAGTGTTTTACCTATCACATTGAAACACAATACTAACCTTTAAGAAAATGAAATGACCAAATAATGTTGATCAATCTGAGCTCTATGTTCAATAAAATTAAAAATCAAAGGGCATGAATCAAAACATAGAAAATAGTGTTGTTTTATTACCAAAACTAAAATTGGATTCCCTCAATTTGTGAATGCTGCAAACAGTGTTTGGAATCATTAGCTTGTTAGGAGCACTTGCAATCATTTTCCTAGTTTTGGATATTATTAAAATCTAGCAATTGTGCATACTTCAAGCAAATAGCTCGTCCAATATCCTGCAGTATGTAGTATGCACTCAGTTGGATCAAATAGTTTAAACATTAAAAAAACTATAAAAAAACAATCTCGGTAACGACAGATGAATTACTCCACATATTTTATAGTCTAATTACAAACAGTGAAGTTTAAGCACAACTGTATAAAAAAACATTATGACAAAGAAATACATGTGAAAGTAAATAAATGTTTGAAACCCTAAATTAAGAAAAATAAATATAAATGAAAAACTTAAATCAAACCTTTACCTTTGCAGAGAAGAACAAGAAGAAAGGATGATCAAGAATCATGAAGATACAAGCTGTAATGCAAAACAAGCGGTCATAAGAATACGAACATATACAAACAATATTGGGAAAAGTCGAAAAACTGCAAAACTTTAAAACAAAAATTAAATATCTAACCTTGCAAAGAACAAGATGAAAGCGGATATGGTGAGGCTCGTGTATCCTGAGGATGAGTGGTAAAGACAGATTTAGTGAGTACAAAATGTACGATTACAGTGGTGTACGATTCTGAATGTGAACGATGGATATGAGATGATTGTGGTGAATGATAGTGATTTGATGAAAGTGGGGGCGGCGCAACTTTGGAACCAATTAGGGTTTCTAAGTTTTGGATAGTTAAGAAAGACAATATATGTAAGAAATGATGCTACGTGTGAGTGGTAGAATAAAAACAGAAGGGAAACAACGTCGTTTTGCATTTACTACTCAGGCGGGTTAGGATACCTGCGGTTCTATTTTCAAAACCCGGACCCGCCCAAATTAACCCAATCCAAACTGTTGATTGGGCCCGTTAAACCCGCGGCCCATCTGAAACCACCTATTTCTTGTTTTTTTGGGTTTATTTAGGATTGGGCCGGATTAACGGTTTCTGTCCAGCCCTAAGGAGGATTTGGTTTTAACTGAGGTTGTTAGAGAAGTAGCTAAGTTGGATGTTGGGCCTAGCATTGATCCAATCTTGGTTCCGGACCCTCAATGTGGCGGCCCAGTAATGTTATTAAGGCCTAGGAAGAAAAAATTACTTTATGACATTTACGAAAATTTGAAGATTCCATTTTCACCCTTTTACTATTCGACCTTAATTTTTTCTAATAACCGCAAATTGGGTTTTCCTTTGTGTTCAAGTTTACTAAAAAAAATCCAGAAAATAGCCTTAGCAGCTCTTTTGTTTAAGATATTATGTCTCAGTACTCCAGAGGTTTTGTGCTCTGGTGTGATTCAGTTGGTGATTCTGATGTAAATTAAAGTAATTCTCGCATCTTGAGAAAATTCGAGGATGTTCCAAGCAAAGTGTGGGAATCGATTAAAACATTAGATATTGAAGGAGATAAGGACGACGAGGTATTCGAGGGATCATCAGAAATATGGAGGCCAATGATAGAGTTTCAAGGAAAATTAAGAGGGGGTTGAAAATAAGTATATATGAATTTTATTACCTTTAACATTAGAGGATTCGGTGGCAGCACAAAAGACAAAAGAATTAAATGTATTATCACAAAAGGGAATGCAGATTTTTGCTTATTGAAAGAGACAAAGTGTAAAAATATGGTTGATAGCACGGTGTAGAGTTTGCAGGGAGACACAGATTATGAATGGTCCGCGACTGACTCAACAGGTCTAGCTGGTGGTATTCTGACAATCTAGAGGAAGGATTTCATATCTCCTAATGCCAATTTTCGGGGAAATTGATATCTGGGTGTATATGCATTGTGGAAAGGGAAAAATCGCTATCTTGTTAATATTTATTCCTCATGTTGTTTGGCTGATAAGAGGCGTATGTGGCCCGAAATTTTAGATTGGAAGGCTAAAATGAAAATCGACAGCATGTCAGCTATCAATCTGGCGAAGAATCCAATAACACATGGACGAAGCAAGCACATCGAAATGAGGTTCCATTATCTTCGAGAGCAGGTAGCAGAAGGGAAGATGAACTTAGATCACTGCAGAACTAATAATCAAATTGCAGATATCATGACAAAAGGAGTGCTCGAAATGTTCAAAAAGCTAAGGTTTATGATGAATGTAGATAGCTTAGACACAATGAATTATGTGGTGTGTTAAGATTGTAATTCCTTGTGTCGAAGTAGTGTAGCTCGAGAGAAACAAGAATTAGTCGAATTAGCCTAATGTGTGTTTAGATGTCGAAGTGTCGAAGCAGGTTGCTTGACACAGAATTTTGACTTAGATCAAAATAGTAATTTTTGAGCTTTTGTAATTTTGGGCTTTCTTTTATTATAAATAGAGGGAGTAACCCCTATTTTATAATAGCTTTGTTATCACTTGCAATTGCAATATTAACAAGTTTTCCACAATTTGTGGGCATAGAGAAACTCTACAGAAAATCATCATTTTCTCCAATTTTTCGTCAAACTCCACTTTCTTTCTCGTTTTTAACAGTTGTTGTGCATAATCTTTCTTGAGATTAAGATTGATTAGGAATTCTCAAAAGGTTTTGTGTTAATTCCAACATCTGGTATCTAGAGCTCTGGTTGTGATTCAAGGGAAGAAAATCATGATGGCGCTGAATTATCCAAACTGGCATTTTTCGGCGAACCATCCAATTCTCAAGAACAATGATTATGAGAATTGGTGCAACCAGATAAAGGTGGTTTTCTGTTATCAAGATCTTTGGGATCTTGTGAAGGGAGGTGTAGCGCCGCTTGCAGAAAACGCGACGGATTAAGAAAAGGCTGCATGCAAAGAATTGAAGAAGAAAGATTATAAAGCTCTCTTTATAATCCATCAATGTGTTGATCTAGATAACTTTAAAAAGGTTAGTGATGTAGAAACAGCGAAAGAAGCATGGGAAATCTTGGAGAGATCGTTTGGAGACGCAGAGAAAGTGAAAGAGGTGAGGTTACAAACTCACAAAAGGACGTATGAATTGCTTCAGATGGAAGAAAGTGAGAGCATAACTAATTTCTTCACTAGGGTTACTAAATTGGTGAATCAAATCAAGGTATGTGGAGAAGTGTTGACATCAAGATCAGTTGTTGCAAAGATCTTGAGGTCATTGACTCCAAAGTTCGACCACGTGGTAGTAGCAATAGAAGAGTCGAAAGACTTGTCAGCATTGATGAAGGAAGAGCTTCATGGGACACTTGAGTCTCATGAACAAAGGATGGCTAAAAGAGCTGCAGGAAAGTCGAAGAGTGATGTGGCTTTGCAGGCGCAGTCATAAAAAGAAAAGAAAGGAAAAGGAAGTTGGAATGGCAACAACGGCAAAGGAGGATACAACAATTCGACTGGTCAAAATCAGCAAGAAGGAAATTGGTCGATATCAGAGAAAACTCAGGAACCAAGGCAACCAAAGAGGTGGTGCTGCAGGTAGAGGAAGAGGTGGTGGTCGAAAACCTGACAAAAGTCACATTCAGTGTTACAATTGTCAGAAGTATGGTCACTATTTTAAAGATTGTCCAGAAAAGAAGAAGAGTCAAGAAACTGGTGCAAAGCTTGCGAAACATGAAGAAGAGATGTTGCTGATGGTCACAACAAGAGAAGAAGAAAGATTCGAAGACCAATGGTACTTGGACTCAGGATGCTTATCGCACATGACTGGTAGGAATGATTGGTTTGTCAACATAAAGCCCTCGGGGAAAAACATGGTGAAATTTGCAAATAACAATACTCTATCAGCTGAAGGTATTGGTGATGTTCGGATTATGAGAAAAGATGGCAAGGGGTCAGTAATTTCCAATGTGTTGTACATACCAGGCATGAAGAGTAATTTTCTTAGCATATGGCAGTTGGTCTAAAAGAACTACAAGGTGTCGATCGAAGACAACATGATGAGAGTTCTCGACTCAGGAGGAAGGTTAATCTTGAAGGCTCCTATGTCTCAAAATAAACCCTTCAAGATTGAGCTTAATGTGATGGAACATGAGTGCCTTGCAACTGCAGCCAGCAAAGATGAATGGATATGGCATTATCGACTTGGCCATCTCAACTTCAAATACATCAGAGATTTGAAGAGAAGAAATATCGTTTCAGGATTACTAGAAATTGACATTCTAAGCGAAGTGTGTGAAGAATGTGTTCAGGCGAAATAACCCAAGAATAACTTCAGCGAGGATGCAGGAAGCAAGTCGAAAGAAAATCTTGAAGTCATATACTCTGATGTATGTGGTCCTATCCAAGTGAATTTAATTGGAGGTAACAGATACTTTGTCACGTTCATAGATGATTTCTGTTGAAAACTGTGGACTTAACTGTTCAAGAAGAAAATTCAAATGATCGAGGTATTTGCCAAATTCAAATCTATGGTCGAAAGACAGAGTGGTCGAAAGCTAAAGATTCTGAGGAATGATGGTGGTGGAGAGTATGTGTTGAAATATTTCGATGCATTTTGTGAAAAAGAAGGGATTATGCATGAGGTGGTGCCACCATACATTCAACAGCAGAATGGAACTACAGAAAGGAAGAATTGAACCATCATGAATATGGTGAGAAGTATGTTAAAAGGAAAGCATCTACCCAAAGAATTATGGGGAGAAGATGTGTCGACATCAACATACATCTTGAATAGATGTCTGACGAAGAAGTTAGAAGGAATCATGCCAGAAGAATGTTGGTATGGTGTCAAGCCTAGCCTAAATCATTTGAAGTTGTTTGGATCTATAACACATAGACATGTGCCAGATTAGTTAAGAAGAAAGCTTGATGATAAGTCGAGTAAATGATCCTAATAGGATATCATTTGACTAGAGGATAAAAGTTGTTCGACCCAGTGAACAAGCAAGTAGTGATCAGAAGGGACGTGATCATAGTTGAGCTTAAGGAATGGGATTGGACTGAGAATGTTAAGAAGGATTTAGTGAGTATCTTACGTGAAAAACCAGCTAGTGAAGTCGAAAGAGAAGTTCGACAAGAAGAAGTTCGAGGTGAAGCTGGCCTAAGCAGACCTCAACGAACAAGACACGTGCCTGCAAGCTGGCCTATGCTTTCTATGCAGATGTCAAACCAGTCAATGCAGCTGAGACATTGAAAGATTCGAAGTGGGTGAAAATAATGAATGAAGAACTAGAGTCCATCGAAGTCAACAACATTTGGTCACTTGTCGAATTGCCTCAAGGGAAGAAGGCAATCGATGCGAGGTGGGTATTGTTTACCGTGAAAATTGGTAAACAACTGTTGGTCTTCCAAAAAAAATTAATTTGGTTTACTTGCAGGATCAACCAGTGAATCCTAAGGACATAGTTATTGTGTTTTAATGTATTTCTGGAAAATTATAGAACACTTCAACAATATTCATATGTTGTAAAAAGGGTATTTTGATTGTTTGTTGAAAAGACTAATCTTTGTAAAAGTTTGGTAAAGTAAAGCAATGAAGAAAATAACTTCAAAGTAAAAGAAATGTAGTAAAGAGCAATTAGTAAAAGAAAGTAAATTTCTATTGAATAAAATGTATGGCGTTTCAAACGTACATTTCTCAACAGTAACTCTCTTCTCACGTTAACTTGGATACTTTGAGTAAATTTTGAGTATAGTACAATAATCGAACACACCAAAATCCTAACAATAAGACTCCTATTTATAATGCGTCGAAATAACTGTCTCCAACGAGCATTTCTTCAAAAGTTGACATGTTTCGCCCTGCATGTCTTTGTTTCGTTATAAGCCTTCATGCGCTTCTCCTGAGAAACGGATAAAGACAAAAGATAGTTATCTATCCGTATTTGAAATTCAAACTTCTGTCGAAGGAAGGCTTCATAGCATCCCTTCGTCGAAGTAACTTCCTATACTTAGAAAATATTTCTAAGTATTTGCTCAAGCACATCTCCTAATGAGAACCGTTTCGACATAATTTCAAACCAGCTCCTGTCGAAACCAGCCATATTCAAGAAACTTTAATTTTCACTTAGTTTCCCAAATGGGAACATGGCGTCGACAATCCCAGCCAACAAATTGCCCCCAAAAATGTCATTTTCGACTGAAAAGGAGAAAAGGGCATTTTTTGAAGTTTTCATATTCGACGCCAGAAAACCTTTGGACTGCTATGATGTCATGGTCATCATGACAACTTTCCCCAAACGTCTCCTCAAACCCATGCGTGAATCTTTTTCAATCATCACACGTCTAGTCCCTAGGAGATAATGGGTCAGTCTTTTAACTGCCACCGTCTCATCACACCACCCTCACATAACACGCATCCCATGATTTTTCACCATAAATGTTGTACAGTAATCGTGTACCGTAACCGTTCCACTTCATCCAACTATAAAAGAGTGAAAATCACCATTTTTACTCTTTTCAATTCCTGAACTTTCTGAAGCGTATCTTTCTCAAAACTTCATCTCTTTTAACCCTTTTCCTCTGCAAACTCATTACATCAATGGCTTCCACTTCAAAAATTTCCAAGGAAACAAGCAAGAATGCCAAAGACTCCAAGAAATCCAAAGAACTTGCTCCAGTTCACAGAATACTGGGCCAAAACGTAGTTGGAAATCAACAATACATCCTAGAACCTCCAAATGAAGAGGAGAAACACATGATATATCAATCTCAGGTACTCATCCCTCTCCTTGTTTCTGGTAAGACCCATGCCATGTTAGGTCCTTTACCTGATCTCTCTGTTGGCCCTACTAAGGTTAGGGAGTTTTTCTCCGCTTACCACCATTACAAACCCATAGCCAACAGTTTGAAACCTAGGACTGATAAGGAGATTAAAATTAATGAAAAAACGAAGGTAGATTGTCAAGGTTCTCCTTCGACCATAACTTCTAGGGACCCCATAAACTTAGAGTTCATGAACACTAGTTTTAGGGTTTTCAGGTCATGCCCTCTATCGAAAGACCTTTCTGACTACTTAGCTTGGTTAGAAAAAAATAGAAAAACCAAGTCCCAAGTTTGGAAAAACATGGGCATTTACGACCTTATCCAGCTGTCGAAGGTAGGGCCAGGTTACTGCCCTTCTATGCTTATTGCTTCCCTTTATTTCTGGGACAGCACCCATAATAATTTCCAACTCCCTTATGAGATGGTCACCCCAACTCTGTTCGACGTCGCTGCCATTAATGGATTGAAACCTATTGGAGTGGATTATGACCCCAACCTTTTAAAGCGGTCTTCACCACCTACATCACTTACTATCATGACAAAGAAACCAAAGAGATTTCTGACTAAGAACACGTTGCCTTCTTGGCTCTTTGGCTTTCGTGTTGTGTCTTCTGCTCAAGGTCTCTTCAAGTGGCGAAGAGGTACCTGACCATGGTGAACCAACTGCATGTTGGACATGACATTTGTCTCAGCGAAATAATTCTTGCTAGCCTGTATGAATATCTTGGCGAAGGTGTCACAGTATTGAAGACAATCAAGACGAAAGGAAGCTTATTCCTTTCTGGACCCTTCTAGCTACTGCAATTATGGCTTAATGCCACTTTCGAAGCTTCCCTTCCTAGTCGAAATCCGTTCAATGAATCATCTGACGAGGTGAAGAATAGAAGAGTTGAAGGGATGAGGTTTTCCATTTTGACTCCTAGTGATGAAGGAATGAACCTTCAGCAGACATTCACCAGCTACGTGATGATGTTTGCGAAGCGTTACAACTTTTCTCCTAACATGGCCCCGTTTGCAAATAGAAAAGTAGGCCCTGAATGGTTCACAAGAAGGTTTCCTCCTGGGTCGAAAGAACAGGAAGCAAAATCTCTTGACATTTGGGAATCCTTCCTTTGCCAAGATTGCTAGCTTCAAGACTCAAACCTTCGAAGCTTCAAATTTCTCTCCTCAATTACAAACCAAATATAATCTCTCGACAGTTTGGTCTAATTCAGATTAAACCCAAACCCGGTAACTCGAATTTGCTTAAAAGCATATTTGACAAACAAGCTAACTCGGATTTACTTAAAAGCTTCATCCAAGAACAATACACAATCCAATACCTCAAGGCTTATGGATCTGTGCGACACCTATATCTGCCACAATGCATAAACTGATACAAAGGGAGAGTTACAACCTAGAGAGCCAACGACTCTCAAAACCCTAAACCCTTATTTCTTACGCAAGAGAACTAGGTTACAAAAAGGCATATCCAATCCTAGGTCTATGTCTTCTTATATAGGCTTCTGTTTCCTTGAGCTTCGAATCTTCTGTTTATTTCTTCCTTGATCCATGTTTTTATTACTCCTTAAATCTTGCAACAGATTTAGAAACATCCATCAGGATGTCGAGACATTCGTTAGGACATCATATCTGACCAGGCTTCTTTCATCAGACTTCTTCATCTATTTTGACATTCTGTTCTTCCAAAAATTTGCTCAAATCAGCTGAGATTTCAATTTCCCCCTTTTGACAAATTTTTGGTTAAAACTCCCTTGGCCAGAAAAAGAAAGTCGGGCGTTTGGTGGTTATGATCAGAACACTTCTGAGACTCTTTCTTACCCCTGAAATTCCTAGCTGTATGTTGGTGTACATGAGGAAGAGTACATAACCCACTCCCCCTCAAACCAGTACTTGCCATGGAAGGATAAATCTTTCTCTTAAGGGGCATAAGGGAACCCATAAGAAGGTCTAGTTGTATCGTGCGTAACCTTGAGTACATAGATCATGTAACTCAGGTCACAAGACACAACCTGCTTCCTAACTCAGAACACAAGGCACAAAGAAAAGACTTAGATAGAATGTAAGAACATCCCCACACATTCATTCTCCCCCTTTTTAGCCAAAAATTAACAAAAGAATCCAATACAGTTCCATATTCATATGTTACTTATCCAAACACTAATGAAAGACATGATGAATCAACCCACGGCCTGGATTTCCACCAACAAATGCACTCTTTAAATACCTACATAGTTCCTCTAGAGATCCACGGTCCCAAGTAGTTACCGCTGAACAATTCAATGGAGAAATAAATTCAAGTAGGTAAATTCAACATTAATAGCTGTGCACCATCCAACTAAGACTGTTTCAACTTTTAAGAGTAACCGTCCAAAAGGAACGCTTGTATCAAGACACATGTTTCTCATGCCTTCGCTAGAAATCACTCTCCATCATTCAAGACAGCCAGTTAGGACCCACCCTCCGGTCTTAAATAATGTCCTGACATTTTGTCAGACTTGTTCAGCCCATCTGAAGCATAGTCACTATCCTTTTGATGAGTCCCAAGGATAATCCTTTTAACCAGAAGATAACTAGAACTGGCCAAGAAGTTAAGACATTTCTTCAAACATCTCCCAGTGAGCACCCAAGATACTTGTATTGAACAAAACCTTCACAATCTTATGATCACATTCTGCAAAGAAAAATAAATTCTCCCATACCTAACCAATGATTCTTAAGCATACATTAAGAATAATGTATTTTGCACTGACAGGTTTCCCCCAACTTGCAACAGTACAATAATGTCAAGACATCCTTCTTGACATCTCATCCTCCCAAGATGGAAACATAATCACAGCTTGCTTGACGCACAACTCAAACTGGAACCTGAACTGCACCCCTACAGTAATATATCTTAGATCAAGGAGCAACTCCCCCTATCTAAGATAACCAGTGCTCCTCCAATGAACACTTATGCTGATGAATGGAAAACATAAGACGCATCTTCATGTCTTCAAGAGTGCGCCCTCTGTCCAACCTATCTGCTGAACACAATCATCAACTCCATTTATTGCTTCTTCTGACAAGAATCAATAATCACTCACACATGAACACCATCATGCTTCCCGTGAGGTCACATTACGATCACCATCCTAAATTAACAAACTCTTGGATTAAGATCAAATCTCCATTGATCCCTCTCATCCAGAAAATATCCATACACCAAACGAATTCCTCTTGAATTCTCATGTATATATCTCCTTGTTCCCTGAGATAAAATCCAATTGATCTGGAATGATCCCATATTCCTCAAAGAGATACCATACCTCTTAGTTTATTTTCTTCCAACGGTGTCAGATACCGTATACATGCTTCAGAATTTCACAGCTGCTAAACTGATCCACTTCCCTTTAGCATTACTTGCCAATAGGGGTGTTATCCCCTCCACAAGCTTTTCATCTGACCTTAGCAAGGTCAATCACTAGATAGACACCCAATAATCCAAGACAGTTATTCCTTCATCATTCTCCCGTATGATAACCTGGAATACTTCTGATAAACTGGTGAATATCCATATTTAGACTACCATGCAATCAACACATGATCCACTTCAGTCTTCTCTACACCATCCTTCCAAGGCAGTTCTTCTACTCCATCATTCTCCCGTATGACAAGATAGATACTCCTTAGACACGATTTAGTCAACAAGTTCCTAGACTAGAACTTGAGCATCCTCCTCCAAGGATAACCAACCCTAAAATGTTCTAACATTAGTTAGGACATCGTTTGCACATCATAGATACTACGCACCATGGTTCTTGATATACTCCACCACTGGGCTTACTATCTGCATCGTAATCCAACTGAAGATCTTCACACAACACTGCACCACCAGCTTGAACAAAGAGAACTTTAGAAACCCAGAGAGAAATAAACTCTCATCCACCAAAAGAAGGTATACTTCCATCCTCAACATGGAACTTCTACCACAAGCTCCAAGAGAACCAGAACCTCCTTGCATTTTCAACCAACTACCCTTTTGCACAAGAGCAATCAGTTTCAAGCATCTTGCTTAAATGCACAATATGAAACCAACCAAATGCCACCTTTTGATTGATCTCACTCTTCTTCAGAACTCCTACAAGATACACTGATCCACTAATGAAATCTGATCTTCAAGTCACATGAACTACTTGCACCATAGCAAGATATTTTGGATCCACCAAGCCTCTAGACATGTAACATCTTCTCAACCCACAACTCTCGCAAACTATATGAGATGGACCTTTTTGAAGCATCCATGACTTCCATTCTACTGTTGATCACCTTATCTTAAGTTGATGAGCCACATCATCAACTGAGATTCTGATGTTAAGCTAGATGCCAGAACATTCTGATACGACATCTAACTGCTAAATTCAGCTCCTCCTTCTGCCACTTAGAAGAACCTCCTCCCTATTATAGAACAAGATTTCCATGCTCTCATAGACTTGATTCAACCACCAAGTTTGAGTAGACAACCTCCATCCTGCTTATCACAGATATTCCCTTCAAACTCACACCTTAATGAATAACTGCTTTGAAATTCCAAAGACTTCACACCTGCCACTTCTGAATCTTCAGAAGAGTAAGTAGTTCTAGACTACACCTTAGCCATACCAAAGAATGCCACTTTCCTTAGTAGAGCAGTCTGTAGAAAGTCAGAGATAACTGCCACTTAACCTTGACCTTCAAACTGAGCAAGACCACATGCTCTTATGTACCTAGATAAAAAATAAATTGATCCAAGTTGTGCCACCATCAGATGCTTCTAGTAATCACTTGAACACACCTGCTACACTCCAGTACTCTTAAATCAGAAATAAACTGATCCAAGAACTAACCATCAAGATTATGATGTCTTTATCTTCATCTTCAACAGCATCAAAGTCCATACCAGTTTCTTGCCAGGAAACTCTCCAAAGATCACATGCTTCTGTCATAACAGACTGAAGCTCATTCTTAGGTCAACACCCAAGACTAAAACAGATGCTAAAGCGTATGTAGTACCCCTCCCATGATTCTGCACAAACTCTAATGATGAGATGTTCCAACATCTTGTTGAACATCAGCAATCTTGACTTTCAAGGATACTCAATTAAATACTTGTGAATTACACAAATAGCAGTTTATCTTAAATCCTTGTCCAATAACCCTTCTTCACTGTTGTAGCTAAGCTCCACCAGATCACTTCATGAACACTTATCAAGCATTCAATCTTTTACAAGTATCTTCTTTGACATACATTGTTGATATACCAAGGCTGCCACCCTTGACTCAAGTAACTAAGATTTTTCTCTGAACAAATCCTATTTACCTCAACAATTTTGAAAACTCCAATCAGATTAGATCCACCCTTAGGGTTAAGAGAGATTAATACTTCCTTGCTGTTTTTGAAGAGTGAAAATAAATCACCTCCACTTTCTTCACGTTGTGTTTCATAGAAACACCTTCTAGTCAGAAGAATAACTAGAAGACTCTAGATGAACGACTGAACGCCTTTATGAGTGGACCTAAGAGAATTCTCAAGTATCTTTGACATCCTAGCTGATCAATAATTTATCAAACTCCCAGAGCAAGAACTTGATAAACTTAAACTCAACTCCTCTCCTCTTCAGCTGACTTTACACTATACCATGGAACCAAGCTTCCAAGTACCAAGTCACCATAACAGACATCTTCCAACAACTCCCTTTATTCCATCGCTCCCGACTTTGGAATAAAAGAATGAATATATCTTCATATATAGAGGCCGACGATTGAGACCTTCCACCATCTGTCTTCAGTAATAACTCCAGAATCCCATAATTCTAGAGCTCTTCCATAAGAAACATATGCAGCGGAACCACCAAGGAACAAATCCTGCTTGTCCTAATAAGATGTCAAAACATCTTATAAGACACCCCAACAAGAAAACTAGCCATTTCTCCTGCAGTTATTGTAGAACTTCCTCAGAAACATAAACAACCTCTGGGTTGTTACCTTCGATCCAGACCATCCATTCCATCCATTAATTCCCTTGAGTATATCTAAGTTAATTGATCTGATCTTCCAAAACTCCTCCTTGTTTAAACGCCAGAAAGTATCTCCCAAAGATCTCATCCAGAAACAGACAGGATGCCTGCTCTGATACCAATTGAAATTCTAGCAATGCAGACAGCAGATGTCCTAACACATGTCAAGACATTGTTCTGCATGAACATTTAAACGCAGAGGCACAACAACAGACTAATACCTTGAATATCAGAACTGCATAATCACAGATGTTACGACATCTGATCCAACATGTTTATCATGAACCCTAACAGAAAAGTAAATCTGCAGAATGATAAAGAACACAACAATAGTTAACCCAGTTCGGTGCAACTCACCTACATCTAGGGGATACCAATCCACGAAGAAGACTCCACTATCTGTAGAACTGTTACAAAGCTAAACTCCCCTGTTTACAACTTCATATCCTAATGTCTACCCAATGAATACTTTATCAAAGAACAACCTCTTTGATACGAGATACCCCACTCACTTCCCTTAATCACAACCTGTGATTTCTACATCATCCTTGTCAATACAGAATTCTGTCAAGCATACTTGACAAATAAGCTAACTCGAATTTGCTTAAAAGTTTCATCTAAGAACAATACACAATCCAATACCTCAAGGCTTATGGATATGTGCGACACCTATATCTGCCACAATGCATCAACTGAGACAAAGGGAGACTTACAACCTAGAGAGCCAACGACTCTCAAAACCCTAAACCCTTCTTTCTTACGCAAGAGAACTAGGTTACAAAAAGGCATATCCAATCCTAGGTCTAAGTCTTCTTATATAGGCTTCTGTTTCCTTGGGCTTCGAATCTTCTGTTTATTTCTTCCTTGATCCATGTTTTGATTGCTCCTTAAATCTTGCAACAGATTTAGAAACATCCTTCAATATCAGATTAGGATTTCAAGACATTCGTTAGGACATCATATCTGACCAGGCTTCTTTCATCAGACTTCTTCATCTCTTTTGACATTCTGTTTTTCAAAAAATTTGCTCCAATCAGCAGAGCTTTCAGTACGTTCGACCTGATCAACGTTACGAGTTAGCTTTTAATCTTTATCCTAAAAAATTCCCTCGACTCCCAACTGCTGATTTTGGTGTCGATTTTAGCCCTCCATTTCCAAACTGGTTCGTCTGTGGGAATTTTATGAAAATTCTTCGCCAAGAATACCAAAAGCGTGCTAAGCGAGTGGTTTCGACTAAGTACACTCTGAATAATTTCAAAAGTCCCCTTCATATTGGCATAGAACACATTCGCGTGGAATCTCTAATATATGAAGGCGTGGAATGGGAGGTTCTTCGGCACCACTTCTCTTGTCTATATATATTTTTTAATTTACGTCTTGTATTTGGCTTATACTAACTGCATTACCTTTCGTTGCAGCTGTGAGGATTCCGACCAAAAAACCTACTCCTGTTGAAAAAGAAGCCGTCGAAGAAGAAGTAGAAGAAGAAGACAATACTAAGAAACCCACAACAAAGGTAAATCTTTATGTTTATTATTCATCATCTTATTTATTATATTGCCTTCTCAATCTAATATCTGAAATATAATATTTTTGCAGGGAAGTCAGAAACCACATTCGACACCAAAAAAGAGAAAGCAAAAGGAACCTGAGGTTCATGTAATTGAATCTGATGATGGTGATCTTTTTCCAGATCAATCTAAACAAGTCAAGAAGAAGAAGAAGTAGAAGCAGACAAAAATTAGTGATGCCGGTTTTCTACCTCAGCAAAAATCAACCAAAGCCCCTACGAAGAAACCTTTTACCCCGAAGGTGGTAGAACCTGATGCTACTCCTGGTAGCAAGAAACCAATTGATAAGAAGAACCCAAATCAGGTATAGAGTAATAACTCTAGCCCTGAGACTGAGAATCCTAAGGTACAAAGATTTCTTCTTCGTCTTTGAATTTTATGATTATCTTCGACTAACACACTATTAATCTTTTTCTTAATTTCTTCTTCTTAGGATGCCAAAGATGATAAGGGGCCACCACAATTAGTGATCATACCTATCATCCGAAAAGCCCTTCCAAAACTTCTCCTAAGGATTCTACAAAAGAATCCGTTGATGAAGTGAGCCAACTAGCTGGTGATCAAAAGAAATCACCGTTCAAGGCCACCATTGAGCTTTCACACACCAACGCACCTGATCAAGAGAAAAGTGATGACACAAATTTATACAGTATTTTTAGGATCACATTGCGTATTTTTAGTCTGTATTTTTATCGAGTCTTGTTGTTCTTACCTCGTTTTTATCATGTTTTATGTTTGCAGTAATAATAATCGAGATCTCAGAAGAATCGGAGAAAAGAAGCAAAAGAAGGAGAAAATTCCAGCAAAGCAGAAAATTGTGCAGAACCAGCTGATATGGCGTTCGCCATGCCCTCATGATGTTCACCATTGCCTCTTGATGGCGTTCATTGTTGATCCCAGAGTATGGCGTTCGCCATGCCCCCATGGCGTTCGCCGTACAGACGCGGGAGCAATTCTTCACTGCAAAATCCATTTCTGGCAGTTTTGAGGAGTTTTCTAACTCCCTTTCCCTCCAGAATTCGAATGGAGCAGTTACCAAGCCTGATATTCTATAAATAAGTCCCTTAGGAGCAGATTTCAGGGTTAAGAAATTGTATGCAGAAGCGCTGTCGAAATTGTATTAGATTTTGAGCATAAATTACTCTAAAAAACAACAATAACTCACATCGAGGGATTGTTGAAATTGTATTTCTATTGTACTTCTACTGTACCATTTCAGATTGAAGAATTAATCGAAGTTCATTTCCTTTTCGTAAGATTTACTTCACCGCATTTTATCTTCAAGTTTGTTTACTTTACAACACTCTTACTTTAACTGTCACTTTTAAATTACTTAACATGTTAAATTCAGAATCTATGTGTTTAAAATTGGTAGACTTAGGATTAAGTATGTCTGAGTAAATTATTAGAGGCTGTTATGTGAGGACCGTCGTATTTGGCGGGACTCCATAGAAATCATAGGTGCGATATTACAGAATGCATGTTATTTTGGTTTTAATTTCCAAGTTTAATTTAAGTGGTCGGGTCACGAGAGTAAGAGGTTGTTTAACATTGCTTTGTCACGAGAGTGAGAAGTATATTAAGGTTTAAGTCGAGATCCGCGAGAGTGTGAGGAGTGAACCGGATAGTTGGAATTAGGCAGCACATCTAAATACAACAAGAGCGCTTTAGATGTTGTTTAGGATAATATCAGTTTCTAAACCGCTTTCCTTAGTTACCGGGCGAACGTGAGCAAAATCTTGGGATTAGGAAGAGTGGCCCTTGTCAAGACCGCGAGAGCGTGAGGCGGAGCCTTTAAGTCGGTTTATCCTACAGATTGGCAGCATAATCGTAGTTAACACCTATTTTCTATAAGTTCCGTCAATGCACGAGATTCACATTTCGGGCTCGTTTTAGTATTGAATTTCGGTTTTTAACTTCGGTCCGTTATTTTCCCATTAAATTCCTGTTTCCATCCAGCCTTAGCTATGCACAGAAACCTCGGATAGCATTAGTTTGACAAACCGGTCACTGTGGGTTCAACAACCTTTTTAAGACTACACGATCAGCTGTATACTTGCAGATTTATCCGTCAGTGTCGACTCGACCAAGTTTTTGGCGCCATTGTCGGGGACCTATTTAGTCAATATTGTGAATCTTTTGTTGCGCAGTATAGACTAAGACAACTATTTTATCTTTTAAATTGTCGATTGTATGCCAAGTACTCGCTCACAAGGTGAAGAGTTGGAGCAACCAATCAACGAAATTGAACGTTATATAAGTCAGAGACGTCGAATTAACGAATTCCTTCTTAGATATAACATCCCCGACCCTCTTATTCCCTACTCAGATTCGGAAACCGAATCAGAACCAGAACGAATCATGGCCGAAGGACCGAGAAATCGTCCTCTGAAGTATTATGTTGTTCCATCACAAGAAGAACCACATAACAACATTGTTGCCCCTGCTATTAACTGAAATGATTTCAAACTAAAACCTTCGCTGATATCAGCAGTTCAACAAAACCAATTTTTAGGCAATACTACGGACGATCCGAATTTACATTTGTCAATATTTGTGCAATACACAGACACCGTGAAAGCAAATGGTGTTTGCCCCGAAGCAATAAGATTAAGACTTTTTCCATTTTCCTTGAGAGATAGAGCTAGAGCTTGGCTCCAGTCTCTACCACCAAACTCAGTAACGACATGGGACGAGTTAAAGAAAGTCTTCTTAGCTCGATATTTCCCACCAAGTAAGACAACTATGTTAAGAGCTCAAATCAACAGATTTAAGCAAAAAGATAACAAATCTCTTTTAGACGCTTAGGAGAGATACAAGGACATGATGGGGCTTTGCCCACACCATGGACTCGAAGAATGGCTAATAATCCATACCTTTTACAATGGTATGGTGTACAATACCAAAATGAATCTGAGCGCAGCCCCTGGCGGTGGTCTAATGGATAAACCGTATGAGGAAGCCTACGAACTCATTGAGGTTATGGCTTAAAACCATTTCCAACAGGGAAGTGAACGCGCTGGTGTAGAGAAGTCAACCCCAAAAGGAGGAATGCATGAAGTCAATGGTTTAGACCGTGTCAATGCCAAATTGGACGCACTTACATAGAAAATTGAAAGTTTAGCAATAGCACCACCCGCAGCTACCGTAGATGCAGTTACACCCAACTGTGAAATATGTGGAACCCCTGGGCATACAAACGCTGAATGTCAAGTGTTGGCTGGTACTTCTACCAACCAAGTGAACTATGCTCAAGGAAACCCGTATTCAAACATTTACAATCCTGGCTGGAGGAATCACCCAAATTTTTCATACAAAAACAACAATGCTTTACACCCACCAAACCCATCACCTGCTATTCCTCCTGGTTACCAGAAGCAACCAATGTCTGCACCGCAGCCACCTAGGAAATCAAATATGGAAATCATGATGGAAAACTTTATAAATGCTTAAGTTCAACAAAACAAAGAATTCGCAAATTAAAACATTCATGCAAGCTAATTGATGAAACAAATGTCAAGTAAACTTGATGCTATGGCTACTCACAACAAAATGTTGGAAACTCAAATCTCTCTAGTAGCCTAATAACAATAAACTATAGCAGCCCCCGCTGGAGCATTTCCTGGCCAACCACAACCAAATCCAAAAGGTCATGCTAACACTATTACTTTGCGAAGCGGAACAGAATACGATGGACCCGTTGACCCGAGACTCCAAAATTCAGCCATGCACCAAAATTTATAAAGGGAACCGAAAAAGTAAAAGAACCACAAAGCAATAAAGAAGATAAAGGCAAAGAGGGCGCAGAAAAAGAAACACCTTACGTGCCTCCGCCACCATACAAGCCAACTGTACCTTATTCGCAAAGGCTTGCCAAATCAAAAAATGAAGGGCAATTTAAGAAATTCGTAGAACTTCTAAAGCAATTGAACATAACCATACCTTTTACAGAAGCCATTACACAAATGCCCTCATATGCAAAATTTCTCAAAGAGATTCTGTCAAATAAGAAAAAGCTCGAGGATAATGAAACCGTTATGCTCACTACTGAGTGTAGCGCCATACTTCAAAACATCATGCCTCCTAAGCTGAAAGACCCAGGCAGTTTTTCCATACCTTGAGTAATTGGAAAATCTATCATAGACAAAGCGCTATGCGATTTAGGAGCCAGTGTTAGCTTGATGCCATTATCCACATGCAAGAAACTTGACTTAGGGGAACTAAGCCCGACAAAAATGTCATTGTAACTAGCGGACCATTCTGTTAAATATCCTGTTGGTATGCTAGAGAATGTGCCCGTTCGTATAAGTCAGTTCTATATCCCTACTGATTTTGTGATAATGGACATTAAAGAAGATTCGAACATACCCATTATTTTAGGAAGTCCGTTTTTAGCAACAGCCGGAGCCATCATCGATGTTAAGAAAGGAAAACTAACTTTTGAAGTTGGGGAAGAGAAAGTTGAATTTATCTTGGCCCAGTTCCTAAAAGCTCCAGCTATTGACGATTCATGTTGTTTCCTAGATGTTATTGACGAATGCGTTAGAGAAATGGAGAAGGAACCGACTAAGTATACTGAAGTACTAAAGATTCCTGCACCTCCAATATTCGAAGACGATAATTGGCGCAAGCCATACGAAGATGACAGTCTAAGGGAATGCCTAGTATTAACACCCAATCCAATGCGATGCCTAAAAAAACCCTCTATAGAACTCAAAACACTACCGAAAGATTTAAGGTATGAATTCCTAGACACTGAGCTAGAGCGACCAGTGATAGTCAATGCCGACTTAGGACAAATCGAGACAGAGAAAATGTTACATGTCTTAAGAAAGTATCCTGCAGCCCTAGGTTACAACATCTGATATTTAAAAGGAATAAGCCCCTCTATATGTATGCATCACATTATGCTGGAAGAGGACTGTAAAACCTCTAGAGAGCACCAAAGGAGATTAAACCCCATCTTAAGTGATGTAGTCAAGAAAGAGGTGCAAAAAATATTAGAGGCAATAATTATATACCTGATATTTGACAGTAATTGGGTCAGCCCTGTGCATGTCGTACCGAAGAAGGGAGGTGTTACGGTTGTTAGCAATGAAAAAGGCGAATCCATAGCGAAGCGAATTCAAACTGGTTAGAGAACGTTTATAGATTATAGGAAGCTAAACAAAGCCACTCATAAAGACCACTTTCCTCTACCATTCATAGATCAAATGCTTGAACGGCTAGCAAAACACTCATATTTTTGTTATCTTGATGGATACTCAGGATTCTTTCAAATCCCTATTCACCCTGATGACCATGAAAAGACTACATTTAACAGTTCCTATGGTACATTCTTATATCGACGAATGCCATTTGGATTGTGTAACGCTCCTGCAACATTTCAGAGATGTATGATGTCGATCTTCGCAGATTTCATAGACGACATAATGGAAGTATTCATGGACGATTTCTCTGTATGTGGTGGAAGTTTCAAAAATTGCGTATCAAACCTTGAGATGGTGCTTGAACGATGTGTTAAAGTAAACTTAGTGCTTAACTGGGAGAAATGCCATTTCATGGTAAGGCAAGGAATAGTTCTTGGACATGTAGTATCCGACCGAGGAATTGAAGTAGATAAAGCGAAAATAGAAATTATAGAGAACCTTCAACCTCCGAAGACAGTGAGAGAAATTCATAGTTTCTTAGGACATGCCGGATTTTACCGGCGATTCATTAAAGATTTCTCAAAAATCACAAAGCCTTTGACTGAGCTGTTAATGAAAGATGTCGAGTTCATCTTTGATGAGGACTGCTTGAAAGCATTCTAACACCTAAAAAATGCTCTTATTACGGCACCAATCATGCAACCACCTGATTGGAGTATACCATTTGAGATTATGCGTGACGCCAGTGATTATGTTGTAGGCGATGTCCTAGGACAAAGGAAAGATAAGAAGCTTCATACTATCTACTATGCAAGTAGAACCTTGGACAACGCACAGAAGAACTACGCCACCGCCGAAAAGGAACTCCTTGCAGTTGTGTTCGCTTTAGATAAATTTCGCTCCTACCTAGTGGGAGCAAATATTATAATCTATACCGATCATGCTGCAATTAGATATTTGTTGACTAAGAAAGATGCGAAACCAAGACTCTTAAGATGGATTTTGCTTTTAGAAGAATTCGACTTAAAAATCAAAGATAAGAGAGGTACCGAAAACGTAGTAGCAGATCATCTCTCTAGGATTAAGGATCTGAGACCCGAAGAAGTAACAATTAATGATGAATTCCCCTATGACAGACTAGTAGCCCAGTTAGAAAGCGAAAGCAAAACAATTGAATGCTTCTTGATATTTAATGATGCAGAAACTAATGAAGTGGTAGAATCAATATGCACTAAGACCACACTGCTGTGGTATGCCGACTTTGTCAACTACCTAGCAGCTGGGGTGCTTCTACCAGACTTAACGTACCAACAAAAGAAAAAGTTTTTCCATGATCTTAAACACTACCATTGGGATGAACCCCTACTTTTCAAGAGAGGCGCCAATGGAATATTTCGTCGATGCGTCCCTGAATCAGAAGTAGCTGAGGTCATATCTCATTGCCATGCTGTACCTTATGGAGGGCATGAAAGTACCTCTAAAACATGTGCAAAGATCCTGTAATCTGGTCTCTTCTGGCCAAATCTTTGGAAAGATGTCCATATCGTCGTTATAAACTGCGACCGGTGTCAACGCACTGGAAACATCTCTAGACGTGATGAAATACCACAGAAGGGAATTCTATAAGTGGAAGTCTTTGATGTATGGGGTATAGATTTCATGGGACCCTTTTCGTCTTCTTTTGGTAATAAGTACATACTCGTTGCAGTCGATTACATGTCAAAATGAATTGAGGCAGTAGCCTCTCCTACGAATGATGCACGAGTGGTGATTAAGCTCTTTAAAAACATAATCTTTCCTAGGTTCGGTGTACCAAAAATTTTCATTAGTGATGGCGGCTCCCATTTCATTTCCAATGTCTTTGGGAAGCTTTTTCTCAAATATGGAGTCTGACACTGAGTAGCAACATCCTATCATCCTTAAACCAGTGGACAAGTCTAGGTGTCAAATAGGGAGATCAAACAAACTTAGAAAAAACCATCGCAACTTCTAGGAAAAATTGGTCTACTAAACTTCATGAGGCTCTGTGGGCTTATAGAACAACATATAAAACCCCGATAGGAACCACACCGTTTAAAATGGTTTATGGAAAGTCTTGCCATCTGCCTGTAGAATTAGAGCATAAAGCTTATTGGGCTATTAAGACCCTAAACATGAATTATGTAGCGGCAGGGGAGAATAGAATTTTAGATATCCATGAACTCGAGGAACTTAGACTGGATGCCTACGAAAATGCCCGATTCTATAAAGAGAGAACCAAGAAATGGCATGATAAGCGAATAGCGAAGAAGGAGTTCAATAAAGGAGACGTAGTTCTTCTTTTTAACTCTTGAATGAAGCTATTCCCAGGCAAGTTACGTTCCCGATGGTCTGGCCCCTTTAAGGTTGTGAGAGTTCTACAAAGTGGAGCAATAGAAATTTGAGGTAAAACAAATGAAACGTTCATTGTGAATAGGCAGCGACTTAAGCATTACCACACCCTAGAGAACAAGGAATTTTTCACTAGTTATAAGTTAGAAGAGCTGCCCGCTCCTCCCAATGAATGATTTTCTTTCTAGATCAATGTCGAGCTCCCGACATTAAACGAAGCGCTCCGTGGAGGCAGCCCACGATCTTTGTTTGTTATTGTTTTATTGATGTTTTCATACTTTTGCTTATATTAGTTATTAACTTATATGCATATTTACATTTATACTATTATTATTATTATTATTATTATTATTATTATTATTATTATTATTATCACTATTGTTATTATTATTATTATTTCTCACTAATCTATGTTTATGGTACAACTTGACTAATAGGAAATCATTGTCTATTTCAGGGTAGCTCGTTTTAGGATATCACTTAAATCGAGGAGAATGCATCCTTTTGAGAACCATGAAGTTACCTTTAAGAATGAAGTCCAGAGGCGCCGTTTTGAGGCCCTGTCACAAAGAGACTTTGTTGTGTCTATCTATCCTGACAACCCAGCTATGACCACCCTTGGCATCAGTGATAATGTCACCTACCTGCTTAACCAGATAGGGTGGGATGATTTCGCTATCCAAAAGTGATTTAGTATTTACCATAACCTGACACTGGAGTTCTTGAGCTCGTTATACTATGATCCTACCAGAGGTTTCGATTTTGGCCGTGGGTTGGCTACATTTAGGTTGTTTGACAACTGTCATACCCCAAATTTTAATCACTAAAATTTCCCATCATTCTGAAAATCATCATCACAATATGGATGAACCATCATACCTTATTAGTCTCCCCAAAGATGGGTGATCATTCACTAAAATCAAGCTTAGGGTGTCAAGCCCTCTCAGAACCCTTAGACAAAGGATCAATCAAGTGTCATACCCCAAATTTTGACCACTAGGATTTCCCATCATTGTGCAAATCATCATCACAATATGGATGAACCATCATGCCTCACCAAATGCCTCCAGGGTTGTTGAGCATTCACTACAATCAAAATTAGGGTTTTAAGCCCTCTCAGAGCCTTAGACAAAGGATCAATCAAGGAATGACATGATCTTCAACTTGTCTAACCTCTCAAACATCCACAATGGATCAAAAGGGACTCCCACTTCAAGGATTAAGCACAAGGTTGCTCCCTTCTAGGTGGATCAAGTCTCAAGATCGCCAACATCACCAAATTAGGGTTTTGGTCGACCAGGGCCTCTAGATGGAAAGTTTCATCTGGGCACAAGCCAAAGATCCAAAACACAACCTAATGTACTCCATGGAACCTCATGGACCCAAGCATCAAGTCAATTTGACCTCAGGGGATGCATACATCAAAAATCAGGAATTAGGGTTTCTTGACCTAATTCACTCCTAAGTTGACTTTTGGGACAAATCAAGAGCCAAGACCTCAAGACATGATTTGAGGGTCTCTAATGAACTATATTGATCCATTTGGAACAATGGATTAATCCAAGAAGCTTGAGCAACAAGTCTCATTTTCATCTGCACCACAATTAGGGTTTCGCGAGGAAAGTCAACTGTAACTTTGACTTTTGACCAGGACATGCTCCCAAACCCTAGGACATGCCCCAATATACCCTATGACACCCATGGAACATGTCCATCAAGTTTGATTTAGGTCAAGGACATGATTTCCTGAAGAATTGCACAATTTGGAATTCATCTGATAAAAAGTCAACTGTGCACAAAAGTCAACTTTGACTTTTTGAGATTTTTCACCAAAATGGATTTTTAACCCTAAAATGATGTTAATGTATGATTTGAATCATCATTCATCAAGAAAAATCAAAGAATGTTGGATAACTTGTAAAAGGGGTAACCATAAAACTTAGAAATTTTTCTAAGTTATGGAAAAAGTTCCACTAATACACTAACTTTGGAGGATCATAACTCCTAAACCACATGGCCATTTTTTCTCATCCAAAGGTGGATTTGTAGCCCTCATTACCCTCTACAAAAACTTCAACTACACCTAAGTCCAATTCATTAAGGATTTTGAGTTATGGAGTGATCAAAATCAAGAAATCACACTTTGTTCCAACACTTAGTGAAAATTTCACTAAGTCAGATTTTGCTTCACTTTTTGCCAAATGTAGAGGGATTTTTCACTTGGAATCAAAAGAGATCAAAACCAAACTTGTTCAAACAGTTGTTATATCATGTAAGGGCTTTCCAAAATGGCCAAGAACATTGCCAAATTCCATTTCAGTCATGAGATATGACATTGGAAAGTTGCCTTGCTGAAATCTGTCAAAGGCAAGGCAGAATTTGCAACTTTGCTCGATTTGCCAAAATCAACCAAATTCAAATGCTCCTATCCACTTGGACACATCTGAGGATTGAATCTAAAGGGGACAATCACTGAGCCAAGCCTCCAAAGTCCATGGAACAAGAAATAACATGTTGAACCTAGAATGGCCAAAATAGGGACAAGACTCCAAATTTGGATTGGAGCATTCAATGGAAGCATCAAGGTGGCATGGACTGAGCCATTCTCATTTGAATTCAGTCAAGACTTATCCAAGACCAAGGGAACCACAGCCCTGTGCCCTAACCTCTAGTCAATGGCTAGAGGAGACTTGCATTTCCATTGGCCAACATTGAACAAACACCTGCTGCAGTTGCCATTCACTATGGATCCCAAAACAAACTTGCTCTACTATAAATAGAGCTCAATTGTGATCAGTTTGAGTACACCAAAGCCATCAAACAGATGCTTTCCTCAAAATCTCTTCTTTCACTCCAATTTTTCCTTCTAAGGCAAGTCACTATCGGGTTTTGAGTTTGAGAGCAATTCCAATCAAACCAATCACTCACACACCTCACATACATCACATATGAGCTGATCAAACACTTAGATCACTTCTGTAACACCAATTTCACAAAATCACCAGCTGGTTGCTCAAATTTTCAATCAAGTTGTAGCTGAGGTACCACAAAGTGGTCCAGCCAATTTCAATCAAGTCCAACCATTCAAACACACTCCATATGGTGTAGGGAAGCTGTTCAGATCATCACCACTCATCTGTAACACCTCCAAATAAAAAATCACATTGCACTTGCTGTCACGGCTTAGAGGTAAGCATATACTTGGTCATCTCTCAATCTATGCATATTTCCTCGCACAATAATTTGGCCATATGTTCATAATCATGC
This sequence comes from Lathyrus tuberosus, assembly GCA_022829125.1. Taxonomy (NCBI): domain Eukaryota; kingdom Viridiplantae; phylum Streptophyta; class Magnoliopsida; order Fabales; family Fabaceae; genus Lathyrus; species Lathyrus tuberosus. The sequence goes on along the minus strand of JALAZF010000345.1, from coordinate 5,943,962 downwards.
ATGGAATGTTTTCCCTCAATTAATTGCATTGTTTGAATCGTGTATCAAAAATCCTAGCCTTCATGCAGAAATTAGGGTTCTTGAGGTTTCTTCGTGATTTCATGTTTTATGTTTAATTTAAATGAAATTAAGTGTTATAGACATGATCGTGAGGTTGAGACGAGCATAATGATATGTGGATTGCATGATATAATCAAGTATTCAGTGAGATTGAGGAGAAAATGCAAATCAGCCAAACCCAGAACACGCGCGTGTTCTTGGTGTGTTCTTGGCGCCATTTTTGAATAATTCAAATATTTGAATTTTGTGATTTTATTTAATTGATTCAAAAATTAATTTCTCTCTGAGTTTTAATGGTTTTGAGTTGATTCTTCTTTTAATAATTCACAAAAATGTTAAAATATTTTATTTTATCAAAAAATCCCAAAAATATTATTTGTTTCATATAATTGATATTTTTGCAAAGAATTAATATTTTAATTGTTTTTTACATTTTAAATATTTTTTCTACATTGATTTTGCAACTTTTAATGCTTTCTAATTATTTTGTAGGTCAATACTTAATTTTTGAAGCATTAATCCAAAATCACAATTTGTTTTTTCACATGTTAAACAATTTTGATCATTTTAATTGAATTTTTATTCAATTAAATACATTTTTGAAAACAAATTAGGGTTTTTGGATTAATTCAACCCTCATAAATCACTTTCAAAACTTTTTGGGCCTCTAATAGAGTGTAAGACCCAATCCTTTCTTGACCAAAACATTTTGGGCCTCAGTGTATTGTATAAGTCCCGATACCGTCAAAAACAAACGGCGCGATCGTCGCCTTTTCAAAATAACCCTTGGGTCTCTCCTTGAGCTATAAGACCCATTCAAAATATTTTGGGCCTCTAATAGAGTGTAAGACCCAATCCCCTTTTAACCAAAATCATTTGGGCCTCACTTATTGTATAAGTCCCTCTGCATTAAAAGAAAACCTCGGCGCAATCGTCACTTTTTAAACGAAAAGTCAACTGGGCCTACCCTCGTGTTATAAGCCCCACTCTTTTTCTTTAAAACTTTTTGGGCCTCTTGAGAGAGTGTAAGACCCATCCATTTATATAGAAAACCATCTTGGGCCACAGTCACTTGTATAAGTCCCTCTGTACAAATTCAACAGTGCGCTCACTAATAAAACCCTGGGCCTCTCCTTGAGCTGTAAGTCCCAAATTTTTTCTTTTTCAAAGCACTTTCTCCTTTGATTTTGAATATACAGTTGTTTTCAATCTTTCTTTGTTGAACAACTAACCAAACAGCATGGAAGCTCTACAACCGAGTAAGTGGTTATCGCTTTCATTTACCACTTTCATATACATATAACTGTATTGTGGGGCTGTTTCACTGTAAGTCTTCTTTCATAAACTCATATCGACTGTGTAATAATAGTATAGATATTTAGAGTTTCCCCGACAACTACGTCTAGAACTAAGTGACGCCGTTTCGTTTAGTCATAGAAATAGACAACTAGATCCCCAATAGGGTCACCAGATACAGTCTTCTCTTCGGCTGTCCTCATTAGGAATTGTCAAGAAACTCTATTCCCAGAGATGAATGTATTCTCCGTGAATGGCATCTTTGAGTTTCTTCCAAATTCTCGAACTTTCCTGACTTTGATCTATTCTCGGTGAATAGCATTTCCTTGAATTTCTCGGGGTTTGGGGACCCACGGGCTTCTTAAAAGCATCGGCCTCCTCTTGGGCATCGTACAAGGACCCACAGGCTTCCTAAAAGCAACCTCGCCTCCTCTTGGGCTTAGTACAAGGACCCTACGGCTTCTTAGAAGTATTCACAACCTCCTCTTAGGCTTCGTATAATGATCTCTTCCTCCGGGAATGATAGCCTCCTCTTGGGCTTCGTACAAGGACCGACCGGCTTCTTAAAAGCTTCCAGCCTCCTCCTGGGCTTCGTACAAATTGTCCCGATGACCTCCTAGAGGTATAGGAACAGAACCTAGTCATCTTCATAGAACAGTCCTTTCAAAGAGTCTACTACTGTTTCTCAAAACATAGTACAAAAGATGAAACTCTAGACATGGACAGTCTAATCTCCTTGAGTCTCAAAGACATTCTCAAGTGACCCCTTCAAAAATAGGAAGGAAACCCGTAGACTCGGACAGTCTCAATACCCTTTGGATTTCCCACTTCCTCAAAGAACAGGAATAACCCGGATCCTTGAATCAAATCCTTGAGTACAGTGTTGCTCATATAAGAACTGATTTTCTCTTTCAAAATCAGTATACTGGACCTGTCACTTAACTGAAACAGTCACCATAGCCTCCTCTTAGGTTTTGTATAATGATCCTTCTCCAGTGAAGTTAGCCTCTCTCTCGGGCTTTGTACGAGACACATAAGAGACTCCCTCGTTGAGTCAATCACCCCTTTCGCCTCCAGCTCGGGCTTTATACGAGATACAAAAAGGTTCTCGTTGAGCCAAATAAACAACAGCCTCCATCTCGGCCTTCGTACGAGATACAAAAAAAACTCTCTTGTTGAGTCAATTAGCCTCCATCTCAGGCTTTATACGAGATACCAAAAGATTCCATCGTCGGGTCAAAACCTTTTAGCCTCTCTCTCGGGCTTTGTACGAGACACATATTAGCCTCCTCTTAGGCTTTGTATAAAAAAATCACTGGTTAATCCAATTAACCTTTTAGCATCAAAACTGTGCCTCGTTCACAGTCAATAAACATCAAACAACTCCCTTCATCTAATCGCAGTAAGCGGCAAGCCTCTGGATCATCTACATCCATGCCACTGTCCCTCTTTTAGCATGAGAAATTCCTAAGGAAAGGTAGCATTGCTCTACACTGAGTTAAAGTCTTCTCCTTCAGGTTAAAACCCCCTATAAAGGAAATTATGGCATTGCTAGGATCCGCGTATCCCGGTTAAAGTAATTCTCCTTTATAAACTGTTGTGACAAATAAACCCCTTTAGAGATGACAAATTCTCTCTGAAGACAAACCACCTTTCGTTTCACGTCTTGGGCTTTGAACAAGACACCAAAAACAACCATTTCCTCCCATAGAATGGGAGGAACTACGAACGCTCTGATTTCCCTGTTTCGGTAAACGGGAATACGTAGGCATAAGATTGAAAGAAAAATCTTAGCGAGCACACTAAACAAAAACCCAAAACCCCATATCTCCATCAATCAAAAGCAGTAATTCAAAAGCATCAGTCCTAACATCCTAATCCTAGTTCCCTGCCAGAAACCTTCTGTCTGGATAAAAAGAAAGAAACCAGTATTGGCGAAAATACAAATAACCAGTACAAAGGCCCCCACACATTGATAGCATCCGTAACCTAACAGACCGCTGTTTAAAATCTGTATGCAAAGCAGGGTTAATTGGAGACATCTATTTCCCTTCCTTCATCAGCTTTAATAGGATAAAAAATGAATCGACCTGTAGTTTTAAGCTCAACCGTAGAGAGCGACCAGTGCTTAAGAACCGCGTCCAAAATCGCTCGCTACATCAAGGAATGCCATGATATTCAACTTGTATAACCTCTCAAACACCCACAAAGGATCAAGTGGACTCCCACATCAAGAATCAAGCACAAGGTTACGACATTCCAAGTGGATTAAGCCTCAAGATTGCCAGTGTCACCAAATTAGGGTTTTGGTCGACTAGGGCCTCCAGGTGGAAATTTTCCTCTGGGCAAGAGCCAATGATTCAAAGCATAACCCAAGATACTCAAAGGGACCTCATGGACCCAATCATCAAGTCAATTTAGCCTCAGGGGATGCATTTATAAAAAAAATAAGGAATTAGGGTTTCTTGACCTAATTCGCCCCTAAGTTGACTTTTGGGACAAAACATGAGCCAAGACCTCAAGACATGATTTAAGGGTCTCCAATAAACCACATTGATCCATTTGCAATAATGGATTGATTCAAGAAGCTTGATCAACAAGTTTCATTTTCATCTGGACCACAATTAGGGTTTTGAGGAAAAAGTCAATTGTATCTTTGACTTTTGACCCAGGCATGCTCCCAGACATTGGGACATGATTCAATACACGTTATAACACCCATGGAACATGTCCACCAAGTTTGATTTAGGTCAAGGACTTGATTTCATAGAGGATCGCATAGTTTGGAATTCATCTGACAAAAAGTTAACTGTGCACATAAAGTCAAAGTTTGACTTTTTGAGATTTTTCACAAATATGGTTCTTTAACCCTAAAATGATGTTAATGTGTGATTTGAATCATCATTCATCAAGAAAAATCAAAGAAAGTGGGATAACTTTTAAACGGGGTAACCATAAAAACTTAGAATTTTTCTAAGTTATGAAACAAAGTGGTTAGGGTACCAACTTTCAAGGATCATAACTTGAGATCCAAGCAACCATTTTGGATGATCCAAAAATGGATTTATAGATCTCATGGCATACTTTAAGAGTGTCAACTACACCTCATTCCAATTCATCATGGATTTTGAGTTATGGTTGGATCAAAATGACTGAAAACCTAAAATTGACATTTTTCAACACTTAGTCAAAATCAGCCTTGTAATTTGAGCAAGAATGTCCCAACTTCAAGGATGTTTTTCTGCATGATCCAAGTTGAACCAAGTCTAGGGTCAAACATCAAAGTTGAAGTATGTCATCTCACCTTTCCAGAAAGTCCTAGAAAGCCCATTTATCATTCTTGAGCAGAAAGTTATGATCTCTGCAAAAGGCATTGATAAAACAGAATTTTCAAGACAACTTTTAGGACAAACTTGATCACACAAGTTCAAGGTCATTTTTGACAACTTTACAAGTCTTATCATCACAAACCTTGAACATCAAAGTTGAAGTACGTCATCTTAGCTTTCCAGAAAGTTGTAGAACGTCCATTTATCACACTCGAGCAGGAAGTTATGGATTTTACAATAAGGCTTACTACAACTGAATTTTTCAGGACTGATTTGCACATTTCTTGTGCAACAAGAATTTTCAAGCCTTGTCATCATTTTGGACACATCTGAGGATCAAATCCAAGGGGGATGATCTGATCCATAAGCCTCCCAAGTCTTTGGAACCAAAAATAGCATGCCAATCCTAGAAAACCCTAAAAGAGGGACAAGACTCCAATTTTGGTTTGGAGTATTTAATGGATGCTTAGAGGTGGCATGAACTGAGCTTCCTCTAACTGAATTCAGTCAAGACTCATCCAAGAACAAGGGAACCAGCAGCCTGTGCTCTAACCTCTAGTCAATGGCTAGAGGAGACTTGAATTCTCATTGATCAACATTTGCCAAACCTCTGCTGCAATTTCCATTCACTATTTCTTGCAAAACAAACTTGCTCTACTATAAATAGAGCTCATTTGTGCTCAGTTTGAGTACAACAAAGCCATCAAACAGATGCTTTCCTCAAAATCTCTTTCTCAGGCAAAAATACCTTCTTTAGCAAGGTAATTATGAGTTTTTGAGTTAGAGAGCATTTCCATCACAACTCATGGTCCAAACACATCCAATATATCATGTCTAAGCTGTCCAAACTCTCATAAGTGACCTGTAACACCAAAATCACAAAGTCACCTCTCAAAACCTCAAAATTGGACTTTTTTGCATTTTTCAAGCCATGTCTTGATTCAGTCACTTTCCAAACCAGATAAAGCCTTAAACACACTCCAAATATCATCCTTGAACTGCCCCAAATGGTCCCCCCCATTTGGAACACCATTTGAGATAGTTGGCATTTTGGCCACTTTTGCCCATTTTGCAAGAAAGAGCTCAAACTTGTTCCAGAGGTTTCCAGTTGATTCCAACCATCCTAAAAGCTTCTAAGAGGTCATTTGAGGGTGTCCAAAGCATCAAACCATTTATGGAACAAAGCACTTGGTAGGTTGCACAAAATCTCCAAAAAAGAGGTAAGCATCACAACTTGAATTCTTTGAATCATGCTTTCCTTTGATGTCCACATACATGCATCATATTGAACAATTCTTGAAGCAAAAATGTAGTCCTTAATGTCTATGTTGTGACCCTCCTACTGTTTGCACTTTAACATGTTTATATGTGGAGTTTATGTTGTTTTAAAATCCAAATCTAGTTCTGGTTTTTTGCTTTGTGCATTCTGTACATTAAGTTTCAGTATGTATGAGTGATACCATTGGATTCCTTGCGAAAAATCGGTCAAGATAGGTTCTTACGGATTTTAATTTCGTTAAAAATTGAGAGAGTTATGCGTGTTGGAAGTTTGACGAGAAAAGATGTCGAAAACTACAGTCCAGTTCTGGTTTTTTGCCTCATGCATTCTGTACATTAAGTTTCAGTATATATGAGTGATACCATTGGATTCATTGTGAAAAATCGGTCAAGATAGGTTCTTATGGATTTTAATTTCGTTAAAAATTGAGAGAGTTATGCGTGTTAAAAGTTTGACGAGAAAAGATGTCGAAAACTACAGTCCAGTTCTGGTTTTTTGCATCGTGCGTTGTGTACATTAAGTTTCAGTATGTATGAGTGATACCATTGGATTCCTTGCGAAAAATTGGTCAAGATCGGTTCTTACGGATTTTAATTTCGTTAAAAATTGAGAGAGTTATGAGTGTTTGAAGTTTGATAAAAAAGGTGTTGAAAACTAAAGTTTCAGTTCTGGTTTTTGCCCCGTAAGAGATGTCGAAGATGATATTGTGACATTTTTCCTCTTTTTCTTACTTTATTTTCAAAACTCAACCAATTCTTTCACATTGCAAAAATCACCATTTTCCAATTTTGTTTTACACACTTCTTATTCATACTCCATAATATTTTAATCCACAAAAAATCACAAAAAATATTATTTTTTGATATATTTTTAATATATTCAAAAATATTGTTTTAAATTGTTTTAAATGCTTTTAAAATGATTTCTTTTTCTTGATTTTTAAAACCAAAATGATTTTGAATATTCATGTGGATAAAATACTTTTTTATAAACCTTAATCATTGTTTATAACATGATTAATGATTTTATTTGATATTTTTATCATTTTTTACTTGATTTTTCTTTGAAAAATGCCTTTAAAAAATGAAATTGGGGTTTCTTTGATTTTCACCCTAACAAATCTTTTTCAAACACTTTTGGGCCTCTAATAGTGTGTAAGACCCAACCCTTTTTATACATAAATAATTTGGGCTTCAACTATTTTATAAGTCCCGATACGTTAAAAATCTCGGCGCGATCGCCAATTTTCAAACAAAAAAATACCATTGGGCCTCTCCTTGAGCTGTAAGCCCCATCTTGTGGTACAAAAATACTTTTGGGCCTCTAATCGAGTGTAAGACCCAACCCTTTTTTTTTAAAACCAAATCATTTTTGGGCCTCAGTGTATTGTATAAGTCCCGATACAGTTAGAAATTTCGGTGCGATCGTCGCCTTTTCAACAAAAAACACTGGGCTTCTCCTTGAGCTATAAGACCCATCTTATTGTTTTTTAAAAATAATTTTGGGCCTCTAATAGAGTGTAAGACCCAAACCCTTTTGTAAATAAACCAATTGTGGGCCTCACTTATTGTATAAGTCCCTCTGTACATTTTCAAAACAATGGCACGATCGTCACCTTTTCACAAAATCATATGGGCCTCTCCTTGAGCTATAAGACCCACTATTTTTCTTTAAATCTTTTGGGCCTCTTGAGAGAGTGTAAGACCCATCTCTTTGTACAGAAAACCTCTTTGGGCCTCAGTCACTTGTATAAGTCCCTGTACAAATTCAAAACCACGGTACGGTCACTGTGGAAACTTGGGCCTCTCCTTGAGCTGTAAGCCCCAACCTCTTTTCAAAATACTTTCTCCTTTGATTTTGAAATATACTGTTGTTTTCAATTTTTCATTGTCGAACAACTAACAAAACAGCACGGAAGCTCTACAACCGAGTAAGTGTTTACATGTTTTCTTTATCCGCTTTCATACATATAACTGTATTGTGGGAAGCTGCGCATGGTTAGTATTCTTTCATAAACTCTTATATACTTGTCATATATCAACTGTGTACTACTAGTATAGCTATTTAGAGTTTTCCCCGACAATTACGTCTAGAACCAGACAAAACCCTGTTGATCACTCCTAATAACAAGTAAAACTAGATCCCCATAGGATTACCAGATACAGTCTTCCCTCCTCTTGGGGTTAAACAATATGGAACAGAGAAAGGCAGTATTCTCGGTGAACTTTTTCTCAGGCTGTAACCCTAGAAATTTTTAAAGGAATTCTACTCCCGGGAGTTGATCTATTCTCTGTGAATGGCATCTCTTAAATTCCTCAAACCCGAAACTCTCACTAAATGATCTATTCTCCGTGAATAGCATTTCTTGAACTTTCCCGGCTTGGAATCCACGGGCTTCTTAAAAGCATCCCCGCCTCCTCTTGGGCGTTGTACAAGGACCCTTCGGCTTCTTAGAAGTTTTTACAGCCTCCTCTTAGGCTTCGTATAATGATTCTTCCTCAGCGAAGATAGCCTCCTCTTGGGCTTCGTACAAATTATCCCATCGGCTTCTTAAAAGTTTCTTCTGCCTTCTCTTGGGCTTTGTACAAATTGTCCCAACGACCTCTTAAAGAAATAGGAATAGAAATTAGTCATCTTACTAGAGCAGTCTTTCAATTGAGTCTAGATCTTGATCTCGAAAGCGTACTTTTTCTTAGGCATAGTACAAAAGATAAAACTCCAGACTTGGACAGTCTAATTCCCTTGAGTCTCAAAGACATTCTCAAGTTCCCTTCTAAACATAGGAAGAATCCCAGCATCTCTCATGAGAGCGCTCTAGTTGGACCTGCCTAGGGATTTCAATAATCCTCAAGAGTAAGATAGCCTTCTCTTGGGATTTGTACAATGATTCTCCCCAGCGGAGCTAACCTTTTCAGACTCTCTTGTTGATTATAAAAGACTCTCTTGTTGAGTCAAATCACCTCTTCAGACTCTCTTGTTGAGTCAATCTCCTTTTAGCCTCAATCTCGGGCTTCGTACGAGACAGCAAAAACTCTCTTGTTGAGTATAAAAGATTCTCTTGTTGAATCACACTTTTAGCCTCCGTCTTGGGCTTTGTACAAGACACATATAAAAACACTCTCTTGTTGAGTAAAAAAGATTCTCTTGTTGAGTCATCCTTTTAGCCTCCGTCTTGGGCTTTGTACAAGACACATATAAAACACTCTCTTGTTGAGTATAAAAGATTCTCTTGTTGAGTCATCCTTTTAGCCTCCATCTTGGGCTTTGTACAAGACACATATAAAACACTCTCTTGTTGAGTATAAAAGATTCTCTTGTTGAGTCACCCTTTAGCCTCCGTCTTGGGCTTTATACAAGACACATATAAAACACTCTCTTGTTGAGTATAAAAGATTCTCTTATTGAGTCACCCTTCAGCCTCCATCTTGGGCTTTATACAAGATACATATACCCCTCTCCCCTACGGAGTCAAAATCAGTTTTAGCCTCAATCTTGGGCTTTGTACAAGACAGAAAGAACATTTTCCCCGGAAAAGTGAACCTTTCACCCTCCTCTTAGGCTTTGTATAAAGAAATCCCCTGTTGAGTCAATAAACCGTTTAACATCAAATCATGCTTTGCTTACATCATACAAACATCAACAACTCTTCTTTTAGAGATGACAAATTCCCTCTCGGTCAAGAACCCTTTAGCTTCATATCTTGGGCTTTGAACAAGATACAAAAATACCTTTTGCTTCATATCTTGGGCTTTGAACAAGATACAAATTACCTTTCAGCTTCATCTCTTGGGCTTTGAACAAGACACCAAAAACTTTTTCCTCCCATAGAATAGGAGGAACTATGATCGCTCTGATTTTCCTGTGTCGTTAAACGGGAATACGTAGGCATAAGATTGAAAAATCTTAGCGAGTACACTAATAAAAAACATCAAACCCAGTACCCTACCAAATGCCTCACAAATAGTCCGGCCACTGTATTTTTTTTCCTTAACAAAGTAACCAGAGAGAGACCCACATCTTAACCGCATCTGTAAACTAACAGTCATCTGTTTAAACTCAGTATGCAAGCAGCGTTAGTTGGAGACATCTATTTCCCTTCCTTAATCAGCTTAGTACGATAAAAAATGAATCGAACTGTAGTACCCCAGAGTGATAGTGCTTAAGAACCAAGTGCAAAATCGCTCGCTACAGAAAAATGGCGCCCACCGTGGGGTAAGGGGCATCTTGTCCCTCCCATCTCTCTGGGTGAAACCTTGAAAAAAAATTGCCACAGAAAAATGGCGACCACAGTGGGAGGCATTCTTTCTTGCTTCTCTCAGGGTGAACCTTTGAGTTCACAAGGTGTCACAGGAATGGCGACTTCACTGGGAAGAAATCATTTTTCTAGGATCGGCCATCACTAGGATCTTAGGTCAATACCTTTAGAGTTGGGAAGGTGCCATAGAATGGCGACTATGCCGGGGAGCAATTTTCTGTTAGGATCATAGGATTTATAGCTCTTAAAAGGTCTAGGATGTTAGTATAAATATATATACTGCTTTTACTAATTGATATCCGTGTTTATTTTTCTGCTAATGGGAACGCGTGTGATGCCGCATGTGGAAAGATTGAGTATACACCTAATATAAGTGATGGCATTAAACGGGTAATCTTTCAGGGAGTGACTCCCAAATAAGAGATCCCGGTCGACCATCATCCTCAGTGGAGACTTCCTTTGCAGATACATTGCCTATACGACTTTGGTTGTTGAAAGTAGTGTGGTCGATTGGGTTATCTGAGACGCTGAGGAGTTAGTAGACTAAAACCATTTTGTAGTGCAGAAGCTATCGGAAATAGTTGTCACGCGATACTACCCTCATTTGAGATTACTCTAAGATACACCTAGCATGGTTCCCGGCCCGCTGATGTTATCTCGAAGGGAATCAATGATTTTGAGAGACAGGTACAAAAATCACCATTATAAACCTTTAGGGATGGGTAGAGCCTTGACTTCATGACACCGACCCTTTGATCCCATGTTTTTTCTATGTTTTTGTGTGTTGCATTCATGCATTCATTTAAAAAACATTAAACAAAGAAAAGCTTCTCTTCTAGTCTCTCTTTTTCAAATTAAACTAAGTCAATGATTGCAAATGTTAGAGAGGAAGATTGCGCTAATGGGTTTCGGTAGAAGGAAAACTCAAAAGTACACCTTCAAGGTTCCAAAACTAGAGGATTTGAGAGGATTAGCAAGGATGATCACTAACTGTAGCGAGCTATTTTGGACGTGGTTATTAAGAACTGTTGCTCTTTTGGGGGTACTACAGGTCGATTCATTTTTTATCCAATTGAAGCTGATGAAGGAGGGGAAATAGATGTCTCCAACTAACCCTGCTTGCATACTGAGTTTAAACAGCGGTCTGTTAAGTTACAAATGCTATATGGAAGTGGGGCCTCTTTCTTCTTACTTTGTTTGGAGTGAAAAAACTAGGAATGTTCATGGGTAGGGGGTTAGGACTGATGTTTTTCGATTGATGTGTGAGGGTATGGGATTCTGGGTTTTTTTATTAGTGTGCTCACTAAGATTTTTCTTTCAATCATATGCCTACGTATTCCCGTTTACCGAAATAGGGAAATCATAGCGATCGCAGTTCCTCTTATTCTATGGGAGGAAATGGTGTTTTGGTGTCTTGTTCAAAGCCCAAGACGTGAAGCTAAAAGTGATTTGTATCTTGTTCGAAGCCCAAGTGTGAAGCTGAAGGTGATTTGTTTGTATTTTGTTCAAAGCCCAAGATATGAAGCTAAAGAGTCTATTTGTATCTTGTTTAATGCCCAAGATATGAAGCTAAAGTTGGTTGGTCTTAGAGAGAATTTGTCATCTCTAAAGAGGATCTGTTTGTCACAACTGTCGGGTGACTGGTTATAAAGAAGGATTACTTTAACTGGGATATGTGAATCCAGCAATGCCATAATTTCCTTTATAGGGGTTTTTGACCTGAAGGAGAAGACTTTAACTCAGTGTAGAGCAATTCCATCTTTCCTTAGGAGTTTCTCATGCTAAAAGAGGGACAGTGGCATGGATGTAAATAATCCAGAGACTTGCCGCTTACAGCAGTTAGATGAAGGAGTTGTTGATGTTTGTATGCTGTGAACGAGGCACATCTTTGATGCTAGAAGGTTGATTGACTCAACCGGGGTTTTCTTATACAAAGCCTAAGAGGAGGCTATTGGCCCAACAAGAGGGTGTTTTTACGTGTCTCGTACAAAGCCCGAGAGAGAGGCTAGAAGGGAAGTGACTCAACAAGAGAGTCCTATTGGATGTATCTCGTACGAAGCCCGAGATGGAGGCTAAAAGTTTGTCTGACAAAACAAGAGAATCTTTTATACTCAACAAGAGAGTGATTTGGTGTCTCGTATGAAGCCCGCGACAGAGGCTAAAGGTGATCGACCCAACAAGGGAGTCTTTTTGTATCTCGTATAAAGCCCGAGATGGAGGTTAAAGATGTTCGACCCAGCAAGGGAGTCTTTTGTATCTCGTACGAAGCCCGAGATGGAGGCTAAAAGGTTACTATTTCAGTTGAGTGACCAGTATGTTGGTTCAAAGAGAAAATAAGTTTTTATATGAGTAATGTTGTACTCATGGCTTTGCAAAGAGTATTGAGACTGTCCGAGTCTACGAGTTTTATCTTTTATACTATGCTTAAGAAACAGTAGCAGTAGGATCTAGACTCTTTGAAAGACTGTTCTATTAAGATGACTAATTTCTGTTCCTATACCTCTAGGAAGTCGTCGGGACAATTTGTACGAAGCCCAAGAGGAGGCTGGAAACTTATAAGAAGCCGAGGGATAATTTGTACGAAGCCCAAGAGGAGGCTATCATTCCCGGAGGAAGAATCATTATACGAAGCCTAAGAGGAGGCTGAGAATACTTCTAAGAAGCCAATGGGTCCTTGTACAACGCCCAAGAGGATGCGGGGATACTTTTAGGAAGCCTGCAGGTCCTTGCACTAAGCCCAAAAGGAGGCTGATGAACAGTTCCAGAAAGGGGTTTCACATGGAAGAATGACCTTCTGTATAATGATTTGTTCAAAGGGGAAGATTTCCTAGATCTAATTCTAGACGTATTTGCCGAGGAAACTCTAAATTCTATACTATTATTACACAGTTGATATGAGTTTATGAAAGGAGACTTACAGTGAAACAGCCCCACTGTACAGTTATATACATATGAAAGCGGGTAAACACTTACTCGGTTGTAGAGCTTCCATGTTGTGGTGTTAGTTTGTTCAACAAAGAAAGCTTTGATAACAATATTATATTCAAAATCAAAGGGGAAAGTGCTTTGAAAAGAAAGATTGGGGCTTACAGCTCAAGGAGAGGCCCAAGGTTTTATCAGTGATCGCACCGTTATTTTAAATTTGTACAGGGACTTATACAAGTGACTGAGGCCCAAAAATAGTTTTCTGTACAAAGGGATGGGTCTTACACTCTCTCAAGAGGCCCAAAGAGTTTTAAAGAAAAGAAATGGGTCTTACTACTCGAGGGTAGGCCCAAATGACTTTTGTGTTTGAAATGGAGATCGCGCCGAGATTTTGAAAACGCCATGGGTCTTATACAATGACTGAGGCCCAAGAATGATTTGGTTTTCAAAGGGGTTAGGTCTTACACTCTAATAGAGGCCCAAGAATTTTGAATGAGTCTTATAGCTCGAGGAGAGGCCCAGATGGTTTGTTTTTGAATCGGGCGATCATCGCGCCGAACTTTTTGAAATACAACGGGAGTTATACAATAAGTGAGGCCCGAGAAAGTTTTTATTTAAAAAGGGTTGGGTCTTACACTCTATTAGAGGCCCAAAAGTGTTTTGAAAATGATTTGTGATGGTGAAAATCAAAGAAACCCTAATTTGTTTCCCTTTAAAAGTATATATTTAAAGAAAATCAAATAAAAATGATAAAATACCAAATAAGTTTGAATAAACCACTTGTGATTTTTGTTTTAGGTTTGAAAAATGAGGTTTTAATCACAAGAGATATTAAAACTCATTTGGTTTTGATTTTCAAAGTAAATATTCACTTTTAAAATGTTTAAAAACACTTAAAAATGAATTTATTCACAAAAATACTAATTATATTAAATAAATAATATAAGTCTAATTTTTTTATGGAATAAAATATTTCAATATTTTTGTGATTTTTTGAAAAAAGAACCAATAAAAAATAATTAAAATTGAGTGAGTTATTAATTTTCCAATTAATTAATAAAACATGAAATATTTGGAAAAATAGCAAAAATGTGAAAAAACACAAACTGGCATGGGTGGGGTTTGAACCCACGACCTCAAGGTTATAGAGCGCGCACCTTACCACTGGGATGGTGATACATCCATTGTTTGTAATGAAATCACAAATATACAAGGCTTGCCTTGTTTTCTAGGCTTGGTCAAGGCAAGACAAGGCAAGTTTTTGGCAAAAACGTGAAGGTCATAACTTTCTCATTTCTCCATGTTTTGAGACAAAATTTATATGTATCTGGCCTAGAATTTCACAAGGAATCCAATGGCTGTGGTATTTTTTTCAGATCATACTCCCTCCTCAAAATTCGATTGGGGTTTAGAAAAAGGCCTATAATTGCATTTTCTATGCTACACTTTGATACAAGCATGAATTACATGATAAATTAGTTCAAACACAACATATATAACATGCATGAGGTGTGCATGATCAGTGGACTTCAAAGCAATGCATATTTTGGAGGATTCAAGTCATGATGCTTACCTCCTTTTGAGCTTTTTGGAGTTTTTGTGCAATCTGTCAAACCACTTGTTCCAGAAATGATTTGATGCTTTGGACACACTCAAATGATCCCTTAGAAGCTTTTAGGATGAGTGGAATCAGCTGGTACCTGCAAAAACACAAACTGGCCCTTTATTGCAAAAGGGGTTAAAATAGTCAAAAGAGCACCTCTCTCAAATGGTGTTCCACATGGGGGAAGCATTTGGGACAGTTCAAGGATGATATTTGGAGTGTGTTTGAGGTTTTATCTGGTTTGGAAAGTGACTGAATCAAGACATGGCTTGAAAAATGCACAAAAGGCCTATTTTGAGGTTTTGAGATGTGACTTTGTGATTTTGATGTTACAGGTCACTTGTGAGAGTTTGGATCACCTACATATGATGTTTATGAGGTGTGTGTGTGATTGGTTTGATTGGAAATGCTCTCCAACTCAAAAACTCAGAGTTACCTTGCTAAAGAAGGCATTTTGGCCAAGAGAAAGGGATTTTGAGGAAATCATCTGTTTGATGGCTTTGGTGTACTCAAACTGAGCACAAATGAGCTCTATTTATAGTAGAGCAAGTTTTTGTTGGGATCAATAGTGAATGGCAACTGCAGCAGAGGTTTGGCCAATGTTGGCAAATGAGAATCCAAGTCTCCTCTAGCCATTGACTAGAGGTTAGAGCACAAAGATTTGATTCCCTATTTGTTGGATCATTCTTGACTGAATTCAGTTGCAAATGTGTCAGTCCATGCCACCTTGAAGCATCTATTAAATGCTCCAATCCAAAATTAGAGTCTTGTCCATATTTTAGGCAATTCAAGGTTTGACATGCTACTTCATGTTCCAAGGACTTTGGAGGCTTGGCTCAGTGATTGTCCCCTTTAGATTTGATCCTCAGAAGTGTCCAAGATGATGACAAGGCTTGGAATTGGCTGATTTTTCCAAATCAAGCAAAAATGCAAAATTCTGCCTTGCCTTGGCAGCTTTCAGCAAGGCATTTTGCCACTACCATAACTCTTAGCTCAAATTGAATATGGTGATGTTCTTGGCCATTTTGGAAAGGCCTTATATGATACAACAACTGTTTGATCATATTTGGTTTTAATACCTTTTGGATCCAAGTGAAACATTTCCCTACATTTGGAAAAAAGTGAAGGCAGATTCTGACTTAGTGAAAATTTCACTAAGTGTTGGAAAAAAGTGACATTTTCACTTTTTGTAATTTTGATCACTCCATAACTCAAAATCCACGAGGAATTTGGAAGGTGGTCAGTTTTTAGCTTTTGTAGAGGGCCATGAGATCTACAAATCAAGCTTTGGATGGGGAAAAATGGCTTTGTGGTTTAGGAGTTATGATCCTCCAAAGTTGGTACCCTTGCCACTTTGTTCATGACTTAGAAAATTTTCTAAGTTTTTATGGTTATCCCTTTTACAAGTTATCCCACTTTCTTTGATTTTTCTTGATGAATGATGATTCAAATCATACATTAACATCATTTTAGGGTTAAAAATCCATTTTTGTGAAAAATCTCAAAAAGTCAAAGTTGACTTTTGTGCACAGTTGACTTTTTGTCAGATGAATTCCAAACTGTGCAATCCTTTAGGAAATCATGTCCTTGACCTAAATCAAACTTGATGGACATGTTCCATGGGTGTTATAGGGTGTATTGAATCATGTCCTAGGATTTGGGAGCATGTCTTGGTCAAAAGTCAAAGATACAGTTGACTTTTCTCGCGAAACCCTAACTGTGGTTCTAATGAAATTGAGACTTGTTGATCAAGCTTCTTGAATCAATCCGTTGTTGCAAATGGATCAATGTAGTGTATTAGAGACCTTCAAATCCTCTCTTGAGGTCTTGGCTCATGTTTTATCCCAAAAGTCAACTTAGGGGTGAATTAGGTCAAGAAACCCTAATTCCTAATTTTTTTATGTATGCATCCCCTGAGGCTAAATTGACTTGATGATTGGGTCCATGAGGTTCCATGGAGCATATTAGGATATGCTTTGAAGTATGGGCTCATTCCCAGAGGAAAATCTCCATCTGGAGGCCCTGGTCGACCAAAACCCTAATTTGGTGACACTGGCGATCTTGAGGCTTGATCCACCTAGAAGGGAGCAGCCTTGTGCTTAATCCTTGAGGTGGGAGTCCTCTTGATCCTTTGTGGATACTTGAGAGGTTATACAAGTTGAAGATCATGTCATTCCTTGATTGATCTTTTGTCTAAAAGCTCTGAGAGGGCTTGAAACCCTAAGTTTGAATTGTAGTGGATGCTTACCCATCTTTGGGGAGACTGATGGTTCACCCATATTGTGATGATGATTTGCATAATGATGGGAGTATTAGTGGTTAAAATTTGGGGTATGACAGATGCCCCTATTTAATCTTCTTGGACCTGAAGGTGTGAATGGCGAAGGTATTCGGGCATTCAGGGTGCAAGAGGATTAAATATCGGAATACCCGAAATTTTGATGGTGATTAAGAATGGGGGTTCACACATCCTTCTTCTTTTGCTAAGAAATGATGCTTAGAAAAAGTAAACTTCCCATCGATACTGGTTTCCTGCCAAGGAACTGGTCTCAGTTTCTGAAATAAACTTCCCCTCGATCTTGGTTTCCTACCAAGGAACTGGTCTCAGTTTCCGAAATAAACTTCCCCTCGATCCTGGTTTCCCACCAAGGAACTGGTCTCAGTTTCTGAAATAAACTTCCCCTCGATCCTAGTTTCCTACCAAGGAACTGGTCTCAGTTTCCGAAATAAACTTCCCCTCGATCCTGGTTTCCTACCAAGGAACTGGTCTCAGTTTCTTTTGTCAATAAAATTTATTGACAAGGGACGCTACGCGTAGTGGTTTTCCTCAAACTTCTCGCTGAATTTTCCTGGGGATACGCCATTTGACGAAACAAGTTTTGATGTCAGACTTGTTGAGGAACTCAATCGTCTGAGTTGTAGAGTTATACAAACTTCTCTATCGGAGACGCCATTTGTTTCTACTGGGGAAAGCGAGTTTCTTGAGAGACTGCTTCCGCTTGGGGTCTTACATCATACTTTTCTCGGGGTCTTCCCAGAGAAATGCCATATGATGGGATCCAATTTTGAGGTGCCAATGACCTTTTCATCAGTGGTTTTCAGAGAAAAATTGCCCTATCGCCGAATCTCTTGATTAAGAGGCTTTCTCTGGGGATTTTCCTTAATCTGGGAAAGCAAGGATATCATCTTCAATGGCGAAGAGTGATGTTTGTTAAACATTTTTCTAGCCTTTCAGAGGTTCAAGTTATCAAAGTGGTCAAGGGAGCCAACTTTAGTCCAGAAATGAACGGGAGGAGAGATTGTTCAGACGCAACATTTCCTGACGAGGAAAGAACTGATAACTCGATTGAGAGGACTGCTATCACTAGGGGACAAGACCGACTAGAGTGATAGCGATGCAATGTGAATGCGACTGCAAATAAAATGCATGATGTATGTATGTATATGTTGACAAAACTAACGCGACATACAGACTAATGGATGAACATGACGGGATACTCGGCCATCGCGGGGCGAAGAAGTACCGCTGGTCCCAAAAGTAGCAATTCTGCCTTGCTTAGGAGAGATAGTCCCTGCAGGGAGCTACGTTGATCGGGCTTAGGAGATGAGACCTCTGCCGAAGATGTCAGACGAGGTATTCGCATATGTCATAACTGATCCTTCGTTCAGGCGCACTGGTTTAGAAGAAGTACTTTGATTCTGCACTTTGAAGCTCGACTACTTTCGGAGGAGCGAGCTACGTTCTCTTGATGTTCAACAGTCAAAAGAAATTGTCGTCTTTATTTTAAAAGCAGAAAAGTTTGAACAAGTAAATTCATTTTTGTTTCGTTTCAAGAATCATTAATCATATTAAAATGTCATTCTGTAAAGCTAAAACAAATAAGAATTGCAACCAAAAGCACAAGGGCTCAAATTTTATTGATAGGATGGAAATTAGCCAAACGCGTGATTCCAAAGAGTATTTACAAAGTTAGAAAATGGTAATTTACATGGAAAATGGCTACGTGGAAACATAACGACCACTATCCTTCTACCAACTTTGAACTCCGGGCATCCTGAGCTTCTGTCGAAGATGACCGTGACTGGAGTTTTCTGATGAACGACGTAACTGTTGCTGAGGGATTTGCCCCTGTTGGACATAGTTACTTGCCATTATCCCTAATTTTTGCCTGGATTATACTGTGATGATTTCCAATCCACCGGGATGATTTTTGATCATGTCTCTAATTTTTGCCTGGACCGCCCTTTCGGGTTTTCAATCCACCGAGACTTTTTTTTTAGGCGAAGTATTTCTTGACTACATCAACATTCGTGGGGTAGGCAAATTCCTCTTCGTCCATGGTTGCAAGTCTCAAGGCGCCGCCTGAGAAAGCTTTCTTGACCACATAAGGGCCGTCATAATTCAAAGTCCACTTGCCTCATGAATTAGTGAGAAACGATTGTATCTTTTTGAGCACGAGGTCTCCTTTCCTGAAGACACGGGGTCGGACCTTCTTGTCAAACGCCCTCTTCATTCTTTGTTGATAAAAATGACCATGGCATAGTGCCGTTATTCGCTCTTCTTCGATCAGGTTGAGTTCGTCGTGTCGACTTTGACACTATTCAGCTTCTATAAGCTTAGCTTCCATCAATACCCGGATTAATGGGATCTCTACATCTATGGGGAGCACTGCTTCCATGCCATACACTAGAGAGAAAGGGGTAGCCCCTGTTGAAGTGCGGACAGATGTGCGATAACCGTGAAGAGCAAAGGGTAGCATCTCGTGCCAATCTTTGTAGGTTACAACCATCTTTTGAACGATCTTCTTGATGTTCCTGTTAGCCGCTTCTACCGCGCCGTTCATCTTAGGTCGGTAGGGATATGAGTTATGGTGTTCGACCTTGAACTCAGCGCACAACTCTTTCATCATCTTATTGTTCAAGTTAGATCCATTATCCGTAATGATCTGGCTTGGAACACTATAACGGCAGATGATATTATTTTTGATAAATCGGACCACCACTTGTCGGGTTACATTAGCGTATGACGCTGCTTCAACCCACTTGGTGAAGTAATCAATGGCTACTAGAATGAACCGATGTTCGTTCGAAGCCTTGGGCTCAATCACGCCAATCATGTCGATTCCCCATATGGAAAAAGGCCATAGGGAAGAAAGAACTTTGAGATGCGTTGGTGGTACATGAATTTTGTTGGAGTATATCTGACACTTGTGACACCTCCTCATGTACCTGTAGCAGTCGGATTCCATGGTCAACCAATAGTACCCTGCTCTTAGAATTTTTCTCGCCATTGTGTGTCCGTTGGCATGAGTGCCAAATGATCCTTCGTGAATTTCTCTCATCAGCATGTCTGCTTCTGGTCTGTCCACACATCGGATCAAGACCATGTCAAAATTCCGCTTATAGAGTGTATCACCGCTCAGAAACAAACTGCCTGCCAGCCTTCTGAGGGTTTTTCTGTCTTTCCTGGATGCCCCAGGTGGGTACTCTTGTTTCTGAAGGAAGCATTTGATATCGTGATACCAAGGTTTGTCGTCTATGACTGCTTCAATCGTGAAGATGTAAGCAGGTCGTTCAAGGTGCATTATGTCAATCATAGGTATGTCATTCCACTGACCTACACTAATCATGGAAGAGAGAGTGGCTAATGCATCGGCCATGTGATTCTCTTCACGAGGGATATGATGAAACTCGAATCTATTGAAGAAGGGTAACAACCTTCTCACATAGTCTTTGTAAGGAATCAATCTGGATTGGTATGTGTTCCAATCTCCTTTGATCTGATTGATGACCAGGGCTGAGTCGCCATATACGTCTAAGTTCTTGATCCTTAAATCAATTGCTTCTTCGAGACCCATAATACAAGCTTCGTATTCGGCCCCGTTGTTTGTACACTTAAATGTCAGTCTGGCGGTGAAAGGAATGTGGGTACCCTGAGGGGTGACAATGATTGCCTCAATTCCGTTTCTATAATGATTGACAGCTCCGTCAAAGATAAGTCCCCATTGGGAACCTGGGTATGGCCTTTCACTGGGTAGCGGTTCATCGCAGTCTTTCATTTTTAAATACATGACATATTCGTCTGGGAAGTCAAACTCGATTGATTCCTGATCGTCAATCGGTTGATGAGCCAAATGATCGGCTAAAATACTCCCTTTAACAGCTTTATGAGCGTGGTACTCTATGTTATATTCTGATAGCAACATCTGCCAACGGGCAATCCTTCCCGTGAGAACAGGTTTTTCAAAGACGTACTTGATCGGATCCATCTCGGAGACCAACCAAGTAGTGTGACGAATCATATACTGGCAAAGAGGTTTGGCTACCCAAGCCAAAGCATAACAAGTTTTCTCGAGCATCGTGTACCGAGTCTCGCAGTCGGTGAATTTCTTGCTCAGATAGTAAATGGCAAACTCCTTCCTTTTAGTTTCGTCTTGTTGGCCAAGTACACATCCCATGGAGTCTCCCAAGACAGTGAGGTAGATGATCAGTGGCCTTCCTTCCACTGGAGGTGATAGAATCGGAGCATTCAATAGGTATTCCTTGATACTGTCGAAGGCAGTTTGACAGCCTTTTGTCCAAACGCAGTCCTGATTCTTTTTTAGTAATTTAAAAATCGGCGCACATGTCGCGGCCATGAGGAATATGAATCTGTAAATATAGTTCAAACGTCCCAGGAATCCTCTGACTTGTTTTTTAGTTTTCGGAGAAGGCATTTCTTGAATGGCCTTGACCTTGTCAGGATCAACCTTAATTCCTTTCTGGCTGACGATGAACCCAAAGAGTTTCCCTGATCAGACACCAAATGTGCACTTGTTGGGATTCAAGCAGAGTTTGTACTTTCTCAGCCACTCGAATAGTTTCGACAGGTGGGTCACATGCTCCTCTTCTGCTTAGATTTTGCAATCATATCATTGACATATACCTTTATTTCTTTGTGTATCATGTCATGAAACAGAGTAGTCATGGCCCTTTGATAGGTTGCCTCGACATTCTTCAAACCGAACGGCATTACCTTGTAACAAAAGGTACCCCATAGGGTAATAAATGAAGTTTTCTCCTTGTCTTTCAGCGCCCATTTAATCTGGTTATAGCCTGAGAATCCATCCATGAAGGAGAAAACTTTGAACTTTGTTGTACTGTCTACCAGCATGTAAATGCGTGGTAAAGGAAAGTTGTCCTTTGGACTAGCGTTGTTTAGATCTCTGTAATCGACACACATTCTGACCTTTCCGTCCTTTTTCAGAACGGGTACGATGTTGGCTAACCATTGAGGATATTCTGACGTGGAAAGGAAACCCGCGTCAATCTGTTTTTGTACCTCCTCTTTGATTTTGATGGCCATGTCCAGGTGAGTCCTTCTCAACCTTTGTTTTACTGGCGGACATTCTGACCGTAACGGTAGATAATGTTCCACGATGCTGGTATCCAACCCTGGCATATCCTGATAGGACCAAGCGAATACATCGGGAAACTCTTTGAGAAGCTTTGTCAAACTCTCTTTGGAATTTGGACTGAGCAGTGCCCCAATCCTGATTTCTTTTCTCTCTTTTTCTGAACCTAAGTTGACTGTTTCCAATGGCTCTTTGTGAGGTTCAATGGACCTTTCCTCCTGTCTGAGTATTCGGGAGATCTCCTCTGGAATTTCGTCGTCATCTTCTTCTTCAGCCCAAAATACCGGGAATTCAAAGTCGGGAGAAAGCATTAGATAGTATGTTTCAACGGGGTTTAAAACAAGCAATCTGCATGACGGTATGATTCATGTTTAGAAGAGATTGAGAAAATGCAAGTGTGTGCAGTGTGTATTTTATTACTTCTTGTTTTTATTATTTGAATTGTTTTTTAGGATTACCATTTTCTGAAAAACGAAAAGAGAAAACAGCAATTAATGTGGAAATTACAGAACGACATTATTTTATTAATGAACAAGTCGATTCTTGAAACTACAGCCCTATAAAACAAAACTATGTTGCTTTGGGCAAAGCGAAGAGGGAAAATTTACAGAAAGCGAGCCCTATCAAAATATCCGTTTCACCTGGGCAGGGTGAAAGGTTAAAGATGGCAATTACTTTAACTTATGAACAATCTTCGGAACATCGACAACAACCCATTGGCGGCGAACTCCTCGGTGAATCACAAAGTTTGGTACCTTCCTTGATTTGTCCTCAGAAATGACACTGATTTCTGGTGGAGCAGGTCATTGGAATCTGTCTCCCAGGCTGAATTGTCGAGTGAGGATTCCCCTGTTGCATTTTGCGTAGTATTTGTGCTCTCAGCTGTATCTCCCCATCCAGTTGGCTGGATGTCTTCAAACCTGATACGAGAGCTTTCGGGAGCTGTGTACTTGACCATGTAGTCGTACTTTCCACTTGGCTGTCCCAAGGTGTCCCACACTTCTTTGGAACTGGAAGAGTCATCTCTCTCGATGACGTTGACATTGGGAAAAGCGTAGTTAATGAATTCGAGTCCTACAAACGTGGCGAAGTCATCGTCGTGCTGGGTATTTTTAGGATAACCTGGGTGTTAATCCCATGACATGGTGGGGACGCAGGTATTCTTTTCAATAATGCTCAGCGGATTTTCATTGCTCGACTGATTTTCTTGCCCCAAGTCTCCTGGGTAAGGCTTCCACATCGGCAGGCCATCCATCGGGCCATAGTAGTTATGGTCAAAGTTGTCCTTCATCAGAGTGTCTTCCTCTAATGAATTTGGCGGAGCACGACATCCTTCCGGATCACAATCTCCATACATCATTTCGACGTCTGACCTTGGTATAAATCTCGAACTCTATGTGGGATAGCAAAATGGCATAGGTACCTCTTCCTGAGACATATAACCGTCCTCGTTGAGATAGGACTTCCATTTTTCCTCCGCATCGGAGGAATCTCTCTCGTTGATAGTGTGTACTTCTTGGAACACTGGGTGAAGGAAACCTCCACTGTGGAAGAAGTTCTGAATGGGATGAAGACTTTCATCGTTAACAGTTGTCTGGGTACAAGTTGCAGAAAAACTAAGAACCTTCTTTGTTTTATTGTCAGTAGGAATGACAAGTTGTCCCCATCCTGTTGTATTGGCACCTTCGACTGCTTTGATAGCGTCTTTGTATGAGGAAATTGAAGTTCCCCCTTCCGACTGATCGTCACTGTGTAACGAAAGTGTTTGGAACTGGGTTCCTATTATCCCTTCTGGTTCCACGTAAGTGGATGACGATAAATTGCTGACGAGCAAAGCCTGTTCCCCACAGACTGTGATGAGTTGACCATTCTGGATGAACTTTAACTTTTGGTGGAGGGTCGAGGTGACCGCCCCAGCCTGATGTATCCATGTTCTTCCTAATAAATAACTGTACATTGCCCGGATGTCCATGACCTGGAAAGTGACTTGGAAAGTGTGAGGACCGATAGTTATGGGAAGGTCGACTTCGCCGATAACCATTTTTCTGGATCCGTCAAATGCTTTGACGACGACTTCGTTAGTTCTCATTGGAGGACCTTTGAATGATAATTGCATCAAAGTGTACTTCGGCATAACATTTAGGGCTGGCCTTGTGTCTACCAGTACGCTGGCTAAAGCATCGTCCTGGCAGTTGACTGTAATATTGAGCGCCATGTTATGACGGCGACCTTCTTCAGGTAATTCTTCATCATTAAATCCCAAATTATTGCAAGAAGTGATGTTAGAGACAATGCTATCGAACTGTCTGATTGTTACATCCTGTTCCACAAAGGCTTGCTCCAAGACTTTCTGTAGAGCCTCCCTGTGCACTTCTGAAATTAGTAACAGTGATAATACCGAGATCTTTGAAGGAGTCTGCAATAGTTGATCAACAATTTTGTATTCACTCCTTTGGATGAGTTTTAGCATCTCATCATCATTTTTCGAAAGGTCGGGATTATTAGATTGACCGACTGGTGGATTGGGAAGTTCCGTCTGAAGTTTCTTTTCTTTGTTGGACTCTCCAACTCCTCTGTTTAAGATTCTACCACTCCGTGTTACACGACTGATGTCTGCAATATTTACGACGGAGGGTAATGGAATTTCCTTTCCATTTTCAATTATCGTTGCATCGTATTTGTAAGGGATTGCCCTAGTTGATTCATACGGTAGTGGTCCCGGCAGATAGATGACTATGGGAACCTTCTGATTTTTCTGACCATCGTAATTAATCTCGATCTGTTCCTGGTTAGGAACTCTTGATTTGTCAAGTAGAGGGATAATGGTGAAAACATCCCTAGTCCTCTGATGATCAGAGATTACGACAACATCCTCAATTTGATCAGCAAGGTAATCCGGCACCTAGTTGATTGGTCCGGAGCCCGGATATGGGCGAATCTCTCCACGATCCACCTGACCCTGAAGAGCTGCTCGCACAAGGTAGCATCCTTGGTTACTTTCCGAACAGACTCTACAACGTTCATAGTAGTGTAGCGGCACCTGGCCATGCCCACTTTGAATGCAATGTAACCTCACAAGGTTAGCTTCCACAGATCGGACATCCTGACTTTGACGTCGAGTAGGGTTCCTGTTATTGATACTAATTTGTTTAGTATCTTCATCCATATAGATTGGCATCCACCAGTGATTTAACAAGTGCTGAAGTGCTTCCTAGACAAGGGCACAACCTTAATCATTTTTGCAACCCGCTTTACAGCTTTGATAGTCATTTGATATCAGGAACCCGAGTCGGACCTGCTCAGCATGTAACTCTACCAGGTTGGTATTCATTAAGCGAATGTCGAAGATCTGAACCATGTTGATCTAATAGTGGTTCCTATCATGGTAGTCTTTGATCCATCCAAGATCCATCTGACACTGGAGGGCCTCCTGTACAAAAGAGCATCCCTGTTTGTTTACCGAGCAAGTCAGACAAGAATTGTAATCGTGTCGTAGCAGATTATGATACTGGATTTGTCTTGAGTGCATTGCCACCAGGTTGACATTCATCGCACGGATGTCGTGGTTTTGAATGACGTTGGAATTCGTATAGACCATTTAACTCCCCGAACTCGGTGCTCTTGGATCCATCCGAGATCCATTTGTTCCTGTAGAGCTGATTGTACCACAAAACATCCTCAATTACTTTTAGAGCATACATCACATTGATGATAATTATGAGGTGGCACATGGCCATATCCACTATGTCTACAATGCATCTTGACCAGATTGGTTCTTAACAAGTGTACATCGTGAATTTGATAGACATTGTTAGACTCTCCCTCTATCAGGTTGACGGCAGCTTTCTCATGTTGAGGCAGCGGGTTCGTGAGAACATTGGGATTCGTTACTTTGAAAGATAAGAGCCCGCTCATAACAATCTTTTGCACGTCGAATTTGAAATTAAGACAATTCTCTATGTTATGCCCTGGTCCTCCTTGATGATAAGGGCATGTCTGGTCCACCTTAAACCAAAAAGGCGGATTTTCCGGTACTATAAGATGGGACTTAGTCTGGATGTGCCCCTTGGCCAGTAGTAACGGAAATAGTTATGTGTATGATACGGGTATAGGATCAAATCCTGGTGGCCGCGTCGTACGGTTGTTATTGTATTGAGGACAAGCCTGCTGGAGAGACTGTTGTGTACTTTGCTGATTAGGTTAGCTTTGCTCAACCTGAGGATGATACGTAGGAATAAGCGCAGGGTTGATAGTAGGAGTCACAGCTGCTACTGGTTGATAACGTCGCCTTTGCTTTCCGAGAGAGATATTCCCAATATCTTGCTCTTTTTTCTTAGGGAGAGCACTACCGTATCTTTTTGTACTACTCGAAGATCCAGCGTCTTTTACTAGACGTCCTTCTCGGACGGCTTCCTCGAGACGCACTCCCATGCCGACCATTTTGGTAAAATCACTGGGCGCACTGGCAACCATTATGTCGTAGTAAAATGAGCTTAAGGTCTTTAAGAAGATTTTTGTCATCTATTTTTCCTCAAGAGGTGGACAAATTTGGGCGGCGATCTCACGCCATCTCTGAGCGTACTCCTTAAAGGTTTCCTTGTCCTTTTGTGACATTGATCTGAGCTGATCTCTGTCTGGTGCCATGTCCAAATTGTATTTGTATTGCTGGATGAAGGCAGTGCCAAGATCTCTGAAAGTGCTGATCGTAGCACGGTTTAAACCCATGTACCATTTTAAGGCGGCACCGGTTAAACTATCCTGAAAGTAGTGAATCAGTAGATCCTGATTCTCTGTCTGAGCTGACATTCGCCGAGTGTACATCACCAAGTGGATTTGAGGGCAAAAGTTACCCTTGTACTTTTCAAAATCGGGCACCTGGAACTTGTGTGGGACTTTCACATTGGGGACCAAGCAGAGATCTGCGGCGTCCTTTCCAAATAAATCCTGACCGCGGATGGCTTGCAGTTCCTTTTGCATTTCCAGGAACTGCTCTTGCAACTCATCCATTCTATCGAACACAGTTTCCTTTCTACCAAAAGGTATCAGTGGGATCTGTCCTTCCGGGATAGTGTGCACCACAGGGGGTGGTACCGTTACTCCGGCAGTGAATTTTGGCGTTTCCCGATGTTTGTAACCTTTAAGAGTCCTCAATATGCCTCTGGCATCCTCGCTTTCCCGAAGTTTGTAACCTTCAGGCCCAGCGGCTTCTGCTATGATTCCCTGATCTTCAGTGATCGGCGGAACATATCGTTCCGGGATATAGTTAATAGGCATGCCCCAGGGATGATCTTTCAGCATTTGATACCTAGGATCAAACTTTTCCACTATGGGCGTTGAGGTGATCTCTGAGATCACAGTTCTTTGTAGCTGAGCTTCTTCCATGGCTTGCATGTCGTTACGAAGCTTTCTCATATCCTCTCTCAGAGCACCGATCTCTTCTTTCAACTCTCTGTTCTCTTCCTCGAGATCATCCATCTTTTTCTGACGATTGGCCCGAGTATTGTACGAATGAGACAGTTTGACTCTAGAATCGAGACACAAACGTGAGATTCGTAGGTAAGAAGAATATGTTATAGAAGAATGATAAATGCAATGATTATATTAATTGTTTTTTGGTTTAATTAAAATAAACTTCGACAATTAGATTGCAAATATCAAACAGTGGGGAAACCCCATTTTATTGAATTAAAAGGATTGCATAAATGAAACTACATTGAATTACAAAGTGCGGAAACAAAAACCTAAGCTAATGGGTCCCGAGTCCTCTCTGAGGAGAACTCGGGTGCTGATTCTGGTACTTTCCTTTTCTTGGACCGGGGCTCATGGGCCGTTGTCGGGTTGTCATTCCTTTGCCAGGTGAAAGGAGTGAGCAAGTTCCTTTGGTCATCCTGATTCTCTATAGCATGCTGCTCCAAAATCTCAATCAGAGCATCCTTATCTTTCAGAAGTTGCTGTATTTTGATACACTCCACATTGAGAATGCGGTATTTGTTCTTCCAAGACCTCATCTCCCGTTGAACTTTGTTGAGAGTAAACTGGAGTTTTTCCATTTCAGTCATGAAGTACATGACAGACTCCCTTGGCGGAAGAACTCCGTGACGAGGATAAGGCATCTTTAGCTTGAGAGCCCTAGTTTGTACCCAGTGGAGATAAGGCTCCACCGAGACACAGTCTGGTTTTCCTAGAGACTCTCGTCCTTTCTTATGAACATGTTTCCAAGCGTGCACTATTTCCTTCTTTAGTGCCCTGTCATTTTCTCCTTTCTTGAAGAAAAGACCTTCCAGATGAGCATTACGCGGGACATGCCTCATCGGGTATCCAAATTGACGACGAACGAGAACTGGATGGTAGTTGATTCCTCCTTTAGTTCCTATGAGGGGTACGTTGGGGAAATTTCCACAATGATCAATGATCCTGATTCCCTCATAAATCCTGTTGCACCAATCTATGTCAAAGTTGGTAAGGGACATTATTCTCTGCGACCAACGTAAGGCACTCTTGTGATCCCAAAAAGCAGCAGACTTAGGCAAATGGGAGATAAACCATTTGTATAACAGAGGTACACAACATGTGATCTCCCCTCCGCTGTACAAATTCCCTAATTGTACAGAATGATACGCATCTGCGAGTAAAGTCGGCACAGGGTTTCCAATGAGAAAAACCTTAATGGAGTTGATATCAACAAAGTTATTAATGTTGGGCAACATAAATAACCCGTAGGTGAGTAAAACAAAGATGCTTTCAAAAGCAGTCACGTTCCCTATACTAGCGAATTACAGGGCCTTCTTTGTCAAGAATTGGGCTGGCAAACCTTGTATGCCACCCTTAGTGGTCATGTGAGCCCTGACCTCCGACTCGTCCAAACAAATTGCTCTTGCAATGGTCTGATCCTTTGGAATTTATTCCAGTCCAAAAAAAGGAGCTTGATCAGTGATGTGTAAATCAATCAGATGAGAATATTCCTCCAGCGTTGGTGCGAGCTCATAATCCGGGAATGTAAAACAGAGATAAACCAGATCGTAAAACTGAATGAGTGCCTCCAAGATTCACTCAATCACCTGGACCCTTAATAGAGATAGTAGACCTCCGTACTTGGCTCTGAAAGCTTCAGGGTTAGTGACCATTCTCGCCAACCCCCTAAAATCCTCTAGTTTTGGAACCTTGAAAGTGTACTTATGAGTTCTCCTTCTACCGAAATCCATTAGCGCAATCCTTTTCTCTGACATTTACAATCATTGTCTTAGTCTAATTTGAAAAAGAGAGACTAGAAGAGAAGATTTTCTTTGGTTTAATGTTTTTTAAATGAATGCATGAATGCAGCACACAAAAACATAGAAAAAACATGGGGTCAAAGGGTCGGTGTCATGAAGTCAAGGCTCTACCCATCCCAAAGGTTTATACTAGTGATTTTTGTACATGTCTCTCAACATCATCAACTCTTGTCGAGAAAACACCAGCGGGCCGGGAAATGTGCTAGGTGGTGTTTTTCGAAGAATCATCAGAAGAGGGTGGTATCGCGTGACAACTATTTCCGATAGCTTCAGTGCCACTAAACGGGTTTTTCCTAGGTGTATACTCAATCTTTCCACATGCGGCATCACACGCACTCCCATTAGCAAAAAAATAAACACATATATCAATTAGGAAAAGCAGTATATATCTTTGTCCTAATGTCCTAGACTTTTTAAGAGCTATGAATCCTATGTTCCTGACAGAAAATGGCTCCCCGACGGAGGCACCACTTTGTGGTTGCTTCCCAATTTAAAGGTTTTGACCTAAGATCCTAGTGAAGGTCGATTCTAGCAATAACGACGTCCCCTGATGAAATCGTCATTAAAATAACTTGTCCAAGAAAGAAAGAAAGAAAGAAAGTCATTCATCGGCCCCACGGTGGGCGCCACTTTTTTGTAGCGAGCGATTTTGGACGTGGTTCTTAAGCACTGTCGTTCTTTTGGGGGTACTACAGGTCGATTCATTTTTTATCCAATTGAAGTTGATGAAGGAAGGGAAATAGATGTCTCCAACTAACCCTGCTTGCATACTGAGTTTAAACTGCGGTCTGTTAAGTTACAGATGCTATGTGGAAGTGGGGCCTCTTTCTTCTTACTTTGTTTGGAGTGAAAAAATTGGGAATGTTCATGGGTAGGGGGTTAGGACTGATGCTTTTTGATTGATGTGTGAGGGTATACGATTCTGGGTTTTTTTATTAGTGTGCTCGCTAAGATTTTTCTTTCAATCTTATGCCTACGTATTCCCGTTTACCGAAACAGGGAAATTAGAGCGATCGTAGTTCCTCCTATTCTATCGGAGGAAATGGTGTTTTGGTGTCTTGTTCAAAGCCCAAGACGTGAAGCTAAAAGTGATTTGTATCTTGCTTGAAGCCCAAGATGTGAAGTTGAAGGTGATTTGTTTGTATCTTGTTCAAAGCCCAAGATATGAAGCTAAAGATTCTATTTGTATCTTGTTTAAAGCCCAAGATATGAAGCTAAAGTTGGTTGGTCTTAGAGAGAATTTGTCATCTCTAAAGAGGGTCTGTTTGTCACAACTGTCGGGTGACTGGTTATAAAGGAGGATTACTTTAACTGGGATATGTGAATCCAGCAATGCATAATTTCCTTTATAGGGGTTTTTTACCTGAAGGAGAAGACTTTAACTCAGTGTAGAGCAATGACATCCTTAGGAGTTTCTCATGCTAAAAGAGAGACAGTGGCATGGATATAAATAATCCAGAGGCTTGCCGCTTACAGCAGTTAGATGAAGGAGTTGTTGATGTTTGTATGCTATGAACAAGGCACAACTTTGATGCTATAAGGTTGATTGACTCAACCTTGGTTTTCTTATACAAATCCTAAGAGGAGGCTATTGGCCCAACAAGAGGATGTTTTTTTGTGTCTCGTACAAAGCCCGAGAGAGAGGCTAGAAGGGAAGTGACTCAACAAGAGAGTCATATTGGATGTATCTCGTACGAAGCCCGAGATGGAGGCTAAAAGTTTGTCTGACTCAACAAGAGAATCTTTTATACTCAACAAGAGAGTGATTTGGTGTCTCGTATGAAGACCGAGACAGAGGCTAAAGGTGATCGACCCAACAAGGGAGTCTTTTTGTATCTCGTATAAAGCCCGAGATGGAGGCTAAAGATGTTTGACCCAACAAGGGAGTCTTTTTGTATCTCGTACGAAGCCCGAGATGGAGGCTAAAAGGTTACTATTTCAGTTGAGTGACCAGTATGTTGGTTCAAAGAGAAAATTAGTTTTTATATGAGTAATGTTGTACTCATGGCTTTGCAAAGAGTATTGAGACTGTGCGAGTCTACGGGTTTTATCTTTTGCACTATGCTTAAGAAACAGTAGCAGTATGATCTAGACTCTTTGAAAGACTGTTCTATTAAGATGACTAATTTCTATTCCTATACCTCTAGGAGGTCGTCGGGACAATTTGTACGAAGCCCAAGAGGATGCTGGAAACTTTTGAGAAGCCGAGGGACAATTTGTACGAAGCCCAAGAGGAGGCTATCATTCCCGGAGGAATAATCATTATACGAAGCCTAAGAGGAGACTGAGAATACTTCTAAGAAGCCTATGGGTCCTTGTACAACGCCCAAGAGGAGGCGGGGATACTTTTAGGAAGCCTGCGGGTCCTTGTACTATGCCCAAAAGGAGGCTGATGAACAGTTCCATAAGGGGTTTCACATGGAACAATGGCCTTCTGTCTAATGAACTGTTCAAAGGGGAAGATTTCCTAGATCTAGTTATCTAAAATTTGTTGTAAGGTTCTGTCTAATTCTAGACATATTTGCCGGGGAAACTCTAAATATCTATACTAGTATTACACAATTGATATGAGTTTATGAAAGGAGACTTACAGTGAAACAGCCCCACAGTACAGTTATATACATATGAAAGCGGTAAATGAAAGCGGGTAAACACTTACTCGGTTGTAGAGCTTCCATGTTGTGGTGTTAGTTTGTTCCACAAAGAAAGCTTTGATAACAATATTATATTCAAAATCAAAGGGGAAAGTGCTTTAAAAAGAAAGATTGGAGCTTACAGCTCAAGGAGAGGCCCAAAGTTTTATCAGTGATCGCACCGTTATTTTAAATTTGTACAGGGACTTATACAAGTGACTGAAGCCCAAAAAAGGTTTTCTGTACAAAAGGATGGGTCTTACACTCTCTCAAGAGGCCCAAAGAGTTTTAAAGAAAAGAAATGGGTCTTACTACTCGAGGGTAGGCCCAAATGACTTTTGTGTTTGAAATGGCGATCGCGCCGAGATTTTGAAAACGCCGTGGGTCTTATTCAATGACTGAGGTCCAAGAATGATTTGGTTTTCAAAGGGGTTGGGTCTTACACTCTAATAGAGGCCCTAGAATTTTGAATGGGTCTTATAGCTCGAGGAGAGGCCCAGATGGTTTGTTTTTGAATCGGGCGATCATCGCGCCGAACTTTTTGAAATACAACGGGACTTATACAATAAGTGAGGCCCGAGAAAGTTTGTATTTACAAAGGGTTGGTTCTTACACTCTATTAGAGGCCCAAAAGTGTTTTGAAAATGATTTGTGATGGTGAAAATCAAAGAAACCCTAATTTGTTTCCCTTTAAAAGTATATATTTAAAGAAAATCAAATAAAAATGATAAAAATACCAAATAAGTTTGAATAAACCACTTGTGATTTTTGTTTTAGGTTTGAAAAATGAGGTTTTAATCACAAGAGATATTTAAACTCATTTGGTTTTGATTTTCAAAGTAAATATTCACTTTTAAAATGTTTAAAAACACTTAAAAATGAATTTATTCACAACAATACTAATTATATTAAATAAATAATATAAGTCTAATTTTTTTGTGGAATAAAATATTTCAATATTTTTGTGATTTTTTGCAAAAAGAACCAATCAAAAATAATTAAAATTGAGTGAGTTATTAATTTTCCAATTAATTAATAAAACATGAAATATTTGGAAAAATAGCAAAAATGTGAAAAAAACACAAAATGGCATGGGTGGGGTTTGAACCCACGAACTCAAGGTTATAGGGCGCGTGCCTTACCATTGGGGTGGTGATACATCCATTGTTTGAAATGAAATCACAAACATACAAGGCTTGCCTTGTTTTCTAGGCTTGGTCAAGGCAAGGCAAGGCAAGTTTTGGGTCAAAAACGTGAAGGTCATAACTTTCTCATTTCTCCATGTTATGAGACAAAATTTGTATGTATCTGGCCTAGAATTTCACAAGGAATCAAATGGTGGTGGTATTTTTTTCAGATCATACTCCCTCCTCAAAACCCGATAGGGGTTTTGAAAAAGGCCTATAATTGCATTTTCTATGCTATACTTTGATACAAGCATGAATTACACGATGAATTGGTTCAAACACAACATATATAACATGTATGAGGTGTGCATGATCAGTGGACTTCAAAGCAATGCATATTTTGGAGGATTCAAGTCATGATGCTTACCTCCTTTTGAGCTTTTTGGAGTTTTTGTGCAATCTGTCAAACCATTTGCTCCAGAAATGATTTGATGCTTTGGACACACTCAAATGATCCCTTAGAAGCTTTTAGGATGAGTGGAATCAGGTGGTCCCTGCAAAAACACAAACTGGCCCTTTCTTGCAAAAGGGGTTAAAATGGTCAAAATACCAACTCTCTTAAATGGTGTTCTAGATGGGGGGAACCATTTGGGACAGTTCAAAGATGATATTTGGAGTGTGTTTGAGGTTTTATCTAGTTTGGAAAGTGACTGAATCAAGACATGGCTTGAAAAATGCACAAAAGGCCTATTTTGAGGTTTTGGGAGGTGACTTTGTGATTTTGATGTTACAGGTCACTTGTGAGAGTTTGGATCACCTACATATGATGTTTATGAGGTGTGTGTGTGATTGGTTTGATTGGAAATGCTCTCCAACTCAAAAACTCAGAGTTACCTTGCTAAAGAAGGCATTTTGGCCAAGAGAAAGGGATTTTGAGGAAATCATCTGTTTGATGGCTTTGGTGTATTCAAACTGAGCACAAACGAGCTCTATTTATAGTAGAGCAAGTTTGTTTTGGGATCAATAGTGAATGGTAACTGCAGCAGAGGTTTGACAAATGTTGGCAAATGAGAATCCAAGTCTCCTCTAGACATTGACTAGAGGTTAGAGTACAGAGCTTTGGTTCCCTAGTTGTTGGATCATTCTTGACTAAATTCAGTTGCAAATGTGTCAGTCCATGCCACCTTGAAGCATCTATTAAATGCTCCAATCCAAAATTGGGGTCTTGCAATTCTGGGTTTGGCATTCTACCTCTTGTTCCAAGGACTTTGGAGGCCTGGCTCAGTGAATGTCCCCTTTAGATTTGATCCTCAGAAGTATCCAAGATGATGACAAGGCTTGGAATTGGCTGATTTTGCCTAATCGAGCAAAAATGCAAAATTCTGCCTTGCCTTGGCAGTTTTCAGCAAGGCATTTTGCCACAACCATAACTCTTAGCTCAAATTGAATATGGTGATGTTCTTGGTCATTTTGGAAAGCCCTCATATGATACAACAACTGTTTGATCATATTTGGTTTTGAAACCTTTTGGATCCAAGTGAAAAATGTCCCTACATTTGGAAAAAAGTGAAGGCAGATTCTGACTTAGTGAAAATTTAACTAAGTCTTGGAAAAAAGTGACATTTTCACTTTTTGTGATTTTGATTACTCCATAACTCAAAATCCATGAGGAATTTGGAAGGTGGTCAGTTTTTAGATTTTGTAGAGGGCCATGAGATCTACAAATCAAGCTTTGGATGGGGAAAAATGGCTTTGTGGTTTAGGAGTTATGATCCTCCAAAGTTGGTACCCTTGCCACTTTGTTCATGACTTCGAAAATTTTCTAAGTTTTTATGGTTACCCCTTTTACAAGTTATCCCACTTTCTTTGATTTTTCTTGATGAATGATGATTAAAATCATACATTAACATCATTTTAGGGTTAAAAATCCATTTTTGTGAAAAATCTCAAAAAGTCAAAGTTGACTTTTGTGCACAGTTGACTTTTTGTCAGATGAAGTCCAAATTGTGCAATCCTTTAGGAAATCATGTCCTTGACCTAAATCAAACTTGATGGACATGTTCCACGGGTTTCGGAGCATGTCCTAGTCAAAATTCAAATATACAGTTGACTTTTCTCGCGAAACCCTAACTGTGGTTCTGATGAAATTGAGACTTATTGATCAAGCTTCTTGAATCAATCCATTGTTGCAAATGGATCAATGTAGTGTATTAGAGACCATCATATCCTCTCTTGAGGTCTTGGCTCATGTTTTATCCCAAAAGGCAACCTAGGGGTGAATTAGGTCAAGAAACCCTAATTCCTGATTTTTTATGTATGCATCCCCTGAGGCTAAATTGACTTGATGATTGGGTACATGAGGTTCCATGGAGCATATTAGGGCATACTTTGAAGTATTGGCTCATTCCCATAGGAAAATCTCTATCTGGAGGCCCTGGTCGACCAAAACCCTAATTTGGTGACACTGGCGATCTTGAGCCTTGATCCACCTAGTAGGGAGCAGCCTTGTGCTTAATCTTTGATGTGGGAGTCCTCTTGATCCTTTGTGGATGCTTGAGAGGTTAGACAAGTTGAAGATCATGTCATTCCTTGATTGATCCTTTGTCTAAAAGCTTTGAGAGGGCTTGAAACCCAAATTTGAATTGTAGTGGATGCCCACCCATCTTTGGGGAGACTGATGGTTCACCCATATTGTGATGATGATTTGCACAATGATGGGAATCTTAGTGGTCAAAATTTGGGGTATGACACTAACCCATATGCTTTCAGAGCTAAATACGGAGGTCTACTGTCTCTGTTAAGGGTCCATGTAATTGAAGGAATCCTGGCTACGCTCATTCAGTTCTACGATCCGGTATATCACTGTTTCACATTCCCGGATTATCAACTAGCACCAACACTTGAGGAGTACTCTCACCTGACTGATTTACCTATTACTGATCAAGCTCCCTTTCCTGGATTGGAAGAAATTCCAAAGGATCAAACCATAGCAAGAGCTATCTATTTGGACGAGTCAGAAGTAAGGACTCACATGACCACTAAGGGTGGAATCCCAGGTTTACCAGCCAAGTTTCTGGTAAAGAAGGCTCTATACTTCGCCAGTATAGGGAACGTTACTGCTTTTGAAAGCATCTTCGTTCTACTCACCTACAGGTTATTTTTGTTTCCCAACATTGATAACTTCGTGGATATCAACGCCATTAAGGTTTTTCTCATTGGAAACCCTGTGCCAACCTTGCTTGCGGATGCTTGTCACTCTGTACGCCTAAGGAATTTGTACAGTGGAGGAATGATCACATGTTGTGTACCCCTTCTATACAAATGGTTCACTTCCCATTTACCTAAGTCTGCCACTTTTTGGGATCATAAGAGTGCTTTACGTTGGTCGTAGAGAATCATGTCTCTTAAAAACTCTGACATCGATTGGTACAATCGAATCTATGACAGGATCAGGATCATTGACCGTTGTGGAAATTTCCCTAACGTACCCCTCATAGGAACTAAAGGAGGAATCAATTATCATCCAGTTTTTGTTCGTCGTCAATTTGGATACCCGGTGAGACATGTCCCGCGAAATGTTCATCTGGAAGGTCTTTTCTTCAAAGAAGGAGAAAATGACAGAGCACTAAAGACAGAAATAGCGCACGCTTGGAAAGATGTTCATAAGAAAGGACGAGAGTCTCTAGGAAAACCAGACTGTGTCTCGGTGGAACCTTATCTCCACTGGGTACAAACTAGAGCTCTCAAGCTGAGGATGCCTTACCCTCGTCACGGAGTTCTTCCGCTAAAGGAATCTGTCATGCACTTTATGTCTGATACGGAGAAACTTCAGGTTACTCTCAACAAAGTTCAACAAGAGAGGAAGTCTTGGAAGAATAAATACCGCATTCTCAATGTGGAGTGTAACAAGATGCAGCAATTGTTAAAAGAAAAAGATGCTCTGATTGAGATATTAGAGCAATATGCTTAGACAATCAAGAAGACCAAAGGAATTTTCTCGCTCTTTTCACTTGGCAAAGGAATGATAACCCGACAACGGCCCAAGAGCCCCGATCAAAGAAAAGGAAAGCACCAGAACCAGCACCTGAGCTCTCCTCAGAGAGGACTCTGGACCCATTGTTGCACCCCAAAATTTGCCCTCCTTACTTTATTACTAACTGGCTTATGTTGCATTGCATTTTTGCATTATCATGTATGCATATCATTAGCATGGGGTCAAGGTGCTTGAGGCAGTTCAAGAAGGTCCTATCTGGTCTATCACATCATTAAGAGTTCACAAGTGACAAGGGATCTCAAGTGGATCACTCTCTCCTAACCAGTGCATGAATTAGGGTTTTGAAATTCTTGGGTTTATTGCTCCAATGGGCAAGCTCCTTGGGTTTTCATCATCACCAAATGGCATATCTTATCTTTGTTGGAGAGGATACACATCATATTCAGAGGAATTTGGATTTGGAGACAGTGTTATTTCCTCCTAGACTGAGGGTACCAAAACTAGGGTTTCCTATAAAGTCAGTTTATTTTTGTTTTTTTGGGCAAGACTTGATTCCATGGTATTCCCTGAGTCCCTAAGTACCTAGGAATGGGAGGATGTCCATCAGTTTGGTTCAGGAGAAGTTCAATTGGCCAATGGATTGGAAATCAGGTGAATGAGGTAAAAGTCAACAGTAAGAGGAAAAGTCAACTGTGGAATTTTGAGATTTTCTCCAAGGTTTTCAAGGTCTCACATCCTCATATGGTCATCAAAAGTCAAGTTTCACACTATTTATCAAAAATCAGGAGTTGGTGCAAAAGTTACTAAAAATGGTAATGACCTATAATTTGAAAGTTTCCTTTTTTGGCAAGTTCCTACACTGCATTCAACTTGACTTTTCAACATCAAGAATGCTTCAAATGAATTTTTCTCCAACAGGAAAGTTGAAGATATTTTTCTCCTCTTTCCAACAAGTACTAGTGGGTCTCCATATCATTTTTGAAACTCAACTTATGGTCAAAAGAAGGCAAAGTGATTTTTAGGGTTTCATTTTCACAACCTTTAGATTTTGGGACATATGGACCTATGATTAATTCCATTGCTTCAAGACATGTTCCAACATCCAAGAGCAATCCCTAAGGAGCATTGTTGGCTTTCTAATCAAGTGTTTTCATGGGTTATTATTCACTTATTTTCCATTATGCCAAAACGCCAAATTATTAAAAACTCATAAATCAAATAATCTCAAGGCCCAATTCCAATATGGGTGTAGTTAGCAATTCAAATGCAAGTGATCTATCATGAAAGTTTCAAATATCCATGCATGGAGGAGGTGTACTTAACATAATGTGATTTTTCAAAATTATTCAAAAACTCATTAAACAATGAATTGCCCAAGCCCAATTCATTATCAGAGGAAAACCCTAGGCTATTTAAACCTATCCATGCACTGGTTGGGCAAACACACACGTGATATTTTGGAGAAAAAAAGTTCAACCCTAATTCTTGAATTCATTGGATCTCTCAATCTACAAGGAGTTTCTTCAAAATTCTTCCACAAACCTTTTCCTGGTGATCTCTAGAACATAACCTAACCACCATTTGCAGCCAAAAGCAAGTACACGTGTGGAACCATCTCAGGTTAGTGTTGATTTTGATGATCATGAAACTCAATTTTTAAGTATGCATATTGTTGTGTGATGGTCACTGATCATGCTGGTATAATTTGTTGTGTGTTTGGACGTGTGTATGGCTTGTTCTATGTGTTTAAAGTTTTGTGCCCTAATAATATTTCATGCATTTTTTATTATACACTAACAATTTGAAATTTTGGATCACATATTTGAATTCCTGACGAAAATCTGGGTGGGATAGTGTATTCGCGCATGTGTTTTGGTGTCCTTTTTGTTGCAGGTGGCCGGAGAAGGGAGCGGAGCCCTAACTCCGGCGGGTGGCGATGGAACCAGTCCGGCGAGGGTGGCTGGAGGTAGGAGATGAGGTTTTGGCCGTTGGATCTGAAGATCTGACGGTCCAAAGCTGGCCACGTGCGTTTTTTTTTGTTTTTTTTCCTGAGTTTTATTTATTGATCGTGTGTTATTCAACCCATGCTAACTACCATAGTCCACCAGTCATGTTTTTTTATTTTGTTTACTATTTTATTGTTTGACTTGATGTGAGCCATTGATGCAATCAGACGATCAGGAACAGGACAGCACATTAAAATTGGCATGTGTCGTGCGCGTGGCAGGTCCATGCGTGTTCCCTTTTTATTTTTTATTTTTTTCTGATTAATCATTGGGCTGGGCTGCTATTCGCACCCCCACTCTTCAGCCCATATCATTTCCACTTCATTTTTTCACTAAATGCACCCCCCAGCATCTTATTTCATTTTATTTTTATTAAATCATTATTATTTCATTTTTAATTTTTAAAAATACATAATTGCATTAAAAAATCCCAATAAAATTCATGCATCATTTTTATTATTTTATAAAATTTTCACAAATGTTATTTTTATTTTTATTTTATTTTTTATCACCTAAATTTATTATTTAGTCAATTTTCTTCTTGAATTATCCATATAATGCATTCATAATTTGTTTATTTTATTTCTCTACATCCATAAAATATTTTCAACCCGTTCGTTTTGCATTCATTCACTAACATTCTAAAATGCATTAAAAAATTTTTTTTATCATTTTTAAAATTATTCCATATTGCATTTTGGTCCTCCTTTTCTGCACATTAAGTCATATTCTTCATCTGAACTTTGTATGAGTGTTTGAAGGGCTAACATCTTGAATTTCTGCAGGAGTTTTTGGTATTTTGTTTGTTTCTGGTTGGGTAGCTTTGATTTTTAATTTGGAAATTTTAGGAGTTATTTCTCTAATTATTTAATTACTTTCACTTGAGATCTGCTTATATGTGTATTTCTGATCATGCCTAAGTCCTTGTTTGAAAGGCACTTGTGCCATCTGCTTTGGGGTTGTTTCTTTGATTTCTGAATTCATGTTTGGATTATTATCACTATTGTTTGCCACTGTTTGATTTTCACTTGCCTTGATATTATTTATGTCCGTCTCGTACTAACCTTTTACGCAGGGACTGAGGTAAGTTCTTTGAGGGTATGAATAAGTATCCATGGTCACCCTTACTCTTTCCTTCTCTCATCTTTCTTCCTTTAGGATTTGGGTTGTCGTCAAACCTCACTAACCGTAGGTCACCCATGCATGATGACATTAGGACACCTAGTTCCCTTAGAGTTACCTTTGTGTCTTCTCTCTTCTCATCTCAAACTTTCTTAAAAATACTTAATAAGAATAAAGTGTATTGGGCACGAGCCTTAAGTATGGGGAATGAGAAATGAGGGGCTTCCTCTCATCTTTCTAGAGTGCTTAGCGAGCATCCTGTCTTGGGACGATGCGTTAAGTATTCGCCCTTGTGCCCTAGACTTTGGTGCAATGCAATTTAGGAACTAACTTAAGCCACTTCTGTCCTAAAAAACACAAACCAACGTCAAACCTTTTTGTCCTTCGGGATCGTCAAACTAAAGGCTATTTTCAAAAAGGGCACGCTACGTTCCGTCTGAGTCGCAAACAGGCATCGAGCCTAACTGCCGGACGCGAACTTAACGTCACTCATAAAAAACACAAAAAGAACTTGGTCCGAACTACGTTGACTCTGAATTCCCCATTGCATAAGGGGGGTACGTAGGCCTAGGACGTTGACGTCCTACCGAGTCTGTCTTTGTCTTCCCCATCTCCGTCTTAGTACAGCTCTAGATGATAGTATAACTCACCTTTAATAGACAACAAGCGTGGATCCCATCGAGTACGATGGGAGTGTGGGGTGCTAGCACCTTCCCCTCGCGTAACCGACTCCCGAACCCAGGTTATGGTTGCGATGACCATTCCTTTCCCCCTTCCTCAGGTTTATGCGGTGTTCCTTTTCCCTCTCTTGGGATAAATTTACACGGCTGGCGATTCTCTGTTTTTCCGCGCCACTCTCGCGTTTGTACCTAGATGAAAATCCAGGGAGCGACAGCTGGGGACTCTGGTTGACCTATGCTGATCCATCCCTAAGCGAGTCAATCCAAATGCTTGCTTGTCTTTGTTCTCTTTGGGTGTTTTGTTTTTGTTTTGCTTTATGTGTTGTATTTTATTTTTACCGCATTTTCTGCATTTCATTTTTTATTACTATCATGCTGCTTTGCTGTGCTGGCTGTTCTTTGTTTTGCAGGTTGGGTGGGACTGAGAGCTAAGCCCGATACCCAGGCGTGAGTATACCCTAGGACTAGTGTGGAGAGTAGTGGGACCTACGTGCCCGCTTGGTACGTTTGTGTGTTCACGAAATTCACAACCAGACGAGGCTATCTTGGGACGCATTCTAACGTGTGTGTCTTGCGCATGTTGGGATGTTGATCTAGAGAGCTATCGACTCTGGTGACCGATCATTGAGGACCTTAGTGGAAACATCCCTCTTTAGTGGTGACAGTGGCAGACCACATCCTGTGGCAAACCCATTCGCACCCGAGGGCCCGCTTTGGAACTCGCATAGGATGGCCCCTACGTTTTAAAGAGAATCAGTGGAGGCACTCCTCGATTGACGATAGTACTGTACCCCGAGGGATGAATGTACTATTGTTTCTCGACCTCAGTGCCAAAGCTGAGGACCTTCCGCTTTGGAGAATCGGTTGAGGCCTCCTCGATTGATGATGATGCCAAACCAGAAATGGTGAACGTATCATCATTTCTCGACCTGAGAGCCCGGGATACTGAACATCCTAGTACCCACATGTGAGAGGGGATGGGCGTTTGCAGGTTTGCAGGTAACCGAGACCTTCAACCTACCTTGTTCTCTGGATTTCACATCAATGTCTGATTATTTGGGTTCCTCAGTGGTTCAGAATTCTGGTTTCCTGGGTTGTGGTTCCCGTTCAGTTAACAGCACAGCACATCCAGCAGTGTGCCTTGACCCCA
Organism: Lathyrus tuberosus; assembly: GCA_022829125.1. Taxonomy (NCBI): domain Eukaryota; kingdom Viridiplantae; phylum Streptophyta; class Magnoliopsida; order Fabales; family Fabaceae; genus Lathyrus; species Lathyrus tuberosus. Next base: position 5,901,838 of record JALAZF010000345.1, on the reverse strand, counting down.
TGTTTGCATGAGCATATCATTTTTCTTGCATTCTGACATGTTTGACATTTTTCAGGGCTTGCATCTTACTCTTGATTCCGGTTTTCTGAGGTTACCTTGACATGGATGTCCAGAGAAAGAAGACGGTTGCCTATTCGTTCCTAGATCCTACCTTGATGTTGATTCATAAGCTGATTAATATGGCTGGTTCCGGAGTTCGTACAAAGTTCAGTGGTATGGGAGACTTCTGAAATTTGTCTACAATATCTCCAAGTATGAGAAGGATGCCATTCATACACTTCTTCAGTTTTACGATCCGTCTCTGCGTTGCTTCACTTTCCCAGACTACATCTTGGCCCCAACGTTGGAGGAGTTCTCATTTATTTTGGGAATCCCTATCAGTCATGATATAGTTTTCTTTTCTGAAGAACACCCCGGTATAAAAGAAATGGTTGTGGCTCTTCATATTAGTGAATCCGTTCTGAACAGTAATATTGAAGAAAAACAAGGAGTTAAGTGTTTCTTATTGAAGTTCTTATTTGATCAAGCTTGCATACATGTTAAAGAGAAGAATTGGACTGCTTTCCAAGCTATTCTGGCTATGTGCATCTATGGGATTGTCCTATTTCCGAATATTCCTGATCTGGTGGATATGCATGCCGTCAGAATCTTTATTTCGAAGAATCCTATACCTACCTTGCTAGGTGATGTGTACCACTCAGTTCACTACAAGAATGAGAATAGGCGTGGAAAAACTGTGAGTTGTTGTGCACTGCTCTTATCTACTTGGTTTCTGAGTCGTCTCCCCGAAACTGGCGCTTTCATCGATACGAAAGATTCTCTAAAATGGTCAAAGAGGGTTATGGGCTTGACTGCTGACAACATTGTTTGGATCAATCATGATTTGCTAGGAATGGAGATTATTTACAAGTGCGGAGAATTCCCTAATGTACCCTTGATAGGGAGAAAAGGTGGAATTAACTATAATCCTTCCCTTGTTATCAGACAGTTTGGTTATCCTTTGAGAGGTCCCCCTGATGTGAGAGATATCAGAGAGTCCTTATTCTTCAATGGTATTGAGGATCAAGAGATGATGAGGAAAATTGTGAATGCTTGGAAACAGGTGACCAAGAAGGGTAAAACTTCGTTCCGAAAATGTAACAACCAGGCTTTCCCTCCCTATAAAAAGTGGATTAAGAAGAGGGCAGAAGAGGAGCTTTTTCCCTTCCCGGTGGAACCACCTTTGTATCCTTTGGTGATCGTGCCTCCTACCACGGTTGAGTTAGAGAAGTATAACAAGTTATGGGCTGAAAAGGAAAAGCTGTGGGAAGAAAATAGTGAGCTAAAAAGAGAGATCTATCAGTGGAAGCATGAGCGGGGTGAAGCTGTTCATACCGCCAATTTGAAGACAGAAGTCCTTGCTAAAGCGGAAAAAGAGCTAGCGGACATGGTCACATCCAGACAAAAGATGAAGGAAGCTTTGGATGGTATCAGTAAGGTTCTCGAATCTAAGAAAGAGGAATTAGACAAGGCTTTGCTGAAAATTCATAGGTTCAATGATCATCAAGAAACTGCCATGGCTGAGAATAAGAGAAAGGAAGACGACTACCTAGCTAAGATTGATCAGTTGAAGTCGACGCTCAAGAATAAAGACGCTGAGATCTTATCAGGGATATTCAAGAGACAAGTAGTCGAGGGTCGACTCAATGAAGCCATAGCCTCCATGGAAGAACTGAAAGTCCAAGCTGAAGTGAAGAAACCTAGACATGAGGGTCCTAGCATGGATGGTGCTACTGGAGAAGACGCTTGGGAGTTACATTGTCGATACTTGGATAGGATCATACACAGGAGGGACCTTCTCATTCAAGGGCTAATTCAGAGGCCGAAGCATCCCGACACCAGAAAGCTGTTCAAGGAAATCCAAGATTGGTGCAGAAAGCATAATGGATGGGGGGTTGACACTAGTAGACTTTGATGCCATGCCTTAGTTTTCTTTTCTCTTTTATTGTATTTGGATCACCGCCAGGCTTGTTGGTTGGGACCTCTTTGATTTATGCGTTCAGATTTGTTATCTTGGATTCATGATTGTTGACATTTGGTTTTCCTCTGGTTTTCTTAATATATAAGCAGAAGTTCCGTTCTATCTTGTTATTAAACAGGAATCAAGGGGTGGATCGCCCTGCTAATATTCAAACATATTCATTTGCATTTGCATATTCATAATCATTGTGCATAATCATTTTGCATGATAGGTGTTTATCTCTGGTATTCTTATCTTGTTCTCATCTCAGAATTGCAGATCAGCACATTCACCGGTATCCTACTAGACAGAATTAGAAGAGACTCATGGATCAGCTACAGAATGAGATCATTGAGATGCGGACTCGCATGAACCAATTCATGGAATTAATGCAAGGGGTTGCTCAGGGACACGAGCAGTTGAGGACTCTCGTTCAGCCACTGATTGCGAGGGTTGATGATGACGGTGTCCTTCATGGAGGACTCTAGACTGGTGTTACTGGTAATGGTCAGAATGGTCCTACTGGCGGAGGTGTTCCTGTTTCTGGTGTTGTGATTCCTCCGGGCAGAGCTGAAAATGCTGGGGGAGGTGGTACTGGTGCTGGCGCAGTCCAGGGTCATCAGTATGATGATGTTCAAGATGATGTATTTTCTTCGCCAGGTGGGGATGCTGGTCCCCAGACTGACCATGATCAGAGGATCCGGTTGATTGAGGAACAGCTAAGGGGTGTTGTGAATCAGGATTCTGTGGGAATGGATCTAGAGGATTTGGGGCTGGTTCCAGGCGTTGTTATTCCGCACAAGTTTCAGACTCCCACTTTCTAGAAGTATAATGGTATGACTTGTCCGAGGACCCACGTCAGGGCATATGCAAGCAAGATGGCTGCATATGCGAAGAACGAAAAGCTGATGATGCATTGCTTCCAAGACAGCCTATCTGGGGCATCCCTGGAGTGGTACATGCAACTGGAAAGAAAGGATGTGCGTAGTTGGAGAGATCTGGCAGGGGCATTTATCAGACATTACCAATATAACACTGATATGGTTCCTAACAGAACACAGCTGCAGAATCTGTCACAGAAGAATAATGAGAGTTTCAAGGAGTATGCTCAGAGGTGGCGCGAACTGGCAGCGAGGGTTCAGCCTCCCATGTTGGAACGTGAAATGATAACTATGTTTATGGCCACTTTGCAGGGTCATTACTATGAAAAGCTGGTACCATGTATGACTGGAAAGTTTGCTGACTTGATCTTAGTGGGGGAGATGGTGGAAAACGGAATTAAGGCGGGAAAGATATCAAGCAGTGATGGGTCCTCATCTGGAGGAAGTAAGAAGCCTTATGCTAGTGGTTACAAGAAGAAAGAGGGAGATACAAACTCTGTGTCATCATATCGTGGTAGAGAAGGACCTCGTCAGAACTACAATCAGCAGGTGGCTTCTGTAACCATCCCAGCAGCACCTCAGCAGCCAGCAGCGTCTCAACAACAAAATCAGGCTCCTTACCGATCACAATCTCAGAATAGGCGGGATAGGCATTTTGACACTCCACCTATGTCCTACTCTCAATTATTCCAGCACTTGTTAAAACTGCAGTTAATTCAGACGAGAACACTGACTCCACCTACTGGTAATCCACCTCCCGGCTATGACGCCAACGCCCACTATGAGTTTCATTTTGGGGCACCCGGACATCATACTGAGAACTGTAAAGCTTTTAAGCATAAGGTTCAAGATTTGGTGGATTCCAAAGCCATCAATTTCTCCAATGACGTTCCGAATGTGAATCAGAACCCGATGCCGAATCACGGTGGGCCGAAGGTCAATGCTATTATTAAAGACTATGAAGACTTGAGTTTGATTTCAGATGTGAACGAAGTCCAAACTCCCTTGGGTGTGGTGAAGGAAAGACTGTTGAAGGGAGGGGTATTTCCCGGTTGTGATGAAGGTTGTGTAGGATGTGTGTCGCAGCCAGGCGGTTGTGAGTTATTGAAAGCAGGTATTCAGAGAATGATCAACGAAGGGGTATTACAATTTGACAGAGGTTGCAAGCAGAGTAATGTTACTGATAGAGAGATTGATGTTGCCACGATAACAATTCCATTCAAGACAATAACTATATCAGCGCCGGCGAGACCAGCGCCGGTCACTATCACTATTCCTGGACCAGTCCCGTATGAGACTACCAAGGCCATCCCATGGAACTATGGGGCCGAGGTGTTTGTTAATGGTAAGAAGCAGGAATTGGAAGACACATCAGCTGTGAATACAGGGGTTGGAAATCTTGTTGAAGCAGGGGCTATCACTAGGAGTGGTAGGGTCTTTATTCTGTCTGAGAATCAATCTGGCAATTCAAGACAAGATAAGGGTAAACAGATGATGGATGAGTCCGTACAGAGGTAGGAAGCTAATAACTCTATGACGAAGCCAGGAGGGGATACTTTCTCAGAAGACGTAGAAGAGTTTATGAGGTTGATCAGAAAAAGTGATTACAAGATTGTTGACTAACTTCACCAAATTCCATCGAAGATTTCCATTATATCCTTACTGTTGTGCTCTGAGGCACACCGAAATGCATTGCTGAAGGTTTTGAATATGGCTTATGTACCGCAGGAAATATCCGTCAATCAGTTAGAAGGGGTTGTGGCTCATGTGAATGCTGGTAATGGTTTGGGTTTCACCGATTTAGATCTGACTCCGGCTGGGAGGAATCACAACAACGCTCCGCATATTTCAGTGGAATGTCGTGGCTCCTTAATGTCACATGTGTTAGTCGATATTGGGTCGTCTTTGAATGTGTTACCAAAGAAGGCTTTGATGAAGTTGGATACTCGTGGGTTGATTTGTACACCAAGTGACTTGGTGGTACGTGCTTTTGATGGCTCCAAGAGGTCAGTTTTTGGAGAGTTAGTTTTGCCGATCAAGGTGGGTCCTGAGATTTTCAACACCACCTTCTACATAAGGGATATTCAGCCTGCCTATAGTTGTTTGTTGGGCCGCCCATGGATCCATGGTGCTGGGGCAGTAACTTCTACGCTGCACCAGAAGTTGAAGTATATGGTGGATGGCCACGTTGTGACTGTTTGTGGTGAAGAAGATGTCATGGTGAGTCACCTATCGACCTTCAAGTATGTAGAGGTAGATGGTGAGATACAGGAAACTTTGTGCCAAGCCTTTGAGGTGGTGAAGATTCCCGAGGAACCCCCAAAGGCAGTCAGTCAGCCTGAGGCGGTTGCCCAACCTGAAGTCGTCATACAACCAGAAGTTCCAATATCCTCTTTCAAAGAGGCGCATGCTATAGTTGAAGCTGGTGGTTCTCAGAAGTGGGGCAGTGTTATTGATGTTCAAAGGAAGCAAGATACTCATGGACTGGGATACAAGCCATCTAGGCATTCTGAAGAGCCTCCCAAGTTCTATGGTCCAGTCCGTTTCACCAGTGTCGGTGTTTTCTTCGACAGAGTCAATGCTATTGAGGATGAAGGAGATAGTGATTATGACATGGATGAATGGATCCGTCCCTGCATTTCTGGTCAGAGTCTAGGCAACTGGTCCTCCGAGAAAGTGATCCAAGTGACGCGCCCGAAGTAATTTACCTTTGTTTTCTGTTATGTTGAGTCCTACGCTCTGCCCAAGGCGTAGTGATATTTATTTGTAGGGCTTGGATGTTTTATTTTCTATTTTTATCATCAATAAAGGACGTTTTTCATTCAAATATTTTGATCCCTGTCTTTCTATTTTTTACTTTTTGTATTAACCCACATCAAAATGGCAATGTGTTTTCTTGTTTGTTGCACTCATAATGAACATAAAACATCCATCATGCAGGTTTCTTTGTTCAGATTCCACCCATGACTTAGCTATGGCTCGATATGACTTTGACAATCCCATCTATCAGGCCGAAGAAGAGACTGACGAAGACTGTGACTTACCAGAAGAATTAGCCAGGCTACTGAAACAAGAGGAAAGGGTTATTCTACCTCATCAGGAGGAAGTTGAGACTGTTAATCTGGGAACCGAGGATGTTAAACGAGAAGTAAAGGTTGGGGCTGCCTTGGAAGACACCGTTAAGGGAAGATTGATTGAGTTACTTCGAGAGTATGTGGATATCTTCGCCTGGTCTTACCAAGACATGCCTGGGCTTGACACTGACATTGTCTCACACAGACTGCCGCTTAAAAAGGGTTGTACTCCAGTCAAGCAGAAATTGAGAAGGACGAAACCAGATATGGCTGTAAAAATCAAGGAAGAGGTTCAGAAGCAGTTGGACGCTGGATTTCTTGCTGTGACAAATTATCCTCCATGGGTTGCTAATATTGTACCTGTACCTAAGAAGGATGGGAAGGTCAGGATGTGTGTTGATTACCGAGATTTGAATAGGGCGAGCCCGAAGGATGACTTCCCTCTCCCCCACATTGACGTGTTAGTGGACAATACTGCTCAATATTCTGTGTTTTCCTTCATGGATGGCTTCTCTGGGTATAACCAAATCAAAATGGCCCCAGAGGACATGGACAAGACTACTTTCATAACACCGTGGGGAACATTTTGCTACAAGGTAATGCCCTTTGGATTGAAGAATGCTGGGGCAACCTATCAGCGGGCGATGGTGACTCTCTTTCATGATATGATTCACAAGGAGATTGAAGTCTATGTTGATGACATGATTGCGAAGTCACAGACAGAGGAAGAACACTTGGTAAACCTCCAGAAGCTGTTCGAAAGGTTGAGGAAGTTCAGGTTGAGATTGAATCCGAACAAGTGCACTTTCGGCGTGAGGTCTGGTAAATTGATGGGTTTCATTGTTAGTGAAAGGGGTATAGAGGTTGATCCTGCCAAGATAAGAGCCATATAGGAGATGCCTGAGCCAAGAATGGAGAAAGAGGTTCATGGTTTCTTGGGGAGATTGAATTACATTGCCAGGTTTATCTCTCATCTGACAGCCACATGTGAACCAATTTTCAAGTTGTTAAGGAAGGATCAGGAGGTCAGGTGGAATGAAAATTGTCGAGAGGTGTTTGAAAGGATAAAGACGTATTTGCAGGAACCTCCAGTCCTTATGCCACCGGTGTCTGGGAGACCGTTGATTATGTACCTTATGGTTCTTGAGAATTCGATGGGTTGTGTGCTCGGTCAACACGATGAGACAGGTAAGAAAGAGCACGCCATTTACTACCTGAGTAAGAAGTTCACTGATTGCGAATCAAGATACTCTATACTGGAAAAGACATGTTGTGCACTCGCTTGGGCGGCCAAGCGCCTAAGGCAGTATATATTGAACCACACAACCTTGTTGATTTCGAAGATGGATCCGATTAAGTACGTGTTTGAGAAGCAGGCACTTTCTGGAAGGATAGCCCGTTGGCAGGTGGTTTTGACGGAGTATGATATTCAGTATGTTTCCCAGAAGGCCATTAAGGGAAGTGTTCTGTCAGAATATCTTGCTGAACAGCCGGTTGAGGATTATCAGCCTATGAAGTTTGAGTTTCCAGACGAGCATGTTATGTTTCTGAAAATGAAAGATTGTGAAGAAGCTCTGCCTGACGAAGGACTAGAGATTGGGTCTCAGTGGAAGATGATCTTTGATGTGGCCGTCAACTCATATGGTAATGGAATTGGGGCAATCATTACAACCCCGAAGGGTTCTCATATACCTTTCACTGGCCGGTTAGCATTCGCGTGTACCAACAACGAGGCGGAGTATGAAGCATGCATCATGGGGTTAGAAGAAGCAATTGATTTGAGAATCAAGAACCTCGATGTCTATGGTGATTCCGCGTTGGTGGTTAATCAGATTACTCGTCACGCGAATTTGGTGCCTTACAACAACTATGCCAGAAGGTTGTTACCTTTCTTTGACAGGGTGGATTTTCATCATGTGCCCCGAGCTGAGAATCAGATGGCTGATGCGTTGGCGACATTGGCATCCATGTATAAGGTGAACCGTTGGAATGAAACTCCGTCGATTCGAATCATGCGTCTGGACGGACCAGCTTTTGAGTTTGCAATTGAAGATGTGTCAGATGGCAAGTCGTGGTATCATGATATTAAGGTTTTTCTGAAGAGACAAGAGTATCCAGAGGGTGCCTCCACCAAAGATAAGAAGACTCTGAGAAGGTTGGCAGGGAACTTCTTTCTGAACAAGGATGATGTGTTATATAAGAGGAACTTCGATATGGTATTGCTACGTTGTGTTGACGAACACGAGGCAGGCTCATTAATGGAGGAAGTTCACGAGGGTTCTTTCAGTACTCATTCCAGTGGACACACCATGGCTAGAAAGTTGTTGAGAGCAGGATATTACTGGATGACTATGGAGTTTGATTGTTTCAAGTACGCCCGAAAGTGCCATAAATGCCAGATTTATGCGGATAAGATGCATGTACCGCCTACGCCTCTAAATGTCTTGTCATCTCCTTGGCCTTTTGCAATGTGGGGCATAGATATGATTGGAAAGATTGAGCCCACTGCTTCCAATGGGCATCGTTTCATTTTGGTTGCCATTGACTATTTCACAAAGTGGGTGGAGACAGCCTCGTACGCTAACGTCACCAAGCAAGTGGTAGCCCGGTTTATAAAGAAGGACATCATTTGTCGTTATGGGGTCCCGGAGAGAATCATTATTGATAATGGCTCGAATTTGAATAATAAGATGATGAAGGAACTATGTCAGAGTTTCAAGATCGAGCATCACAATTCTACTCTGTATCGTCCAAAGATGAATGGTGCTGTTGAGGCGGCGAATAAGAATATCAAGAAGATTGTGCAGAAGATGGTGGTAACATATAAGGACTGGCATGAGATGTTACCTTACGCCCTACATGGTTACCGTACTTCAGTGCGTACGTCAACTGGGGCAACCCCTTTCTCATTGGTGTATGGTATGGAAGCAGTTTTACCCTTAGAGGTCGAGATTCCGTCTTTGAGAGTTCTGGCAGATGTGAAGCTTGATGAAGCTGAATGGGTGCGTTCCATATTGGATTAGTTGAACCTTATTGAAGAAAAGAGATTGGCAGCCATCGCACATGGTCGCTTGTATCAGAGCAGAATGAAGCACGCCTTTGACCAGAAAGTACATCCTCAGAATTTTCAGACAGGTGAATTGGTTTTGAAAAGGATCCTTCCTCCTCAGACAGATCACAGGGGCAAATGGACTCCAAACTACGAAGGGCCGTATGTAGTCAGAAAGGTTTTCTCTGGTGGAGCCTTACTACTTTCAACTATGGATGGCGAAGACTTTACCTCCCCTGTGAACGCAGACGTAGTCAAAAAATACTTCGCATAAAAGAGACCCGCTGGACATAAAAAGAAAATCCAGGCAAAAAAGGGGCATCCCGGCGAGCCATAAAAAGGAAAAGGTTCGGGCAAAAGTTAGGGATAAAATGTAAAAAGAAATGTGTACACCCGCAAAGTTGAAAATCTGAAAAGGCGACTTTGGCAAAAATGGGTATCCCGGTAGATTGAAAACCCGAAAAGGGCGATCCAGGCAAAAGTTAGGGATTTATAAGCGAAAGGCTACGGTCTGCGTTCGATTTGTGAACATTCTCGATACCTGGAAGTTCTGAAAGAAAGGAATCAATACAGTTAGTCTCTTCAAAGGTCAAGACATTTATGGATAAGCAAGACATATGGGTCATAGCTGAGTCAAATCATGGTGGATATTTGTTCCCCACATTGCCGACATGTGTATTTTCTCTTTTGCTTTTGCGTAATTACCTCTTTTTAGGAATTGCTTCCTATTGTAAATGCCTATTTACAGGCCACTCTGCAATAAAATATTCATTTCACTCAAAGAGCTTTCCATTGTTTGTTTTACTTTTACTTTTACTGTTTTGTTTGCAAAAAACGTCCGATATTTTTGATAAACATTGCATATAAAATTTCGAGCTTTGCGGAGCATAACGAAAAGCAGTAGAAGTTACTTAGGCGTTAACGGGGATAGCCAGGTTGTGGCATATTCTTTTGTTGTTATTTGACTTGTAGGGCAACAGGATTATACTTCCCAGCAGGTTGCTCTCCCCAGCATTGAGATTGCTCCTTTCCCAGTAGGACAGGCTTTCCTCAGCAGAGCAGACTTCCCCCAGCAGGAGACGTGGGAGGTATTTTCTCCGGATCAAGGCATTATTTCCCCACAGAATCAAGGTGCTCACTTCCCCCATCCAGTCAGGAAGTGTACTTTCACCAACAACGTTATATTCTAATCCCCAGCAAGGCGGGAGTAAAGTCATTCTCCCCAGCAGGCTAAGATCAGCAGTATCCCCAAGCAGGATGGTATTATGGGCGGGCATCCCCCAACAGGTCCTGAGCCCAATTGGTTATCAGCAATCCTCAGCAACGGACTTCCGGTTCCATCATTGGCGTTCATTCTTAACTCCCCCCAGCAGAGGAGAAATCCCGGGTTTTGGATGTTACCTTCGGTAAAAGACAGGTGGGGTCCCCGGTAGTTCTTTTGGGATTTCATCCCCAACAGAAGTTGTTGATCCGAAGAGTTGATCAGTATGACCCTTCTCAGCAGAGTTCCTAGATTCAGAGGACAATTTATTTTTGTCATCCCCTAGATGAATTGGTTTTTTCTCTCCGGCATTTATTTTGCTGGAAAGACGCTTTTTGCATATCATAAGCATTCGCATTGCATCCTCAAACGCGTAGCATTTCCATGTCGTATGGAGCATTACGCCATTATTCAAACATTTGCATTTGAAGCATAAGCCAGGTTTGATACTTTCTTTTCCAGTTCTCTTTCTTAGCAGAGATGATATAACTCAGGAGATTTTGGACGGATGTGTTCTTCATACTTGTGCTCCCCGGCAGAGTCTTTTATCTAGACTTCTCCTTTCCCCAGCGGAGCCATCTTATCTGTGGATCATGGGTCCGTTAGAAGTTTGTCTGGCCTTTCTCTTTTGTGAAATCCCGTTCTTACCTGACATATTTTGTTTGCCAGAGGTGATTTAAACCAGAAGTTTTGTCTCACGTTATCCCCAGTGAAGTCGCCGTTTGTCTTGCTAGTTTCTCTTTATCAGCAGAGATAGAAATCTTTCGGATATTTTCCTCGTCAGTTCCCTTTATCAGCAGGGATGACATTGATGTTGCTAGTTTCTCTTTATCATCAGAGATAGCAATCTTTCGGTTATTTTCTTCGTCAGTTCCCTTTATCAGCAGGGATGACATTGATGTTGCTAGTTTCTCTTTATCAACAGAGGTAGCAATCTTTCGGATATTTTCTTCGTCAGTTCCCTTTATCAGCAGGGATGGCACTGGTATTGCTAGTTTCTCTTTATCATCAGAGATAGCAATCTTTCAGATATTTTCTTCGTCAGTTCCCTTTATCAGCTGGGATGACATTGATGTTGCTAGTTTCTCTTTATCAGCAGAGATAGCAATCTTTCGGATATTTTCTTCGTCAGTTCCCTTTATCAGCAGGGATGGCACTGGTATTGCTAGTTTCTCTTTATCAGCAGAGATAACAATCTTTCGGATATTTTCTTCGTCGGTTCCCTTTATCAGCAGGGATGACATTGATGTTGCTAGTTTCTCTTTATCAGTAGAGATAGCAATCTTTCGGATATTTTCTTCATCGGTTCCATTTATCAGCAGGGATGACATTGATGTTGCTAGTTTCTCTTTATCAGCAGAGATATCAATCTTTCAGATATTTTCTTCGTCAGTTCCCTTTATCAGCAGGGATGACATTGATGTTGCTAGTTTCTCTTTATCAGCAGAGATAGCAATCTTTCGGATATTTTCTTCGTCGGTTCCCTTTATCAGCAGGGATGACATTGATGTTGCTAGTTTCTCTTTATCAGCAGAGATACCAATCTTTTGGAGATTTTCTTTTGTCGGGTTCCCTTTATCAGTAGGGACGACATTTATTTTGCTAGTTTCTCTTTATCAGCAGAGATAGCAAGCTTTTGAAGATTTTCTTTTGTCAGTTTCCCTTTACCAGCAGGGATGGCATTTATTTTGCTAGTTTCTCTTTATCAGCAGGGATAGCAATCTTTTGGATATTTTCCTCGTCAGGTCCCTTCATCAGCAGGGATGGCCTTTATTTTGCTAGTTCTCTTTATCAGCAGAGATGACGTAACTTGGGAGAGTTAGTTTCACTTTATACCCAGCATGGCTAGCACTCGTCCGTATTGTGACAGTACAACATTTATGGCTAATTCTCCAGCAGAGGATTGCAAATTTCTGGGTTCTTTGGTATTCAATCTCCACGCATCCTGATTGTCTGAAAGTCGTCGCTATCATACCTTCAGGACCAAGTTGATTGAATAGGGGCAGCTGTTGCACCCCAAAATTTTCCCTTCTTACTTTATTACTAACTGGCTTATATTGCATTGTATTTTTGCATTATCATGTATGCATATCATTAGCATGGGGTCAAGGTGCTTGAGGCAGTTCAAGAAGGTCCTATCTGGTCTATCACATCATTAAGAGTTCACAAGTGACAAGGGATCTCAAGTGGATCACTCTCTCCTAACCAGTGCATGAATTAGGGTTTTGAAATTCTTGGGTTTATTCCTCCAATGGGTAAGCTCCTTGGGTTTTCATCATCACCAAATGGCATATCTTATCTTTGTTGGAGAGGATACACATCATATTCAGAGGAATTTGGATTTGGAGACTGTGCTATTTCCTCCTAGACTGAGGGTACCAAAACTAGGGTTTGCTATAAAGTCAGTTTATTTTTGAATTTTTGGGCAATACTTGATTCCATGGTATTCCCTGAGTCCCTAAGTACCTAGGAGTGGGAGGATGTCCATCAGTTTGGTTCAGGAGAAGTTCAATTGGCCAATGGATTGGAAATCAGGTGAATGAGGTAAAAGTCAACAATAAGAGGAAAAGTCAACTGTGGAATTTTGAGGTTCTCTCCAAGGTTTTCAAGGTCTCACATCCTCATATGGTCATCAAAAGTCAAGTTTCACACTATTTATCAAAAATCAGGAGTTGGTGCAAAAGTTACTAAAAATGGTAATGACCTATAATTTGAAAGTTTCATTTTTTGGCAAGTTCCTGCACTGCATTCAACTTGACTTTTCACCATCAAGAAAGCTTAAAATGAATTTTTCTCCAACATGAAATTTGAAGATCTTTTTATCCTCTTTCCAACAAGTACTAGTGGGTCTCCATATCATTTGTGAAACTCAACTTATGGTCAAAAGAAGGCAAAGTGGTTTTTAGGGTTTCATTTTCACAACCTTTAGATTTTGGGACATATGGACCTATGATTAATTCCATTGCTTCAAGACATGTTCCAACATCCAAGAGCAATCCCTAAGGAGCATTTTTGGCTTTCTAATCAAGTGGTTTCATGGGTTATTATTCACTTATTTTCCATTATGCCAAAATGCCAAATTATTAAAAACTCATAAATCAAATCATCTCAAGGCCTAATTCCAATATGGGTGTAGTTAGCAATTCAAATGAAAGTGATCTATCATGAAACTTTCAAATATCCATGCATGGAGGAGGTGTACTTAACATAATGTGATTTTTCAAAATTATTCAAAAACTCATTAAACAATGAATTGCCCAAGCCCAATTCATTATCAGAGGAAAACCCTAGGCTATTTAAACCTATCCATGCACTGGTTGGGCAAACACACACGTGATATTTTGGAGAAAAAAAGTTCAACCCTAATTCTTGAATTCATTGGATCTCTCAATCTACAAGGAGTTTCTTCAAAATTCTTCCACAAACCTTTTCCTGGTGATCTCTAGAACACAACCTAACCACCATTTGCAGCCAAAAGCAAGTACACGTGTGGAACCATCTCAGGTTAGTGTTGATTTTGATGATCATGAAACTCAATTTTTAAGTATGCATATTGTTGTGTGATGGTCACTGATCATGCTGGTATAATTTGTTGTGTGTTTGGACGTGTGTATGGCTTGTTCTATGTGTTTAAAGTTTTGTGCCCTAATAATATTTCATGCGTTTTTTATTATACACTAACAATTTGAAATTTTGGATCACATATTTGAATTCCTGACGAAAATCTGGGTGGGATAATGTATTCGCGCATGTGTTTTGGCGTCCTTTTTGTCGCAGGTGGCCGGAGAAGGGAGCAGAGCCCTAACTCCGGCGAGGGTGGCTGGAGGTAGGAGATGAGGTTTTGGCCGTTGGATTTGGAGATCTGACGGTCCAAAGCTGGCCACGTGCGTTTTTTTTATTTTTTTTTCAGAGTTTTAATTATTGATCGTGTGTTATTCAACCCATGCTAACTACCATACTCCACCAGTCATGTTTTTTTTATTTTGTTTACTATTTTATTGTTTGACTTGATGAGAGCCATTGATGCAATCAGACGATCAGGAACAGGACAACACATTAAAATTGGCATGTGCCGTGCGCGTGGCAGGTCCATACGTGTTCCCTTTTTATTTTTTGTTTTTTTCTGATTAATCATTGGAATGGGCTGCTATTCGCACCCCCCACTCTTCAGCCCATATCATTTCCACTTCATTTTTTCACTAAACGCACCCCCCAGCATCTTATTTCATTTTATTTTTATTAAATCATTATTATTTCATTTTTAATTTTTTAAAATACATAATTGCATTAAAAAATCCCAATAAAATTCATGCATCATTTTTATTATTTTATAAAATTTTCACAAATGCTATTTTTATTTTTATTTTATTTTTTATCACCTAAATTTATTATTTAGTCAATTTTCTTCTTGAATTATCCATATAATGCATACATAATTTGTTTATTTTATTTCTCTGCATCCATAAAATATTTTCAACCCGTTCCTTTTGCATTCATTCACTAACATTCTAAAATGCATTAAAAAATTTTTTTTATCATTTTTAAAATTATTCCATATTGCATTTTGGTCCTCCTTTTCTGCACATTAAGTCATATTCTTCATCTGAACTTTGTATGAGTGTTTGAAGGGCTAACATCTTGAATTTCTGTAGGAGTTTTTGGTATTTTGTTTGTTTCTGGTTGGGTAGCTTTGATTTTTAATTTGGGAATTTTAGGAGTTATTTCTCTAATTATTTAATTACTTTCACTTGAGATCTGCTTATATGTGTATTTCTGATCATGCCTAAGTCCTTGTTTGAAAGGCACTTGTGCCATCTGCTTTGGGGTTATTTCTTTGTTTTATGAATTCATGTTTGGATTATTATCACTATTATTTGCCACTGTTTGATTTTCACTTGCCTTGATATTATTTATGTCCGTCTCGTACTAACCTTTTACGCAGGGACTGAGGTAAGTTCTTTGAGGGTATGAATAAGTATCCATGGTCACCCTTACTCTTTCCTTCTCTCATCTTTCTTCCTTTAGGATTTAGGTTGTCGTCAAACCTCACTAACCGTAGGTCACCCATGCATGATGACATTAGGACACCTAGTTCCCTTAGAGTTACCTTTGTGTCTTCTCTCTTCTCATCTCAAACTTTCTTAAAAATACTTAATAAGAATAAAGTGTATTGCGCACGAGCCTTAAGTATGGGGAATGAGAAATGAGGGGCTTCCTCTCATCTTTCTAGAGTGCTTAGCGAGCGTCCTGTCTTGGGACGATGCGTTAAGTATTCGCCCCTGTGCCCTAGACTTTGGTGCAATGCAATTTAGGAACTAACTTAAGCCACTTCTGTCCTAAAAAACATAAACCAACGTCAAACCTTTTTGTCCTTCGGGATCGTCAAACTAAAGGCTATTTTCAAAAAGGGCACGTTACCTTCCGTCTGAGTCGCAAACAGGCATCGACCCTAACTGCCGGACGCGAACTTAACGTCACTCATAAAAAACACAAAAAGAACTTGGTCCGAACTACGTTGACTCTGAATTCCCCATTGCACAAGGGGGGTACGTAGGCCTAGGACGTCGACGTCCTACCGAGTCTGTCTTTGTCTTCCCCATCTCCGTCTTAGTACAGCCCTAGATGATAGTATAACTCACCTTTAATAGACAACAAGCGTGGATCCCATCGAGTATGATGGACGCGTGGGGTACTAGCACCTTCCCCTCGCGTAACCGACTCCTGAACCCAAGTTATGGTTGCGATGACCATTCCTTTCCCCCTTCCTCAGGTTTATGCGGTGTTCCCTTTCCTTCTCTTGGGATAAATTTACACGGCTGGCGACTCTGTTTTTTCGCGCCACTCTCGCGTTTGTACCTGGATGAAAATCCTGGGAGCGACACCCATTAGCTTAGATTTCCTTTTTTCAGCACTTTGTAATCTACTGTATTTCCATTTCCGCAATCTTTGAATTCAATAAAACGGGGTTTCCCCACTGTTTGATATTTGCAATCCAATTGTCGAAGTTTATTTTGATTAAACAAAAAATACATAAATATCATTGCATATCATTCATCATTCTCACGTAAGCGCTTTCTTCTTATCTTCGAATCTCATGTTTGTGTCTCGATTCTAGAGTCAAACTGTCTCATTCGTACAATACTCGAGCCAATCGACAAAAGAAAATGAGTGAACTTGAGGAAGAGAATAGAGAGCTGAGAGAAGAAATCAACACTCTAAAGGGGGATTTAAGGAAACTTCAAGGTGACATGCAATCCCTGGCAACAGCTCAAGGGCAACAACAGCAGACTGTGATCTCGGAAATCACATCTACACCTATTGTGGAGACATATGATACTCAATACAACATGCCTAAGGGTCGGCCCTGGGCCATGCCTTTCAACTTTATCCCTGAAGGATACATTCCGGCGGTCATGGAAAACCCGGAAACCATAGCAGGAACAACCGCTGGGCCTGAAGGTTACAAACTTCGGGGAGGTGAAGACGGAAGAGGAATGACAGCAACTCCTGAAGGTTACAATCTTTGGGAAAGCGAAGATGCAAACTGCATGACAGCAGCTCCTGAAGGTTACAAACTTCGGGAGAGGGAATCACCAAGAGTCACTGCCGTAATGACTATACCACCACCCGTGGTACATACTGTCCCGGGAGGACAAATTCCACAAATACCTTCTGTTGGAAACGCAAGTGTGGATGACAGAATGAAGGAATTCCAGGAGCAATTCCTAGAGATGTAGAAAGAACTGCAAGCTCTTCGCGGTCAGGATCTATTTGGAAAGGATGCCGCAGACCTTTGTTGGGTTCCCGATGTGCAAGTTCCGCACAAGTTCAAAGTGACCGAATTTGAAAAGTACAAGGGTAACTCTTGCCCTCAGAGTCATTTAGTGATGTACGCTCGGAGGATGTCGACTCAGGTAAAGAATCAACAGCTACTGATCCACTACTTCCAAGACAGTTTAACCGGTGCTGCACTCAAATGGTACATGGGATTAAACCGCACTAAGATGGCCACTTTTAGAGATCTTGGCGCTGCCTTCGTGTAACAGTACAAATATAACTTGGACATGGCACCTGACAGAGATCAACTTAGATCGATGTCACAAAAGGACAAGGAAGCCTTTAAGGAATACGCTCAGAGATGGTGTGAAATTGCCGCTCAGGTTTGTCCACCTCTTGAGGAAAAAGAGATGACAAAAATCATCTTAAAGACCTTGAGCTCATTTTACTACGACAGAATGGTCGCCAGTGCGCCCAGTGACTTCACAGAAATGGTAGGCATGGGAGTTCGTCTCGAAGAAGCAGTTTGAGAAGGACGTCTGGTCAAAGATGCCAGACCATCAAGCAGTACAAAAAGATACGGTAGTGCTCTCCCTAAGAAAAAGAGCAGGATATTGCGAATATCTCTCTCAGAAAGAAAAGGCGACGGTACCAACCAGTAGAAGCTGTTACGCCTGCTATCAACCCTGCGCCTGTTCCTACGTTTCAACCTCAGGTTGCTCAAAGCCAACCGAATCAACAATAATTTCAACAAAGGACACAACAGCCTTTTCAGCAGGCTCGTCCTCCATACAACAACAACCGTACAATGTGGCCACCAGGGTTTGACCCTATACCAATGTTGTACGCAGAACTGTTTCCATTACTTTTAGCCAAGGGGCACGTCCAGACCAGGTCTCCTCTTTTAATACCGGAAAATCCGCATTTTTGGTTCAAATCGGATCAGACTTGCCCTTACCATCAAGGAGGTCAAGGGCATAACATAGAAAACTGTCTCAATTTAAAATCTGATGTGCAAAAGCTCATCAGGAGTGGGGTCTTATCCTTCAAGGATACAAATCCTAATGTTCTCACAAACCCGCTGCCTCAACACGAGAAAGTTGCAATTAATTTGATAGAGGGAGAGTCTAACAACAACTATCAAATTCATGATGTACTCTTATTGAGGGCCAACCAGGTCAAGATGCATTGCAGACAGAGCGGGTACGGCCATGTGTCGCCTCATAATTTTCACCAGTGTGATATCTACTCTAAAGACAATCAAGGATCTTCTGTGGTTTAATTAGCTGTACAGGAACAATTGGATCTCGGATGGATCCAAGAACACCGAATCCGTGGGGTCGACATGACCTATACGAATTCCAACATCATTCAGAATCACAATATTCTAGCAATGAATGTCAACTTGGTTGCGATGCACTCGCGGTAAAGTCAACACTACGATCTGCCACAGCATGATTACAAGGCCTGTCCGATCTGCTCAACAAACAATCAGGGATGCTCTTTTGTACAAGAGGCCCTCCAGTGTCAGATGGATCTTGGATGGATTCAGGATTACCATGATAGGAATCATTATCAAATTAATATGATTCAGATCTTTGATGTTCGCTTAATGAATACCAGCTTGGTGGAGTTACACGCTAAGCAGGTTTGGCTTGGCTTCCTGGCATCGCATGATTATCAAAGTTGCATAGCGGGCTGTGAAAACGATCAAGGTTGTGCCCTTGTCCAGAAAACACTTAAACACTTGTTGAACCACTGGTGGCTTCCGATCTATATGAATGAAGACACCCAGCAAATTAGTGTCACTAACGGGAACCCTACTAGATACCAAAGTCAGGATGTTCGATCAATGGAAACCGATCTGGTAAGGTTACACTGTATTCAAAGCGGATGTGGTCGGGTGCCACCACACAACTATGAGCGCTGTAGAGTTTGCTCAGAAGATAATCAAGGATGCTACCTCGTGCGAGCAGCCCTTCAAAGTGAGTTGGACCGCAAAGAGATTCAACCATGGTCAAGTTCTGGGTCAATTAATTTAATGCCAGACTATTTCACTGACCAAATCAAAGATGCTGTTGTAATATCTGATCATAAGAGGACTAAAGATGTTTGTGCCATCATTCCTCTACTTGACGAATCAAAAGCTCCTAATCAGGAACAGATTGAAATTACTTACAACGGTCAGAAAAATCAGAAGGTTCCCATAGTTGTCTATCTACCGGGACCATTACCGTATGAATCAACTAAGGCTATCCCTTACAAGTACGGTGCAACAACAATTGGGAATGGAAAGGAAACTCTATTACCCTCTGTCGTGAATATTGCAGACATCAGTCGAGTAACACGAAGCGGTCGGATCTTCAACAGAGGAGTTGGAGAACCCAACAAAGAAAAAGAACCTCAAACATAACTTCCCAATCCACCAGTTGGTCAATCCAGTGATCCCGACCTTTCAAAGAACAGCGATGAGATGCTGAAGCTCATCCAGAAGAGTGAATACAACATTGTTGATCAACTGTTGTAAACTCCTTCCAAAATCTCATTATTATCTCTTTTACTCAGTTCAGAAGCTCAGAGGGAAGCTCTACAGAAAGTCTTAGAGCAAGCCTTCGTGGAACAGGATGTAACAATACGATAATTTGATAGCATTATCTCTAACATCACTTCCTGCAATAACTTGGGATTCAGTGATGAAGAATTACCGAAAGAGGGCCACCGTCATAACATGGCGCTCAATATTACAGTCAACTACCAGGACGATGCTTTAGCCAGCGTACTGGTAGACACAGGGTCAGCCCTGAATGTTATGCCAAAGTCTACTTTGATGCAACTATTATACCAAGGATCTCCGATAAGAACCAGCGAGGTCGTCATCAAAGCATTCGATGGATCTAGAAAATGGTTATCAGCGAAGTTGACCTTCCTATAACAATCGGTCCTCACACTTTCCAAGTCACTTTCTAGGTGATGGACATCCGGGCAACATATAGCTATTTGTTAGGAAGACCTTGGATACATCGGGCTGGGGCAGTCACTTCAACGCTTCACCAAAAGCTGAAGTTTGTCAAGGATTACCAACTCGTCACAATCTGTGGAGAACAGGCCTTGCTCGTGAGTAACTTATCATCATCTACTTGTGTAGAACCAGAAGAGGTTGTTGGAACCCAGTTTTAAGCATTTTCGCTACATAATGACAATCAATCCGAAAGAGGAACAACGATTTCCTCGTACAAAGATGCTCTCAAAGCGGTCGAGAGTACCAATACAACAGGATAGAGGCAGCTTGTCATTCCTACTGATCACAAGACAAAGAAGGGTCTTGGTTTCTCCTCAACCTGTACTCAAACTGCTACCAACGATGAAAGTTTTCATCCCATTCAGGATTTCTTCCACAGTGGAGGTTTCCTTCACCCAGTGTCTCAGGGAGTACATACTATCAACGAAGGTGATTCCTCTGATACAGAGGAAGAATGGAAGTCCTGTCTTAACAAGGACGGTTATATGTCTCAGGACGAAACTCAGACCCCATTCTGCTTTCCCATGCAAAGTCTGAGATATATACCAAGATCAGACGTCAAAATGATATACAGAGATTGTGATTCAGAAGGATGTCATGCTCCACCAAATTCATTAGAAGAGGACACTCTAATGAAAGACAACTTTGACCATGACTATTATGGCCTGCCTACCTGGCAGCCGTACCCAGGAGACTCGGGGCAAGAGAGTCAGCCGAACAACGAAAATTAGTTAAACATCATTGAAAAGAATACCTGCGTCCCCACCATGTCATGAGATCAACACATGGGAGATTCTGAAAATACTCAACACGACGATGAATTTGCAAATTTTCCAAGGTTATAATTCATCAATTATGCTTTTCTCGAGGTCAACGTCATCGAGAAAGATGACTCCTCCGGTTCCAAAGAAGTGTGGGACACCCTGGGACAGCCGAGTGGCAAATACGACTTTATGGTCAAGTACATCGCTCCCGAAAGCTCTTGTATCAGGCTCGAAGACATCCAGCCAACTGGATGGGGAGATATACCTGAGAGTACAAATACTATGCAAAATACAACAGAAGAGTTCGTCTACAACAACTCTGCCTGGGAAACAGGTTCAAAGGATCCTGTTCCGCCAGAAATCAGCGTCATTTTTGAAGACAAGCCAAGGAAAAAGGTACCAGACTTTGTGATTCACCGCGGAGTTCGCCGCCAATGGGTTGCAGTCAACGTTCCGAAATTCGTTCATAAGTCGAAGTAATTTTCATCTTTATCTTAACCTTTCTCCCTCCCCAAGTGAAACGGATGTTTTGATAGGGCTCACTTTCGGTAAATGTACCTCTTCGCTTCACCCAAAGCGACAGAGTTTTTTTTATAAAGTAACGTCGTTCTGTAATTTCCGCATCTATTGCTGTTTTCTCTTTTTGCTTTTCTAGAAAATAGTAATCCTAAAAAATAATTCAGAATAATAAAAAAACAAGCATTGTTCAAAATCACTGCACACACTCTTGCATTCTCTCAATCTCTTCTAAAACAAATCATCACGTCTTGCAGACTGCTTATTTTAAACCCCGTTGAAACACGCGATCAAATGCCTTCTCCCAACTTTGAATTCCCGGTATTAGAGGATGAAGAAGAAAATGACAAAGAAATTCTAGAAGAGATCTCCCGACTACTCAGACAAGAGGAAAGGTCCATTGAACCCCACAAAGAGTCGTTGGAAACGGTCAACTTGGGTTCAGAAGAAGAGAGAAAAGAGGTCAAGATTAGGGCACTGCTCAGTCCAACTGTCAAAGAAAGTTTGATAAAGCTTCTCAAAGAGTTTCCTGATGTATTCGCTTGGTCTTATCAGAACATGCCAGTGTTGGATACCAGCATCGTGGAACATCATCTACCATTGAAATCAGAATGTCTGCCAGTAAAACAAAAGTTGAGACGGACTCACCCAGACATGGCCATTAAAATCAAAGAGGAAGTACAAAAATAGATTGACACAGTTTTCCTCGCCACAGCGGAATATCCTCAATGGCTACCAACATAGTACGAGTTCCGAAAAAGGACGGGAAAGTCAGAATGTGCATAGACTACAGAGATCTGAACAAGGCAAGTCCAAAGGATGACTTTCCCTTACCGCACATTGACATGCTGGTTGACAATACAGCAAAGTTCAAAGTCTTCTCCTTCATGGATGGATTCTCGGGCTATAATCAAATCAAAATGGCGCCGAAAGACATGGAGAAAACTTCATTTATCACCCCATGGGGCACCTTTTGTTACAAGGTGATGTCGTTCGGTTTAAAGAATGTCGGGGCAACCTATAAAAGGGCCATGACAACTCTGTTTCATGACATGATACACAAGGAAATATAGGTATATGTCAATGATATGATTGCCAAATAAAAACCAGAGAATGAGCACGTTGAACATTTGTCAAAATTGTTCGAGTGTATCAGAAAATTTAAACCCTGTTTGAATCCTAACAAGTGTACATTCGGTGTTTGTTCAGGGAAACTGTTCGGGTTCATTGTCAGCCAAAAAGGAATTGAGGTTGATCCTGACAAGGTCAAAGCCATTCAAGAAATGCCTTCTCCAAAGACTGAAAAACAAGTCAGAGGATTATTGGGACGTCTGAATTACATCTCCAGATTTATATTCCTCATGACCGCGACATGCACGTCAATCTTCAAATTACTAAAAAAGAATCAGGACTACGTTTGGACAGAAGACTGCCAAACCGCCTTCGATAGTATCAAGGAATACCTGTTAAACCCAGCTATTCTATCACCTCCAGTGGAAGGAAGACCACTGATCATTTACCTAACAGTTTTGGAAGACTCAATGGGTTGTGTACTTGGTCAACAAGACGAAACCAAAAGGAAAGAGTCTGTCATCTACTATTTGAGCAAGAAGTTCACCGACTGTGAAACTCGGTACACTATGCTCGAGAAAACTTGTTGTGCTCTGGCTTGGGAAGCCAAACCTCTTCGCCAATATATGACTCTTTACACTACTTGGTTAATCTCAGAAATGGATCCAATCAAGTATGTCTTTGAAAAACCTGCTCTCACGGGAAGGATTGCCCGTTGGCAGATGTTGTTATCGGAATATGACATTGATTACCATGCTCAGAAATCCGTTAAAGGAAGTGTTTTAGCCGATCATTTGGCTCATCAATCGATTGACGATCAAGAATACGTCGGATTTGACTTCCCAGACGAAGATGTCATGTACTTAAAAATGAAAGATTGCGATGAAAAGCTACCCAGTGAAGGGCCAGAACCAGGTTCCCAATTGGAACTAATCTTTGACGGAGCTGTCAACAATTATGGAAACAGAATTAGGGCAATCATCATAACACCTTAGGGTACCCACATTCCTTTCACTTCCAGACTAACATTCATGTGTACAAACAACGAGGTCGAATACGAAGCTTGTATCATGGGTCTCGAAGAAGCGATTGATTTAAGGATCAAGAACTTGGATGTATATGGCGATTCAACCCTGGTTATCAATCAAATCAAAGGAGATTGGAACACATACCAATCAGGATTGGTTCCTTACAAAGACTACGGGAGAAGGTTGTTACCATTCTTCAACAGAATCGAGTTTCATCATATCCCTCGTGAGGAAAATAGCATGGTTGATGCATTAGCCACTCTCTCTTCCATGATTAGTGTAGGTCAATGGAATGACATGCCTAAGATCGACATCATGCGCCTTGAATGGCCCGCTTACATCTTTCGCGATTGAAGCAGTCATAGACGACAAACCTTGGTATTATGATATCAAATGCTTCCTTCAGAAACTGGAGTACCTACCTGGGGCATCTAGAAAAGATAGAAAAACCCTCAGAAGACTGGCTGGAAACTTCTTCCTGAGCGGTGACACACTTTACAAGAGAAACTTTGACATGGTCTTACTCCGATGTGTAGACAGACCAGAAGCAAACATGCTGATAAAAGAAATTCACGAAGGATCCTTTGGTACTCATGCCAACGGACACACAATGGCGAGAAAAATTCTAAGAGCAGGGTACTATTGGTTAACCATGGAATCCGATTGCTACAAGTACATGAGGAGATGTCACAAGTGTCAGATATACTCAGATAAAATCCATGTACCGCCAACACATCTCAAAGTTCTCTCTTCCCCATGGCCTTTTTCCATATGGGGAATCGACATGATTGGCATGATTGAACCTAAGGCTTCAAACGAACATCGGTTCATCCTAGTAGCCATTGATTACTTCACCAAGTGGGTCGAAGCAGCGTCATACGCCAATGTTACCCGACAATTCGTGGTCCGATTTATCAAAAACAATCTCATCTGCCGTTATGGTGTTCCAAACCAGATCATTACTGATAATGGATCCAACTTGAACAACAAGATGATGAAAGAGTTGTGCGCTGAGTTCAAGATCGAACACAATAACTCATCTCCCTACCGACCTAAGATGAATGGAGCGGTAGAAGCGGCTAACAAGAACATCAAAAGGATTGTTCAAAATATGGTTGTAACTTATAAAGACTGGCACGAGATGCTACCCTTTGCTCTTCACGGTTATCGCACATATGTCCGCACTTCAACAGGGGCAACCCCTTTCTCTCTAGTATATGGAATGGAAGCAGTGCTCTCCATAGAGGTAGAGATCCCATCAATCTGGGTATTGATGGAAGCTAAGCTAACAGAAGCTGAGTGGTGTCAAAGTCGACACGATGAACTGAATCTGATCTAAGAAAAGCGAATAACGACTCTATGTCACGGTCAACTATATCAGCAAAGAATGAAGAAAACGTTCAACAAAAAGGTCCGACCTCGTGTCTTCAGGAAAGGAGACCTAGTGCTCAAGAAGATACAATCATTTCTCACTGATTCTCGGGGCAAGTGGACTCCAAATTATGACGGCCCCTATGTAGTCAAGAAGGCATTCTCATGCGGCGCCTTGAGACTCGCGACCATGGATGGAGAGGAATTTGCCTATTCCACAAATGTTGACGTAGTCAAGAAATACTTCGCCTAAATATATAAAAAAAACGTCTCGGTGGATTGAAAACCCGAAAGGGCGGTCCAGGCAAAAATTAGAGACATGATAAAAAATCATCCCGGTGGATTGGAAATCTCAAAAAGTACAATCCAGGAAAAAGTTAGGGATTAATGGCAAGTAACTACGTTCAACAAAGGGGCAAATTCCTCAGCAGCAGATACACCATCCATTAGAAGTCCAGTCAAGGTCATCTTCGACGGAAGCTCAGGATGCCCAGAATTCAAAGTTGGTAGAAGGATAGTGGTCGTTATGTTTCAACGTAGCCTTTTTCCCTATAAATTACCATTTTCTAACTTTGTATATACTCTTTGGAATCACGCGTTTGGCTGATTTCCATCCTATAAATAAAATTTGAGCCCTTGTGCTTTTGTTTGTAATTATTATTTGTTTTAGCTTTACAGAACGACATTTTAACATGATTAACGATTCTTGAAATAAAACAAAATGAATTTACTGATTAAAACTTTTTCTGCTTTTAAAATAAAGATGGCAATTTCTTTTGACTGTTGAACATCAGAAGAACATCAGTCGCTTCTCCAGAAGTAATCGAACCTCAAAGTGCTGAATCAAAGTACTTCTTCTAAACCAGGACACCTAAATGAAGGATCAGCAATGTCAGATGCGAATGTTCCGTCCGACATCACCGGCAGAGTTATTATCTCCTAAGCCCGACCAACGATATTCCCCGCAGGGATTATCTCTCCTAAGCAAGGCAGAATTGCTATCTTTAACCTAAGATACTTTTCGTCCCCCGCAGTGGCCGAGTATCCAGTCATGTTCATCTTCTAAATCTGTATGTCGTGTCAGTTTTGTCAGCATATACATCCATACATCATGCATTATTATTTTACATACATATTCATATCACATCACTATCACTCCAGCCGGTCTTATCTCCTAGTGATAAAAGTCATCTCAATCGAGTTGTCAGATCTTTCCTCATCAGGAAGTGAATCATCTAAGTAATCTCTCTCCCGTTTATATCTGGATTAGACACGGTCCTTGACCACTTTGATAACTTGAACCTCTGAGAAACAAGAAAACTTTCAACAAATATCACTCTTCGCCATTGAAGATGATATATTCGCTTTCCCGGATTAAGGAAAATCCCCAGAGAAAGCCCCTCAAAATTGGGGTACATCGTATGGTATTTCTCTGAAAAGACCTCAGGAAAAGTATGATGTAACACCCCCCAAACAGAAACAATCTCTCAAGAGACTCGCTTTCCCCAGTAGAGTTGACAAATGGTGTCTCCAAATATAGAAGTTTGTGTACCTCTACAACTCAGACGAATGGGTTCCCTAGCAAGTCTGACATCAAAACTTTTTCCACTCAAATGGCATCTCCCTAGGAAAATTTGGCGAGAAGTTTGAAGGAAAGCCGCTACAAATAGCGTCCCTTGTTAAGAAAGTTTATTGACAAAAGAAACTGAGACCAGTTCCTTGGTAGGAAACCAGGATCGATGGGAAGTTCACATCAGAAACTGAGACCAGTTCCTTGGTAGGAAACCAGGATCGAGGGGAAGTTCACATCAGAAACTAAGACCAGTTCCTTGGTAGGAAACCAGGATCGAGGGGAAGTTTATATCAGAAAATGAGACCAGTTCCTTGGTAGGAAACCAGGATCGAGGGGAAGTTTACTTCAGAAACTGAGACCAGTTCCTTGGTAGAAAACCAGGATCGCGTTGAAGTTTATTTCAGAAACTAAGACCAGTTCCTTGGCTGAAGACCAGGATCGAGGGGAAGTTTCTACCTTTTCTAAAGCATCATTGCCTAGCAAAAGAAGATGGATGAGCAAACTTCTATTCATAACCACCGTCAAAATTTCGGGTATTCTGATATTTAATCCTCTTGCACCCCGAATGCCCGAATACCTTCGTCATTCACACCTTCGGGTCCAAGAAGATTAAATAGGGGCATCTGTCATTCCCTAAATTTTGACCACTAAAATTTCCCATCATTGTGAAAATCATCATCACAATATGGGTGAACCATCATACCTCATTAGTCTCCCTAAAGATGGGTGATCATTCACTACAATCAAGCTTAGGGTTTCCAGCCCTCTCAGAGCCCTTAGACAAAGGATCAATCAAGGAATGACATGATCTTCAACTTGTCTAACCTCTCAAACACCCACAAAGGATCAAGAGGACTCCCACATCAAGAATCAAGCACAAGGTTGCAACATTCCAAGTGGATTAAGCCTCAAGATTGCCAGTGTCACCAAATTAGGGTTTTGGTCGACTAGGGCCTCTAGGTGGAAATTTTCCTCTGGGCATGAGCCAATGCTTCAAAGCATAACCCAAGATACTCAAAGGGACCTCATGGACCCAATCATCAAGTCAATTTAGCCTCAGGGGATGCATTTATCAAAAAAATCAGGAATTAGGGTTTCTTGGCCTAATTCACCCCTAAGTTGACTTTTGGGACAAAACATGAGCCAAGACCTCAAGACATGATTTGAGGGTCTCCAATAAACCAAATTGATCCATTTGCAACAATGGATTAATTCAAGAAGCTTGATCAACAAGTTGCATTTTCATCTGGACCACAATTAGGGTTTTGAGGAAAAAGTCAACTGTATCTTTGACTTTTGACCCATACATGCTCCTAGACCTTGGGACATGATTCAATACACCCTATAACACCCATGGAACATGTACACCAAGTTTTATTTAGGTCAAGGACTTGATTTCGTAGAGGATCGCACAGTTTGGAATTCATCTGACAAAAAGTCAACTGTGCACAAAAATTCAAAGTTTGACTTTTTGAGATTTTTCACAAATATGGTTCTTTAACCCTAAAATTATGTTAATGTGTGATTTGAATCATCATTCATTAAGAAAAATCAAAGAAAGTGGGATAACTTGTAAAATGGGTAACCATAAAAACTTAGAATTTTTCTATGTTATGAAACAAAGTGGCTAGGGTACCAACTTTCAAGGATCATAACTTGAGATCCAAGCAACCATTTTGGATGATCCAAAGATGGATTTATAGATCTCATGGCATACTTTAAAAGTGTCAACTACACCTCATTCCAATTCATCATGGATTTTGAGTTATGGATGGATAAAAATGGCTGTAAACCTAAAATTGACATTTTTCAACACTTGGTCAAAATCTGCCTTGTAATTTCAGCAAGAATGTCCCAACTTCAAGGATATTTTTCTCCATGATCCAAGTTGAACCAAGTCTAGGGTAAAACATCAAAGTTGAAGTATGTCATCTCACCTTTCCAGAAAGTCCTAGAAAGCCCATTTATCATTCTTGAGCAGAAAGTTATGATCTCTGCAAAAGGCATTGATAAAACAGAATTTTCAAGACATCTTTTAGGACAGACTTGATCACACAAGTTCAAGGTCATTTTTGACAACTTTACAAGTCTTATCTTCACAAACCTTGAACATCAAATTTGAAGTACGTCATCTCAGCTTTCCAGAAAGTTGTAGAACGTCCATTTATCATACTCGAGAAGGAAGTTATGGATTTTACAATAAGGCTTGCTGCAGCTGAATTTTTTAGGACAGATTTCCACATTTCTTGTGCCACACGAATTTTCAAGCCTTGTCATCATTTTGGACACATTTGAGGATCAAATCCAAGGGGGATGATCTGATCCATAAGCCTCCCAAGTCTTTGGAACCAAAAATAGCATGCCAAACCTAGAAAACCCTAAAAGAGGGACAAGACTCCAATTTTGGTTTGGAGCATTTAATGGATGCTTAGAGGTGGCATGAACTGAGCTTCCTCTAACTGAATTCAGTCAAGACTCATCCAAGAACAAGGGAACCAGCAGCCTGTGCCATAACCTCTAGTCAATGGCTAGAGGAGACTTGAATTCTCATTGATCAACATTTGCCAAACCTCTGCTATAGTTGGCATTCACTATTGCTTGCAAAACAAACTTGCTCTACTATAAATAGAGCCCATTTGTGCTCAGTTTGAGTACACCAAACCACCAAACAGATGCTTTCCTCAAAATCACTTTCTCTAGGCAAAAATACCTTCGTTAGCAAGGTAATTCTGAGTTTTTGAGTTAGATAGCATTTCTTTCACAACTCATGGTCCAAACACATCCAATATGTCATATCTAAGCTGTCCAAACTCTCATAAGTGACCTGTAACACCAAAATCACAAAGTCACCTCTCAAAACCTCAAAATTGGACTTTTTTGCATTTTTTAAGCCATGTCTTGATTCAATCACTTTCCAAACTAGATAAAGCCTCAAACACACTCCAAATATCATCCTTGAACTGTCCCAAATGGTGCCCCCCATTTGGAACACCATTTGAGAGAGTTGGCATTTTGACCACTTTTGCCCATTTTGCAAGAAAGAGCTTAAACTTGTTCCAGAGGTTTCCAGTTGATCCCAACCATCCTAAAAGCTTCTAAGAGGTCATTTGAGGGTGTCCAAAGCATTAAATCATTTATGGAACAAAGCACTTGGTAGGTTGCACAAAATCTCCAAAAAAGAGGTAAGCATCACAACTTGAATTGTTTGAATCATGCTTTCCTTAGATGTCCACATACATGCATCATATTGAATAATTCTTGAAGAAAAAATGTAGTCCTTAATGTCTATGTTGTGATCCTCCTACTGTTTGCACTTTAACATGTTTATATGTGGAGTTTATGTTGTTTTAAAATCCATGTCCAATTCTGGTTTTTTGCTTCGTGCATTCTGAACATTAAGTTTCAATATGTATGAGTGATACCATTGGATTCCTTGCGAAAAATTGGTCAAGATAGGTTCTAAGGAATTTAATTTCGTTAAAAATTGAGAGAGTTATCGTGTTGGAAGTTTGACGAGAAAAGATGTCGAAAACTACAGTCCAGTTCTGGTTTTTTGCCTCGTGCATTCTGTACATTAAGTTTCAGTATGTATGAGTGATATCATTGGATTCCTTGCGAAAAATCGGTCAAGATAGGTTCTTACGGATTTTAATTTCTTTAAAAATTGAGAGAGTTATGCGTGTTGGAAGTTTGACGAGAAAAGATGTCGAAAACTACAGTCCAGTTCTGGTTTTTTGCATCGTGCATTCTGTACATTAAATTTCAGTATGTATGAGTGATACCATTGGATTCCTTGCGAAAAATCGGTCAAGATAGGTTCTAACGGATTTTAATTTCGTTAAAAATTGAGAGAGTTATGAGTGTTTGAAGTTTGATAAAAAAGGTGTTGAAAACTAAAGTTTCAGTTCTGGTTTTTGCCCCGTAAGAGATGTCGAAGATGATATTGTGACATCTTTCGTCTTTTTCTTACTTTATTTTCAAAACTCAACCAATTCTTTCACATAGCAAAAATCATCATTTTCCAATTTTGTTTTACACACTTCTTATTCATACTCCATAATATTTTAATCCACAAAAAATCACAAAAAATATTATTTTTTGATATATTTTTAATATATTAAAAAATATTGTTTTAAATTGTTTTAAATGCTTTTAAAATGATTTCTTTTTCTTGATTTTTAAAACCAAAATGATTTTAAATATTCATGTGGTTAAAATACATTTTTATAAACCTTAATCATTAATTATAACATGATTAATGATTTTATTTGATATTTTTATCATTTTTTACTTGATTTTTCTTTGAAAAATGCCTTTAAAAAATGAAATTGGGGTTTCTTTGATTTTCACCCTAACAAATCTTTTTCAAACACTTTTGGGCCTCTAATAGAGTGTAAGACCCAACCCTTTTTGTACATAAATAATTTGGGCCACAGTTATTGTATAAGTCCCGATACGTTAAAAATCTAGGCGCGATCGCCAATTTTCAAATAAAAAAAGACCATTGTGCTCTCCTTTAGCTGTAACCCCCATCTTATTGTACAAAAATACTTTTGGGCCTCTAATAGAGTGTAAGACCCACCCTTTTTTTTAAAACCAAATTATTTTTGGGCCTCAGTGTATTGTATAAGTCCCGATACAGTTAGAAATTTCGGCGCGATCGTCGCCTTTTCAACAAAAAACACTGGGCTTCTCCTTGAGCTATAAGACCCATCTTATTGTTTTTTTAAAATACTTTTGGGCCTCTAATAGAGTGTAAGATCCAAACCCTTTTGTAAATAAACCAATTGTGTGTACATTTTCAAAACAACGGCGCGATCGTCACCTTTTCACAAAATCATCTGGGCCTCTCCTTGAGTTATAAGACCCACTCTTTTTCTTTAAATCTTCTGGGCCTCTTGAGAGAGTGTAAGACCCATCTCTTTGTACAAAAAACCTTTTTGGGCCTCAGTCACTTGTATAAGTCCCTGTACAAATTCAAAACCACGGTACGATCACTGTGGAAACTTGGGCCTCTCCTTGAGCTGTAAGCCCAACCTCTTTTTAAAATACTTTCTCCTTTGATTTTGAAATATACAATTATTTTCAATTTTTCTTTGTTAAACAACTAACAAAATAGCACAGAATCTCTACAACTGAGTAAGTGTTTACATGCTTTCTTTATCCGCTTTCATACATATAACTGTATTGTGGGAAGCTGCGCATGGTTAGTATTCTTTCATAAACTCTTATATACTTGTCATATATCAACTGTGTATTACTAGTATAGCTATTTAGAGTTTTCCCCATCAATTACGTCTAGAACCATACAAAACCCCATTGATCACTCCTGATAACAAGTAAAACTAGATCCCCATAGGATTACCAGATACAGTCTTCCCTCCTCTTGGGGTTAAATAATATGGAATAGAGAAATGCAGTATTCTCGATGAACCTTTTCTCATACTGTAATCCTAGAAATTGGCAAAGGAATTCTACTCCCCGGAGTTGATCTATTCTCTGTGAATGGCATCTCTTGAATTCCTCAAACCCGGAACTCTCACTAAATGATCTATTCTCTGTGAATAGCATTTCTTGAACTTTTCCGGCTTGGGACCCACAGGCTTCTTAAAAGCATCCCCGCCTCCTCTTGGGCATTATACAAGGACCCTTCGGCTTCTTAGAAGTTTTTACAGCCTCCTCTTAGGCTTCGTATAATGATTCTTCCTCAGCGAAGATAGTCTCCTCTTGGGCTTAGTACAAATTGTCCCTTCGGCTTCTTAAAAGTTTCTCCTGCCTTCTCTTGGGCTTTGTACAAATTGTCCCGACGACCTTTTAAAGGTATAGGAACAGTAATTAGTCATCTTACTAGAGGAGTCTTTCAATTGAGTCTAGATCTTGATCTCGAAAGCGTACTTTTTCTTAGGCATAGTACAAAAGAGAAAACTCCAGACTTGGACAGTCTAATTCCCTTGAGTCTCAAAGACATTCTCAAGTTCCCTTCTAAACATAGGAAGAAACCCAGCCTCTCTCATGAGAGCACTCTACTTGGACCTGCCTAGGGATTTCAATAATCCTCAGCAGTAAGATAACCTTCTCTTGGGCTTTGGACAATGATTCTCCCCAGCGGAGCTAACCTTTTCAGACTCTCTTGTTGAGTATAAAAGATTCTCTTGTTGAGTCAAATCACCTCTTCAGACTCTCTTGTTGAGTCAATCTCCTTTTAGCCTCAATCTCGGGCTTCGTACGAGACAGCAAAACACTCTCTTGTTGAGTATAAAAGATTCTCTTGTTGAATCACCCTTTTAGCCTCCATCTTGGGCTTTGCACAAGACACATATAAAAAACACTCTCTTGTTGAGTATAAAAGATTCTCTTGTTGAGTCATCCTTTTAGCCTCTGTCTTAGGCTTTGTACAAGACACATATAAAACACTCTCTTGTTGATTGTAAAAGATTCTCTTGTTGAGTCATCCTTTTAGCCTCCGTCTTGGGCTTTGTACAAGACACATATAAAACACTCTCTTGTTGAGTATAAAAGATTCTCTTGTTGAGTCACCTTTTAGCCTCCGTCTTGGGCTTTGTACAAGACATATATAAAACACTCTCTTGTTGAGTATAAAAGATTCTCTTGTTGAGTCACCCTTCAGCCTCCATCTTGGGCTTTATACAAGATACATATACCCCTCTCCCCTGCAGAGTCAAAATTAGTTTTAGCCTCAATCTTAGGCTTTGTACAAGACAGAAAGAACATTTTCCCCGAAAAAGTCAACCTTCAGCCTCCTCTTAGGCTTTGTATAAAGAAATCCCCTGTTGAGTCAATCAACCTTTTAGCATCAAATCATGCTCTGCTTACATCATATAAACATCAACAACTCCTCTTTTAGAGATGAAAAATTCCCTCTCGGTCAAGAACCCTTTAGCTTTATATCTTGAGCTTTGAACAAGATACAAAAATACCTTTCGCTTCATATCTTGGGCTTTGAACAAGATACAAATCACCTTTCAGCTTCATCTCTTGGGCTTGAACAAGACACCAAAACCTTTTTCCTCCCATAGAATAGGAGGAACTACAATCGCTCTGATTTCCCTGTGTCGTTAAACGGGAATACGTAGACATAAGATTGAAAAATATTAGCGAGTACACTAATCAAAAACATCAAACCCAGTACCCTACCAAAAGCCTCACAAATAGTCCAGCCACTATATTTTTTTTCCTTAACAAAATAACCAGAGAGAGACCCACATCTTAACCGCATCTGTAAACCAACAGTCATCTGTTTAAACTCAGTATGCAAGCAGGGTTAGTTGGAGACATCTATTTCCCTTCCTTAATCAGCTTAATAGGATAAAAAATGAATCGAACTGTAGTACCCCCAGAGCGATAGTGCTTAAGAACCACGTCCAAAATCGCTCGCTACAGCAACAAATACCGTTTTACACATCATGAGTTTACTGATCTATTAGGATTTCCTAATGGGCCTTATGCCATAACTAAGACCCCTGAGGATGCCTTTACTGCTAATGATCTGAACCAATTTTGGGGTACTCTGACCGGTAATTCCAACCCTGACCCGGATGGAATGTTCTCTGAGAGCATCCATAATCCTGGCATAAGGTATTTCCACAAGACATTAGCACACACCCTTTTTGGTAAAGAAGAGAATGTGACATCCGTCTCTAAGGACGAGCTTTACATTATGTTCTGTGCCTCTCCAGGCAAACCTATTAATGCAGCCCCTTTTATGTTGGCTAACTTTGCTAAGATCTCTCATAAGCCTCATGGTGCTAT
The DNA here is from genome assembly GCA_022829125.1 of Lathyrus tuberosus. NCBI lineage: Eukaryota > Viridiplantae > Streptophyta > Magnoliopsida > Fabales > Fabaceae > Lathyrus > Lathyrus tuberosus. The sequence goes on along the minus strand of JALAZF010000345.1, from coordinate 5,867,685 downwards.
TATTGTTGGTGGCCTAATTACTATGATTGCTTATGCTATCGGACTATGGTACCATTTGAACTGTACCCGTGTTTTTGGTAGTTACCACCCCATAAATATTAATTTTTTTTTCAACTGTGGAATCATTGTTAATCTTGGTCCAGTTAAATTTGAGCTTCTGATTGACAATGTTGTTGTCCATCACTTTACCTTGCCGAATCATGAGAAAACTAGTGTGCATAACAAGTATAATTGGCTCTACGATTTGAAAGGTCGGAATGAGTCTCTAACTCCACCTGACTCTCCACAAGCTTATGAGAATTTAGAGACTGATATGCCTGATACTGGCACTCTTGGCTCTGCTATTCAGCCGATCATTCCACCTATTGACATTGTTACCGCTATTCATGCTCTGCAAGCTGAAGTAGATTTCCTCCGCGGAGAGATAACCTCTCTTTATGTGGATTTCTTGGGATTTATGGATGTAGTTCATGAGCTGTTTGACCATCTTTTCCAGATCATTTATTCACTCCGTTGTCCAGTTGAACCTCAGATGAGGCGTCACCATGGATAGTCTCAGTTGTGCTCATTTCCCTGTTTTTCATAGATTAGGATTTTGGTTTAATGTATTAGTGTTTCATTCCCGTACTGTTCGTTCTTTTCAATTCTGTTGTACACTGTCGGTATGCCGACAATGAACGTTGTATGTACTTTAAATTATTTCAATTAATGCAATTTCCTTTTTTTCGTAATTCTGTGTTGTTGATGTTAGCAAGTTTTGAATTTTTCATAGCTTGTTAAGTGTTTGTGTTAATACTTTCAGTAAAATCAAAACAAAATAAAAAGAAAAATATTTTTATAGCATGTTTTGCCTTCTGTTTCAGACCTGCAGCGAAAATTCGCACCTTCCAACATAATGGCGTTCTCCATTATGCTGATGGCGTTCGCCATTATGCTGATGGCGTTCGCCATCAGTTCAATTTTCCTGATCATTTCCATTCGCAACACATGGCGTTTGCCATGTGCTTAATGGCTTTCTCCATTGGATTGGAACCTGCAGTCTCCGCAGAATTCAAATTCCTGCGCGTTTTTTCCCAAAAATTCCATATAATCACCTTTATACACTTCCAAAACACCCTTCCAACTACCTCATTAACCCACCATTAATCCATCATAACCACTAACCATCTATATTCCAAAATTTGCATATAAATTCACAAAACCCATCATCTTTCTCACACCCATCACTCATACTCTTCACTCATAAACTTTTACAATCATTCTCATTCATCCATTCTGCCACCATGCCTCCTAGAGTCGCTACTAACATCGACTATATGGGCATTGAATTTCCTGAAACTGTCGTTGGTCAGAGTCAGCATTCTAGCTTTCTCAAGCTGCGAAAGAGGGCAGCCATCGCGACAAGATACCCAGACACCACTTCTGTCCAGACCTTAGGTCTCTTCGATAGCGTGAACTGGATGATCACGAACTTAGGTATGTCACAGTTTTGTTCCATAAGTAATAATACTTACGTTCGACTGACATATGAGTTTTTGAGTTCTTTGCATTTGTCCACGAATATGTCCCGTACTGATGGTTTCATACAATTTAGAATGTTTAATGTAGATCACTCCTTGACCTTTGAACAGATAGGTAATATCTTTAGTTTTCTTGGCGGTCCAGAGTATGCTACTCAGACACCCTTAGAGAGCGAGTGGGAACCTAATGCTCTAGACTTTTGGCACAAATTCAATAACAAGACTTCCGACACTTGGGAATGTCTTAAAGCCACCTTCATCCATAACCCAGCCATCTGGTATTTCCAACGAATCCTTGCTAGCACTATCTTTGGATGGGAGAACAGATGAAATGTGAACTCCAAAGACTTATTCTTCATTTATTGCTCACTTTTCGAGACCAAGGTTAACCCGACACCGTTTTTACTTGTACACCTCCTTTTTGCCAATGGTAGATCGGGTGGTTCCATTTGTGTCGGAGGGATCATTACCACCATAGCCTTAGCCTTAGGATTGCAGAGAGAGTTGGAGCCCCTTGAGCCCTTGTCGGGCTTATTTGCCGATCTTACCCATTGCCATGCCATGCGCCTAGTTAAAAATTTACCCAATGGAAAATATCATCTGATGATAGGCAACAGAGAGGTTAAGGGAGTCACATTACTATGTGCTAATGTTATTAACGTGCGTGTTAGCACTAATTGGATAGTTGATACCGAGGCACCCGATTTTGAGCAGGAGAGTGATGAGAGACACTACCAAAATGTTATGGGATTCACTACACCTCAGACCCGCACTCGTACCCGTGGTACCAACACACCCAGACCTAGCGGCCGTTCACGCACAACACATTTGTCTTCTGACTCTTTTGCAGGTACTCATCAGTCCCAGGAGGAATATTATTACGTGGCCATCCAGAGATCTTTGGATGATATTCTGTCCGAGCTTAGGCATCGGAATGACATGGAGGCCGAATGTGATCTTTTACTCCGTAGCATGCAGAGGCAGCGGGAGGAGCTCAGAGTCACTGTTGATCAGATTGGCCAGTAGCAACAGGATTTCGCAGAGAGGACTCAGCATGATATGGCTGACCTGATTGAGAAAATGAACGGAGTACACCTAGAGACGGCTGATTTGAGAGACTTTATCAGACATGTTCCACAATCAGACTAGGGGAGAGCAGGTCGTAGCAGAGGCAGAGCATCCATGTACAGAGGCAGTGCACCTTGGCCTTGACCAGGTTTTATCATTCCTTTCTTTCACCTAGTGCTAAAACATTGGGGACAATGTTTAGTTCAAGTGTGGGGGGAGGATCTTTACTGTTTTATTTCCCGTTATTTATGTTTTTCAGTTTTTACTTTTCAGTTTGTCCAGTTTATCAAGTCATATGTGCTGTTGAGTCCTATTTTACGTTATTTTATTTGCTTGTTTGAAAACTCCTTTTTTTTTACCCCAACGAATTTTTTTTAGTTTTCTGGATTCAGTGGCATGACACCTTATGTATAGGTTGCTTTTCATCATTAGACTATGTTAGATAGACTTGGGAAAATTTTGTAAATATCGGTATCGTTTCTACACCCTAGATTCCCTAAATATGTGATATTGATTTAAATAGGTATTATGTCGAGACCTTATGCCTAGTTTCTTAGTAGTAACCTCTTGATTAGTTTATACTAGCAGTCAGCATCATCCTTATGTAAAAACTAAGTAACGAACCGATACAAATATGTGTTGATCTCAAAAATTTGAATAATGTGATTTTTATAGAAAAAGCGAATGAAAGACATGTTCCCACTAAGTTAGGTGGTCCTCACCCGACCATTTAGCCTAAAGGTTCAGACTCTTGAAATTCGTAAGCAAAAGAAAGCATAATGTGCGAAAAAGAAAAAAAAATCTAATAATGAGATCATTTAACACAAACAGGTTCAATTACCATGTGAGTATAAAGGATAACGGGCTTAATGTGATTGCGCGAGAATGAAAGAGAGGTGAAATAGGATGAAGGATATAGGTCGAGATATAATGTCATAATTTAAATTGGTATTGCATATGAAGGGAGTCTTTGTCCGCAAATGTGGATTTGTGTCGTTACAATATCCTTGTTTTCACTATTTAGTACATATCCGTTTAACACTAGCCTAACAACCTTGTGCCTTAATTGTTTTCAGTCGTTCTTTTGAATTCGGAACTGCACTCGGTGTTTTAAAATTCTGTTGGAATTTGCTTGAGGACAAGCAATGGTCTTAGTGTGGGGGAGTTTGACGACACAAATTTATACCGTATTTTTAGGCTGACATTGCGCATTTTTAGTCCGTATTTTTATCGAGTCTTGTTGTTCTTACTTCGTTTTTATCATGTTTTATGTTTGCAGGAATAATAATCGAGATCCTCGAAGAATCGGGGAAAAGAAGCAAAAGAAGGAGAAAAATCCAGCAAAGAAGAAAATTGTGCAGAACCAGCTGATATGGCGTTCGCCACTGCCTCCTGATGGCATTCATTGTTGATCCCAGAGCATGGCGTTCGCCATGCCCCCATGGCGTTCGCCGTACAGACGCGGGAGTAGTTCTTCACTATAGAATCCATTTCGGGTAGTTTTTAGGAGTTTTCTCACTCCCTTTCCCACCAGAATTCGAATGGAGCAGTTACCAAGCCTGATATTCTATAAATAGGACCCTTAGGAGCAGATTTCAGGGTTCGGAAATTGTATGCGGAAGCGCTGTCGAAATTGTATTAGATTTTTGATGCGTTGTATTCGCAAGTGCACGAATCGCGTCAGAGTAATATAAAAAGTTATCGTATCCACAGAGACCAAATGTCGATCTAACGATTTCCGTTTGTTACAGTGCTTATCTAAGGCAGTTCAATTCAGGGTTTACTAATGCAGAGGAAAATAAATAAAAGTAAATGACGAGGTAATAAAATTCAGACAAAATAATAGGCTTGAATTTAATTCTCATAACCGATAATATTTCTATATTCATTAACAGAACTACTTACGGGCAATATCTTCTATTTTAAGAAAAGAATTCAATTTAACAGGAACTGTCGCTTTCGCGTAGTCAGAACCAAGTTTACCCTCTAAACTAACCCCTTTATTGTCACTTATAAAAAGGCGCGCATTGCGTTAGAGTCATGGAAAACTTACTTTTAAGAAATGCAAATTCTAAACTAAACAGAAAAGTATTTTGACCTGAAATCTCTAAACTAAAGAGGTTCAAAATGGACCAGATTCTAATCCCACTAACGCGTCCGAAAATAGTTTTAAAATCTCTTTTCTAAAGTGTTAAAAATCCCTACTCAACTGAGCAAAGGGCTTTCGCTGTATTTGATCAGTTGAGAACTAAACAAGTTCACAAATGGTTGGACGGCTTTCGATCTTACCCAACATTGCTTTTAAGTACAGAAAACTTGTGTTAAAGATTAAAACAACCCTTAAGTATTTCTATTAACATATAGAAGTATTACGGTGGTTATGGCCTTTACATTCTTACCTATCTAAAACTTAGCCAGCCATGGTAGTTATAACAGTCATATTAGTTCTTATCATGTATGAAATTAAGTCTTTTGAAAAGTAAAGTTTTGAAAAGTAAGGCAAGAAAATAAATAAATAAAATAAAGCAAGTGCAAGAAATAAATGAAAGTAAATACGATTAAAATAAAACCTACTCCAAAGCGGAGTCTTTAAATCTGGTACAACGTACGGAAAATAAAATGCTGGCAGGATTACTTCTACCAAAGTGCTCCAACTTGATTACAGACACTCCAAGACTTGATTACAAACTCGATCACACACAGTGCAATAACTTCTCGATGTGAGAAGATTACTGCTTTACAAGAGTGAAATTTATGCCTAGGATGAAGTAAACTAAGATTGGGTGATCCTAAAATTCGAGTCCTGAGAGTATTTATTGGAATAGTTGGCATGGTGCAAAGACAAAAGTGACCTTGGCTTGAAAACAGGCCTACCGCGCCCGCGACAAGAAGAAAACGGCAAAGGTCGTGGGAACGTGGCAGTTGAGCAGTGGAGATCATGGGACACGTCGTCGCCTACCCTGGGGCATCCGCGACAAGAGAAGCAACAAGAGTAAATTGCTGTCAAACTTGAATTCTTGCTCCTTTTGCACCCTTTTTCATCTGGGACCTCGATTTATTGAAAACCTGAAAACAAAGGGAAACATAACAATAACAAAGCAAAAATAATAGAAAAACAGCTAATATGCATGTGAAATCAGAGTCGAAAATACAGTATAATTTAGTGTCATCAATTTTAAGCATAAATTACTCTAAAAAAAAATAATAACTCACATCGAGGGATTGTTGCAAATTGTATTTCTCTTGTACTTCTGTTGTACCGTTTCGGATCGAAGAATTAATCGAAGTTCATTTCCTTTTTGTAAGATTTACTTTACCGCATTTTATCTTCAAGTTTGTTTACTTTACAGTACTCTTACTTTAATTCTCACTTTTAAATTACTTAACATGTTAAATTCAGAATTTATGTGTTTAAAATTGGTAGACTTAGGATTAAGTATGTCTGAGTAAATTATTAGAGGCTGTTATGTGAGGACCGTCGTATTTGGCAGGACTCCGTAGAAATAATAGGTGCAATATTACAGAATGCATGTTATTTTGGTTTTAATTTCCAAGTCCAATTTAAGTGGCCTTGTCACGAGAGTGAGAGGTTGTTTAACATTGCTTTGTCATGAGAGTGAGAAGCATATTAAGGTTTAAGCCGAGATCCGCGAGAGCGTGAGGAGTGAACCGGATAGTGGGAATTTGGGAGCACGTCTAAATACAGCGAGAGCGCTTTAGATGTTGTTTAGGATAGTGTCAGTTTCCAAACCGCGTTCCTTAGTTACCGGGCGAGCGAGAGCAAAATCTTGGGATTAGGAATAGTGGCCCTTGTCAAGACCGTGAGAGCGTGAGGCAGAGCCTTTAAGTCGGTTTATCCTACAGATTGGCAGCATAATCGTAGTTAACATCTGTTTTCTATAAGTTCCGTCGATGCACGAGATTCACATTTCTGGCTCGTTTTAGTATTGAATTTCTGTTTTTAACTTCAGTCCTTTATTTTCCCGTTAAATTCCTATTTCCATCCAGCCTTAGCTTTACACAGCAGCCTCGGATAGCATTAGTTTGACATACCAGTCCCGGTGGGTTCGACAACCTTTTTAAGACTACACGATCAACTGTATACTTGCAAATTTATCCATCAGTGTCGACTCGATCAAAAAGCCCAGCAAGGGAGGAAGTTTTAGCTGATGTCGCAGGAGATACTGAAATTCCATCTGCAGAATAAGTTGTCGAAGACAAATCTGAAGATAGCTCCCCAATCAATCAACAAGACGATGGTGATGAAAAAGGTGAAGAGGAAGAGGAGGAGGAAGAGGATCACTGTATGTTTGATTTTGAAACTGAAGCTATCGTGGAGGACGAAGATGAAGAAGAAGAAAAGAAGGACAAAAATGAAATCAAAGACGAAAAAGAAAAGCAAGAAGATCAATCGAAAACTGACCCACATCCAGATGCTTCGACTGGCACAAACTCTACCAGCCTCTCACATGAAGAGTCAGAGTCCCTGAAAGTGTAGAGGCCACTGGAATATTTAAAAGCCATGTTCAGCTCCAGATATAGCTTTAGTGATAAGAGTACCAGCACTTCGATTACCTCAAGCAATCAGTCTGCCACTAAGCCTGAGGATGACTTGCTTCCCCAAATCAAAGAGAAGATTTTTAATGTTAATTTGTTCCAACTCTTGGAAAAGGGCACTTCTGCCCGTTTTCGGATCGAGAAACTCTTGAAGCAAGTCAATGTCTTGGAGGTTTCTCCAGAAGTTGCTGATGCCATAATGGAGCTGGGTACGTTGATTGATCTCGTCGTTGCTAATCTCAATCGTCTTAGAGATGTTTCAGGTAAAATTCACAATATATCAGAGGCCCAACTGGCTGAATGAGATGCAGCCTCTGAATCCACCACAAAGGTTTCAAATTTGGAAAAGGTCCCTAAGCAAAATAAGAAAGAAATTGAAAGTTGTGATAAGAATGTCGAAGAATGGGAGTAGCAAATCAAAGCTTTACAAATCAAAATCTCTCAAGCCAAGCAACGCAAAGACGAACTTCTCAAGATTGATCAAGAAGAAGTGGCCAAAGAACTCAAGGTTGGAATGTATCACGTCGACAGAGCCCAACAACTTGGAAAGGAGATTGAAGTCCTTTCGACCGACAAGGCTCTCTGTGAACGTCACTTGATGCTTCATAAATCCAAATATGAGAAGATGAAAAGCTCGCTCCCATTTTAGCTTGATTATTGTTGAACTTGTTTCTTTCTATTGTAATTTTTAAGTCCTTTGTGGCATGGATTGTAATGACTTAGCCATTTTGGCAATTTTTACTTTATAATTCCCATTTTGTCTTTGACTATCTTTTGAATGAATTACTCCGTATTTATTTTTATCTCTTGAAGTATAGGCTTATATTTCTTTAAATACTTACCATTTACCTTCAAGATTCTTCAATCTTCGTTTAACTCTTCGATCTCATACGTGCCATTAGAAAATACTTTAATAATTTGAAAAGGTCCTTCCCACTTAGGGGATCACTTACTCAGAGTTCTATCTTTCTAATCCATGGGCAAAGTCACTTTCCAAACTAAATCTCCAATCAAAAATAATTTAGCTTTCACTTTTTTATTGTATGACTTTTCCACTCTCTTCTTTTTCCTTTTTAATAATTCTAAGGAATTTAGTATTTCTTCGTCTAAATCAACCAATTCATCCAACATCACATTCCAATAGGAATCAAATGGAATCTCATGTTATCTCTGAATTTTGGTTGACTGAAAATAGATTTTGACTGGTAACACAGCATCATGACCATATGTTAGTCGAAAGGGCGTAGTATTTGTAGTATCCTTAGGGGAGGTTCGAGCTCACAAAACTTGGTCCAACATCTTATTCCAATTTCTTGGCTTCTTCCCCACATGCTTCTTAATTAACCCAATCACCACTTTATTTGCGGCTTCGACTTGACCATTAGCCTGCGCATAATAAGGTGTGGATGTTAAAAGTTTGAATCCCATTTCTTTGGAAAATTCTTGCATCTTTCGACCAGAAACACTGATCCCTGATCTCTTGTAATAGTTTCTGGGGTTCCAAACCTATAAACAATGTACTTTTGAATGAACTCGATTACTGCATCCTGATCCACGTTTACCAGTGGTATAACCTCAATCCATTTAGTGAAATAATATATTCCTACTAAAATGTATTTTTGGCTCTTGGATGATGCTGGTTGAATTTCACCCACTAAATCCAAAGCCCAACCTCTGAAGGGCCAAGGCTTCACCATGGAATGCAATTCGCTTGCAGGAACATGTTGAATGCCTGCATGTACTTGGCATTCTTGACATCCTTTGGAGAATTCAATACAATCCTTAAGCATTGTAAGCCAATATATTCCTTGTCAAAATAATAACCATTTCATCTTATGGCCCACTTTATGTACTCCACATGCCCCACTATGGACATTAGAAAGAGCCAAATATGCCTCAGATTCGCTAAGGCATTTGAGTAAGACGCCTTCAGGCGTCTTTTTGAACAATTCATTCCCCATTAAAACATAACTTAAGGCACGATATTTGACCTTTCGTTTGACAAAAGCCATAGGATTCTGCAAGTAGTCTACTATTTGCTTTCTCCAATCTTCATCTGTCAAGCTATCTATAGCCAATATCTCAAAGCTTTCTTCATCAGCATATCCTAGCTTCATTGTCTCCAAATTTGTTGGGGATAGTTTAGTTTATACAACCCTTCCTCTGACTTCGATTGCATCTTGTAATTTTTCCTTCGAAATTTCGTATCCTAAAGCAATCTGGGCCAAGTCATTAGCCTCTTGATTCTCAAGTCGCGGTATGTGTCGAATGCTTACCATTTTGAATCTTCGTAACAAACTATTGGCTATCACAAAGTACATGATAAGATTTTCCTTGACACATTTGTATTCCTTTGTAATTTGTTTTATTACCAACTCTGAGTCTCCCATTATTTTGACTCGAGTTGCCCCTAATTCCAACAATATTTCAAGTTCGACAATTAAAGCATCATATTCAGCTTCATTGTTTGAACAAAGGCCTTCGACCCTATACTTGAATTTTGTTGGAATTTTGTTATGAGAAATAATCAACACTCCTACTCCTGTCCATCTTTATGCCTAGAACCGTCGAAGTACAACTTCCAAGGTTCAATCTCTACAAAGTTTAGGGAGTATTCGACTATAGAGTGGTCGACTATAAAGTCGGCTACCACTTGTCCTTTAACAGTCTTTAAAGGAATATAAGTTAAAGAATATTTTGTTAAGGCTAAAGCACATTTACCAATTCGACTGTGCAAAATAGGTTTAGAAAGCATATGTTTAATAACGTCGAAATGAGATGAAACATAAACTTCCACTTACTTTATATAATGCTTTAATTTTGTACAAGAGAAGTATAGACAAAGACACAACTTTTCGACTATACTATATCTAGTCTCTGCATCATTCAAGACCCTAATAAGGTAATAAATGGCTCTTTCGATGCCATTTTTATCCTTTTGAGCTAACATGCTCCCTAAGGTCTTGTCAGACACAGATATGTACAATCTCATACTTCTATTTCTACAAGGAGGGGCCAGAATCGGAGGGTGAGCAAGGTACTTCTTAATCTTGTCGAACGCTTCTTGCTGCGCTTACCCCTACTCAAAACCTTCTTTCTTGAGTCAAAAGGAGGTGAGAGGGTTTGAGTCTTTCCACTTAGATTGGAAATGAATCTCCTCAGAAAGTTGATCTTTCCCGGTAATGACTGCAACTCCTTCTTTGTCAAAGGCATTTTCGCCTGCATGATGGCCTTGGTCTTATTTTGATTGATCTCTATTCCTTTTTTGTGGACCACAAAGCCTAGAAAACCCCCCGCCTACACACATAAATCACACTTAAGAGGATTCATCTTGAGACCATGCTTTCTCATTCTTTTAAACGATTGTCGAGATGGTCTATATGACTTTTTCCTGAAACTGACTTAACCACAATATCATCAATATAAATTTGCATAAATGTTTCAATAAAGTCATGAAAAATAGAATTCACTGCTCTTTAATAAGTTTCCCCAGCATTATTTAGGCCAAAGTGCATTACTACCCATTCGAAAGTGTCTAATGCTCCAGGGCATCAAAATGTTGTTTTTTACACGTCTTCCTCAGCAATGAAAATTTGATTATAGCCAAAATATCCGTCGAGCATACTTAAATACTCATGGCCTGCAGCAGAGTCAACTAGCATTTCCGCCACATGCATTGGATACTCATCCTTTGGGTTTGAAACATTTAAGTCTCTAAAATCTATGCAAACCCTTAAAGTTCCATTCTTCTTAATAACTGGAACAATGTTGGCAATCCATTCGACATACTTGGTCGTACAGATGAATTTACATCTCAGAAGTCTTTCGACCTCTTCTTTGATTTTTGAGAGAACCGCAGGTGCAAAACTCCTTGGAGTTTGCTTGATGGGCTTCTTCCCAGGCTTTATTTGCAACTTCAGTTCTACCAGGTCTCTACTTAAACCAGGAATTTCGTCATAATCCCACGCAAAGCAGTCTTTGAACTCCTTTAGCAGTTGAATTACTTTGACTCTGAGTTGTGGGTCAAGGTTGGCACTGATGTAGGTTGGCATTTTTGTTGTCCCTTCTCCCAGGTTGATCTCTTCCAGAGGATCTTGCACTAGCATTTTGATGTTGCTTGCTAGCGGATCCTTCTCAAAGCCCAAAGGCTCATCATCGTAGATGGCATCTAGCCTTTGGCTTGGCACTTCGACTTGTTCTTTGTCGAGTGGCTCCAGGTCGAAGTCCTTCCCAGGACCTTCGAAGTGCATTTCTTGAAATTTGGCTTCGACATCCATGTATTTTACTTCGGCCTCTAAGGCCTCTTTCAATTTGTTTTCAGCTATATAAGCCAAAATATTTTTGAGTGCCAATGACTCAATCGTTGTCAATAAATTCACTGCCACAACCAATTGGTTGGATCCCAGCTGTTCAGAAGACATAGTCTTCTTCGTCAATAACCTCCATATCCCACTGAAAGCCTTGGGCGGGTGCAAGTACAAGGAACAGATGGCGTTGTCTGCAGGTGTAAAATCAAAATCTCCAGGGCTGCACAGTGCTATGTGGGCCAATTTTTTTATCAAAGTGATGCCCACTTATTTTGTTAACCTTAGCCATGTAATAGCTTTAGTTTGCCTCGATATTTTTGACAATTCCATCACTTCTCCAGATGGATATCCTTTGGTGAAGTAATGAAGGTACTGCACATATTCTATGGATTCACTCCTTTCCAAGGAGTAGATTGTAATTCTCCTTAGATGCGATCACCATAAACATTATTGGCCTAGTAATCGTGCCAACAGTCAAATCCACCTGAATGACTCCCATGGTTGTTACCACCTTCCCTTCGTAATTCGAAAGGACCATATTATATGGCTTCGTGTCAGAGTCACTTTTGCCAATATTTTTTAACATATAATGTGACATAAGATTTACTGGCGCTCCTCCATCTACTAGTATCTTAATGATACCCACGTTCTCTATCTTTCCTCTAATGAATAGAGGTTTCAGGTGGTTTTTCATGGCTTCATCTGGTCTCTCGAAGAAAGCATTATGTTTCTCGACACAACCATTATTCAAAATGTAGTAACACACTGGTCTTTGACAGACCATTTCTTGTTCGACCTTATTTTTTAGGTCTGCCAATTCCATCACCCTATCATACTCCCTGGTGTAGCGTGCAATTTTTGTCGGTGACGCGACCACCTTATCGCAAATGGGTTCCTCCTCACCGCAATGGTAGGATGAGTAAGGTGCTACTTTCTGATTTCTTATTTATCTCGTGAAGCTGGAAGGGAAAGGGAAGCTATCTAAAACTAACCTTGCACGCGAATGTTTAACTAAACAAACGCTTAAAGAGATTCGAGGAGTTCGGGGTCAGGTTATACAATGGGGAGTTGTCAATTACCCATCCTATATATGGTTATCCACAGGTTGTTAGCAATAGGTTCTGCTTTGTACTTGATGGTGTTTATCTGTTGGGGGTTGGGAAAGTTTGGGAATGTTGAGAGAGAGAGAGAGAGTTTTTGATGATTTTGGTGAGGTATTGGACCTCAGTTTTGATTAGTATGTGTGAAGGTACTGGACCTAGAGTTTTTGATTGGTATGAAGGTACTGGACCTAAAGTTTTCATTTGGCATTAAGGTACTGGACCTAGAGTTTTCGTTTGGTAAGCTCGCTAAGATTTCGTAATCTTATGCCTACGTATTCCCGTTTAAAGAAACAGGGAAATCAGAGCAATCGTAGTTCCTCATATAGATTGAAGCTGAAAGGTTGTGTATTTGTGTCTTATTCAAAGCCCAAGATTGAAGCTAAAAGGTTTGACTGAGAGAGAACTTGCCATCTCTAAAGGGGAGACATCTCGGCTGTTTATCACAGTTGTTGGGTGACTGTTTATAAAGGAGGATTACTTTAACTGGGATATGAGAATCCAGCAATGCCATAATTTCCTTTATAGGGGATTTGTCCTGAAGGAGAAAACTTTAACTCAGTGTTGAGCAATGCCATTTTTCCTTAGCCCTAGCTTTCTCATCCTTCAATCGTTCGACTTGTTGAACTCTATCAACCAACTATCCCATATCTCTCAGGTATTGGGTATCTAACTTCTTCCTAATTGAGTAGTTGAGGCCACCAGCGGTCATTTCGACCAACTCATGTTCAGACACTTGAGTAAAGCACTTTGCCTTAAGCAATCAAAACTTATTTAGGTAATCATCAATTGTCTCAGAGAACTTCCTCTTAATGCTAGCCAATTCTTTTAGACTTATCTTTGTCTGTCCCATATAGAATTGCTCATGGAACAATCTCTCCAACTGAGTCCAATTGTGGATCGAATTCACTGGGAGTGTTGTAAACCAAATAAAGGCATTTTTGGTGAGTGAACTTGGGAAATAATTCACTCTTAGTTTTCTTTATTAGAGATTTCCCCAGCCTCTATTAAGTATCTTGCCACATATTCGACTGTGGACTCACTAGTATCCCCATAAAACTTAGTGAATTTAGGGACTTTCTATCTAGGGGTAAATCTGACTGTAAGATGTATTCAGATAAAGGTGATGTTAGTTTGGCCTATGAAAGCAGATATTTACCCCATTTCTGGCCATAATCCTTTTGACCATAGCTGCTAGGTTATTAGTCGTCGCTATATCTTTGCGTCGAACTTGATTTATTACTTCATCGGCATTCTGGTTTCTATTCACCACCACTACCCGTGGTTCCCTCTGGATTGGCTGTTCAAATCTAGGAGGTTCGACCCTGGGTGGTTTGACTACTGCCCCCTGGTTTAAAACATTCGCCTGGGGTGCATTTGGTTGAACTTGGTTAATTGTAGGGTCTTCTTCTAAGATTACCCCAACATTTTGTACCATCCATTCCCTCTGAGGATGTTGAGGGGGTTGTGGAACACCAAAGAAGTCAGCAATGCGCGTCATTTACGCTACCAATTGTTGGTTAGTTTGGGTAGTATTCTGGATTAAAGGATTGAATATAACCCCCATCAGTTGGGCAAGCATCTGGACCATCTCACGATTACTTTCGTCCATCTGTTGGCTTATCACCGCTGCAGAATTATTGGTGATGTTTGGCATCTGGGTAGAAAATCCAGTTCCTAAGGGTTGGCTAATTCGACCCATATTGTTTATGCCTGAACTGGATCCTTGTAATGGAGAAGTCACATTCACCACTGGGTCTGCAAATGCTGATGGGGCATTGTGCAAATTTGCCATCACTGACGTTGGCATACCATAAGGTTGATCATATCCTATTGGTGGCATTGAAAATCCAGGCATATAAGGCCTGAATAGACTATGTCCCACTGGAAGGGGGGAGGGGGGGGGGGTCGTTGGTAGACCCCGTGTTCCCCCATAGGATGGAATGGGACCACTTTGTGCAATCAACTGCATAGGCGTCGAACTCGCCGTGGTTGGTATGGCTTCAGACACTGACGCTGAAACCGTATTTCCCCCTGAAGAAGAAGGGGGTGGTTCTCCATCATTTGGTGGATTTTGGTTACTTGGCAGATTTGGATTCTCCATCCTCCTTACGTATCTCCTTCTAGGCATTTCTTCATTGTTTGTGGATATTCTACCACTCCTAAGTATCATGCAACGAAGCGTGGACAGATCGTAAAAATTAAGATTTAAATGTAAAAAGTTTTCTAGAAAAAGTAAAAGAAAATATTTTAAGGACATAGCTATTGGTAAACAACCGCTGGTCATTAAAAAAAATTGTTTTATTTGCAGGATCAACCAGTGAATCCTAAGGACATAGCTATTGTGTTTTAATGTATTTATGGAAAATTATAGAACACTTCGACACCATTCATTTGTTGTAAAAAGGGTATTTTGATTCTTTGTTGAAAAGACTAATCTTTGTAAAAGTTTGGTAAAGTAAAGCAATGAAGAAAATAACTTCAAAGTAAAAGAAATGCAGTAAAGAGCAATTGTTAAAAGAAAGTAAATTTCTATTGAATAAAATGTATGGTGTTTCAAACATACAATTCTCAACAATAACTCTTTTCTCACGTTAAC
This sequence comes from Lathyrus tuberosus, assembly GCA_022829125.1. Taxonomy (NCBI): domain Eukaryota; kingdom Viridiplantae; phylum Streptophyta; class Magnoliopsida; order Fabales; family Fabaceae; genus Lathyrus; species Lathyrus tuberosus. The sequence continues at coordinate 5,852,534 of JALAZF010000345.1, read as the reverse complement.
TTGGATACTTTGAGTAAATTTTGAGTATAGTACAATAATTGAACACACCGAAATCCTAACACTAAGACTCCTATTTATAATGCGTCGAAATAACTGTCTCCAACGAGCATTTCTTCAAAAGTTGACACCTTTCGCCATGCATGTCTTCGTTTCGTCATAAGCCTCCACGCGTCTCTCCTGAAAAACGGATAAGGACAAAAGACAGTTATCTATCCGTATTTGAAATTCAAACTTGTGTCGAAGGAAGGCTTCATAGCATCCCTTCGTCGAAGTGACTTCCTATACTTAGAAAATATTTCTAAGTATTTGCTCAAGCACATCTCCTAATGAGAACCATTTCGACAGAATTTCAAACCAGCTCCTGTCGAAACCAACCATATTCAAGAAACTTTAATTTTCCCTTAGAATCTCAAATGGGAACATGGCGTCGAAATTCTCAGCCAATAGGTATACAAAGTGAAGTTGAATCCTAATGGAGAAGTAACTCGACACAAGGCAAGACTTGTGGCGAATGGATTTCTTCAGAAAGAAGGAATCGACTTCGACGAAGTTTTTGTTCCTGTTGTTAGGATCAAACAATCAGGTTGGTTGTTGGTCTAGCAAACATGAAAAATTGGCACACATGTCAGATGGATGTGAAATGTTCATTGCTGAATAGCCCCATAGATGAAGAAGTTTATGTTGCACAAACAGATGGGTTTGTGAAACAAGGCGTAGAAAGAAAGGTGTACAGGTTGCATAAAGCCTTGTATGAATTTAAGCAAGCTCCAAGAGCTTAGAATAAGAAGTATGTGTGTTTATGCTAGGTGGTGCACCAATTGCTTGGAGTTCGAGAAAAGAGCCAGTAGTGGCATTGTCGTCATGCGAAGCAAAATATATAGTTGTTTCTCTTTGTGCATGTCAAGCAAAGTGGATGGCGAATCTGGTCGAAGAGATTACAACGAGGAGTCATGGAGCAATTACCATGAAGATCGACAGCATGTCATCTATCAATCTAGTGAAGAATCCAATAACACATGGATGAAGCAAGCACATCGAAATGAGGTTCCATTATCTTCGAGAGCAGGTAGCAGAAGGGAAGATGAACTTGGAACACTGCAGAACTGAGAAATATCATGACGAAAGGAGTGCAAGTCGAAGTGTTCAAGAAGCTAAGGTCTATGATGAATGTAGATAGCTTAGACACAATGAATTAGGTGGTGTGTTGAGATTGTAATTCCTTGTGTTGAAGCAGTGTAGCTCGACAAAAATAAGGATTAGTCGAATTAGCCTAATGTGTGTTTAGATGTCTAACTGTCGAAGCAGTTTGCTTGACACAAAATTTTGACTTAGACCAAAATAGTAATTTTTGGACTTTTGTTATTTTGAGCTTTCTTCTATTAAAAATAGAGGGAGTAACCCCTATTTTGTAATAATTTTGTAATCATGTGCAGTTGCAATATTAACAAGTTTTTCACAGTTTGTGGACAGGGAGAAACTCTGCAGAAAATCATTATCTTCTCCAATTTTTCGTCAAACTCTACTTTCTTTCTTTCTCATTTTTAACAGTTGCTGCACATAATCTTTCTTGAAATCAAGATTGATTAAAAATTCTCAAAAGGTGTTGGGTAATTTTAACATTATTTTATATCTATTTTATTGTCAAATGGATGCTCTTAATAATTGTCTTGAATATTTTTCATATTTATACATCTTATCGGTATTTTTAAAATAAATAATACAAAAATCACTTATAGGCACACATTCGAATAGAGAGAATCAACCAAATAAATCCAAATTAATAGCATATAGCATATAGCTATATGCTTATAGTGATAGATTAACAACTTATCGATCAAAGAATCAATCCGTTTCTTAATTTTAATCATGGGCATTTTCGTTCTTAGCTACAATGTTTCCACCTAACATCCAATATTTCCTCAAAGCTTCATAAGTATATTTCCTTTAAGACTTTTGTACAATACTTATGTCGCTCTTTATAGAGAAATCCATTCCATTAAGTCATTTCCGTGTCAAAGCAAAACTTAACATACTTCTTAATTATCTTTAGGGAACTATTAGAAAAAAGAAACATAAGTACATTTTTATGTAAAATGAGTGTCAAGAGCAAAATGTAATACTAGTGCATTTATAATAACTTTTTTTTTTAATCTTTTTTACATTTTTTGTTACAAAGCCATAATAATATTTTTATAATCACTGTTCTTTATTAAAAAAAGTATTGGATAGCAATCAATAATTATTGAGATAGATAATATTATTGTCATAATTTTTTTTTCCGTGTGTTAATTTGGAGTTCATTTTGGACTCTTACTTAAAAAAAAGGATCTATATTAATCATTTAACACTTTAAAATGTAACATGTTAGACATTTTTGTCTAATTAACGATAAAAAAACTAAAAAAATATCGTTAAATTCCTCGTTAATTAGACAAAAAATACTAAGATGATAATTTAGTTAAGGGATCAATATGAACCTTTTTTAAAGTTAAGACACAACTAGAAATATTATGTTTTCCTGCAGATTTACATTTGAAGTAAAACCGCTGAAAATTTGGTGATGTCTTTAGCGATATTTGTCTAGAAATATCTGATGATGGTATTCGATTATGAAGATATTTTAATCCTCATCAATTAGAAGAGTCAAGTTTGAGATGAAAGTGCTAAATCAATGTTGAATCAAGCAAGGGACTTGAAACTCCAAAGTTGTGAAAGAGAGGAAGAGTGAAAGCTCACTTAGTCGTTCTTACGTTTATCGCGTGTCTTAGTAATCAATTGAATACATAGGTATCATAGTATAACATCCACATATAATACATGTCTAGAATACATATTATACATAGTGTAAGTTTGGTGTTGAATTACATAAGAGCCTATCAGCAACACTATACATATAAACATGCCCAAAGGATCATTACTATGGCATTATATATATACAAAGGTTCCTAAAATAAAACTCAGAACTAGATCATTCTCCAGATAATCTCAAAATGACTATCTACATAGCGGCACCATTCAAAATATCAAGTAGTCAAAGACATCAAACCATCTTGTCCTTGCCCTTCACTGATACAGAACTTACTGAAAAAACAACAATCACGGGGTGAGATAATAATCCCAATGGGCTCCCTATCTTATGGGTCCACTTGATTCTACAGGGTTTCTAATCGGTTCTAACTTAAGTCAAAAACGGTGAAGAAGACTTAAGTAGCAAAAAATTCACGCATTGCATGGAAACATGTCACTTGAGTTCATATGACTCAATCAATCACTATTCAGATTCGCGAAACATTGATTTCCGACCGGACCTACTTCTAAGGCAAGGCTCAGTACACATATGCTTGTATGATTCGACTTTCATGTGGATAACGGGTTCTCTATGGGACTCGAACCCACTTCAAGAACCATCACTCGTATGGGACTCATACCTACTTTGAGTATCATTCACCATATAGGACTCGAACCCACTTTGGTGTCCACCTCTCCCCCATTGTTCAACCATAGTTGGGACTCAAACCCAATTAAGTCACGAATCATTGGTGCCACATCCCAATTTCTACTTTACATAAGCATCTCAAAAAGGGGATATGCACGATCAAGGGAAAACTATCTAAATACGTTATTAGTTCCGCATAATGTGTTTGAATTCGTCAATCACTAGGTAACCTCATTCACCAATATTCATTAATTACTACATGTTCCATACAAGTTCTATCTTTCCTAAGTGTAGAGATTACTCATCCATGGTAAACACCGAGGTATCACTGTGTGCAAGCATCGTCGTCTAAGTGATGCATTTAATCTAATAGAGGCCTTAGGTTGAAACACCTTATTCATCATGAATTTCACCCAATCATTGTTAATTCAATGCACATACAACATAATAGGTGTTTAGAAGTTGTTTTAGTACCTTAAGGATCATCCAAAACAAATATATGAAGCAAAAATACATAAGCCAATCAATTGCTAAGGGGAGTCAATCGATTGGTCTGCACTCCCAGCTCATACTTTTACAAAAACACACTAGACCAATCGATTACTATGGTAAGCCAATCGATTTGTGTGAACTCTCTGTAATCAACTTTTCCAAAATCCAAAAAGGAACGAATCGATTGAGGCTTTACACCAATGGATTGTTGCAGTTAAAAAATGGAATTTCCCTTCAAAATCAAGCCTAACCAATCGATTGCTCTGGTAGGAGGCACATAATCAATCGATTAGTCCATGTATTTTTTTTTCCAAAATCACAATTCTAACTTCTCATCTTCCCAAATCATCCATGCTTAATCATTTCTAACAGATACAACACAAGGTGCACAAGAAAACATAGGGCGGAACTTCATTAAACAACACATATGCATCGTGGTTCCTCAAATTCATGGAACATGTATTCATAGTATCAACAACAACATCTAACAATAGGATAATCATACCAACTAAGGAAACATGATTAAACCATATATTCAAGAACACTTTCATAATTATGATAAAAAAACACAACATATTAGCATGAATCATTAACATAAAAACCCTAATCTCTATCTCTATCTCAAGAAAAGGATCTAACTAGAACCCACCTCAAGAAATTGATAAAATATGAAATGGAAATGGTTTAGGTGATAAATCCACTTATTCTTCGAGCTTCCTTCCTCTTCTTCTCGAGTTCCTTATTCTTTTCCTCTATTATGTTTTCTTCTTCTTCTTCTTCTTACTAATGTGTAAAAAAAGAGATAGGAAATGAAATTGGAACAAGTGGTTGGGAAAAGAGTAGTCATAAAAGAGAGAAATAATTTGTGTGGTGGAAAACACAAGTGAGAAAATAAATATTTCAAGTGGCAAAACTTTGGTATATTTACTCTACTAGAGCAATTGACCCATTATTAATGTTATCAAATGTCTTTTATTGTACTAATTAATAAAAGGCCAGTCTCAAAGAATAATAATTAAGTCAATATGGGTTTACTAATTTCTCTATTTGTCCCAACTGATAACTTTTAGAGCATATAGGAACTCATTTGATTTCAACTGATAAAGATTTGAGTATTTAAAGAAACACGGGGTATTACAAAGAGTGATTTCTAGAGACACTAATGCAACTTACACACACACACACACTCTAAATGTTTTGAAGCATCTCACAATTTACTAAAACACCTAAAAACCTTTTATACACATACTTAGATAATTAAGAAATTTTTTAATCAATTAGGAGTGTCTTTTACACTATTTAATCAATTAACACAATAGGGTTAATTGATTATCATAATTTTAACATCTCTAATCGATTTAGGAAGCCTTTAATCGGTTAATGATGGTGTAATTCAAAAACCATTCATATTTTGCATGTTTAATCAATTAACAACTATGGTTAATCGATTAAGACATTAAAAAAACCCGAGGATCATTTCATTTTTTTGTCAATTCTTCACCCATAAATATATGGCTTCTCCTCACATTTTATTTTACACCATAATTTGATTTTGAAATCATTATTTCTCACTTTCTACCTTTCCTTCTTCATTTTCTAATTTTTTTTACCGAAGTTTCTTTAATACCGAGAGAGTGAAAAATACCTGTGAGATTTTGGTATTGATGTTGTCCTAATATATTTTTTTTAACCAAGAAGGTGTTTTCCCTTGAGTTATATCTTTGTAAGAAGTTATTGTTTGGTTCCGAAGATTAACTAGTGAAAAATCTTGTTTGGTTCTTGAAATTAGCCAGATAAAATCTCTATTTGGTTCGAGAGATTAGCTTGTTAAAATCTCTGTGTGATTATTGAGTTTAGTCATTGAAAATATTTGTTTGGTTCTTGAGCTCACCCTTGTAAAAGCTCTTGTTTTGTTCTTGAGATTAGCACGTATAAAATATCTCGTTTGAGTTGGATTTAGTCAGTCTAATCGATTAGAGTAAGGAAAAAGACTTCATAATCAATTAAAAATCCTCTTAATTGATAAAACCACATAACCTTTGCAGGGTTTCCCTTTTAGGATTAGGGTTGTTGTCTTTTGATTTCCCTTAATTGATTAACAACTAAGATTAATTGATTAAGTCATTAAAAATGCTCGTGGATCTTTTCGTTTTTTTTAGCCAATTTGTCTTCTATAAATATAAAACTTCTCCTCACTATATTTTACACCAGTTCTCAAAATTAAAAATCTAAAATCTCATTTTCAACTATCTTCTTATCTATTTTTCTTATTCTTCACAAAAGTTGACTTGGTGACAAGAGAGTGAAAAATATTTGTGAGATTTTGGTTGTACTGGTGTGGTGTTGCATTTGTTCTTGTTCAATGGTGTAATTCTCTTAAAAAATATCTCTGTTTGGTTCTTCAGATCACCTGGTTAAAATAATTATTTGGTTTATGAGGTTAGCCAGTTAAAAGCTCTGTTTGGTTTGGAGATCAACATGTGTAACATCTCTCATTTGTTGTAAGAATATTCATGGGCATTTTCTTTGAAATTCTGGCCTATATATCAGATGTCCTATCGAGATGTCGAGACACTGATATACAACAACAATGAACAAGTTCAAAATAAAAGTGTACAGAAAATGTAAAGAACACCAGAAATTATTAACCCAGTTCGGATCTAACTATCCTACATCTGGGGGCTACCAAGCCAGGGATGCAATCAATATTCGATAGTATCAATTCACTGATAACCACACCTGGTTCAATCAGCTCACTTAACCACTACCCTTCCTATGACTTCTACCTAAGACTCCCCTAGGTATGAGGCCCTCCTCAAATCCCTCTTCAATCACAACCCGTGACTGGTTCCTTACAAGACAAGTAACAATGGTCGAAACACAAATTCTCAATACTTCACAGCTTATGAGAATTAACACACAACTACTCAATGCTTAAAAGCTTATGAGCAACCTTACACAACTTACACTACAGTCCTTATACTGTTATCATAGGATACTAGTTAGGCTCACAAAACACAAGCACACAACCCTAAAAATACATGTAAGTTCGACACCTAAAACTAGGTTTACATCAGTCTATTTATAGCTTGTAATCTGGACTGAATTGGGCTTCAAAAATGCAGCAATTAGGCTGCTCAGAAATCTGCAAAATTAACTCCAATAAAATAGGTCTTCAATCCAAAGTTTCCTATTATGTCTCCATAATTAGAAACAGCAGCAAATCTGAAAACCAACAAATAACCCTAATCCAAAAATGCTTTGGATGCCACATAGGATAACCAAATATTCACAGAATATTCAGTTATAAATCATAGTAACAGAATCTGCAATATAACTGACTTCACAACGCGATGTCCTATGAGCTGCCATGGAACATCTTCATACGACATGTTGAACAAAGAGTAATGAAACATATTATTAAACATCTTCATCCAACATCTGCTGCTACATGAGTTTTAGCAAAATAATGCCAACCATAAAACCAAGGAAATAACAATCTCCCCTTTTGGCTTATTTTTGGCTAAAACTCCACACACACTTAAACACCATCAGTATCAGCAGCGAAAAGAACACTCGAACACCATCAATATCAACAACAAAAAAACCACAAAAAATTCCAGCATAGCAGCACTCCCCTTCAGCTGCATAAAAACACACAGTACCACAAAAACACTCACCATATTAAACTGGAAAAACTCCCCCTCAACAGCAGCAACACACCATCCACCTGCAGCACACACACTCTACCTTCAGCAGCACAAGCACATAACAATGTTGCTCCCCCTCACATTTACTACTCCCCCTTTTTAGCCACAAATATGACAAAGAAAGGTCATAGACAAATGTAACCAAATTACATAATAGTATATTGTTCAACACCAAACCAGAATTAAGTTGTCTAAACGGAAAGAAAGAAACAAAAAAAACAAAACAGACAAAAAACAGAAAATAAATTTGCAGATAGCCTAGTTAATCAGCATTGTCCTCTTCATCAGCAACCTCATCACTTTCACCTTCAGATTCAGAGGCACCATTCTCAGAACCGGAATCATCAGACTGCGGGACACTCCTTCTATCAGACTCAGTAGATTCACCTTGTCCATCATCTTCAGTCAGCTCTTGCTCTTTAGCATCATTTATCTTTTCAACCAAGGCTTTAATCAGCTGCTCTAGCTTTGTCTTCCTTGCTGTATCTCTCCTGATAGATTCTTCTAGCTCCTTGCAGGTTTCTTGCAATTGAGCAATGGCTTCATCATCAAGATTAGCAGGACCAGGTGTCTGTGTAGATGTCCCAACAATGTCTGGGACATGTGCTCCACCCAGTAGCTTGTAGTGAAGGGACAGAGGAGGTTTCCTTTTGAGTGCAGTGTCACCCCTCAACACAAGATTAGGACATTGTTCTAGAATAATACCACAAATCAAGGAAGGGAAACCAATAGGCATCTTGACAGCAGGTGAGCTAGCTTGTTTCAAGATCTGCTCAAAGATGTATTGAGACGCCCCCGATCTATACCCCCAAAACACGCAATTAAGGCGCTAAAAGAAAATTCGAAAATTGATCAGAGTATAATGGAATTATCATGGCATAGAAAGGGAGAATCACATCAAAGTAACTAAACAACTAACATGCAACACCTGCTCATTTAGATATGCAACGTGGGGTAACAATCATACAGAGGAAACTTCGTTCCTTACACCCACTTTTCAGAAATTAGAATTAAAGCGGAAAGATCTAAAATCTGAATAACACATATACATATATACATATAAACTTGCCCGTCATACATCAAGTTATACATGTACAGCCAAAATATATCATCAGATACACAAAACAATCACACACGGCCACCCTATGCTACCCGGAGTCACATATCAGAGCCGACCGACCAAAATAATGAAGACGCAACTCTTTACAAAAGAATACCTCCAGCAACTCTAATCTGCAACGCCTCATAGAGCGTTATAAAACAGCAGAAGGGTGAGAAAAACAACCATAATATAATTGCATAAGATTATATATTAACACCAAAAAAATGCACAATAACGTATTCTCACCACCAAAACACACAGATCAATTATAACAACACACAGTACAATTCACAAGTGTCAAATACCACTACCCATCAACCATTCACAATACAATCACACATATTCCATCTCATTAAGTCACATTCACAATTCATGCACAAATGACTCATAATTTAATGCAATGCACATAGACCGACACAACGACTCTATGCACATGCCATGCGGTACCGACTTCCAATGTCTCATGTCTCATCATCAGTTCACTCAGGAACTATTGGAACCATCGCTCGTTACTGAGAATCTCAAGTAACTCCCCGTCGGGCCTAGGATGTTCACCCGTCGCTTTAAGTCCTCAGGCAACGCCTCATATTTTCGAGGCACACGACGTTAAGGATTGCTTTAAGTCTCCAAAGGAGCCCACAATCGTCTATACTTATCGCTTTAAGTCCTCAGGCAACGCCTCGTATTTTTGAGGCACACGATGGTATAGTGGATTCCCTCAAGAATCAAATCGTCACTCAGGACGTTTCAACAATGCACGATGATGCTTGGCATACAATGACTCATGACATTCACATTGCATGCTCACACACATCAATAATCATGCATATCTAAACAAACGCAACACTTAGCATTTTCTTGCCTGTCGGCCACAAATCATCATCACAGCAGCACATGAGGCATACACATCCAAATCACAAACATATCACATAATACACGTCAATTACGCACCATTTAAAACAACAAAAGTCGAGAATCGACACTATTCCCAATTTCAGACATAATTAAATCGGCCAACAATCTAAAAGCCCATTTTTATATGAAAGAACATTTCATAAGCTTTCCAACGGTATAAAGAACGTCCCGATCCGAGTTACGGATCAAAAGATATGAATTTCCGAAGTTTCCCCGAAAAACAGAATTTCCCAGGATGTATCGATACCCAGGCAGCATGGATCGATGCATAAAGCCACATGTATCGATACATGGAAGCATGGATCGATGCATGCTGTAGTGAAATTGCTGTTTTCTTAAAATCCAACAGTATGTATCGATCCCTGGGGCGTATGCATTGATCCCTAACCCTGTTTTTCACAAAAAACCAGATTTTCTCAATTACACCTATGCTGTAATTTTTCTCAATGCCCGAAAACACGACTAAATCGAACATTTTCACCGAAACAAACATATACTCATAAACACCAAATACATAAGAACAATTTAGAACACATAAACGAAATTTCTACGACGTTCGATTTTTCGATTAAATTTCAACCGTTCAAAAACCAGATTTTTCAAACCTCACCGAATCGAATAAAAAGCACGCTATACGACGACCTAACCTTGCTCGATACAACTACGTAATTTATTTCGAATTCTAACCGTAAAAACATCGGTTTCTATCGATTTCCTATAATTCGACCTAAACGGACAAAACAACGGAAACATAACGAAAACTAACCAAAACATAACCGAACTTCATGAAACTTTAAACAGCAGCTCACATACATATAACCAACCAACACATGTATTTATACGACTTTTCGACCGTAAAAACATTGGTTTCTATCGATTCCGTCAAATACGGCATAAACGGAAACATATGGAAAAACCAACCAAAACATCCACACAAAACATACATAATCATACACAATCATAGTATAATCGAGTTTCGCACCCTTACCCGATAAATTCGCGTTCAAGAAAGTCGGGAGATTGATTTCCTCCTTCACAAGTTTTTTTTCTCTCTTTTCTTCTTTCTCTTCTCTTTTCTTCTTCTCTATTTTTCTGATTTTTCTTTCTTTTTCTTTCTATACTTTCTATTTATTCTAACTTAATCAAAATACACCCAAATGCCCAAAATACCCCTACACTCAAATTTCTCGCAAACGATCCCAAAATGCGATAAAATATATTCACGACGAAAAATAACATATTTTCACATAAAAGTCGAAAATACAATAAAATAATAATAAAATAATCAAAACGACTCAATAAACAAAATTGGCAAAACGGGGCGTTACAATTCTCCCCCACTTAGAAATTTTCGTCCTCGAAAATCTTACCTGATACAAACAACTCCGGATACGACTCCCGCATCCTACTCTCCAATTCCCACGTCAGATTACCATCAGCAGCGCCTCCCCACGCCACTTTCACAAGTGCAATCTCTTTACCCCTCAACCGCTTCACTTCGCGATCCAAAATACTAACTGGTAATGCCTCGATCGTAAGGTTATCCCTTACTTCAACCTCGTCCATCGAAATCACATGCGAAGGGTCCGGAACATACTTCCGAAGCTATGAAACATGAAAAACGTCATGCAAATTCGACAGATTCGGCGGTAACGCCACACGATACGCTACAGCACCAACTCTCGCAGATATCTGGTAAGGACCAATAAATCGAGAAGTAAGCTTCTTAGATTTCAAAGCACGACCAACACCCGTTACCGGCGTAACCCTCAGAAATACGTGATCACCCTCTTGAAACTCAAGATCCTTTCGTCTCCGATCATGATAACTCTTTTGTCTACTCTGAGAAGCTTTCATTTTCTCACGAATAAACTTTACCTTTTCCGTCGTCTGTTGCACCAATTCTGGTCCAACTACAGAACTCTCACCAGTTTCGTGCCAACACAACGGCGTTCTACATCTTCGTCCATATAAAGCCTCAAAAGGTGCCATTCCAATACTAGAATGGAAACTGTTATTATACGTGAACTCAACCAAAGCAAGATAACTGTCCCACGCACCACCTTGTTCCAAAACACACGACCTCAACAAATCCTCCAACGACTGAATCGTTCTTTCGGTCTGACCATCTGTCTGCGGATGATAAGCCGAACTCAACCTCAATTTAGAACCCAAAGCCTTCTGTAAACTTTCCCAAAATCTCGATGTAAACCTAGGATCTCGATCAGAAACAATACTCAAAGGAACTCCATGCAATTTCACCACCACACTGATATAGATCTCAGCTAACCGTTCCAAAGAAAAACTGATGTCAATCGGAATAAAATGCGCCGATTTAGTCAGCCTGTCCACAATCACCCAAATAGCATTATGCCCTCGCTGAGTATTCGGTAACCCCGTTACAAAATCCATCGAAATGCTATCCCATTTCCACTCAGGAATATCCAACGGTTGCAACAAACCACTAGGTCTCAAATGTTCCACTTTCGATTTCTGACAAGTCAAACATGCATACACAAACTGAGCCACATCTCTTTTCAAACCAGACCACCAGAAAATCTTCTTCAAATCTTGGTACATCTTATTCGCTCCCGGATGAATACTTAAGTTACTTCGGTGTCCTTCCTCCAAAATCATTCTTTTCAACTCCGCATCATCAGGAATACAAATACGACCACGAAATCTCAAAACACCAAAATTATCCACCTTGAAATCCACATTCTCATTCCTCATCAAATCAACAAATTTCAAATCCAGCTTTTGTTTCTCACTAACCGACAACAAAAATTCATTAGTAACCTTCAACATTCCAAGCCTCACACTAACCGATGTCACTTCACATACCAAACTCAAATCTCTAAACGATTCCAAAAGTTCCAACTCTTTCACCATCAATGCGGACATATGCAACGATTTCCGGCTCAATGCATCGGCTACCACATTAGCTTTACCAGGATGGTAATTCAAGCCAAAGTCGTAGTCTTTCAAGAATTCCAACCATCTCCGCTGCCTCATGTTCAACTCTTTCTGATCAAATAAATATTTCAAGCTTTTATGATCACTAAAGGCCTCGAACCTCGCACCATAGAGATAGTGCCTCCAAATCTTCAACACAAAAACTACAGCCGCTAATTCAAGATCATGAGTAGGATAGTTTTTCTCATGAACTCTTAATTGCCTCGAAGCGTAAGCTACAACCTTACCTCCCTGCATCAGCACACCACCCAAACCAATTAAAGAAGCATCACAATAGACCACAAATGGCTCATTAGGATTAGGTAAAATAAGAATCGGAGCTGTCGTCAATCTTCTCTTCAGCTCACAAAAACTCTCTTCACATTGAATATCCCAAATGAACGCCTTGCCCTTACAAGTCAACTGCGTCAAAGGAAGAGCTAGCTTAGAAAAACCTTCAATGAACCTCCGATAATAACCAGCCAAACCTAGAAAACTTCGAATTTCAGTAACGGATCTAGGAGCCTCCCATTGTAGAACTGCTTCTACTTTAGATGGATCCACAGCAATACCATTACCTGAAATTACGTGCCCAAGAAAACTCACCTCAGACAACCAGAATTCACACTTGGACAATTTGGCAAAAAGCTTCCTTTCCTTCAAAACCTGCAAAACAATACGCAAATGCTCTGCATGTTCTTCCCGAGACTTAGAATAGATTAAAATATCATCAATAAACACCACCACAAAACGATCCAAATGCTCGTGGAAAATCCGATTCATGTATTCCATAAACACACCAGGCGCATTAGAAACCCCGAACGGCATCACCGAATATTCATAATGACCGTACCGTGTTCTAAAGGCCGTCTTCTGAATATCCTCCTCTTTCACTCTTATCTGATGGTACCCCGATCTCAAATCGATCTTACTAAATACACAAGCACCAACCAACTGATCCATCAGATCATCAATCCTTGGAAGCGGATACTTATTCTTAATCGTCACTTTATTCAACTGGCGATAATCAATACACAATCGCATACTCCCATCTTTCTCTTTCACTAACAAAACTGGAGCACCCCAAGGAGAAACACTTGGTCTCACGAACCTCTTTTCCAACAACTCATTCAACTGCTTTTTCAACTCCACCAATTCAGATGCCGACATTCTATAAGGTGCCATAGAAACAGGTCTAGTACCAGGAACTAGATCTATCGAAAATTCCACCTCTCTCACCGGCGGCACATCTGAAATATCCTCAGGAAACACCTCAGGAAATTCGCACACAACAGGAAACACATCAAGTGAAACTTGACTATCCACCGATAACGATGTAAACACTCCAAACAACTGAGCTCCATCCGCTAAAAGTTTCTTCAACTCTTTAGTAGACAAGAAACTCGAGTCTTCATCTTCCTCAAGAGAAGGAAACCTTACAAGCTTATGATAACAATCAATGTGCACCCTGTTAAATTGCAACCAGTTCATTCCCAACACCACATCTAATCCTTCCAACGGTAAACACACTAAATCCATCACAAAATCTTTGCCATAAATGGCCAAAGGACAACTTAGACACACCAAAGAAGTAGTTACTGACCCCATCGCTGGAGTATCGATAACCATCTCAAAATCCATTACGGACAACACAAGATTCAAACTCTTCGCGCACTCAGACGAAACAAACGAATGAGTCACTCCAGTATCAATAATAGCAATTAAAGGCATATTATTAATAAAGCAAGTACCTCTTATCAGACGATCTGCCTTTGAAGTCTGAGTCCCTGCCAACGAAAACACTTTCCCACTAGTCTGAGCCTTCTTCGGATTAGGACACTTCGAACTAATGTGACCAGGTTCTCCACAATTGTAACACTTCACGACATTCTTCCTTTTACAATCCGCTATAACATGTCCAATACCGCCACAATTAGAACACTTATTCACTTTCTTCCTACATTCATGCTGGCGATGACCCAATTCACCACATTTAAAACACCTAGGAGAATTAGACATACCACCTCCACCTGACCTACGATCAAAAGTACTCCTTTGTTTACCTTTATCAGCCGGTGACACATACGGTCCACCACGGAACTGTTGCTTCCCTTTCCTGTCACTTACACTTTTATAGTGAGCAGAACGAGCCTTACTGTCTTCATCATAGATCCTACAGCATTCCACCAAATCAGCAAACCTTCGAATCCTCTGATAACCAATCGCCTGCTTTATCTCAGGACGCAAGCCACTTTCATACTTCACACACTTAGAAAATTCAGCAGTCGCTTCCACATAGTGAGGATAAAACTGCACAAGCTCCACTAACTTAGCAGTATATTCAACAACAGATAAGTTACCTTGTTTCAGTTCCAAAAACTCAATCTCCTTCTTTCCTCGGACATCTTCCGGAAAATACTTCCTTAGGAACTCTCGACTAAACACCTCCCAAGTAATCTCTTCTTCCTCCTCCTCGGCTTCCAACACTTGACGAGTACTGATCCACCAGTCGTCAGCCTCTTCATGTAACATATGAGTGCCCAGCCTCACCTTATCCTCCTCGTCACAATCCATTACCCTGAAAATCCTCTCAATCTCCTTTAACCACAACTGTGCACCATCCGGATCATGTTTCCCTTTAAAGACCGGCGGCTTATTCTTTCTAAACTCATCATTTCCTGCCGCATTCGGTGCACCCTGCACAGCTCGTGCCATTGCCTCCATCGCAGCAGCCAGAGCAGCATCATTACGACCAGCCATATTCTGTTCGTCCAAACACAGAAACTATGGTTAAACAACAACTCGCTCAACGTAACTCGCCCAATATGCCAGACACAACAAACACGAACGACACAACTGACACGGACTGGCTCTGATACCACTTAATGAGACGCCCCCGATCTATACCCCCAAAACACGCAATTAAGGCGCTAAAAGAAAATTCGAAAATTGATCAGAGTATAATGGAATTATCATGGCATAGAAAGGGAGAATCACATCAAAGTAACCAAACAACTAACATGCAACACCTGCTCATTTAGATATGCAACGTGGGGTAACAATCATACAGAGGAAACTTCGTTCCTTACACCCACTTTTCAGAAATTAGAATTAAAGCGGAAAGATCTAAAATCTGAATAACACATATACATATATACATATAAACTTGTCCGTCATACATCAAGTTATACATGTACAGCCAAAATATATCATCAGATACACAAAACAATCACACACGGCCACCCTATGCTACCCGGAGTCACATATCAGAGCCGACCGACCAAAATAATGAAGACGCAACTCTTTACAAAAGAATACCTCCAGCAACTCTAATCTGCAACGCCTCATAGAGCGTTATAAAACAGCAGAAGGGTGAGAAAAACAACCATAATATAATTGCATAAGATTATATATTAACACCAAAAAAATGCACAATAACGTATTCTCACCACCAAAACACACAGATCAATTATAACAACACACAGTACAATTCACAAGTGTCAAATACCACTACCCATCAATCATTCACAATACAATCACACATATTCCATCTCATTAAGTCGCATTCACAATTCATGCACAAATGACTCATAATTTAATGCAATGCACATAGACCGACACAACGACTCTATGCACATGCCATGCGGTACCGACTTCCAATGTCTCATGTCTCATCATCAGTTCACTCAGGAACTATTGGAACCATCGCTCGTTACTGAGAATCTCAAGTAACTCCCCGTCGGGCCTAGGATGTTCACCCGTCGCTTTAAGTCCTCAGGCAACGCCTCATATTTTCGAGGCACACGACGTTAAGGATTGCTTTAAGTCTCCAAAGGAGCCCACAATCGTCTATACTTATCGCTTTAAGTCCTCAGGCAACGCCTCGTATTTTTGAGGCACACGATGGTATAGTGGATTCCCTCAAGAATCAAATCGTCACTCAGGACGTTTCAACAATGCACGATGATGCTTGGCATACAATGACTCATGACATTCACATTGCATGCTCACACACATCAATAATCATGCATATCTAAACAAACGCAACACTTAGCATTTTCTTGCCTGTCGGCCACAAATCATCATCACAGCAGCACATGAGGCATACACATCCAAATCACAAACATATCACATAATACACGTCAATTACGCACCATTTAAAACGACAAAAGTCGAGAATCGACACTATTCCCAATTTCAGACCTAATTAAATCGGCCAACAATCTAAAAGCCCATTTTTATATGAAAGAACATTTCATAAGCTTTCCAACGGTATAAAGAACGTCCCGATCCGAGTTACGGATCAAAAGATATGAATTTCCGAAGTTTCCCCGAAAAACAGAATTTCCCAGGATGTATCGATACCCAGGCAGCATGGATCGATGCATAAAGCCACATGTATCGATACATGGAAGCATGGATCGATGCATGCTGTAGTGAAATTGCTGTTTTCTTAAAATCCAACAGTATGTATCGATCCCTGGGGCGTATGCATTGATCCCTAACCCTGTTTTTCACAAAAAACCAGATTTTCTCAATTACACCTATGCTGTAATTTTTCTCAATGCCCGAAAACACGACTAAATCGAACATTTTCACCGAAACAAACATATACTCATAAACACCAAATACATAAGAACAATTTAGAACACATAAACGAAATTTCTACGACGTTCGATTTTTCGATTAAATTTCAACCGTTCAAAAACCAGATTTTTCAAACCTCACCGAATCGAATAAAAAGCACGCTATACGACGACCTAACCTTGCTCGATACAACTACGTAATTTATTTCGAATTCTAACCGTGAAAACATCGGTTTCTATCGATTTCCTATAATTCGACCTAAACGGACAAAACAACGGAAACATAACGAAAACTAACCAAAACATAACCGAACTTCATGAAACTTTAAACAGCAGCTCACATACATATAACCAACCAACACATGTATTTATACGACTTTTCGACCGTAAAAACATTGGTTTCTATCGATTCCGTCAAATACGGCATAAACGGAAACATATGGAAAAACCAACCAAAACATCCACACAAAACATACATAATCATACACAATCATAGTATAATCGAGTTTCGCACCCTTACCCGATAAATTCGCGTTCAAGAAAGTCGGGAGATTGATTTCCTCCTTCACAAGTTTTTTTCTCTCTTTTCTTCTTTCTCTTCTCTTTTCTTCTTCTCTATTTTTCTGATTTTTCTTTCTTTTTCTTTCTATACTTTCTATTTATTCTAACTTAATCAAAATACACCCAAATGCCCAACATACCCCTACACTCAAATTTCTCGCAAACGATCCCAAAATGCGATAAAATATATTCACGACGAAAAATAACATATTTTCACATAAAAGTCGAAAATACAATAAAATAATAATAAAATAATCAAAACGACTCAATAAACAAAATTGGCAAAACGGGGCGTTACATGTATGATCCAAAATCAAAGGAAATCTTCTTCCCTATAGCATATATGAATCTGCCAAGTGTAGACGAGATAGTAGATGTGTGATTTGTAGGAACCCAATTTACCACAGCAATCCTGTGGAGGATGGCATATTTGACACTTAGTTTACCAGACGACAGCTTCTTTGCATTTGGCGAATGTCTCATACAGCCACCTGTTATCTCCTTGCAAACAGTATTATCAGTAACCTCTAACTCAGGTTGAGGTTCATTACTCCTGCCCAGATAGTTGTTGATAATTTCAGGTGAAAAGGTGACAGCTTCTCCTCTCACACATACTTGTCTGGGATTGTTGCCCCTGTTCTCGTCACACTCTTCAGACATATTTTCCACAAATTCTTTGACTAGATTTCCATAGCAGGGTCCTAACTTGGACACTGTTCTCATCAATCCAGCCGCAACAATGAGCTCCACTATTTCTTTGTACTTTTCGAAGTCCTTCCCCAACTCTCTCTCCAGAGCAATCCTTCTTTGATCAACAATTTTCCATCTATCTGTATTTCTCATAGAGCTTTCAGTACAAGCCTTCTTGCAGGTGGAGTTTTTTATACCAATGATGTCCTGGACATCTGTTTCAACTTCATAGTTAGAATCACTTTGATCAGTAATTTTTCTTTTCTTAGTGGGCACTACAACCTTGCTTCATTGCTTAGGCGGCCCTGCTTGAACTTTTCTTTCCCCACTTCCAGATTTACCACGCAATTTCGAAGACTTGGAGCCTTCACTTATTACATTTTTTTCTCTTCTTCTCTGAATTCTTCTCAGCATTCCAGCAATAGGTTCCTCATCAGAAGTGAGGTCATTAACATTAATAACATCGTCAGTCCTTACATCAGCTTTCCTTTTACTTCTTCTCTCACGGTCCACATGCATGGAAACATCACCATCCGTCCTATCAGTAGGGCTGTTATTGATATTTTCTATCACTGATGTTGGAGCATTAGACTCGATATTTTCCTTAATTCCACTCAGAATCGAGGCAACAACCCTTCTAATTACCTTATCCTTTCTGACAGCATCATCATCAGTGGAATTCTTGTTCACATCACAAGATTTAGTAACCTTTAGCTTCTCAACTATGCCTGATTTAGATCCCTTTTCAGTCACGTCTTTCTTAGGGCTTACTTGGTTAGCATATAAACTGATCATGGAGTGGACTTTCTTCTTAGGTGAGAAGGGTTTAGATTTCTTACCTGGAATGTTGACATTCGTTGTGTGAGAAGCTTGCTGGTTGCCTTTTGGGTCAGCCGGCATAACTTTCAACGGAGCAATGTCGAGCACTAGGTCAGAGAGGTTTATCATCCGCAGTGATTCTTCATCTCCAGTTTTGATTCGTGGAGAACCAGTGTTATCAGGGGAGCCGTGCATGGAATCGGAGTTAGGATGTTGAGACATGTTTAGTTGATCACAAAAAGCAGTATTGAGGAGAGTAAGAGCAAACCCTAGCGGAGAAGAGTTTTGAAAGAATAGGTCAGATGAAGTTTTTGCACTGTAGGATTGAAGTTGGAATGTGTTAGCTGGGCTATTTATAAGTTTTGGAAATGGGTCCTTATACACGTGCCATTCACAAGCTCTTTGATTTAACACTTCCACAATAGTGCTTTCAGCTTTCCACAAATAGCAATCCTCTGAGGTTCTTTCACCTCTCATAATAACAGAATTCTTTTCATCCATTATTAAACATTCGTAGTTTGTAAAGATGACCCTAAGACCTTGATCACACAACTGGCTTATGCTTATTAGGTTAGTATCTAACCCTTCAACAAGCAATACTTCTTTCAGAATTGGCTGTCCTGGACAATCCACTCTTCCAACACCAAGCACTTTTCCTTTTGATCCATTACCAAAAATCACCTCATTAGGAGCATGATACTTAACATGTGACATATATCTACTAACACCAGTCATATGTCGAGAACATCCACTATCAAAGAACCATTTTTCATCTGTAGAGACTCTGAAAGACTTGTAGTCCCTATGTTCCTTTACAAAATCCTTTGAAGTCCATATCCTTTTTGTTTCAACCCTGCTCTTCTTCTTACTATACTGTTGCATGGGTTTGGGATAACCATGTAGCTTGTAGCAAAAAGCTTTTATATGACCAAACTTCCCACAATGGTAGCATGTCCATCTTTGATTCTTTTTCTTTATGAACTTCTTCTGATGCCTGGGAGGATGTTGCAACATGTTATTCAACATCTTAAAACTTCTCTTATCTTGAACGGGTACTTCCTCAGATTTCTTTCCTTCATCTAATTCATTTGTACCTTTAAATCCAATACCACTGACATTTCTAGCATCTCTTCCTGACTTCAAAATTTCATCAAGTACATCAGAACTCCCATTTAACATTCTGACATTTTTTATCATGTTGTCCAGTTTTGAATTCAAAACATTTACTTCACCTTGTAGATCAGCTATAGTAGACACATGCTCAGTATTCTCAGCCTTTAAATGAACAATAACACATGCTTGTTCTTCTTTCTGCTGACATACTTCTACATGTTCAATGCACAACTTCTTATAAGAGATAGCCAGCTCTTCAAAAGTAAGCTCTTCAGATTCTTCATCTGATTCACATACTCATGTTAATGTTGTCACCAACTTTGCAAATTTCTCATCATCTTCAGTTTCAGAATCATCTTCTGACCATGTCACAGATAATCCCTTCTTTTGTCTTTTGAGATAAGTGGGACACTCAGTTTTTACGTGCCCAAATCCTTCACATTCATAGCATTGCACTCTTTTCCCTTGATTAGAGTCTTCTTCAGTTCTGGATCTTCTGCCTCCTTCCTGGTCTTTGTTGATGTCGAGAGACTTGTTCCGAACATTTTCTCTTGACTTTCAGTCTATTCTTTTCAACACTTTATTAAATTGTCTTCCAAGCAACACTAGCTCTTTGGACACATCTTCATCTTTGACCAGTTTTCCTTCATCATCTGAGTCATCAGCACTTGACACAATTGCTATACTCTTCTCCTTTTCAGCTTTTTCACCGAGTCCTAACTCAAAAGTTTGGAGTGATCCCATAAGCTCATCCACCTTCATCTTGTCAATGTCCTGAGCTTCCTCTATAGCAGTGACCTTCATATCAAATCTCTTAGGTAGAGACCTGAGAATCTTCCTGACCAGCTTGCTGTCAGACATCTTTTCTCCTAAGGCACTAGAGGCATTAGCTATCTCAATAATATTCATATGAAAATCATGAATGCTCTCATCCTCTTTCATCTTTAAACTCTCAAACTTGCTAGTGAGAAGCTGAAGCTTTGACATTTTCACCTTTGAGGTCCCTTCATGAGCAACTTTCAAGACCTGCTAAGCCTCTTTGGCAATAGTACAATGCTCAATCAGCCTGAAGATATTTCTGTTGACACCATTGAACAATGCATTCATGGCTTTAGAATTTCCAACAGATCCTTTGTAGTCAGCATCATCCCAGTCCTCTTCTTCCTTCAGAACATCAGTAAGATTTCCTTCTCCACCTCTTACCTTTGGAGGCTCCCAACCTTTGAGAACAGCTTTCCATGCTTGATCATCCATGGACTTGATGAAAGCTATCATCCTAGGTTTCCAATACTCATAGTTAGAACCATCCAGCAGAGGTGGTTTATTCAGAGCTCCTCCATCCTTGTCCATTGTACCAGAAAGTACCTTCCCTGAATCTCACCCAGAACCAACAAAGGGTGCCTGCTCTTGATGCCAATTGAAATTCTGGCCTATATATCAAATGTCCTATCGAGATGTCGAGACACTGATATACAACAACAATAAACAAGTTCAAAATAAAAGTGTGCAGAAAATGTAAAGAACACCAGAAATTGTTAACCCAGTTCGGATCTAACTATCCTACATCTGGGGGCTACCAAGCCAAGGATGAAATCAATATTCGATAGTATCAATTCACTGATAACCACACTTGGTTCAATCAGCTCACTTAACCACTACCCTTCCTATGACTTCTACCTAAGACTCCCCTAGGTATGAGGCCCTCCTCAAATCTCTTTTCAATCACAACCCGTGACTGGTTCCTTACAAGAAAAGTAACAATGGTCGAAACACAAATTCTCAATACTTCACAGCTTATGAGAATTAACACACAGCTACTCAATGCTTAAAAGCTTATGAGCAACCTTACACAACTTACACTACAGTCCTTATACTGTTATCATAGGATACCAGTTAGGCTCACAAAACACAAGCACACAACCCTAAAAATACATGTAAGTTCGACACCTAAAACTAGGTTTACATCAGTCTATTTATAGCTTGTAATCTGGACTGAATTGGGCTTCAAAAACGCAGCAATTAGGCTGCTCACAAATCTGCAAAATTAACTCCAATAAAATAGGTCTTCAATCCAAAGTTTTCTATTATGTCTCCATAATTAGAAACAGCAGCAAATCCGAAAACCAACAAATAACCCTAATCTAAAAATGCTTTGGATGCCACATAGGATAACCAAATATTCACAGAATATTCAGTTACAAATCATAGTAACAGAATCTGCAATAAAACTGACTTCACAACGCGATGTCCTATGAGCTGCCATGGAACATCTTCATACGACATGTTGAACAAAGAGTAATGAAACATATTATTAGACATCTTCATCCAACATCTGCTGCTACATGAGTTTTAGCAAAATAATGCCAACCATAAAACCAAGGAAATAACATTCTTAAAAGATTTAGAATTATTGTTAGGGAAACACTCAAGAGAAAACTCTTGGGAACAAGTGTAGGTCAAGTTATAGGCCGAACATGTATAAATCTCTGGTGTAATCTCTCAAACTATATCTCTTTACTTCCATTCGTTTATTTTTCTTTCATATAAAATTTCTTCTTATTCTTCTTCTTTGTTGTCTCATATTTATTGGATTAATATAAACCGGTTTTTGAGAAAGAACTTTTAAAATAATTTCTAAATATCACAATTCATCACCTCTTCTTGTGTTAGGAGTCACTTGGTCAACAATTGACATCAGAGCCTAACACCTATTTTAAAACTAATCGTCCTGGGAGGAAACAATGATATCAAACAATTCACTAAACAAACCCCTATCATTTAATGGAGAAGGGTATGCTTTGTGGATAAAGTACATGAGAGTTTTTATATAGGGGATGAATTTAGATATCTGGAAAGTTTTAAAAATCGGTAATTTTGTTACCTCACATCAAGTTGATGGTGTTGTGGTTCAGAATGAAGAAGATTATTGGGCCAAAGAAAAAAGAGAAAAATTGCATCACAATTTGAAAGCTTAGAGTATCATCACTACCACTTATGGCCTTGATGAGTTTTTTTGTGTGTTTCTCACCGCGAGTTTGCAAAAGAAACGTGAAAAACACTTCAAGTTATCCATGAAGGAACAACTGAGGTATAAATGGAAAGGATGAACACATTAACCCATGGGTATGAAATCTTCTTAACGAAACGTGAATAAAATTTTTATGATATGCAAAAATGATTTATCCATATTGCAAATCATATGAGAACTTTGGTAAAAGTTTTTTTAAATGATTACTTGGTAATACAAGTCCTTAGATGCTTAAATTGTAGTTGGTAATATAAGGATTTGTCATCCATGGATTTGGCTGCTCTTTTTGGTAAACTGCATATACATGAGATGGATTTAAAAAGACTTATAGATGACGAGGAAAGTAACAAGAAGAATAAAATTATTTCTCTAAACATTACAAATTCCAAAGTCATTGAATCAGAAGATGAAGACTGCCAAAGTAAAAAGGGTGAAAACATGAACTTCATGTTTCACATATTTAAGGAATTTATGATGCCCGAAAAAAACAAACTTTTAAATTTCAAAAGAAATAAGATGATCAACACAAGAATGAATGAATGTTCTCAATTGTTCTTACATGTTATCAATGCGAGAAGAAAGGGAACATAAAACTAAACTACCATCAAAACCAAAAATAGAGAAGGAACGTGAATTAGAATAAAAATATTAAAAAAAATTAAAAGGTGCTAAAATGTAGTTGTTGTAATTAAAAGGCATATTCTCTAAATACTTTATCCCTCGATTTTCAGCTCAATCAAGAGAATATATGGTATTTTACAAAAATTAAAATGTGACGCATCTATGGATTACATCCCAGTTTTTTGTTGGGTGAGGTGAAAGTTTCGTCATGAAATATATTATCTGTAATAGTGGTTGTGTGACTCTAAAAAATGTTTACTGACTTGCTCCCAAAATCCATAAAAAAAATTTCACAATCTTTCTATTTTCAAGCTTTCAAAATATAACTATAAATTCCACATACCCCATGGATTGGTGTCGAAGATCTCAAACCTCTGGAGGTTGCTGATTTTGTAAGGCTGAAAATGTTAGGTTATTTGCATGGTGTTGAACAACTCAACATACAAGATTTTACATGAACTTCCCGGTCCACCATAATGCGGCAGACGTTAAATACTACCATCACGACCTTCATATTTCTGTCAAAGGATTAACATGTCATTTTTTTGGATTTTGCGAGCCCTTGGTAATGAAGTGGATGTTACCTAAGTGGTTATGCCTTGTCTACACACCCTTTTCGTTACAAAGTTGATGGGCATGCTTTTCTAAGACTTGTGGTAGTTTTTGGATATTTCTTTGCACTGTTATGACCTGGTCGTTTCATGCGGTCGTTTTACTTTTAAAAATTATATGATTTCATTTTATTATTCTTTAGAGGTTTCATTAGAAAATTTTTTACGATCTAATTAGATATGACCTTTCCAGTTAGTACACACTCAAAATTCATCATGAAACTAATAGTGTTAGGGAAACGTTGGAGGATAGTTTTTATATAGGGTTTTTAATACTCTAGTAAGACCTTTTCTTCTAGTGTTTTAGGATATGGTTAGAAACTTGACATACTCTAGTAAGGAAGCTTTCATAATAGGCCCAATGGTGGGAATGGGTGTACATGCAAACACTATGACAATCAAGTTACTGACAAGTATAAGTGCAAGGTTTCAAAATTTATAGTATGTACCTGATTCTTGTTAGAAAATACAAAATCTTTAATGGTGAATTAATGGAGAATTGAGTTAATTTGGAGAAGATGAAGTTAAGAAATTGAAAGAGAAAAATAGAGAGAGTAATTGAAGGTGAGAAGAATCACTGGCATTACCATTAAATGGGAGCTTACAATACAAATTATACATCAAGTACGAAATGATTGGAAATAACATAAACAACTTATTCAAATAAGCTGAAACTAAGAAAAAATTGAAAAACCCAAAAAATGCATGTGTAACTGGTTACGCTAAATGCTGTAACCGATTACGAGCATGTGCCTTCAATTTTTCAGCTTTTTCAATGTCGTAATCGATTATGCCCCAAGTGGTAATCGGTTACCGCAACTGAAATGTCAAAAAACAATTTTTCAACACACCGCCTCATTTCAGTTGTTCCAAGTCCAGCATGCTCAAGCTTTTCTTCAACCTCTTGAACACCTCATTTGTTACCCCCTTGGTCAACAAATCCGCAACTTGGTCTTCGCTTCGACAATATCCCAATCGTAACTTGCCTTCACTCACTAGCTCCCTCAAATAATGAAACTGCATCTCTATGTGCGTGCTTCTTTCCGTGTGCAATCGGATTCTTCGCAAGGATTATGGCATAAACATCACCAACCAGAAGTGTATTATCCTCACCCTCATTGCTACCCAACTCCTTCAATAGATTCATGAGCCACATAGCTTTACACACACACAACGAAGCCGCAATGTACTCGGCCTCACAAGACGAGAGTGCTACCACCGATTCCTTCTTCGAACACCAAGAGATTGGTGTCCTACCAAACATAAAGATGTATCTAGTCGTTGACTTCTATCATCTTTATCACCACACCAATTAGAATCAGTGAAACCAAGTAAATCGCAATTTCGGCCCATATCCGATGCAGGAAAGAGAATTCCGTAACCAAAAGTTCCTTTAATTTATCTAAGGATTCTCTTGACTACTATAAAGTGATACACCTTCGGTCTCTCCATGAATCTACTAGAAATACCGACACTAAATGCCAAGCCCGGTCGCGTACTGCACAAAGACCGCAATGATCCAATCAACTCCTATATTGTGTTGGATCCACATCTTGCTCATCTTCACTCTTGGACAACTGCAACCTTGCCTCACATGGTGTAATGGTAGCACTACAATGCTCCATTTCACACATCTTCAAGATCTCAAGAGCATATCTCCTTTGATGCAAGAGCAGTCCCGTTTTTGACTTGTGGATATCTATGCCAAGGAAATAAGTCATGATATCAAGGTCCATCATCTCAAACTCATCAATAAGTTCACTCTTGAACTTAGAGATACTTTTCTCACGACTGCCGGTAATCAATAGATCATCCACACACAAGAAAAGAATGATCACACCATCATTTGCATCCGATTTCACATAAACTCCGTGTTCGGACCCTCACCGCTTGAAGCCAATATTAACAAGAAAGCCATCAATGTGTTTGTTCCAAGCTCTTGGAGCTTGTTTCAAACCATATAATGCTTTATGTAATTTGCAGAACTTCATATATTTATTCTTTACTACAAATCCGGGGGGGGGGGGGGGGGGGTGTTGCTCAAGATAAACATCTTCCTCTAATGGACCGTTCAAAAACGCAGATTTGACGTCCATTTGATATATCGCCCAATCAGTATTATTCGAAATGCCAACAAATAATCGGATGGTTTCAAGCCTAGCCACAGGTGCAAACACTTCCTCAAAGTCTATACCTTTACGTTGCAAAAATCCCTTCGCTACCAATCAAGCTTTATGCTTGATCACCTCGCCTTTGGGATTTGCCTTCACTTTATAGACTCATCGCACACCAATTTCCTTCATTCTAAGCAGTAAATCGACCAAATATAAAGTACCATTTTTTTCAATAGAATCTGGCTCCTCCTTCATTGCACAAATCCACTTTGGATCGCTTAGAGCCTTTTCCGTGTTCACCGGTTCGGATTCGTCCATAAGCGCAAAGTAAACAAAATCACCATCGTAATTGATTTCGTTATCCCGGAGTACCTCACAATCTTGGAATCTCTGAGGCAAAACTCTTTACCTTGTTGGTCGTTGTTGCACCCCAAATTTTACCCTCAGTTTTTGCCAGTTGGTGTTTCATCTTTTTTCTCTACTTATTTTAATTTAACAATTATTTTAGTTTTTTATTTTATTTGTATTTATTTTAGTTTAATATGGCCTTTTTATTTTATTTATATTTAATTTGTTTTGTTTTTATTAATTTAAATTAATCTCCATTTAATTTAATTCTAAAATTTAGTTTAACTAACTAGATTATTTGTTAATTTAGGTTTTTTTTTCTAATTATTTAATTAAGTTATTAATTAGTTTTCTTATTATCATTTATTGTTTATCACATTATTATTCATTTTAAAAAAGGGAGCATTTCCATTTGTCTGTGAGTTTCTTTTTCTAAATCCTTTTGGTAAGGTGCTCTTTTAAAAAACCAATTTGCTAAAGCCCATGTCTTGTTTTCAAAGAGTCCATTGTGTAAAATCAAAAAGCAGGTTGTTGTAAATTGTTGTGATCCGATTCAAAAACGAACGTCTAAAGCCTCTGAACCTAAACGTAAACCTGCGTTTTAAGAATCAGTCTACCATAACCTGCACAAAGCCACAGTGAAAGGGACAAGTCAACAACGATCATAAATTTCAAATTATAATTGAAGAGAAGGGTTCTTTTAAAAGAGGATGGAGAGATAGCAGAGAGAGAGGAGTTCGGCGAGGGAGAGAAGAGATTCAAAAAAAACACAAAAAAACAGAACCTCGCCAATATACAAACCCAGACGCTTTCACAAATCACCAGGAGTACCATCGACAACACTATTCTTCCCTTCATTTCTTTGTTTTCACTTTCATCATCTTAACAACAACCATCACCCTCTTGCCGACATCACCCAAAACGCGGGCCAAGCGAACAACCTCACAAACTCTCCTATCAACAACACTCTCAACGACATCACCCTCACAGCCTATCAAAACTCAGTCGCAAGCACCCCAGAAAATCATACAACCCATAACTTCGCCTTTCAACCTTCATCATCTCCAAAAGCCGCTACCTTCCCAACTCTCAAAATCAATAATCCCACAACTCCTTCTCAACTTTCATTCTCCCTTCATCAAGTCAAACAACAAAGCCCAAAACGATCCGCATAACCTTTCTCTCCACCCGCCGTGTACCAACCTTAACCTCATCGTCTTCTTCATGTATTCTCCGTCGAAACCTCTTCCACCATAACTCAGCCACGAAACCCAGAAACCAATAAACCTCGCCCCTTTTCAAATCATCAGAAACCCAAATCAAACCTCCATTAAACACTCAAATCAATCCAAAGCCATAAGTTGGAGGAAGAGAGAGTTCAAACAAAATGATGCAAAACGAACCTGATTGAAAGCAAGCGAGATGATCTGACGAGAGAGCGAGTGAGATCGTGGAGAAGGTGGGAAGCGCCGTTTTCACTTGACCCCTTTGAAACCCATTCATGTTTTGCTTTTCTTAAAGGACTGATGTCAAATTGATCACGTGTTCCTTGAACCAGTGAATATCCCTTCACCGTTTCTCAATTTTGTGGGACCATGTGGACCTCACTTCTTGGCCCGCGAGTTTTTGCAGCGCACTACCCTAGTATTGTGTTTCTTTTAATGTTTTTTAGAATATCATTGCCTTGTTCAGCAAACCATTGTGATAAGTTTGTCGTTTTTGGATCCGTTTTTGGTGGTTGCTGGTCAGATGGGCTTATGAGCCCACGTGCTACCATCTCCCTTGGATCTCAATGTGACTTTGTTTATAGAAAGGATGATGGGCCTTGTTGGTAAAGCCTATAGGATTCCATTCTTTTTTTCTGATGTTGCTCCTTCATCTCACGATATGCACCCCTTTCTTGTTTTTTCAACCGGACCTCTTTTGTGGTGTGGGTGATGGGCTTAAGTCCCATGTGATCCTATTCATATCCACACATCCTTTTGTTTCTTAACCCCTTTTTTTTTTATTTCAATTGGTTTCAAAATGTTTTCTAAGTTAAGTCGCTTAATTCTTATTTGCGTTTTTTTTAATTAATTAATTCCATTTCTATGTGTTATCTTAGTAAAAGGGATTTCCAATATGTTTTTTAAGTTTCTTGGTGAAAGAACTTTGTGTTTGATCTATGATTTTCCATTCATTTATGGGCCAATGACATTACATAAATCTTAACTTTGTTGGTTTTTTTAAACCAATAAGTTTTGATTAATGTGAGGCCATTTTTATCTTTGCGGTCGATGAAAGTTAAAAATCCGAGATCATCGATTTGTCGATTAGATCTCGATTTAAACGAGACCAACTTGTTTTATTCCGATTCTATTTCGGTCGATGAAAGTTAAAAAATCCGAGATCATCGATTTGTCGATTAGATCTTGATTTAAACGAGACCAACTTGTTTTATTCCGATTCTATTTCAGTCGATGAAAGTTAAAAATCCAAGATTATCGATTTTATCGATTAAATCTTGATTTAAACGAGACCAATTCGGTTTTTTATTCTATTTTGGTCAATGAAAGTCAAATATTAAGATTATCGACTTCTCGATTCAATCTTGATTTAGACGAGACAGATTTTATTTCGATTCACTTTCTTTATTTTGGTCGATGACATAACAAACCTCATGGTTTGGCTGATTTCAGTGAGTTGACAAAACTTTGATCAACATGAGACCACCTTCTTTTTAGTCGATGAAGGTCAAAATTATTGATTATCGATTTCTCGATTAAATCATGATTAAGACGAGACTATTTCATTTTATTTCGTCTTATATTAAATCATTGTCTAACATGTTTAATGCTCACTTTGCATGATATCATGATTTTTATCTTATCTTATTCATGTATTATTGTATCATTGTATTTGCATTAATCTCTTTATCTTAGTAACTTATAACTGTTATCTTTCCGCCATTCCAAAGGAAGGTGAATAATGTTGACTCTTAAAGTCATTGACCCCCATCTTAACCTAAGTAACCTCTTAGGAAGGAAACATGTTTCTTGGCCTCATCAGAGCCATTGAAACCATAACTAGCTTTAGGGAGAGTTCTTCAACTCTTAGTGATATTCATCATAATGAATTTATCACTTCCCCTATTGACTAAACTTCAACATAGGTCCATTACAACTAGATCTAGAGAGTTCCTAAACTCTACAATGAGCTTGTACTCATTTCCCCTCTGAATATTGACCACAGTCAATCATTCAGTAGAAGTAGAACTACGCATACTCTGATTCTATTCCCGAGGATACGTAGGCGTAAAGTGCGATGCTTTATCGAGTATACTTAGATACTAACCCCTAGGGTTTCAACCTTTAGCATAGAACCTTTAGCAAACATAAGATAACATTAACAAGAGGTTCCTGTAGAGTACTACAGACGTTTAGGGTGCTAATACCTTCCCTAGACGTAACCAACCCCCGAGCCTTAGATCTCCCCCCTTTAGGTTTTTCTAACGATCTTGAACCTTTCCTTTGGATAAATCAAAGTCGGTTGTAAAAGAAAATGATGCAAATTAATTAATAATTTGTTATCCGATTTTCACCGCAACAGTCGTCTACTATTTTCTCCATTTTCAGCTTCAACAGGTTGCTGTTTTGTACTTCCGGCAACCTGAGAATTGGAATTTACGTGCCTGTAACCGGTTACAGGATTCTTGTCACTGGTTACAGGATTCTCGTAAGTGGTTATGCCTTCTATTATATAAGTTCCAGCAGCTTTAGGATCCAAAATAACAAAGCGGTAACCGGTTATGAAACCTGTATCAACAATTTTTCTACTACTGTCAAACCATTTCAACTTGTCGACCACAACATCTTGGCTAATCACGATCTTCTTGTTTGCAACATCAAATAATTTATAACCTCCAGTATGATGATAACCAATAAGTAATATCATCTCACCCTTGTCATCCAACTTCTTTCAAAGCTGACCCGGAATGTGTCGAAATGCTATCAAACTGAAAAATTTCAAATGACTTAAGCTTGGTTTAAATCCAGACCACACCTTTTCTAGATTCACCTTATCAAGCTTCTTTGTAGGGCACATATTCAACAAATAGGCAGCTGTAGAAACGACTTTACCCCATAGCTCATTCGACAAGTCTTTACCCTTTATCATGCTTCGAACCATGTTCATTATTGAACAATTTTTCCTCTTGGCAATACCTTTATGTTGTGGAGTATAGAGTGGCGCAATCTCACGCATTATCCTCTCTTCATCACAATACTTCCCAAACTCATTCAAGGTATACCTACCTCCACCATCCGTTTTGAGAATTTTGAGCTTGTCACCACATTGCCGCTAAACCATGGACTTGAATCGTTTGAACACATCAAATACCTCATCCTTCCTCTTGATTAGGTGTAACACCCCAAAATGAGTATAATATTTATTTATTGATTTATTATAAATATTCGGAATTTCGGTGAATTTTTGGTGAATTGTTTGAAGTCTGATGATTTATGTTGTGTAGTATTATGATGTTAAGGGAATGCTGAGAGTATTTAGAAAATAAGTGATTATTATTGTTAATAATATTAGAATAATATCATTTTGATTATTATTAATAATTAAAATAAAAGAGAATTGAGCACTAAGGGCAAGGTTGTCTTTTGTGAAGGAATTAGTGAGAGTATGATGAGAAAATCATAATAAGGGTCCTAAGGGCATGTTTGACAAAAAGGAAAAGAGGGATGGGAGAAGTTCATTTTTGAACAATCGTGTTTTCGGAAAGAAAGCTCTGAGGAAAGAAGGATAAAGAGGCTAGGGTTCAGAGAAACTCTGAAGAACTCAAGAGGAAGATCAGAATCGAACTATCTAAGGTATGGGGAGTATTGCTTTTCGTGGTAATGGATATAGAGTGTAGATGTATGTAGTTAGTTTTGGGGTTTTGGGGAATGGTGAGTTTATGATGAAAGTGAGATGAATTATGATGAAATTGGGGTTTCTAGAAGTAGGATGATATATAGGAAGTCTATGATGATGTGTTGTTATTGAATTGTAATTAGTATGTGATTTTTGTGGATTTTCGTACTGTGAGAGGTGGAAATTGCAAGGGGTTTTGGGTCTGGTTTGATGCAGAAACGCAGAAGCAGAATTTGCTGATGCGCAGGTTGCGCCAGGCGAGCAAGCTACTTCGTCGGGCGAAAGTGATTCGCTTGGAAGTCGCCAGGCGAAAGGAGAAGCGAATGAGAGGTGAAAATATGTGCTACTGGGTTTTGTATGGGGAAGGGAATTCACCCCTGCTTCGTCGGGCGAAACCCAGGCGAGCCAGCTGCTTCGTCGGACGAACTCCAGGCGAGTAGGAGCAGATATTTTGTTTTTTTTCTTTTTCATGTTATCTTGTGTCTTATCGTCCGTATGCCTTGAGTAATTGATGTGCTGTATTTTGATTATTTTAACATGATGAATTGTAAGTGTTGTGTTGTGATGATTATAACATAATGAAATGTATGTATTGTGTGGTGATGATTATAACATGATGAAATGAACAAGTTGTTACTTATGCTTTGAGACAATTAAGAGTTCATGAAAGGAATTATCCTACGCATGACTTAGAATTGGCAGCTGTGGTGTTTGTGTTGAAAATTTGGAGACATTACCTTTTTGGCTCTAAATTTGAAGTGCTCAGTGATCATAAGAGTTTGAAGTACTTATTTGATCAGAAAGAATTAAATATGAGACATAGAAGGTGGTTGGAATTGTTGAAGGAATCTGACTTTGATTTGAATTACCATCCTGGGAAGGCAAATGAGGTGGTCGATGCATTGAGCAGGAAGTCATTGCATATGTCCATGCTTATGGTGAGAGAGCTGGAATTAATTGAGCAATTCTGAGATTTGAGTTTGGTATGTGAAGAGACTTCGGACAGCATGAAGTTGGGTATGTTGAAGTTGACTTGTGATATTCTGGAAGAGATCGGAGTGGGATAGCAATCTGATTTGAAGCTGGTTGATCAGTCGGTCTTAATTAACCAGGGTAACGGAGGAGAATTCTGGATTGATGAGAATGATGTGATGAGGTTCAGAGACAGAGTGTGTGTTCCAGATGTTCCCAAAATTAAGAAGAGTATTCTTGAAGAAAGACATCGAAGTAAATTGAGTATTCATCCCGGTGCTACGAAGATGTACCAGGATTTGCAGAAATTGTTTTGGTGGCCAGGTATGAAGAAGGATATTGTGGAGTTTGTTTATGCCTGTTTGATTTGTCAGAAGTCCAAGATTGAACATCATAAGCCTCTAGGTATGATGCAAACGTTGAATATTCCAGAATGGAAATGGCATAATATTTCCATGGATTTTGTGTCGTGATTGCCGAAGACTGCGAAGGGGAATGATTCAATTTGGGTGATTGTGGACAAGTTGACTAAATCGGCTCATTTCTTGCCGATGAAGATTAGTCATTCTATGCAGAAGTTAGCTGAGATGTACATTGAGGAAAATTTGAAGTTGCATGGGGTTCCTTCGAGTATTGTATCGGACAAAGACCCGAGATTTACGTCGAGGTTCTGGAAGAGCTTGTAAGATGCTTTGGGTAATAAGTTGAGGATGAGTTGTGCATATCATCCGCAGACGGATGTCCAGGTAGAGAGAACTATTCAGTCTTTGGAGGATTTACTGAGGGCTTATGTGTGGAACCAAGGAGGGTATTGGGATAGCCATTTCCCATAGATTGAGTACACATACAACGATAGTTTTCATGGTAGTATTGGGATGGCGCCGTTGAAGCATTACCTGTGCGGATGGATGGAAGGGAAATTAAGCAACTGCGGGGTAAAGATATATCTTTGGTGCTGTTGTTATGGGGTGGACCAGCTGGTGAAAGTTGGACTTGGGAACGTGAAGATCAGGTAAGGAGTCGTATCCGACTCTGTTTCCTTCAGGTAATTTTCGAGGACGAAAATTCTTTAAGTGGGGGAGAGTTGTAACACCCCAAAATGAGTAGCATATTTATTTAATATATTTATTATAAATATTCGTAATTTCGGTGAATTTTTGGTGAATTGTTTGACGTCTGATGATTTATGCTGTGTAGTATTATAACATTAAGGAAATGCTGAGAGTATTTAGAAAATAAGTGATTATTTGGAATTATTTTATTTTTAATAATATTAGAATAATATCATTTTGATTATTATTAATAATTAAAATAAAAGAGAATGGAGCACTAAGGGCAAGGTTGTCTTTTGTGAAGGAATTAGTGAGGGTATGATGAGAGAATCATAATAAGGGTCCTAAGGGCATGTTTGACAAAAAGGAAAAGAGGGATGGGAGAAGTTCATTTTTGAACGATCGTGTTTTTGGAAAGAGAGCTCTGAGGAAAGAAGGAGAAAGAGGCTAGGTGTTCAGAGTAACTCTGAAGAACTTAAGAGGAAGATCAGAATCGAACTATCTAAGGTATGGGGAGTATTGCTTTTTGCTGTAATGGATATAGAGTGTAGATGCATGTAGTTAGTTTTGGGGTTTTGGGGAATGGTGAGTTTATGATGAAAGTGAGACGAATTGTGATGAAATTAGGGTTTCTAGAAGTAGGATGATATATAGGAAGTATATGATGATATGTTGTTATTGAATTGTAATTACTATGTGATTTGTGTGCATTTTCGTACTGTGAGAGGTGGAAATCGCAAGGGGTTTTGGGTCTGGTTTGATGCAGAAACACAGAAGCAGAATTTGCTGATGCGCATAATTCACTGGGCGAGCAAGCTGCTTTGCCGGGCGAAAGTGATTCGCTTGAAAGTCGCTAGGCGAAAGGAGAATCGAATGAGAGGTGAAAATATATGCTACTGGGTTTTGTATGGGGAAGGGAATTCACCCCTGCTTCGCCGGGCGAAGCCCAGGCGGGCGAGCTGCTTCGTCGGGCAAACACCAGGCGAGCAGGAGCAGATATTTTGTTTTCTCTTCTTTTTCGTGTTGTCTTGTGTCTTGTCGTCCGTATGCCTTGAGTAATTGATGTGCTGTATTTTGATGATTATAACAAGATGAATTGTAAGTGTTGTGTAGTGATGATTATAACATGATGAAATGTATGTGTTGTGTGGTGATGATTATAGCATGACGAAATGCATGTGTTCTGTTGTGATGATTATAATATGATGCATTGTGACGTAATGGGAAGAATTGTGACGCATAATAATGATGGAATACTATGATGTTTTGGTGAGCTTTTAAGAATGGTGATGCAACTTTGACGAACCGTGCTGATGTTTGATTTCGACATTTTGCATCATGCATTCATAGCATATTAGGACTTTGGTCCAGTGATGATGTTAGGACTCCGGTCCAATGATGATGTTAGGACTTCGGTCCAGTGGTGGCTTCAATCCCATTGTGTGGATATGGGTGTTTATGACGTGCTCTAGTTCTTATGTAGAATCGATCCTATTGGTGGGGATCTTTTGAGGGTGATGGCCCAGTGTCCACCAACATGATGAGTTTGGTACCACATGCATAAGTCTATGATGTTGTATTTCATATTATGTGGCATTGCATAATTAAGTGTTAAATTGATGTTTGATGATATTGTGACTAAATGATGTTTTGGTGATGAATGTTGATTTGGATGATTTTATGACAAAGATGTATATATGCTACTATGATAGGAAGGTGTGAGTATAATACTTGGTAAATGATGATGTATGGATTTCTATGTGATGTAAATGATGATATTAATGATGTGATTTCTAAGTGATGTGTGACGATGATGATATAATGATGATTATTTGGTTTGACGATACTACGACGGTGTAAATGAACTGTTGATGATACTTTACTAGTATATCTTTTCTTTATATCTTTTATAATGATTCGTGATTACTCACCCTGCCTGTTGAATGTTGCCTCCACGTGGGTAACGTGAAAATTCTCAGGAATAGCTCGGAGAAGCATCGGTGATGGCTTTGGAGTTATTTATTTATATTTCCGTTAATAATAGAGGTGTCTTACTCTGATATGTAACTTTGGGCGGGGAACGTTTGAGTTGAAGTTGTGTTGTTTTTGTTAAACCTATTTTATGATTTTTCTAATACGCTAAGTTATTTGATGACAATTTTTGACAATGACCAAAAGGTCTTGATGCTTGATGAAATAAATGAAGTTATTTTGTGACTATGATTCCGCTGCGATGTTTGAATTTATATGTTGATGTACCTAATAAATGATTATTATAAATGTTTGAAAAACCCGTGTTGCGGAGCAGGATGTTAATATTTGATGTTTTATGACGAAATGTGACGCCCTTGTGGTAAATTTTACCCTAATATGATTGTTTATATTCATCGTGGATGTTATTTGGGTAGAAAGGTGTTACATTAGGTATATCCATAGTTTCCTACTAAAATCATCGATAAATGTGACAATGTACCTATTGCCACCATACGAATCAACTTGCATTGGACCGCACACATCGGAATATACCACCTCAAGGTAATGTTTGGTCCTATGACCCGCATCCTTGCTATAATTACTCTCGTGCATCTAACCTTGCACACACTCTTCACATATCTCAGCTGGAATGTTGATTCTTGGCAACCCGGTTACCATACCATTCCTTGGTAACGCGTCGAGATCACGAAAATTGAGATGTCCAACATGGTAGTGCCATAACCACTCTTCTTGAATTGCCGCAAGAGCTAAACACCTATGATCCATCACTTTCAATACCCCCCTTGAAAGTCCTATTGGAAACCATAAGAGCCTTAAGGATAAAAACACCATTTACATCCACGACACGCAATATCTTATCTTCCAAGTGAATTTTGTAACCCCTCTCAAGCAATTGGCCAATACTCAAGAGATTACACTTAATTACCAGAATATGAAGGTGTGAGAAAGACACAAGAAAAGGGGGGTTTGAATTGTGTTTTAACTCTTAATTTTTTTCGCTTCTTATCGTTAATGCGCTAAGAGAATATCAGAGTTACGTTGAGACACTCTGACTTGCGATGCATCATTCAGACTATGCTATGCAGAAGCATAAGTGATAAAGCGAATCTGAATTGGAAATGCTTTAATCAAGCTTGCAATGCGGAAGCTCATCAAAGTTTGGTTGCAAGGTTCTGACTTGTTATGTAAGGTTCTGATAAATGATACTGAAACATAAACAATCAAACAAAGCATAAACAAGAGTAAAGAACACACGATATATCCTAGTTCACTTGAGCCATTCCCAAGCTAGTCCAGTCCACCCTTCCAAGGTGATTTCACCTTGAACACAAGGACTTAATCCACTATAATCAAAACCGATTACAGATGCACGGGCAACAGCCGGTGACTAACATCCTGCACAACCGCAGCTATGACTAACCCACAATGAACCGTTCAGGGATTCAACTTAATGAATATAACGAACATTGACCTAATAGGTTCCAATCTCACAAGATCTACTATCAGGATTTCACAGCTTAACGTTCACGGATTCGACTTAACGAATATAATGTTTACTAACCATTCTTCCAGGATTTTCAATGAGTTCCATCAGTGATCTCACAAGAGTCTGACCGACAACTGGTCCTCTTTGAGATATGACTATCATTGACCATATTTCAGGATTTCCACAATGACCCCAAGTCATTATCTTCTCAAGTTTCCGATCACACTGATCACTTGAGGAATCCTAATTCACATAGAATTAGTTGTTTTGGAGATTACATAAATTGCTTCTACAAAAGCAGATAACTCTTAAGTTTAAGTACAAATGAATACACAGTGTTCTAGAAAGATATGAGCAACAGCTCCTTGCTATCTTCAGATTCTATAGAGATGTATGTTGATTTGACAGTTGATGACATCTTGTAGATCTTCTTCTTCATCTTCTTTGTTGAGCAAGCTTCGAGCAATAACTCCTTGCTTCAGATCTTCAATATAGCTCAGATGATGAAGTTATTTGATGACTTGACTGATTTGCGATGTTGTCTTGTTCATCAACAGCTTCTAATCCAATTAATTGTAGTTGTGTTGAATGATGATCTTTGAGCTTCAACAACCATGGTCGTGTGTTAGTGGTGATAGCTTTAAGTGTTTAGTGTAACAACGATAACTGATCGTTGCGACTATCATCACATCAACACCTTCAGAAGCGCATTCTCCTTTCCTTTAAATAGCCAAGTAAAATATAGCCGTTAGAGAGTTGTTGGCTGTTTGAAAAGAGTCGTTATGCAATGATGAAAGTTGTACTGCCATATCTTCTTTTTACTATAGAAGAAGTGATGGGATAGGTCTTTTTAGCACGGTGTATAGTCATTGCTAATGGTAACATTTGTCTTCAAATCTTCAGAGGCTTCTGATGGTAATTAATTGAAGCATGAGTAGAGACTTTATAACTGGGTCTTCAGAACCTTCAAGTCTTCCGTCTTCAGAACTTGTCCATTAGGAATCTTTCTTCAGAGCTTCAGCACTTGTCTTGAAACCCGTTATCTTCACAGCTTCAAGTCTTCAGAACCTTGTTCACTCAGAACACTGTCTTCAGAGTCTTCAGCACTTGACCTTTAGAACCATAATATTCAGAACACTTCAGTCTTCAGATTCTTTCTGCACTTGGTCTTCAGAGCCTTCAGTCTTCAAAACTTCAAGTCATGAGAATCTTCAGCACTTCGGTTCTCCACAAGATTATCTCTTCAGAAGCTTTGTTATCTTCAGAATCATAACCACTTTTAGAGTAGCATCCACAAGAGTATTGCAGCAGCAATATCGACATCCTTAGATCTATCTGATTATGATCAGATACAGAAGCATACTTGCTTCTTGCGACTTGTGTTACACATTGTAATACCCCAAAATTTGCTCTCTCTTTTGTCATCATAGCATAGCATTATCATATCACATACCATATCCATCTCATTAGCCTTGCATTGCATCTTTAACATAGAAAAATGAAGCATAGCATCCCTCTTAACATCAAGGCATGTGATCAGGTGAAAGGTGGACAATCAAGGAGTCATTCAAGGCACAAAAAGTCAAACAAGTTGCCTCAAGGCAAGCCAAGAGGTCTTTCATGTCTCATACTATCTCTATTGATCATCCAAAACCTCAAGAAAGTGAGATTCAATAGGAGATTGAAGCATTACATCCTTCACTATGCAAGAGGTCCAAAAAACTGAAGGAAAACCCTCAAAAGAGATAGTTCATTGGTTCAAAAACACCCTCAAATGGCATAACTCATCATCCTTTAAGAGGATACACAACATACTCTGAGGAATTTAAAGTTGAAGACTGCACTTTTTCCCCTTAGTAGGTGGGTATCAAAACTAGGGTTTCCAATTAAATCAGGTCATCTCTGATTTTTTGGACAAAACTTGATGTCATGGTATTCTACATGTCCTTAAGTGTATGTGTGTGGAAAATTGCCTCTCAATTGGTTTTAGAGGTGGTTCAATTGGAAGAAAGATAAAAAATCAGGAAAATTGGGGCTAAGTCAAATAATCAGAGGAAAAAGTCAACTCTTGACTTTTTGAGGGCAAATTCATGAAATTCATGTTATATGTGACCAATGTACAAAATTTGATCAAGAAACTCCAAAAGGATCATGAAAAATCAAGATTTGAAAAGTTGCCATTTTTGGAAGAAGTAGGGTTTCTAAATAAGGAAAGTTTTGGCCATTTTGCACCAAACTTTGAACCAAGGCCATTTAAAATTGAGACATCAAATCAAAATTCCACTCGGCCACAACAAAATATATCATCTTAAGCTTTTAATCCATGTGTAGAACACTTCCATTGGATCAAAATTGAGAGAGTTATGGATGATCAAAGTTGAGGAAAACTTGGGCAAAATGCAAGTCAACTTGGGCAAATCTTAAGTCATGCGCAGTCATTTTCACAAACATGTGGTGGACCAAATGTTTTGATCAATTACTCATGGTTAGAGGCCTCAAATGAAAAATCTTTCAACATGAAAGTTGTTCCTCTATGTGAGATCTTCAAAATTGGTGTTCATGATTTGTTCATTTGATCAAAGGATAAGAAGTTATGTTGATTCCAATTTGGTATGATCATGCTGAAAACCCAGGCGCCATGTTGCCTTGACATGCCACATTTTACCACGCCCTACACCAGTTCTGATTCCCTTTGTTTCAAGCAATTTTTCACCATCTTATACACTTCCATTTGACTTATTTTCAACATCAATATTATTCCATGATGTGCCATCTTCCATTTGACACCAAAATCATGCAATATCATCCCCTATACATGGAGAAATTCATCTTCAAACAACCATGCTTCCATGGTTCTTATGTTGCTACAACATTAGAAAAAATAATAGCATTGATGATGATGATTATCACATTCCCAAGCACGCATGTACACACCATCCAACTATTACCTTATTTGTACAAACACTCTTCTTACAATATGCTATCTTCATCTTGCTTTACCATACACTAGAGAGGGAGAGCATAAAACTTGTGCAACAAGTTTCTTTTACAGTTGTTACTTCATAATAACACATCACCACCACTGATTCTATGAACCCTCACCATAACACACCATAAACTGCCCTCACTATAGCACAGCCAAGCCAACTCGCCCTAACTAACTTGGCTCAGTTAGTTTGGGATGACTCACCTAAACCATCTCAACTCAATTAACCAACTCATATTAACCATAGTTAAGCTCTCATATAAAACCAAATTTCACTCACTTTTTTTATTTCAACTTCATTTTTCTCATTTTCACCCAAAAACTCTCTCTACTTTCTCTCTGGTTCTCTCACTTTCTCTCTCAGTTTCTCTCTACTCTCTCTCTGAGTTAGTGCGAATTCCTCATCATATTCTTCTAACGTCATCTTCAAGTTTTGGAAATGGCATTGCATTGTTGAAGTAGCTACATTGCAGATTCAGATTCCTCTCCATTCTTCAAGATTCTCAAGCCTTTATTCGGCCAAGCAGAGCTCAAAGGAGAAGCACGATCCTCTGGTTTTCTTTGTTACTCCAGTTTTCATCATTTACAGGTTTTAACGTCTCAACTTTACTTGGCACGATTCACCTTATGTTTAGCTTGTTTTTGTTAATATAAGCTTAATAGAAGCATTTAATACTCCGGCTAGTTGATAGGCCTCTTAGAGGCGTAATTTCAAAACTTAGGGCACATCTTCATTTTCTCTGTTCTTGTTATGCGTGCATGATGTGTTGATTTTATGAGTGAATTCTTAATCTACATAAGCTACTCTTCATTTTGGTATCATATTTGCAAAATTCTTGAAAATGTGGAGTTGCAGACGGTGGTGCGTGACCGGAGAAGGTGACCGGAGGTCCTTCTCCGGCCGGTGGCTGTAAATGCTAGGGTTTGTGTTTCTTTTGATCGTGGTCGTTGGATTGAGGAGGTTGAAGGGATGAGATCTTGCCAGCACATTAAAATAAACGTGCCTCTCACGTGTTCAATTGCTGAATTCATTTAAGCAATGTGTGGTGCAGTGCATGGTAGTGAGTGTGTTCCTTCACGCGTGTGCATTGGATATGATTACTTTGACTGGTTTGTTGACTGGACTTGATCCAATGGTGTTCATTGCTTTGACTTTTATTTTGACTGAGAGTGCATAATTGTTAGCATGGATTACGCGTATTTGGACCTTGGGTCATTGCTATTTACACCTCACGTTTTTAAAGCCCAAACAATTTGAACTGGTGGTTTACTATGCATACACCCCTTTCTTATTTCAATTTCTTTGTATTTTCTTCATTTCATACACGTTCCATTTTTAATTTTTAAAATTACAAAACAGCATCAGAAAATTCTGGAAAAATTCATGAGTATTATCAAGACATTTAGGAAATTTTTGATATTTTTATTTCATGATTTTATTACATTTTCACCACTGTTTCATAATTTTCTTTGAATTTCCATTTGTATGCATTCCAAATATGATACATGAATTTGTAGAATTTTTCTCTTGCTCATTACAAACTGTTTTGGCCTGATTATTTTTGTATTGATTCACTAATACATTGAACCATGTTAGATGATTTTTGTTTGATTTTTTAGGTCACTTTATGACATGTTTTGATGCTTGTCTTTGTACATTTTTCATGATGTTTCAACTTGACCTAATGCATTGTTTGAAGTCATTTTGCTTTGAATTTTGACATGCCGTCTTGATGTATGATTTACTTCTGACTTAGGAATTCAAATACCATGCTTGCATAATTTTCATAAGTCCATTTGATTTTTGCTTGATGCATTACATTGGAAGCATAATCCATGTCATATCATTCTAACTTTAGTGTATGTTTGCATGAATTCTTTTGTGCATACTTGTATGAGCATTTGCATATTTTATGAGCCATTCATGTGATATTATAGGTCCTTGGTACACATTATAGGTCATATTTATATGTTCATTTCAACTTGAACTTTGTGCATCCTTAACATGTATTGTTTGCACTTTCTTTTTGAACTTTCACTTCACTTCTTCTTCTATTACTTCTTGAATGTCTTGAATGTTGATTCATGAATACTTTGAGATGTTTATAGACCATTTTCCATTTAGTTTCAATTCTGTTTTTTGTATTACGTGTTCCATTTATGCATGTTCTTTTCATTTCTTTTCATCTTTCATCTATCCTTTCTTATGATAACATGTTTAAGTGCTAGGGATGATGATTGTTGCTTAGTCATTTGAAATTGTATGATGATATTCACTTGTTGTCAATATGATTCACATTCTGGTTGTGATATTAAGATTTGATTCCTCGTCTTATTCTTTTGAACTTTAATGTGTATTAAGTACTTTTTACTTCCTATACATGTTTCCATGTTTACTAACCATGTAGGGGCTTTGGTAAGTTGAAATTGAGTGTGGATAAGGAATCCACATTCAAACCTCTCTCCTTTCATCTTTTACAATTCAATCTTGTGTTTTGTTAAGTACTTATATGCTTTCTTTGATTAACTCATTACTTTCCCTTTTGAGTTACAATTCATCTTCTAGTTTAGAAGTGAATTGTTTAACTCATTCCTTCTTTAGACTTTAGGTTTTGCAACCTCACAAACCTTTAGGATCACTCCCTTAACTAA
Organism: Lathyrus tuberosus; assembly: GCA_022829125.1. NCBI lineage: Eukaryota > Viridiplantae > Streptophyta > Magnoliopsida > Fabales > Fabaceae > Lathyrus > Lathyrus tuberosus. Next base: position 5,809,388 of record JALAZF010000345.1, on the reverse strand, counting down.
TCAATTAGGATCGAGTCTTAGTCCACATAGATTTTACCTTTCTCGCCCACTTGAGTCTTTCATCATCTCATCTCAAAGAAAATTCAAAATATCTAATAAATGTAGGCACTTATTGCATTTAGGCCTTTCATATAAAGAAAAGATTATAAGGGGTCTTCTCTTATAATCTTAGAATGTGTAGCATATGGCCCATCTTGGGTCAATGTGTTAAACATTTGATCTTGTATGAGGGACTTAAATGCAATACTTGTTGAAGATACAAATAAAGAAAAACACTTCTTCATTTCATAATCAACAAAAACACTTAATAAATACAAGTATGCTAGTGTGTTTGAACCTTAATAATTGGAACTAAGTGTAAGGGTCTTCTTCACACTTAGTGTACTTTCTTACTCATTGATAAGTGCAAAATGTACCTATTTGTGTATATATGTTTTATTGCACTTATCAATGCTTTTTGGTAAATATCATACGAATAAACCCCGCTTTGTTTGTAAATGCGTATAGTTTACGTTTTCGTGTGTATAGTGCGTTATCGTATAAATGTCATTGAGTTTAATTGATTTTAATTTATTTTTACAGGTGTTCCAGCAATGGGATCTTGCCATTGTTGTATAGAGCATTGAATAAGCTTTCCAGCGCTTCAAACCGTGCGTCAATCGGAGTTACGGTTCAAAAGTTACGAATAAAACAGTGCAGAATTTTCTGGTGTGATTCGCCCCTGCTGCGCCGGGCGGAAATTCCGCCAGGCGAAACTGCAAAAGCGCCGGGCGGTGCAGCGCCGGGCGGTCAAGAGGCCCAGCAGTGTCACGCTACTGGAACTTGCAAATAATAAACCGCCTTGAAGCGCCGGGCGAAGCCAGTACGCCGTCGGGCGGTGCTGCGCGTGCTGAAACTCCATTAAAGGGCAAAAAACTCATTTTTTAGGGATGGGTTTGATATTTTTAGTTCCAAATCCATCCAATAGCATTTTTTGAGTGGAATTAGGCTAGAAAACACATTGGAACATGCATTGGGATGATCCGGAGTCGAATCCTTCATCAATCGGAGCCGACAACTCAAGAGATGTTTGGTTTTTCTCCATTTCTTCTCTATGTTTTTCTCTTTTTGTTGGGTGTTTGTATATTTACTATGAACATATGTATCTTTGTTGATCATAATATTGTATAAAGCTTGCTTTACAAATCATTATCGATGTCTTCCTTGATCTTTTTGCATTTATGTTTGGATTTGTGTTGTGTTTGAGATAAACTTCACAAATCTTGATTAGGGATGGATATCTATTGTCTAGATGCTAGAGATAGATTTAGATGATAATCTTTATGGTGTCGGAACTTAAATGCCTTCCGTGTTTCGAGGCTTCGTGCGCGAGAGTGACGAAGAGAGTGATACGGTTGCTTCTCAACTCAGTGTGCCAGAGATGGACACTGTTGTGAGCGATATTGGATGATTTTGACGAGTATTGCAGGTGGAGTATAATTGGTCGGTAAATTTATGTTTGTGACGAGTGGAATATGTACATGCTTGATACGTCTTTTCTCTTCAAAGAATATACTTTTTATGTTTTTATTTACTTTTCCGCATTTATAATTCAAACCATTTTTACTCAAACTCATTAACAATTAAATTGTCGAACGGCAGTTCAAGAACCGATCTCTGTGGACACGATAATTCCCGGAAAAATACTTCCAAACATTTTTGTTGCTTGCCGCTGTACCGCTTCCAACAAAATGGCGCCGTTGCCGGGGATTGGTTTTTATTGTTCTTGCATTGCGATAGTTTCATTGTTTTTGAGTTTTGTAGATATCGTACATATTGTATATTTTCACTTGTTTATATTGATACTTGTATATTTTAACGTTTGTTCAAGTGTTTGGTTAGGTCGCTTGCTTTTGGTTGCGCGGTGAGACATCACCACGGCATGAAGAGAGGAAGTTTCTAATTAAGCACCGTAAAGGCGTCGAGCTTACGACGTAAAACAAGCATGTTTTTATTGTTTTTCATTTCTAATGTGTTTGGTTGTTGTTTGCTCGCAAATTTTGATTGACTTATTTGAGGATGCTTTTGTGATTTTCCAAGTTGGTGTGTTTCAACTTGCGGATGTATGGTAATGATCTTGTTAAGTTTTGTACACGTCTGAGGTATGTATTTATCGCTTTCTATACTATGGCATATTCATGATACTTAGGCATTTTACAAACTTTCATGCCATCCATTCTTTTGTATACTTGTTCTTGTGTGAATCACTTTAGTTCCCAACCTTTTTGTGAGGTGGCCTTCTATTGTTCATATATGCGGAGAACCAACATTCTTGTTCTAACTGGATTTTATTATGTTGAATCTGTTGTTTGTGTTGTTTATATGAAAGCTTGAAAAGGATCAAGGCAATTGTTTCATTTTGAGCACAACCACCTTAGCCAAATAGTCAATTCACCTTGTGAGTGTGTGAGAATTTGTAACCCCTTTGAGCTTTTTAATCCATGTTTCTATTTGAACTTAATGCTTGTCTATGAGTATTTAGTTCACTTATTTTTTAATGGATTTTGTTTTTTCTTGGACCTCAATTTTGTGTTGTTGTATGGATTTTTTCCTTGCCTTAGAAAGTAGGGAGTATTCACATGATGGTGCGGTTGAATTCAAGTTGGGGAGAGGATGATTGTATACTCATTGGTTGGATTCTATGAGGATTGAAAAAGAAAAGGAAAAAAAAAAGAGAAAAATTTGTGAAAGAGAAAAAGAAAGAAAAAAAGAAGAAAAAGAAAAATCCTTGAAAAAGGAAACAAAAAGAGTTTCAATAATTGTGCTAAATAAGTATTGTGTGTTGTGTACCACTTGGGATTTTGGAAGAAGTTGGTTGAAATTGTGTGTGTGAATCTTTGTGAGTTTTCACTCCCTTAGTTTTAGGCAAGTTTTTGTTTCAATTACCTTTAGAAATTGCCCCTTGTTTGTTTACCCGACCACGTTACAACCTTGAAAAGCCCTTGTGATTCTTGCCTTTGTATTTTCAATGTGAATTTATGGATGTATGCATAATTTAGTCTTTTGTTTGCATGAGTGTTGTGTGAGTGTAAAGTACCTTATTGTGTGTTTTTCATCTACCGATGATTGTTTTTACTAGGTGTGATTCACTTTGGAACTTGTGTTGTTTTAGAATTTTTGGCATGATTTTTGTATTTTGCATTTGTTTCGTGACTATGTTATCGTCGTAGTTTAGTGGTAAGTATTTACTTTTTGTGTGTACCGTTTTTCATTTGAACCATACATTTGTTTTCCATTTTCAAAACCTGTTGATTCATAATTCTTTGGATATTGCTTGTGCATTTTCAAGTTTGTTTGATTCTTGTTTGTGGACAAACAATTAGGTAAGTTGGGGAGAGTTGATAAGTGCAAAATGTACCTATTTGTGTATATATGTTTTATTGCACTTATCAATGCTTTTTGGTAAATATCATACGAATAAACCCCGCTTTGTTTGTAAATGCGTATAGTTTACGTTTTCGTGTGTATAGTGCGTTATCGTGTAAATGTCATTGAGTTTAATTGATTTTAATTTATTTTTATAGGTGTTCCAGCAATGGGATCTTGCCATTGTTGTATAGAGCATTGAATAAGCTTTCCAGCGCTTCAAACCGTGCGTCAATCGGAGTTACGGTTCAAAAGTTACGAATAAAACAGTGCAGAATTTTCTGGTGTGATTCGCCCCTGCTGCGCCGGGCGGAAATTCCGCCAGGCGAAACTGCAAAAGCGCCGGGCGGTGCAGCGCCGGGCGGTCAAGAGGCCCAGCAGTGTCACGCTACTGGAACTTGCAAATAATAAACCGCCTTGAAGCGCCGGGCGAAGCCAGTACGCCGTCGGGCGGTGCTGCGCGTGCTGAAACTCCATTAAAGGGCAAAAAACTCATTTTTAAGGGATGGGTTTGATATTTTTAGTTCCAAATCCATCCAATAGCATTTTTTGAGTGGAATTAGGCTAGAAAACACATTGGAACATGCATTGGGATGATCCGGAGTCGAATCCTTCATCAATCGGAGCCGACAACTCAAGAGATGTTTGGTTTTTCTCCATTTCTTCTCTATGTTTTTCTCTTTTTGTTGGGTGTTTGTATATTTACTATGAACATATGTATCTTTGTTGATCATAATATTGTATAAAGCTTGCTTTACAAATCATTATCGATGTCTTCCTTGATCTTTTTGCATTTATGTTTGGATTTGTGTTGTGTTTGAGATAAACTTCACAAATCTTGATTAGGGATGGATATCTATTGTCTAGATGCTAGAGATAGATTTAGATGATAATCTTTATGGTGTCGGAACTTAAATGCCTTCCGTGTTTTGAGGCTTCGTGCGCGAGAGTGACGAAGAGAGTGATACGGTTGCTTCTCAACTCAGTGTGCCAGAGATGGACACTGTTGTGAGCGATATTGGATGATTTTGACGAGTATTGCAGGTGGAGTATAATTGGTCGGTAAATTTATGTTTGTGACGAGTGGAATATGTACATGCTTGATACGTCTTTTCTCTTCAAAGAATATACTTTTTATGTTTTTATTTACTTTTCCGCATTTATAATTCAAACCATTTTTACTCAAACTCATTAACAATTAAATTGTCGAACGGCAGTTCAAGAACCGATCTCTGTGGACACGATAATTCCCGGAAAAATACTTCCAAACATTTTTGTTGCTTGCCGCTGTACCGCTTCCAACACTCATTCCATCTTGGAATGTGAGGATGTATACACTCCAATGATTAAGATTTAGATACACTTTCATATGCAAACAAATAACCAAATTTCTTAAAAGACAAAAACAAACAATAACGTCTTTCCTTCGGGAATTCTTTTCTCACCTCATTCACTCTCAACGTACGAATGTGCTTCTTCTCGTTCTCTTGCAAGATGGTAACGCACTCAGACCAGCGAGCCTGCAACACCTGAGCTAGAACGTTAGCCGTTCCCTTAAAAAACATAAATAAAGCGACCCTCGTTGAGGGAAACTACGTCGCTCTGATTCTCATGTTCCCGATGAGATACGTAGGCAGTGGGGTAGGGCCCATTCGAGCACTTATTTTATTTTCCCTACATTTGTTTCTCGTTCCTTTTCCATTCTTTCTCCTTTCTTTCTTTCAGTTCCTTTTCCAGTATCCTTTTCTATCACCCTTTGATTGAGACAAGCAAGCGTGGATCCCATCGGGTACGATGGACGTGTGGGGGTGCTAATACCTTCCTCTCGCGTAACCGACTCCCTTACCCTTTCTCTTGGTCGTAAGACCATGCTCTTTCCTTTTCTTCAGGTTTATGCGGTGTTTCCTTTCCCTCTCTTGGGATAAATACACATTGCTGGCAGCTCTATTTCGGTGCCATTTTCGGGTTTGTACTAGGATGAAAATCCCAGGAGCGACACACATAGTAACTCACATATGATCATTTACGCACATCTTGCTGGTGTTTGTTGGATCTGATATATTCTATGATTATGATCTGGACATAACACACATTAGAACATAAAATGCTTCTTTCACAAATACTCATTGTTATCATCAAAACATAGAGATGGCTTGTAGAGACAACTCTTGCTCTAACAATCTCCCCCTTTTTGATGATGACAAAACCATGTATTTTGATTGAACATTTTATACAAGGTAATCACCAAACATAACATATTCAGAGTCCAGAACAACAGCTCCCCCTGAATGTGTTAACCCCAAAATTTTATTTGTGATCGTCTAGAATCTTATCTGATCCAAAGACTCACAAAAGAACAATTTGAGTTGTCAGAACATAGAATACAGAAGGACTACTTCCCTATCTCTCTTATGGAGACAAAAGTCTTCAGCATCTGGACTTGTTCATCAGAAATTTTGTTTTCAGATCTTTAGAACTTAGTTCCTTTGGTCATCGTATCAGAGCTCATAATCTTCAGAGTCTTCTGAAGCAATTTCTACTTTTCAGCAGAATCATTTTAGCGCAGAAATAGAACAATTCTTTTCTAATAACTTAGCCACGCTATTTATCAGAATTGAACTTGTCTTTTGACGTAATAAACTCCCCCTGAGTTTCAGACTTGATGATCTTCAGATTCTTAATATGGTCATACTGATTCTGATCATTAATTAGGATCTTGACATTTCAGAGTTTGACTTGAACACATGCCTTCATCTCAGAACCTTGTTGCTTGTCACAACTCATTGGTTCATCAAATCTTGATTCTTGATCTGATTGAAAAATATTTTTGTGATCAATCAAAGATTGATTTGAATCATGACACCCTTGTAGGCTGAGTCAATTGTAGATTTAGACTGATGCCAAAATATTTTCTTTTGAATTGAAGCCTTGGTTTATCAGTACTTCATTTTCTTGGATCTTTTGTCCAGATCTTCAGACAGTCTTTGGCTTCTGATTTGCTCAGTTCTTCTGAAAAGCATCTTGGATTGTGGACTTTGTCTTGGCTGCTTTCAAGAGGATTTCTTCTTCTGATTCTTATGTTCTGAATCCCATATTTTCAGACAGCTTACAGCTTCTGAACAAAGTAAAACAAGAATCACGATAACTTTGACTTTCAGAAAGTTCTCAACTTCTGAACAGTACTGGGTAAATCTGATTCTGAACACATGTTCATGAAGTGTGCAACTTCGAGAATATGAACAAACATTTCATAAGAACTTTAAACAGAGTTCTTTCAGTTTAACATGTTCTAAGAGAATGCCTAGTGAACTTGTTCAGAGTTCCTTGGTTAAACATCAAACATACGTTAGTGGTAAAACGCATTAATATCAGAGTTGATGTCCAGCATTCTTTAACAAATATCATTATATCAAAATCATGTTCTATTTTATCCCCCTTTTTGACATCATCAAAAAGTTAGATTATGTTAAGCATTTCAGATTGTGATGATAATGAATCTTAATGAGAATTCAGAGTTAATTTTATTTAAGACTGAGGATAGAGCAGTGCGGATATGAGTGAAGGATAGTTCAAAAGTAGAACAGAAGGCCGCACATACTTCATTAATCATAAATTCAACACAAAACATTATAAACTAATAACTTAGCCTAGTTCTAACAAACAATCATCTTATTTTGTGAAAACCATTTGCTGTCGAAGGTTTCACAAAATTTCTATCAAGAGCAGTGTCTGGACCACCTCTAACTCTGCAAATCATTTGCACGATTCCTGCTCTGAAGAGAACTTCAGATAAGACTCTTCCATAGGGAATGAACGATTTGTTCATAGTTCTTGACAGAAGAATTGATTCTTTAAGATGATCAAATATTACTTGGGACAGATTTATAGAGGTTGGCTTAAGAAGACACATGATGAGAAGCTTATCATCATGATACAGAAATTTTTTGCTAATATTGCGAGGGCGAAGATTTGTCAAATTGAACTTAAACCATCCTTTCGCAGGAGGCAAAAGTTTTTCTAGATTTGTAGGTTCAAAAGCATAACCTTTGTCAAACAAGTGATGCAGTTCAGCATTGAAAGTGCATCGAATGGAGTCGTGACGGGTTGTGATACCCTCTTTAGGACAGTCAATGGCTTCAGCAATGTTTGTGGAGTTGAAGGAAACTGGAAGACCAGAGATGTTTGAAGAGATAGACAGACCATCACTACTGACAGAGGCATTGATCCAAAAGGATTTTAAGATGTTTGTATATATTGAACCTCTTAACATGGACAGGTATCCATTCCAATTTTGAAAATGAATCCCAAGAAGAAAATATTGGTTAGCATCTGCTGGATTTGGTCGTTTTCATTGATAACCTCTAAGAGATCATCGTTGTCATGAAAGTTTCTTGAAGTCATTCTTGGTGTCTTTTCGGATTCTGAGAAGGTTTTGAACAAGAGACGAAATACAGGAATAAGATATGACTTTAAATAGGCAACAAAAGAGACTAGAGTGAATGGGTTAATAACCAAGAGTGACTTGAAGAGACCGATTCATTATTACCTAGATATGAGAGTAGGTATAAATAGTGTAAAAGACAAGGATAAGCACAAATTATAACAATCTTTTAATCAAAGGATCACGCATACGATTTCTTTTTCTACTTTTTGACTGAAGTCAAAAATTACAATAAATGCATAGTGGTGAGTGGTACTTGATTACTTGTGTAAAGTCACAACAGAGAACTTATAGCTTACGAGAAAGTACACAGATATAGGGTTGAGCATATGTGTTCCTATTCTTATTTAGTCAGTTTATAACATACGCAATGGTTAGTAGTTGATGTACAGTCATTATGATACGTATTGATCAATTTTGATGACATGTTTCTTTCCATGGTCAGATCAAGTAAGAATACTTATTAGAGTATGATAATGCAATTCTTCTTAAGAATAAAATCCTAAAGTAAAAACATTCATGATTTTAGATTCAAAGGATATTTCATTCATAATCTTGAAGATAATACATAGTGCAAAAGATAAGGCAACAAAGCAGAGAGCAAAATAATTGTAACCCTATTCTATGATCCTTCAGGGATTCCCAGAGAATTCCACATAATTCATAAGTGAACATTCTTCGGTTGCCCCAATGTTTTCTAACCTAGCGATCACATCTTGAATCTCAAGGACACGAGATATGACTCTTCCATAAGGAATACTAGAGGAGGACTTATCTTTAGATAAGAGGATTTGTTCTTGCAAGTAATTGAACATGGTTTGAGGAAGGTTTATTCTTCTTCTCTATATCAGAAGGAAAATAAATAATCGGTCCTAGTGGGACAGTAATCCTGCTCCTATTTCTCTAGGTCGTAAGTTTGTTACCATAATCTTGTGCCATACTTTAGCTGATGGAGTGAGTGTGGAGGCATAGTTGGAAGGACCATTACCACAATAAATTTTGTGAATGAGATCATTGAAGATATTTCTTTCTTTGAAATCTTCAGTGGTATCACCGATTTCATCACATTTGATGGCGTGTGCAATGACAGAGGGATTAATTACTACAGGAATTCTAGAGATGACTGACTGAATAATGTGTTGATTATACACATTTGAAAAGACACCAGCATTTGCTCAGAATTATTTGACTAAGTCAGTGTAAATGAGGCCTGGAAGCATGTTGAGATAACCTTCCCATTTCTGACATTATAACTCAGACGAGGTTCTTAACATACCAAGTTCTTTGAGAGAATTGGCGTTAAAGGTAAGTTCATTTAGAACTTTTAACTCAGAGAATTCAACCTTAGCAGCTTTTGGATGTGAGTTAGACATTCTGAAGGTGTGGGGGTATGAGAGAGAGAGAGAGAGACTAACTGAGATGAGCTGGACTGATGGATGGAGAAGTGAACATGGTGCCTTAAATAGGAGACGAATAGAGTGGGTTATTAAATGCTTGTGACTCTAAACGATAGGTTCATCATATCCTATACTTTAGACAAGATATGAGTAGGGTAAAGGACGGATATTAGCACTAAGTCTAATAGTCTCTTAGTTTTTGAAAAACCAAGAGATCACGCATAGAGTTTTCTAATTAATTCTTGACAGGAGTCGCAATAAAAGCATATGTAAGAGTGGCATTGGAAAACATTAACTAGGAGAGAAAACAGGGAGGCACATTGCCTAGTTTCAAGAAGAAATGTCTAATAAGTGCACAAACATAGAGGTAATCAAAGAACATTTTACTATTAAGAAGGCGAATCTTAGTTTGTCAATTTATAATCACGCCTAGTTAGTAGATGCGAATAATTTAAGGTAAAACCAAGGTTACACGCAATGGAGATCCTATTATTTAGATATCTCAAATATTCAAGATTAGCAATTATGACTGAGGTACGTTGAGTGCATGCATATTATCCAGAGATTTGATCAAAAGATTTTTCTTAAAATGAGAGAATATTTTAGATCATTAATATTTTTACCTACCAGACAATTTTCAGTTTGGACTAGCACTATTATTTTATTTGTCATAGTTAAGAAGAAACATACCTTAGAGATTCCAAAATCTTTTTCACAACGATTCTATATCTGAGTGTATTCCATTTTGACATGAGCTGTCTTGTGTTTAAGCTTCTGACTTTTCTCATAAACTCTTCATTCTAGTTTCTCTTGAGTCAGATATGAGCGTTCCATAATAAGGCTTCTGATTGTCATAGTTGTGCATCTGCTTTCTTCAGAGTGATCTATCGACCATTTGCTGACACCTGTATTCTTCAGAGATTCTTTGTATTCTGACGTTGAAGAGTATTGGCGTCTTCTTCTGATCTCTAGTTTGAGAGCAGAATTTATCTTCTCTTTGGATGATCTTTTTCATCTGACTTCTGAGGGCAATCTATAGAAACAAATATTCTGACCAACATAATATATTTCTTCCATCAGAGTCTCTTTTAAGCCAATGCTTGCTTTTGAAAGATCAGTAATTCTTTAGCTTGAGCATAAACTGCTGAGATATTATGTGCTAGAGATAATTTATTGACATCTCATAACATCTTCTGACTCTGGTTCTTCGAACAAATACAGAGCTTGTTCAGATACAAGTATCATTAAACCCGTGAGTAACACATGACATATTTTGCATGACAATCTTGTTCTTGTAATGCTGATTTAACTAGTTTGGATTTAGTTTATCAAAGGATTTACAGCATATCTGCTTCTGAAAAGAGTGTTAGTTGATTTCTTCATTCTGAACAACATCAGTGACTTAGATCCTTTTTTACTTCGAGCAGATGACTTCTATCTCTGCATCTAGTCAAGCATCTTCTGATTTCAAAATTTATGCAACATGAACTTTTGAGAGAAATATCAAATAACATTCTGACCAATTATAGTTAGTTCAACTCTATGTTATTTTAACCAAGACTCAGACATTGTTCTTAATCAGATTCCTGATGAATCTCTAGATTTCCTCTTTCTGAATGTTCTTCAGTTTTCTGCAAGGTTTCTTTTGCAGACTTAATTCTGGAGTTCAAAATCATAGAACAACAATCTTTCTTCTTTATGTGAAGAAATTCTTAATGAGCTCTAAATGAGAAAGTCAAGGGTGGACTAATTCGTTTCTTGAAAACATCTCAGAAACTAATAAAGAGATAATCTTCAGCAAATAAGATTTCTTGTTTTTTGATGATTAAATCTTGAGAAAAATACGTTGTATATCCAAACGTATCCTTTAAGATAAGCATTCAATAGATACTACTACGTATCTGATGAATCTATCTTGTCAGCTGATTCTTCCATCTTTTCTAAAGTTTTAGAGAGGAAGATTCCATTGTTGACAACAACAAAAACTTCAAGAATCAACGACTTCCTCCGGTAATCCGTTTGATTACAATTTAGTACACAGTCATCTTCTGAATTGATACTGAAATTGTAAGTGGATTGAAATCTTACTCAGAGTATTTCTACACACCATATATGGATCTTTTTCTGACACTATTAAGTGTTTGATATCCATCAATAATAGAATCGGAGCTCTGATACCAATTGAAGGTGTGAGAAAGACAAAAGAAAGCTAGGTTTGAATTGTGTTTTAACTCTTAAATTTTTTCGCTTCTTATCCTTAATGCGCTAAGAGAATATCAGTGTTACGTTGAGAGACTCTGACTTGCAATGCGTCATTCAGACTATGCTATGCAGAAGCGTAAGCGATAAGGCGAATCTGAATTGGAAATGCTTTAATCAGACTTGCAATGTGGAAGCTCATCAGAGTTTGGTTGCAACGTTCTGACGTGTTATGTAAGCTTCTGATAAATGATACTGAAACATAAACAATCAAACAAAGCATAAACAAGAGTAAAGAACACACTATATATCCTGGTTCACTTGAGCCATTCCCAAGCTAGTCCAGTCCACCCTTCCAAGGTGATTTCTCCTTTAACATAAGGACTTAATCCACTATAATCGAAACCGATTACAGATGCAGGGGCAACAGCCGGTGACTAACATCCTGCACAACCGCAGCTGTGACTAACCCACAATGAACCATTCAGGGATTCAACTTAATGAATATAACGAACATTGACCTAATAGGTTCCAATCTCGCAAGATCTACCATCAGGATATCACAGCTAAACGTTCAGGGATTCGACTTAACGAATATAACGTTTACTAACCATTCTTCTAGGATTTTTAATGAGTTCCATTAGTGATCTCACAAGAGTCTGACCGACAACTGGTCCTCTTTGAGATATGACTATCATTGACCATATTTTAGGATTTCCACAATGACCCCAAGTCATTGTCTTCTCAAGTTTCCGATCACACTGATCACTTGAGGAATCCTAATTCACATAGAATTAGTTGTTTTGGAGATTACATAAATTGCTTCTACAAAAGCAGATAACTCTTAAGTTTCAGTACAAATGAACACACAGTGTTCTAGAAAGATATGAGCAATAGCTCCTTGCTATCTTCAGATTTTATAGAGATGTATGTTGATTTGACAGTTGATGACATCTTGTAGATCTTCTTCTTCATCTTCTTTATTGAGCAAGCTTCGAGCAACAACTCCTTGCTTCAGATCTTCAATATAGCTCAGATGATGAAGTTATTTGATGACTTGACTGATTTGCGATGTTGTCTTGTTTATCAACAGCTTCTAATCCAATTAATTGTTGTTGTGTTGAATGATGATCTTTGAGCTTCAACAACCATGGTCGTGTGTTAGTGGTGATAGCTTTAAGTGTTTAGTGTAACAACGATAACTGATCATTACGACTATCATCACATCGACACCTTCAGAAGCGCATTCTCCTTTCCTTTAAATAGCCAAGTAAAATATAGCCGTTAGAGAGTTGTTGGCGGTTTGAAAAGAGTCGTTATGCAATGATGAAAGTGGTACTGCCATATCTTCTTTTTACTGTAGAAGAAGTGATGGGATATGTCTTTTTAGCACGGTGTAGAATCATTGCTAACGGTAACATTTGTCTTCAAATATTTAAAGGCTTCTGATGGTAATTAATTGAAGCATGAGTAGAGACTTTATAACTGGGTCTTCAGAACCTTCAAGTCTTCCGTCTTCATAACTTGTCCATTCGGAATCTGTCTCCAGAGCTTCAGCACTTGTCTTGAAACCTGTTATCTTCACTGCTTCAAGTCTTCAGAGTCTTCAGAACCTTGTTCACTCAAAACGCTGTCTTTAGAGTCTTCAGCACGTGACCTTTAGAACCATAATCTTCAGAACACTTCAGTCTTCAGATTATTTCTGCACTTGGTCTTCAGAGCCTTCAGTCTTCAGAACTTCAAGTCATGAGAATCTTCAGCACTTCGGTTCTCCACAAGATTATCTCTTCAGAAGCTTCGCTATCTTCAGAATCAACCACTTTCAGAGTAGCATCCACATGAGCATTGCATCAGCAATATCGGCATCCTTGGATCTATGTAATTATGATCAGATACAGAAGCATACTTGCTTCTTGCAACTTGTGATACACATAGTAACTCGCATATGATCATTTACGCACATCTTGCTGGTGTTTATTGGATCTGATATCTTCTATGATTATGATCTACACACAACACACATTAGAACATAAAATGGTTCTTTCACAAATACTCATTGTTATCATCAAAACATAGAGATGACTTGCAGAGACAACTCTTGCTCTAACAGAATATACCAGACATCCTTGATCATAGAATGTCCACCACTCTTCTTCTTGATTAAAACATCATCGTCACCTATCATCCACGAATTTTACTCTATTTTTTGCGGCTTGATTGATTTACACAAACCAATCTTTTCTTCCCGTCATATGTGTTGAACAACTGGAATCCAAGTACCATTCATTGCTGCCTTGGACTCCATCTCGAACCGTAACCATTACGTTTTGCTCCGAATGCGTTTCTGTAGCATTTTTGAACTGCTGCAACTACTGTCCCGTAACTTGCAGTTGCTACTGCTGCTGTTCGACACCTCTTTAATTCCATAATTATCCTCCGTGATCATAACCAAGAGCATATTTTCATCATCTACCTCTTACCTCGCAACCTTAGCTTCATCGCTTTGATTTTCCCTTGGCCTCGCGCGACAATCTCTTGCGAAATGACCAAGTCTATGACAATTGTAACACTTCGCCCTACTCTTGTCAATCTTCTTGAAGTTATTGCCTTGACCACTATCTTTGGAGCTGCTCTCACCCTTTTTCCCCATCGAAACCTTCAAATTTTGTGGATCATTTCCACCCAAATTATGAGAATTTTGCTTCCCTTTTGAAGCCCATTTTCCTTACGATCTTCTACTCTTCTCGTTAAACCGTGCTTGCAAAGCAATCTCCGCTTTAGCTTTATCGCTTCCTCTCTCGTCCATTCTTTGTTCATGAGCCTCAAGAGAGCTTTGAAGCTCATCTTTTCTCAGTGTCGCAAGGTCCTTCGACTCTTCGATACCCACTACAATTTTTTCGAATCTTGACGTTAATGAATGCAAAATCTTCGACACAACATTCTTCTCCAAAACAGTTTCTCTACAAGACTTGATTTCATTCACCAAACGCGTAATACACGTCACATAATCGTCGATCGTTTCCTTGTCTTTCATTTGTGTTAACTCGAATTGCCTCTTGTGAGTTTGTAAACTCACCACCTTACCTATAACAGCCCATGCATAAGCTTTCTCCAAGATCTCCCAAGCTTGCTTCGCCGAGTCGCAATTGCCAACTTTCTCAAAGTTGTCATCATCGACGCAAGAATGAATCAAGAAGAGTGCCTTGTAATCCTTCTTCTTTTCTTCCTTGAATGCAGCCTTTTGAGCATTTGTAGCTTCATCTCAAGTTGTGTAACTCCATTGTTAATGATCTCAAGAACTTCTTGATACCCAAACAAAACTTTCATTTGTTTGAACCACTTGCCATAATTCTTCGAACAAGAATCGGTAGGTTGGTGTAGATTCTATCGTTGGAAATGGTACTTATTGTTACAGCGGAAATGGATCAAAACCAGTGCTTTTGATGTAAAACGTTAAAACATACAAAATCTCTAATGGTGAATTAATGGAGAATTGAGTTAATTTGGAGAAGATGAAGTTAAGAAATTGAGAGAGAAAAATAGAGAGAGATTAATTGAGGGTTAGAAGAATAATTGACATTACCCTCAAATGGGAGCTTACAAGACAATTTATACATCAAGTACAAAATGATTGGAAATAACATCAACAACTTATTTCAATTAAGCTAAAACTAAGTGATGAGTCCAAGCTTTTGAGGTTGGCATCAATTTTGGTAAAACTAACTTGACAGTAAGATGTTGGACAAGATGTCCTAACATGAAGAACTAATTGAAGATCAAGACGACAAGATGTCCTATCATGATGATTCGAGATCTTTGTCTGTTATTTTTAAATTTTTAATTATGCTATTTTTAATTCCAGATTTTAGATTATTCTGGGACTATTTTTTTTCCAAGGTGGCGTCCAAGATTGAGGTATCAGAGATTCTGATTATAATTTGGAGATGTTGTTTCTAAGTGTGGAGACACTTTAGGTAACTTTGGATTGAAGAAACTATTCTTAAGGAGAATTAGCTAGAGATTCTGTGTAACAGAATTGCTGCGTTTTGAAGCCCAAATCCAGTCTTGTTTATTGTTATAAATAGGATGGTTTTAACCTATGAAAAGTGTGGAAAATACATTGTTGCTTAGTGAGCTTAGGGTTTGTATTTTGTGAGCCTCTCTTGTGTTATGTGGATACTAGAGCTGGACTGTTTACATTGAGTTGTAATTTTTTTCACTGCTGTGATTGAAAGGGAATTGAGAAGGGTCTCATACCTAGGGAGTGTATTAGGTAGAAATTAAGTACAAGTAGTGATTAAGTGATAAGTTGTAAAATGAAGGTTATTTAGCTTAGAATTAATACTATATAGTGGATTTCATTCCTGGCTTGGTAGCCTCCAGACGTAGGTGTTGTTGTTCACCAAACTTGGTTAACAATCATTGTGTGTTTGTTTATTTTCTGCAATTTGTATTCTGCTCCTTATTGTCATTGTGTTTGAATCAGAGATCAAGTGTCTCGACATCTCTCAGGACATCTAAGATCTGCTACCAAAATTTCAATTGGTATCAGAGCAGACATCCTGCTTGCATCTGGGTGCGATTCAAGGAAGTTACTTTCTGGTGCAATGGACAAAGAAGGAGGAATATTAAATAGACCACCCATTCTTGATGGATCCTATTATGAACATTGGAAAATGTGCATGGTGGTCTTCATCAAGTCTATGGATGGTAAAGCTTGGAAGTCTTTGGTCAAAGGATGGGATCCACCAAAGGCTAAATATCAGGAAGGGAAGATTACTGATGTGTTAAAGCCCGAGGAAGATTGGGATGATGAAGCTGAAGGGCTTGCTCAAGGTAATTCCAAAGTATTGGATGCCTTATTCAATGGTGTGGACAAGAACATCTTCAGGTTGATCAAGAATTGTACTGTTGCCAAGGAGGCTTGGGAGATTTTGAAGACTGCGCATGAAGGAACTTCTAGGGTGAAATCTTCAAGACTTCAACTTCTCACCACCAAGTTTGAGAACTTAAGGATGAAAGAGGATGAAAGTATTCAAGACTTTCATATGAACATCATTGATATGGTCAATACTTCAAATGATCTTGGAGAAAAGATTCCAGAAGCTAAGTTGGTCCAGAAAATTCTAAGATCTCTTCCTAATAAGTTTGACATGAAAGTGACTGCCATCGAAGAAGCTCAAGATATAAATACTCTGAAGGTAGATGAACTCATGGGTTCTTTACAAACTTTTAAAATGGCTGTCAGTGAGAAATCTGAGAAGAAGAAAAGCTTAGCCTTGGTGTCTAATCAAGATGAAGGTAAGACAAGTTCCAAGGAAGAATTGTCTAAGGTTGTTGTGCTTCTAGGAAAATAATACAATCAATTGCTGAAGAGGATGGAAGGGGAGTCAAGAGAAAATGTCAAGACTCAGTCATCCGACAAAAACAAAAAGAAGGATTTTGGAAGAAAATTCAAAAATAAAGAGAAATCTAGCAAAGGAAAAGGAATCAAGTGCTATTAATGCAAAGGATTTGGACACATCAAATCTGAGTGTCCTACCTTTCTCAAGAAGGAGAAGAAAGGCTTGTCTTCATCATGGTTTGAAGATGATTCTTCAAGTGAAGGAGAATTAGCTAAACAGGTTTATGCTCTTACAGGGGTATTTGAATCTGATGGAGAATCAGATATTGGAGAACTCTCATATAATGATTTGGCTAACTCCTACAGAGAGCTGTGCACCAGAAGTACTGAAGTATATCAGCTAGGAGAGGATCAACATAGTGTTATCATCCGTCTTGAGGCTAAAAGTTTGAAGCACCTTGACATCATCTCTGATCTAAAGGAGGAAGTTGTATTGCTCAACTCTAAACTTGACAATATGACCAAAACTGTTAGAATGCTCAACAACAGTTCTGATGTGCTAGATGAGATTCTTCAATTTGGGAGGGACGCTGGATATATCATAGGACTTGGTTACAATAACCAAGTTGTGATGAACAAAAGAAAAGAGCCAGCATTGAGTTCTACTCAGCCTAAAAGAAAACAGAATCATAAGATGTCAAAAGGGATGTCTCAACATCAACACAGACATCAGAAAAATCCTTCAGGTAGAAAGAAGCAGGACTGGAAATTTCATCACTGTGGTAAGTATGGTCACATTAAACCTTACTGCTACAAGTTACATGGCTATCCCAAGTCTGGTTCACAACCCAGAAAGATGCAGGCTGGTAAAGCAGGAAAGAAGTGGATCCCTAAGAATGAGTTTGTGGCCCTAATAGCTCATTCCTCTCTAAGAGTCTATGCTAGAGAGAGGTGGTACTTTAATAGTGGTTGTTCGAGACACATGACTGGTGTCAAGAACTTTTTGGTGGATATAGAATCACATGCCTCCAACTATGTCACCTTTGGAGATGGATCCAAAAGGAAAATTAAAGGTGTTGGGAAGTTGGACTATCCTGGGTAGCCTAGACTTGATAATGTGTTGCTTGTCAAGGGACTGACTGCAAATTTGATAAGTATTAGTCAACTTTGTGACCAAGGTCTCAAGGTTAACTTTACGAAATCTGAGTGTCTGGTTATGAAGAATAAAGATAAAGTTATCATGAAGGGTACTAGATCGAAAAATAATTGCTATATGTGGACTTCTTTAGAGACAGAGTGTTCATCAATGTCAAATAAAGATGATGTGAAGCATCAGAAACTTGCCTCAAATCTGAATATTGATGGTAGAGGAATCAGTGGTGAATGGCAGATATAGAAGTTAACCAAGATGTCACACAAGAAGCTGCAGCATCTGACTACCTCAAGGATTCTGGAACTTCTTCATAGGGACTCAATGGTTGATGATCTTGAAGGAAAGAGGTGTGCTTACGCTGTCACTGATGACTCAACCACAGAAGTTGAATGCATAGCAACAATGGATAGTTGCTCTCAGTTCATAGGGATGAGACAAATACTGATTGGGCATAATGTCACACTAGATGTCGTGACATTATCCTATGAGAACTTGATCATCACAGATGGTGTAAAAAATTAGATCAAGATGTTAAGGGGCAAATTAGGGTTTTTCCTGTTTGAGGGTTTAGAGAAATTAATTTGTGGGAATGTTATTCAAGGGTATGTATGTTCCCAACAAATAGAGAGAGGGTTTCAAAATCAATAATTTCAAATTTACCTAAACCACTCTCGCACACATTTTCATCATACTGCACCATTTCTCACAAACTGTTTTGTCTTCCTGCTCGGAGAAAAACTCAACCATATTCTCAAGTGTTTCAAGATGTCTCAACAACAGTCTTCTAAAAGGATAACCAAGAAGGAGAATGTTTCATCATCAACAGCTAGGGCTAAGTTGTCTTTTGAGGATGCCATTGGTGTTGCTCCTTTGGCGTTGGTGCCATGCAAACCTAGAAAATTTCCTGTAAGAAGATCTAGGAACCTTCCCACAGGTAATACTTCAAAGACCTCTGACGCTTTTTCTAACCCTAGGTCTGAGAAAGAAATATTTGACAATGATAAGAGGATTGGAACAATAGTGGCTAAGACCTTGAATATAAGGAGTAATCTGAATATTGCTGTGATCATTAAACCTTTGGCTCAGATTCTTCCCAATACCTCTGCTTCTGTTGCTGAACCAGAGGTAGTGACTGAGGAAAATGTTGATGGGGATAGTGTTGAAGAGGATGATTATGAAAGATCAAAAGAGAACCTATACACCCTTGTTGGTTCTATGGTAAGAGATGTTGAAGTGGGTGGTGGAACATCTCCCTTTGAAGAAGAATCTCAGTCAAAGGGACAAGCATCTGAGGATACTTCTGGAAAGGATGTTGATCAGGTTATCAATGTTGATGACTTTCCCTCTGATGATGAAATCATTGCCAAGAGTCTTCACCCAGGTGTGACTAAGAGACTGAAGTGCAGTAAAGGTAAGGATGTGGCTGCTGAGGACACTCCTACCAAGATACCTAAGAAATCTGTGGTTGAACCACATAAACCTTGGAGCAAGGTTGCTATTGTGTCAAGGAAGAGAAAGGCTGAGTCTGATACTGAATCAGACTATGATGTTAAAGAAGATGTCCAGGACATAATGCATGTAAAGAAACCAGCTTCTAAGAAGAAGGTTGCTGCTCTTCCTAAAGCTCCTTTAGACAATGTTTCCTTCCATGCTGCAGAGAACGTGGAGAGGTGGCAATATGAGTACCAAAGGAGAGTTGTTTTGGAACGGGAACTAGGGAAGAATGCCCTAGAATGCAAAGAGGTGTTGAAGCTGATTGAAGCTGCCGGATTGATGAAGATAATCACTAAACTTGGGTCTTGCTATGAGAAGCTGGTCAAAGAATTTGTGGTAAACATTCCTAAAGGATGTGATGATGCAACCAGCGAAGAGTACAGGAAAGTGTATGTCAGAGGAACTGTTGTGACATTTTCCTCCACTGTGATCAACAAGTTTCTGGGAAGATCAGTAGACCCTTAACCTGAGTGTGAAGATATTGATGATCAGGTGTGTCAGGAGATCACCTGTAATACTGTGAAGCATTGGCCAAGCAAAGGGAAGCTTTCATTTGGGAAGCTCAGTGTGAAGTATGCAACTCTACATATAATTGGTACTGTCAACTGGGTGTCTACTAACCATACTTCAACCATATCTGCTGGACTAGGAAAATTCATATACATTGTTGGTAAAGGAAGAAAGTTTGATTGTGGGGCTTATATCTTTGATCAATTTCTAAAGCAAGCTTCATCAACTGCTATTAAACTGCCTATATGTCTTCCTTCCCTCATTTGTGGTATAATTATGGATCAGCATCCTGGTATACTGGTGACTGCAGATTATGCAATGAAAATGGATTCTCCTTTGACATTGCGTTATAAGATGTTTATTGGGAGTCATGTACCATATATTGTTTCAACATCTGCTCCAACATCTGTTCCTACAACTTCAAAGAAGTATACCATTTCCCAACTGAAGGATACCTGCAAAGATCTTGATGCCATCATTAAGTCTAGTACAGCTAGGAAGGCTAAACTTGAATAATTAATACAGGCCTTGACAGTTGAGCAAGACAATGGCACTGGCACTGATACTAATGATGCTAAAAAGGATGCAGCTGGAGAAGATGAGGTTGATGCTGATGATGCTGAAGATGAGGTTGATGATGATCTTGGAGAAGAGGGAGAGGATGATGATGCTATTGAAGATGATATCTGAATGTAGTCTTATTTTTTATTTTTGTGGTTATGTAAGGGTTTAATGCCCAGGATAATTTTTGGCACTTCATGTGCCTGTTATGTACTTTAAACTATTGTGTTATTGTTTGGTTATTTAGTTAGTTTAACTGCCTTTATCATATTATGGCTAAAAGAGGGAGTAATACTAACTTTACTAACCACTCCACTGTTAACCATTGACTGCTGCTGCCATTGAGGGGGAGTGTTTTAATATATTATTGCAGAAGAAGAATGAACTGGTTGAGGGGAGACGTTAGAGTGTCTTGTTTATTCCGCTGCTGATGTTCTGACTTTTCTTCTGGCCTCTGACTTTGTATTTCTGCTTGCAAGGGTTATTTAGTTAGTTTTAGCCTAAATCTGCCAAAGGGGGAGATTGATGAGTCCAAGTTTTTGAGGTTGGCATCAATTTTGGTAAAACTAACTTGACAGCAAGATGTTGGACAAGATGTCCTAACATGAAGAACTAACTAAAAATCAAGATGTTGGACAAGATGTCCTATCATGATGATTAAACATCTTTGTCTGTTACTTTTTTGTTTTTAATTATGCTATTTTTAATTCCAGATTTCAGATTATTCTGAGACTATTTGTTTTTCCTAGGTGGTGTCCAAGACTGAGGAATCAGAGATTCTGATTATAATTTGGAGATGCTGTTTCTAAGTGTGGAGACACTTTAGGTAACTTTGGATTGAAGAAACTATTCTTAAAGAGAATTAGTTGCAGATTCTGTGTAACAGAATTGCTGCGTTTTGAAGCTCAAATCCAGTCTTGTTTATTGTTATAAATAGGATGGTTTTAACCTAAGAAAAGTGTGGAAAATACATTGTTGCTTAGTGAGCTTAGGGTTTGTATTTTGTGAGTCTCTCTTGTGTCGTGTGGATACTAGAGCTGGATTGTTTACATTGAGTTGTAATTTCTGTCACTTCTGTGATTGAAAGGGAATTGAGAAGGGTCTCATACCTAGGAAGTGTCTTAGGTAGAAATTAAGTACGGGTAGTGATTAAGTGATAAGTTGTAAACCGGAGGTTGTTTATCTTAGAAATAATATTATCTAGTGGATTTCATTCCTGTCTTGGTAGCCCCCAAACGAAGGTGTTGTTGTTCACCGAATTGGGTTAACAATTATTGTATGTTTGTTTATTTTCTGCAATTTGTATTCTGCTCCTTATTGTCATTGTGTTGGAAGCAGAGATCAAGTGTCTCGACATCTCTCAGGATATCTGAGATCTGCTACCAAAATTTCACTTAGAAAAAACTGAGAAAACCAAAAAATGCTTGCGTAAGATTACGAGCCCATACTTGCATAATCAATTACCACAACTGAAATGTCAAAAAAACAGCTTTTCAACAATTCTAAGACATTCGTTAGGCTTTAAACTTAGAGTTTAGGAATGAAATAGCAAAAATATTCTTAGGGACAAGTTTCTAGTAATGACAAGCGTTAAGATCTCAGCTATAAGCCCATATTCCTTGTGCGATGCATGTTTTTGGTAAGCCATTTTTTCACTCTTTTGAGATTTTCTTCTTTATTTTGTACTAAAGCACATATTATATTATAATGTTTTCTACCATTAATTTATCATTGCTTTTCATTATCGGGGAAGATATGATATGTGAAACACATGCCAATTGTCTCAGTTCTATAATCAGCTTTACGTATTTTCAATGCATTCGCAACGTCGGTCGTGATTCGTTCTCCCTAATTGATTCTATGAGTACCAAGCCCATGATAGTTCAAAAATATCACATAAAGAGATATAAATATCTTTCTAGAAAAATAAATGTGTAATATGTTACTAAAGAATATCTCATAAGTTGTCAAATTTTAATTATATGCACACTTTATAATTTTATGGTTTTTCTTTTTCGAATTTCATGTACTTTTCATTTTTTAATACGTATTCGTAGATGATGGTGAAGAAATAGAGAGTATTATTTAAATTGTCTTATTCTCTCTTATTTTTTGAGGTTTCATTGACGACATCTAATTTGTGTGTAGCACACAATATTTCTAACTACACGCGCATATAAGAATAACTTTAGTAGTTCAGTTGATGTCAAGCTTTTTTATCTTGATTTGTAGTGAGCAAGTTTTTGTTTCTTAGATGAAAGGATAATGGAAGGTTGAGAAAACAATTGCAAAAGGCGGTGAGCATTACACTTTTTTGCAAACCCTTTGGTTACTTTGTGATGATAAATAAACTTATGAAACCCTCATGTGCTCTGGATATTGTCGATATAGAAGCTAATACTACATAGTGATGTTTGACGTGAATGAAGATTGTGAGAAGGTTTTTGGTGAGGGACATTTAATGATCTTTGACCATTACTTGATGGTTTATATATATATATATATATATATATATATATATATATATATATATCACATTGGTTGGGTGCGAATAATTGAGCTAGGCATGGATTACTACTATGAAAGTGTTTTTAGAGGAGTGATGAGTTGTCTTGTGAAAGTTGAGATTATAAGAATAGATTTGTCTCTTGGTTAATTTGTAAGAATATGCATTGAGATTGATTTAAGTCTCCTTATTGTTGGTCAAAAATGATTTTGAGAGAGGTTGTTCCACATTTACTACAAGATTCCCCACCTTTGTGGGGCATATGGTCATCTAGCAAAAAAATTGCACTCAGGCTATATCTGAATATACAATTATGATGCCCTAAGTTCAAAAACCCCAACAATGTAATATCTTTAATTAAAATAAAGGAAAAAATAAAGGGGAAAATCAAGGAGAGATTCAAGGAAAATATCAAAGCAAAAATCAAGAAAAAAATCAAGGAGACATTAATGACAAATTACGGTGATTAGCATGTGGTTTTTAACCCAAAAAAGAAGTCAAACAAATGCTTTAATTATGGAAAAAGGGGAGTATAACAAATTACAAGAGAAAATAATGAATAAATTAACAAGATTTTCAAAAAAATAATTTTCAAATCTTGGAGAGAGAGAGAGAGAGGGAGAGAGAGATTAAAAATCGGTGAGTCAACTAGGTAATGTGTAACTTGGAGTGGTGGAACATCAACATGAGATAAACACCTAAAAACGACAACATAAATAAAGTTCTAATGGATATGTAGAGAAACTACACAAGATATATTTCAAACTACATATAGTTCTTACGCATCTAATAAAACCTTTTTTGCAATTGTTTTAGAATATGGTGGTAACCTTTAGGAACTCTAGTAAGGCGCCCTTTGTAATATGCCTAGTGTTGGGAATAAGGTTGTGATGAGACATCACGAGGAGGAAACATTCACATTGGGTCAAACATTCACCTAAAGGTCAAAGACTCACCCAAATAAGTGAGAGAGACACCACATATTCACCCAAAACTTTAAGGTGATAGGTGTATGAGTCCCCTTACTTATAAAGTGTTCAACCTCAACTTTTCTAAGGAATGTGGGACTTAGAAGTCACACTTGTTTCTCCACACAACTCAAACTTGTTTTCCAAAAATCTCTCCCTCAAGTGTGAGTCCATCCACTATGTTCCCCCTCAAGCGGAAGCTTTTTCATCCACATACATGTACCGCCATTGAAAGACACCCTTATCTCGTCATTGGCACTACAACTTGACACGCCGTCTGACTACCATGTCAGGAAGACTTTCGACACAAGGAGTTGGTCCCTTACTCGAACCAGACTCTAATACCACTAATGGGACACATTAAGGGGGAAGCATTCACATTGGGTCAAACACTCACCTAAAGGTCAAAGACTCACCCAAATAAGTGAGAGAGAAATCAATATTCATCCAAAACCTTAAAGTGATAGGTGTATGGGTCCTCTTACTTATAAAGTGCTCAACCTCCAATTTTCTAAGCAATGTGGAACTTAAAACTTGTTTCTCCACACAACTCACGTTTGTTTCCCAGAATGTTGTACATGATAACATTATAAAAATTAAGTTAATGAAAAACATAATTATTAGGTTTCAAATTTTAGAAAAGTTTGTACTTGAGTCAAAGCGCTCCCTTAGCCTTTTAACTTAGATTTTAGAGATAAAATATCAAAAACCTTCTTTGAGACAAGTTTCTGGTAGGACAATAGTTCTAAGATCTCATGATATTTCATATCCAACACAATCTTGAAGCTCGTTCAACTACAATTCAATGTACCTTTATGGCATGTCCATCTCCTAATCCGCCTTACTTTTTTGATGCTTGGATGAACCCATTTCTTAGTGTGAATCCATCAAAATGTTTTTTAAGTTAATTGAATTTTATAATTTATGTGAATAATAATGCTGAATAATATTTGTCATAATAATTAAATACACTTTTTTTTTATTCAATAGTTTTATGAACAAATATATTTACCTTACAATACATTCTACTTGTGCATGAACACTTTCTCACCCAAAGGTGTGTTATTGCAACAAATTAATTTGTCATGGTTTAAAAAGATTGTCCTTTTACTAAACTACTATAAAAGATTAACATTAATGAAAAGTTAGTAGTAATGAAAGACAAAAATATTGTTTTATTTTATTTTATTTTATTTTATTTTATTTTTGGTGATGGAATGTCCTAATCCCAAATGAAAAGAAAAAGCTACAACACAATTCTCCTCGGAACAGAAATTCCTATAGCATCAGAATTCACTAAATACTTGATAAAATTCAAAATATCTTCTCCAAATTTCAAGAAATCCTCACTCATGACTCCAAATTTAGTTAAGGCATCTCCACAAACCTTTTCTTCTCTATAAATATGAGTCACCTTCACCTCTTTAAACATCTCCACAACCTATAATACTTGCTTCACCAAAGAGGAACTACCTTCATTGTTTTGCCTGAATTAATCATTCCAATGATATAGTAGAGTACACATTCAACTCCACTATATTATGTTAGAGCTATACAAATATTTCGATCACAACGAGGAGCCCAAGTATCAAAGAGTAAGTCAATCAACATTACATGGATCAGAGTGGAGGTATATTTTCACAATTTTGCTTATAATAGTGATGCTACTTGGTAAAACAAGTTAGACTATATATCCTGATATATATTATTATTTTTTTTCACTATGTAGTGTCCTTGTCAAAAAAATGGTATAGATTGCGGTTATTTCGTTTTGAGGTTTATGAAAGAAATCATTCATTTGGATCAAATAGAGATTCCAATCATGGTATGGATTTATAACTTATGAGTTATTTTAATATTTATCGGATATTTGATATAATTAATTACTTTTAACTAAATCATGCATATTATGTTATATTATGTAGTATTTTGATGAATTCAAGTGTGCTACTTACTCCAAAGTACAATTGGAAGAAATTAAGGAGGATTGGTGTCAATACCTTATTGAGCAAAGAATCATATAAGGTATGGAAGTTGGAAGTTGTTGTATATACTTTGTATAGTTTTGGAAGTTGTTGTATATGGTTATTAGAATGGTTATTTTATTTTGGAAGTGGAATGGTTATTAGAATGGTTATTTGGTGTATGAATAGTTGTTATTAGAATGGTTAATTAATTTGAAAGTTGCCGACCATAAGTTGAATATTAGAATGGTTAATGGATAAAGTCTTGTGTATAATTATGAAATATAAGGCCTATATATGGTGATTGAAGTTGTTGTATATGGTTATTAGAATGGCTATTTTATTTTGGAAGTGGCATGGTTATTAGAATGGTTATTTGGTGTATGAATATTTGTTATTAGAATGGTTAATTAATTTGAAAGTTGCTGACCATGAGTTGAATATTAGAATGGTTAATTGATAAAGTCTTGTGTATAATGATGAAATATAAGGTCTATATATGGTGATTGAAGTATATAATTATGTAGGCCTATGTTGAATAAAGGCTTGTGAATTGAAGTATATAATTATGATAAGTTTTGATAAAAAATTATGTTATACAGGTTTGTTAATATACAGGTTTATTATAAGGTTTTTAAAAAAAAGTTTTCTTAATAAAAGGAATTTTAGCAGCGCTTTTGACAAAAAACGCATGCAAAACAAATAATTTTTAAAACAATTTACGTGTACAAAAGACAGCGCTTTTACTGAAAAAACGCTGCCAAAAGTGGAACTAAAGAAAGCACTGCCTAAGGGGGGGAGGGAAAAACCAGCGTTTTTTTAAAAAAAACGCTGCCTAAAGTTGGAAAATAATACACATTAGGCAGCGCTTTAAAAAGCGCTGGCTAAAGAGTAACAAAAGACAACGCTTTTAGTAGAAAAGCGGTACCTAAAGGGGACCTAAGGCAGCGCTTTTGCAGGAAAAAAAACGTTGTCTTTACCTTTAACAGCGCCACCTTTGGCAGCGCTTTTAAGCGCTGCTAAAGACCAAAAAAAACGCTGCTAAAGGTCTTTTTTGGCATAGTGACTTTAGATCATCCCAAATCTTTAGCAATTGAGAGCCCTTCAAAAATTCCCTAAAGCTCCGCTTTTGTTGCACTCTAGTTTCCTAAAAATTTGGAAAACTCGACCTTACACTCTCCAAGCATGCCTCTAATTATGCCTCTGCAGCCTGACACACTTTCATCCCTACAAACTCCATCCAAATTTAGCTTCAAACAATCTCTTTTCGGGGGTTTCCATCCCACCATGATCGTAGAATTTTCCTTGCCAGCTATTATCTTATTATTCTTCATGATTTTATCATTGTCATCCACTCTATTATCTTACTGTTTTATTTGTTGTTGTGCAATTAAAGGCTAAAAAAGTTAGGAGTAATGAAAGGCTTAAAAATAAAAGTATTCCATTTATTAGTATTATGTGACCTTACAAGGTGAGCTAAATAGACAAAAACAACACATTAGTGAAATGCTAAAGGTAACAAAAAGTTAGGAGTAATGAAAGGTTAAAAAATAAACTATTACATTTATTATTATGTGACTTCCTTATAAGGGGAGTTAAAGAGGCAAAATTATTATTTTGTTTTTTATAAGAGAACATGAACTTTTAATGCTATAAAGATATCAAATTGCATTCTAATTTTTACATGCAAAGTTGAAAAAATATGGCTGAAATTCTCGAGTTTTTTAAAATTTTAATCTTATACTACTTTTTATGTCTTGTCGCGACCAACGTTGTTGGTAAGCCAATTTTTACATTCCTATAATATTTTCTTCCTTACTATGTAGTTTGTACATAATCTATTATCATATTTGTGTACTAATATTTTATAATCTCTTTTTCTTCCAGGGCAAGATATGAGATGTGAAACGAGTGTTGATTGTCCCAATTCTATAATCAGCCAAACGTATTTTGAATGTGTTCATAAAGTATGTCATGATTTTATTCTGCCCAGTGGCGGTTTTACGGCCCAGCCACGCTCCCATGCTTTGCCCAAAACTTTTTTTGGATCTGAGGCTAAAAAATAGAAAGGTACTGTGATTATTTTTGGATCTGAGGTTAAAAAAAGGCACAAAAATAGAAAGGTTAAAAAAATAAAAGGGTGATCTTTTGAAGGGTTTTATATATAATATGAATTTGCAGTCTTTAAATTTTTGTTTAAACTTTATAATTTTTCTGACTTAATGGTTGATTTTAAGAAAGAGTAATAAGGAGATAGATATATGGAGTTAGAAAAATAAATGTGTAATATACTTTATGAAAGATCATCTTCAAAAGTTATCATTTCTTTATTATATCTGCAACTTATAGTTTTATAGTTTTTCTTTTTGTAATTTGATGTACTTTGCATTTTCTCTCCTTAAAAAAGGATAAAGAAACAAAGAGTATTATTCCAATTGTCTTATTCTGTCTCTCTCTCTTTTTTTTTCGGATGTTTCATTAATAACAGCCAACTCATGTTTATCACACAATATTTACAAGAAGTCACCCACCGAAAAGAATAACTTGTAATTAGATTGAAGGAAAGTTTTTGTTAGATGAATTTGAAGTGAACAAGTGTAAACTTGTGTGCTCTAGAGAAATGTTCAGAGTTTCATATTAAATAATAATATGACTTTAACATGTGTTTATAAGGGGAGGTAATTTTCACCTTATCAATCAGTTTGGTAGAGTTGAGTTATGCTCAATCACATTTTTTTAATATAGTATCAAGAGTCTCATTTAAGATCTGATGAGCCATCTACTATTCCCTCCGTTTTAAATTATAAGTCACTTTACCAAAAAAATGTATCCTAAATTATAAGTCACCTTACATTCCCAATGCAATATAAATGACATCTTCCCCAATATACCCTCAAATATTTATTATTATTTATTCTTTCAACTCTTTTAATTTCTCTCTCCTATATAATTATGAGGGACATTACTGTAAAGTTATACATAATTTGTCTTTCCCATAAAGTAATAATTAAGTTTCTTAATTTGTGTGAAAAGCCCAAAACGTCTTATAATTTGAGACAGAGGGAGTATAATTTTTACTATCTAGTCACCCACCATTTATTTTCACGCTATAATTGTCTAATCATGAGTGTGAGGAGGTATGTTAAAGTTTTATATGATTGAGTTAAGTCCAACCATATTTTTTTAACTAGAAAACTAAAATAAATTTAAAAAAAAAATCAGAAAGTTTTTTTTCTGTCTTAGTTTTCACATTGATTTCTTCGTACTATTTATAATTGAGTTAAAATTTAAAACTATTGTCCACTTATTGTATTATATAAGTATGAATATACTTATATATTATTTAATGTGAAAAAATTAGTTAATTTCTCAAATTTGACATTGGCGAAACAATTTTGCTTGAACTCTCGAATTTTACGATCTTAGTTAGATTCGTTATTTTCAAACATTTTGACTTTTGTTACTCTTACCTTTTAATTAGATTTAATAGTCTCTAATTTCAAGTGGATTTGTATAAGATACAGAACTATTATTTCACTATTTTAGAAAAGAACTAAAGCAATTTTTTTTATATGGGTTAAACTTTCGGTGTCAGTGAAGCTCTAATAAATTAAAAAATTATGAATTTTTGGAAATTTAAACATTAAGTTGTGTCAAAAGTGGAAGTGAGATACATTAAAAAAAATAGTGAGATCATGAGATGGTTGAAGTTTTATTACGAGGATAAAACCCTATTGCTACAATATTTAATAGGCTTAATTGCAATATTGGTCTCTCTGTTTTAGTTTTTTCGCGATTTTAGTTTTCTTATTTTGTTTTTAAGCAGTTTTGGTCCCTCTGTTTTGGTTTTTTCGCAGTTTTGGTTCCTTATTCCAATTTTGACCCAACTGTTCATGTACGGTAGTGTACTGTTCATTTTGTCCATACATGAACAGTGCATGACCGTACATGAACAGTACACGACCGTACATAAACAGTTGGGTCAAAATTGAGATGGGGACCAAAACCGAGAAAAAACCAAAACAGAGGGACCAAAACTGCTTAAAAACAAAATAGGGGACCAAAACCGTGAAAAAACTAAAATAGAGGGACCAAAATTGCAATTAAACCTATTTAATATTTAATATAGAGGATTAATCATGTCTATCATGAAATTAATTCAGAGTTGGATGGTCTTTCTAAAATAAAATACTATTTTGATAATGATTTAGTTTTTTTTTTTTTAATATAAACCCGCTTTTTAGATTCTTATGTGGTGTCGTTTTTTTTTTTTTGAGTTTGAGCCTCGTCTTTATTATTTAAAAAACGTAATTTTGTAATCAAATAGATTTGTAATAAAGGATTTAAGTTTATTCAAGTTGATTTTAGAATTAACTGTTAAATTAGTTTTTGTCTATAGAGTTCCTGTCAACCATAGAAACTATTGGATGATACTACTCAATACAATGTCTCTTTTCATGACAAGCTTATGAAGTGTTAGATTTATTTTCCAAGACATGAGAAGATGAATCACTTGTAGCATTTAAGATTGATTTTATTGTGACTATAATACTAGTGACTCTTGCGATCAAAATAGATTATCTTCTGTCTTTCTCTTCTGCCATCTCTCTCATGTTTTATCTAGTGACTAAAAATTGATAAAAAATATTTAAATAAAAAGATGTTGTTTTAAAAAGTGAAAAAATAAATAAATAACTAAGATTGATGGCTGAATGGAAGCAACGTAAAAAACGCTGCAGAGGATCCAAATCCGCTTACGATATGCTAAGGAAGAGGTCTTTAGTCACATATTGTAAAAAAAGTGATGTGATCCAACTTTATAGGTAGGCCAATATAGCCTTTTAGACCGGGTGAAACTTGCAATCCCTTCATGCTTTTTTCAAGGTTTTAGTCAGCTTGGCCCTATACCATAATGGATTGTGACATATGACCTTGTTTCAAGAAAGTCTCATGACATGATTATCTCTCCCACAAGTCGAGCATATAATTGGATAAAATTGGAATTTGAAAACAAAAGAAAACAAGGTCAGAGAATTGAAAGAGAGGTTTCTGACCCCACTTTAGGACTCCCTCATCTTAGTCAACATTTTTATCCTCCCCTGCTGACACATGGCGTTTCGTGGCAACCTCTTGACCATTGGATGAGTCAACAAATCTAAGAGTGTGGGTTGATTCAACAAGCATTAATTTCTTCCTCTCTCCATCTTGGACCACCAACGCGCCATGGGCCTCAACTGATAAGCGCAACCCCTCATTTTTAATGCAATTAGCCTTTTTCTTTTTCTTTCTTTATTTTTTTTTTTGGAATATGATTTGGGCCTTGGGCCACATTTATTTGCTAAACTCATATTTCCCTGAATACTGCTGCACCCCCATGGTTTATTTATTTATTTATTTATTATTATTTACTTGTTTCTTAATTTGCTACAATTAATTAAATGAATAAATAATAATAATAATAAATAAATATTTTCAACAACATAAAACCCTTGATCCAATGTCAAGGAGTATTTTTACTTTTCATTACGTTTCGAATAATTTTGAATCACCGTAAATTAAATATCGATTGTTATCGAGTGCATTTTCACTAATTAACTCAAAACATCTAATCACTTTTGAACATCTTTTCACAAAGGATGAAAAAGGAAACGGTCTAGTGCCTATTATTCTTTTCCCGGTTGTTTGGATACGAGTTGCCTACTTTGACCATCTGAACAATTGTCATTCGTTAAAAACTATCAACTTGATTCATCTCAAACCACTTTTGTAATCAAAACTTAAACGGTCTTATTTTCATAATAAATCGGACGAAAAAGGAAATGATCTAGTGCCTACTATTATTTTCCTTGAGTACTTAAATACGAGTTTCCTAACTTGACCATTCGAGTATCCTTCGTTTATTCAAATACCTTAATTATATGGTACAATGCCTACTATTATTTTTCACGATTGTTCAGATACGAGTTGCCTAACTCAACCATTCGAGCAATCGTCATCCACTCAAAAACATTCTAGCACATCAAATATATTTTCTCACCCTGCGCGATCGAACACCTTTTAAAAAAAATTGTTTAAGTCTGTTCTACCGCGA
This sequence comes from Lathyrus tuberosus, assembly GCA_022829125.1. Lineage (NCBI taxonomy): Eukaryota > Viridiplantae > Streptophyta > Magnoliopsida > Fabales > Fabaceae > Lathyrus > Lathyrus tuberosus. The sequence continues at coordinate 5,777,355 of JALAZF010000345.1, read as the reverse complement.
TACAAACAAATGATTTAAGCTTCCAATTGCGAGCACAAGCAACGTTTAACCGCTATAGTGCGCTCTAAACATTCGTTGTACCTAAGGATACGTAGGAGCGATACCTGCAATCTCGTCAAGCACCTTAATAAAAACATTTTTGCGACCCCTTTTATTTTTCTTTTCTATCTTTTGATCACTCGAAGAAAACAATTAACATAAGCTAACATTTAATCGCAAATTTGATTAATAAATTTTCATTGAGTACAACACATTTGAGGGGAGTTAATACCTTCCCCTCACATAATCGACTTCTGAACTCGAATTTGGTTGCGAACGACTATTTTCTCTTTTTTTAAAGACTTTATCGATATTTTTCTCTTTCCTTATTTGCAATAAATAAAGTTCGGTGGAGACTTTATTCAATAATTTTGCGACCACGCGAACGCTCATAGGTTGTATTTTTTGCAATGCGACAATTATCAATTTATTATATATTACTCTTTTTAGATTTCAAATAATAAACATTAGAATTATAAATATCTATCTATTTATGGAAAATGAAAAATTTATCCAATTATTTTTAAAAATCTTACTATATGATTAGGTCAAAATAAAAAAATAAAATAAAATTAGTTGTTCAATTGAATGATATATATATATATATATATATATATTCTATTTTTTATATTTTAATTATTAATTTAATAACTATTAATAAAATTTAAACATGTCTGCAACCCTTATCCAGGGTTCTGGATCCGCCACTGAGTGCGAGCCATTGGTCAAGGGTCCGACTTCTAACAATCACACCTTTTTTTTAATAATATACTAATGTAAACAAATTTGGATACTTATAAATCAAGTACTTTTAAAAAATATTTTTATTAATATTTATATATTTTTTTTCTATTTTTTATTTTTATTTAACAAGTATCAATATAATTCAATTTCTTAACTTTTTTAATTTTTATCAAAGTTAATAAATAAATCAGTTCTATGGTTTTTAAATTAGCATCCACTTAACGATAAGATTTTAATTTTCAACAAAAATAGATTCTCCGCTTGGGGGTATATCCTCATTCCTTTTCTCGTATTTCTTTCACCTAGTGGAAGGATCTGCCTCTTCTGAATTCTAAAGTTTGCGATCATTTGGACATGTTTGTAGATGGTCTAAGGAGGAATTCAACAATAGTCTTCTGACATCTTTTTGGGATGATTTATGGGTTGACTATATCTCACTTAGTGTAAGATTCCTTAAGCTTTATATTATCTCTAGTCAACTTGGTAGGATCTTGCCAAAATTGAGGTGTGATTTGATTATGAACTTAGATGGCAAACATCTTTTTTATTAATGAGCAGAAGTTGATCTATAATATATTCTTCATTATTCGGTGTGTGGCCCCCTTATACGATCTTGATAGGTGGTGTTGGAAACATGTTAGATATGGTGTGTTTTTGGTTACCTCGATTCACACAACACTTCTAGATTTAAATCTTCCTTTAACCTCCTCTTTTAATAGAGTGAACTTGATTCCACCTCTCTTTTGGGGTAGTCGGGCTTCTTTTAAAGGGGATATGTTCTGTTGGCAACTCTTGTAGGATAAGGTTTTGATGACCTTTCGACAAGTGTACTGATAGTGTCGAAGTAATAATTAAAAAATAATCTCCACAAGAATTGTAATTTAATGAAGTAATTATGTGTGAATTAAACTAATATACCCGAGTTTTTTATTTTTTATTTAATCTGATTCCAAAACAAAAACGAGAAAACTAAGAGAATAAATTCCATGATGAGAAAACTGATTAGGTCTTTTATACCGAGTCTCCTTATTTCACCTTTTGATGAACTGTGTACTTATTGAATTTCAATTAAATAATTATCTTAGTGCAAACTAACAAAATCACTACACCCAATTCATTGGTGTACAACTCATTAATTTACACAACAATTTCTTAATTCCTTAGACCAAATTAAAGCTAAAATTGACATTATATGTGTGGTAATTTAAAAATAACAACTTATAATTACCTATTCCTAATTAACTACTAAGTTAAATAATTGCCCTAGGTCAGATGCATAAACTAAAGCTTTGAAATCCCTATGTATCTAAATATGTTTGTGCGCTCGTAAACAAATAAATAAAATATTAAACTCTAACAAGTAATAACAATTAATAACAATAATAATAATAATAATAATAATAATAATAATAATAAATATGTTCAATAAATCTCAAACAAACATATGATCCAACAAAATAATAATAAGGTTCATCTATAAAAGACCTAATTTAGATAAACTTAGCTACTCATTGATAGATTTACAAATAGCATGAGTTGATAAGTCTTCATCATCAAAATCTATGTAAGAATTCCTCTCCAATGACTTAAATGCTCTCAAAATCCGCCTCTTAAATATTCCTAGCCGTCATTTTATCTCCGTGTTTCAAAAATCCTCAGACAGTTAGCAAAAGGCCTTTAAATAGAAATTCTCGTGTGTCATCAATTTGTATCATCGCACCACAAAAACTTTGCATCGCGCCGCAATACAAGCCCCATTGCACCATGATGAAATGCATCGCCCACACAAGAAATCCAGTAGCCAAAGCTTTGTTTTCTTCACTTTTTCTTCAATATTTTCACTAAGTATTTATTTCTTCTTTGTGATAGATTTTTGCTTAATTCTTCTACTTTGGCATGGCTTTTGCTCATTAATCTTCCGATTTCATCTGAATTCTCTCGTAAAAATCACGTAATGGCGATTGTCATCAGGTTTCCACTTGGATATGCATGTTTTAATCGAAGGGTTATTGTTAATTTTAAGGGTGTGATGTTCCTTATGCGTAGAGGGTCTATTAAGTCAGTTTCTCATTTGTTTGTTACCGGTAAGTTTGTGACATTCTTGTAGTGTATAATCTTTAGATGGTTATGTTGGTTTTTAGGTTTTCCTATAAATCTCTCGTTTCATTTTAAGTTTTTATTTTCTTGGACGAGGTGTCTAAGATTAGAGGTGGCATTTCCATTATGGAAATCTCAAAAAATTATGTTGTCTTCACAAGTACATCAATTGCAGCGGTTGATATGGAAGATAAGAGCATCTTTCTTGCTTGGAAATGGTACCTTGGTAGATATGAGACTACCTCTTTTGTTTTCTTTAATTGACCTGATGACCCTATTTTATGTCTAAGTCAATATCGATTTGAGAGTCTTCGACATGCTCCTTTAGCGGAGTGTTGTTAGTGATTTCTAATGTGTTTTTTTGTTGATGGTGATTTGTAGGCATTGGGATTTTACTTAATTTTCTTTCTTACTAGTGTTATGTTTCATTGCTTTCTTCTCTCATATTTGGATTTATTTAATAGCATTGATATTTATATTTGCTTCGAAATTGTTATTTAATATTTTTTTTAGGTAGTGGTTTGGCCTGATACCTCTTATATCCCATATATATATATATATATATATATATATATATATATATATGCGCCTGCGTGTGAAAATTGGTTCAATTGGTAAGGGATAAAATTTTAATTAAAGAGGCAACATGATTAATTTATCATGTTATAATGATTTATCTCACTTTAAACTAATACGCGTTATAATAAGTTTTCAAATCATATATTTTTTATCCTAATCACCTAACCATTAGTAGTTTGATATCGACATTGTTAATTAGGTACTATTATAGTATTAAAATTTTCAACCGAATAATTAAGTTTATTCTTTCTTTCCCACACGCATATATCCAAACAAATGTACATGCATTCCCTCTCTATAAACTTTTGACACTTTGCAAGCGACCTATCTGGAATAGGCCCACATTGTAGACATTTGAGCACCATATGATGATGACGTAGACTATCTCAAAATCTCATTGGCCAATTAAAAAAACTCATAAGTTTTCTTCTATTCACTACCCTCAACCACTTTTCACATTTCCTTTGACAAAAGCACTTTATACTCCACCTACGATTAGCTTTTTTTTGTCGTCTAGCACATGGTTTATAATTATGCTAACTAATAAGCACTTTTCACTTTATAATCTCTCTATATAAAAAGCACGTCTATAATATTTCCTCCTCAACCCCAACCAAAAACTTCTTCATTAAGAATAATCCAATCATGGCTGAGGTGAGAAAAGATGAAGAGAATCAAGCGATTAAGTTGTTTGGCGCAACGATAAAATTACATGATGTGGAAATAAAAGAAAGCCCAGAAGATCCGACGGTGGAGAAGAGATCAGCCAAGATCGTACCGTGTCCAAGATGCAAGAGCATGGAAACTAAATTCTGTTATTTCAACAACTACAACGTTAATCAGCCTAGACATTTTTGTAAGAGCTGTCAGAGGTATTGGACGGCTGGTGGGGCCCTCCGTAACGTACCGGTTGGTGCCGGTCGTCGGAAGCTTAAGTCGCCGGGTCATGAAGATAGCGGTTCGAATTCGCCGGATAGTTGTCTTTATGAAGGTGATTCTGATGATCATGGACATAAGTGGCACGTTGAAACGATTCCTCAGAGTGGTTTCCGGGAAGTTTTTTCCGGTAAGCGGCAGAGAAAGAATTCAGGTTGTTATTCGTTAGCTATTATGTAATTTCTCTCTGGTTATTTTCACTATGGATAGAGAATAAATCATTCTTCCATATGAATTTTTACGTTTTTAAGATTTAGGCAAGGAGGTATTTAGAGAATATAATCTCAAATTAAAACGGGTTGATTCAAAATTATAAAATTAAACTGTATATTTGTATCTAATGATAATTTCTTATTCTCAATTTAGATTAAGTGTATATGATAATTACTTTGACAAAATAAATTGTGTACTCATGAGATTGGTTAAACTCAATCAATAATATATATATATATATATATATATATATATATATATATATATATATATATATATATAGTTATTATTATTATTATTATATATATATATATATATAATAATAATAACTATATATATATATATATATATATATATATATATAGTTCATATCCTATGAGAATGTCATTTTTATGTGAGAACATTAGAATGAATTTGAATTATTAGATTTTAAAATAAATGGTGGAGATTATGTGTGGTTTTTGTTTTTCTCTCTCCTCCATTAATAAAATAAATGATGGAGGAGAGAGAAAAAAAAATGACACTTAATCTCCACCATTCATTTTAAAATCTAATTGTTCAGATTCATTCTCATGTTCTCACATAAAAATGACATTCTCATATGATACGTTCCATATATATATATATATATATACATATATATATATAATTTTAGGTCGAAGATAATAAAGACTTTGTGTGTTGTTAGCTCACTACTACGGAAAACTCATTTAACAATGGTTGGGAAAGATATATAATCACGCGGGCTCAGACGTTGTTATGTAGTGTGTGGTTGTATATATGATACTTACAATCACAACCGAGTAACTATTCTAATAAACTAGAAAGCGCGCGTCCTATCACAACGGATTTTCTAAAAGATCGTTGTGATAAAAATAATGGCACTAGGCCCAATTCGCAGCTGCGCTGTTTTGATATATTTTTTCCTGGACAGTGCGCGAGATATTATAACGATTATGATATATAACTGTTGTTACATTTTCTGCAGAATTTACATATATTATTCTGCTTTTATAATTAATCCTATTTTTCAACCTGTATTATTGTTCACCATATCACAACAGAAAATACAACTCACATTTGTGATAAAGTTATCATAATAATATTAATTGTATCATATTCATAATATCACATAATTGTATCATATTCAATTGTATCAGAACAAACATTCTACAATTTATCAGAACAAACAACCTACAATTTACGCATTACATAACATCACTTAATTGTAACTTGGTGTTTTGGTTTCTTGTCTCTTGGTGTCTTGTCTCTTAGTGTCTTGACTCTAAAGACCTATAATTTCAAATAATTATACTTGTTAATAAAAATACTTAGAAACTATAACATACAATTAATATATTATGAATAAAGAATAAATTACATACTTGTTAATTTTCCCATATGCCTTCTTCCTGATCGATTCGAATAGCATGCACGACATCTCCATCAACTTCATCATATGAGGTAGGAGCTTGTGTTGTGTAAGAAGGTGTGGACGGAATATCAAGTCTTTCATCACTAAGAGGAATGCGTTTTCCTTGGAGAACGATTGACCATTTCCCTGATATGTCCCATGGGTCGGTAACATAGAAAACTTGTTTTGCTTGAGAAGCTATGATGAATGGTTCAATCATAAAAGATGTCTGGCCAAGGTCAACCTGGGTGAATCCTAAGTCATAAATGTGTACACCATTACTATTATTGGGAACCCACTTGTATTTAAATAAAGCCACTTTGAAAATAACATAATCAATCTCCCAAATCTCATCAGCGACACCATAAAACACGGTAGTTTCCAATACAGGATTCTTATCTTTCGAACTAGAGAAATACATTGATTCGGCTTCAACCATAACCCCACTATTTTGAATTGTACTACGATCATCTTTTGATTTTGTATAAAAGGTATAGTGACCAATGTCGTATGCAGTCCAAGTAATGACACAAAATTTTGGCTCGTACAACAACCATTTAAGTATCTCGGATGCACTACGATCATTGGATACACTTTTATTAAACCAATCTATGAATCTCTTGTTATGCTCTATTAACAACAACTTGTCACTTATTCGGGGATATTTTTTCCTCAAAAGTATTTTGTGAGTATCTATGAAAGGTTGAACTTCATCTATATTATTCAATATATAAAAATGTGCTTGAATAACTACATCCCGAGCCATTGACTTAACATTTGGACCTTGAATACCTCTTCTTTCTGTGTCAGCATGACGTGACTCTGGAATTCCTATAGAATCTGCGTCCGACAAATAATTTGTACAAAACTCAACAACTTCTTCTGTGATGTACCTTTCAACAATCGAAGCTTTCGATCGGTGATGATTCTTCATATATTCTTTAAAGATCTTCATATATCGCTCTATTGGATACATCCACCTTAAATAAACTGGACCACAAATTCTGATTTCTCTGACTAGATGAACAAGAAAGTGAACCATATTGTCAAAAAATGATGGAGGAAAATACATCTCCAATTGACACAAGATTATGGCAGCCTCATCTTCTAATTCATCTAATTTTTTGAAATCGAGAACTTTATTACATATGACATTGAAGAATAAGCACAATCTCGTTATAGTTACTCTCACATTTTTAGGTAGGATCCCACGGATAGCCACTGGTAGAAGTTGTTGCATCAATACATGGCAATCATGAGATTTTAAACCAATTAACTTGAGATATCTTTCATTGATACAAGTTTCTTGATGTTTGATGAGTAACCTTGCGAAACTTTAATACCTTGCAAACACTCGCAGAAAATTTTCTTTTCCTTTTTAGATAGAGTGTGACATGCTGGAGGCAGATAAGTTCTTTTTCCTTTCTCTATTGTAGACAACTGTTTTCGTATACCCATCTTCTCCATATCAAGATGGGAAGTCATATTATCTTTAGTCTTGCCTGGAATGTTTAGAAGTGTGCCAATCAAATTATCACACACATTTTTCTCCACGTGCATCACATCAAGACAATGTCTAACATCAAGACTTGACCAATATGGAAGATCAAAGAAGATGGACCTATTTTTTAATATATTTTTTGCAACTGCCCCTTTTTCTTTTTCTCTCTTCCCAAAGACAACATTAATGTGTTCTTGCCGTTGATAAACTTCATACCCGGTTAAAGGTTCATGAGCCTCATCAAACTCTTACTCTCCATTAAAAGCCTTCCGCAATCTACGATAAGGATGACCGGGTTTTAGAAATTTTTGATGCCCAAGGTAAACGTTCTTTTTTTCAAACTCAAGTTGGTGATAACAAGTATCATCTTTACATATAGGACACACTCTATGTCCTTTGACACTATATCCATCCAAGTTACCGTAAGCAGGAAAGTCGTTGATTGTGCAAAATAACATTGCACACATCTTAAACGTTTCCCCAGAATACGCATCATCAACTTCAATGCCTTCATCCAACAAGAGTCGTAAATCATCAATTAATGGACTTAGAAAAACATCTATGTCGTTACCAGGTTGTTGTGGTCCATAAATCATCATACTTAACAGTATATACTTGTGCTTCATACACAACTAAGGAGATAGGTTGTAAATAGTGAGGAGAACAGGCCACGAAGTATGATTAGTGCTCAGATTACCAAAGGGGTTCATTCCTTCGGTGGTAAGCCCAAGCCTAAGGTTTCTTGGCTCAACTCCAAAATTCGGAAACAACAAATCAATTTTCTTCCATTGTAACGAATCAACTACATGGAGAATGTTTCCATCACGAGTCCTTTCATCTGCATGTCATCTAAGATTATTTGCGTCATTCGAATTAGAAAAAAGTCTCTTAAATCGTGAAATTATTGGCAAGTACCATAACACTTTAGCAAGAGGATGCTTCCTACTAACATTGTCATATTCATTATCATCACCATTGTTGGCCTTTAGCTTGTAACATGACACACAACATTTCGGACATTTATACAAGTCTTCATACTCTTTCTGTTATAATATGTAATCATTAGGGCAAGCATGTATTTTGATATACTCAAGACCCATTGGACACAATATCTTCTTGGCCTCATAGCAACGATCCGACAATTTGTTATCTTTTGGTAACATTTGCTTTAGCAATTCAAGTAATTCCGAGAAATTTTTATCCGACCATCCACTTTTTGCCTTCAGATTAAACAACTTTAACACCGTCGACAATCGTGTACAATTTGTGCATCCCTTATATAAAGGGGTGTCTTTATCACTACATAAAGTATCATAAATATGAGCATTCTTAAAAGAAGATTCCCCAATATCACGGAACATATCCTCTAGTTGATCTTCCATATATTAATCTTCATCCACTCTTTGACTTTGTGACGCCCGACTTTCCTTTTTATCCACCTCACCATGTCACGTCTTTATTATACAATTTTGACACAACCATCACAATAAAGGTGATGGAATATTTCTTTCTTTGTACCCTTTTTTATATTCGCGCAAACAACACAAGGATAATAAAAGATACCATTATTGTCGGGAAGATGTTTATCAGCGTATTCAAGGAATTTAAGAACTCTGTTCTCATAAACCATACCTAATCTATCAGTTTTCATCCAACTATGATCCATAACAAGTTATGAAATTTATACACGTATAATAATGTGAATGACACACCAAAATCTAATCCAAAAACTTAAGCATATGCATATTTAAATCTAAACCTAAAGCATATGAAACATGTACTCTCCTATTGACTTGAGCATATACAACATAAACAAAGAAAAAAGGAATGAAGATGTTCAAGAATACTGTACTTCGAAGCTGAAAAATCTTATGCACGTAAGGAAGGAAGATGTTGAAGAGTATCGTACTTTGAAGCTGAAGAATCAAATGAACGAAGAGGGTGAATATTTGAGCATATACAACATAAACCAAGAAAAAAGGAGTGAAGATGTTGAAGAGTACTGTACTTCGAAGTTGAAGAATCAAATGAACAAAGAGGGTGAAGATTTGAGCTCTAAATGAATGATACGAAGAGGGTAAAGATTACGCCACCGATGTCGTCTCTGGCTCGCTTGTTCGCCTAGGGTGTCTTATGAAAGAAATACAGAATAATTTTTATTTTAATTTATCAGTAAACCCTTTAATTGCGGTTGGACAACCCAACCATAGTGTAATTGTAAGCCCTCTAACAACGGTTGGTTTACTTCACTGTTGTAAAATCATTTACAATTTATTTTTTAAATAATGGACTTAAATGACACACGCTTAATGTAGTCTAAAAAATGGAAAAATGTAGTTGCTGGGAATCGAAGCTTGCTACACATCATTTATTACTACGGTGTTTTAAGACAACCGTCATTAAATTACTGTTTATAAATCCAGCTACTCACTGGGCGCGAAAAGTTTAACATATTACAACAGTGTATGTGAATCCGTTGTAAACCTGGCAATGTTGTTTGCGTATTTTACAGTAGTGGCTAGATCATGAGAAACATAATGAGTCGATACTTCAATAGAGGAATCAGAATCATTGTCTTTGTTTTTATAAATTATTATTAAGTGATGGTGAACAAACAATGGGTTACAGAAAATTGGGTTGAGAGTGATAGAATTAGAGTTTTGGCCTAACTCAGCCCTACAAAATTGGTTGGTAAGGTGAGGGGTGCCACTCTATATAAACCCTTTATGAGTCATATCTTTAGTCAATGTGGGACTTGGGTTTTTCCCAATACACCCCCTCAAGCACAACACTATTGCGCTTGGTGCGTGGATATAAACGGTGGGTGGCCCGAATTATCGATGTCTGGGACTTGGTTTTTCCAATACACCCCCTTACACCCAACACTTTTTTTGGGCTTGGTGCGTATATATAAATGGCGGGTGGCCCGAATCGTTAGGCTCATGATACCATGATAGAATTAGAGTTTTGGCCTAACTCAACCCTACAAAACTGCTTGGTAAGGTGAGGGGTGCCACTCTATATAAACCCTTTATGAGTCTTATCTTTAGTCAATGTGGGACTTGGGGTTTTCCCAATACAAACCCTCAAACCCAACATTATTGGGCTTGGTGCGTAGATATTAACGGTGGGTGGCCCGAATTATCGATGTCTGGGACTTAGTTTTTCCATTAGAGAGAAAGATAAATTGATTAGAAAATTGATATATTGATTAAAGGAATAATGGAAGGTGTTTAATAGTTTATTTTTAATGATTCAAAAGAAATATTGAAGAAGAATAATAAGATGAGGAAAAGAGATGGAAAATAGGTATAGTGATATGATACATCCTGGGAAAACATTATGCTCGTGGTATTCAGATAACTTTTCTCTTAATTATCTAGTCACTATGGAACTCAGCGCGTGGGATGTGTACACCCTAAGAAATTATTATGGGTCGAGTCATGGGTGTAATCGAGGTTATCACAACCTATTTTTGGGAATTACCTTGATAAAGGTCATTTTAAGCGAGCTATACACCGACAAACATTTATCACTACTAAAAATACACAGTTAAAAAAATATATTATCAGGCAGGACCGACCGTTGTTACGTAACGTATGGTTGTATATTTTTTATTTACAATCACGGTCGTATGACCGTTATAGAAAACCTAAAAGCGTGTGACATATTACCACAGTTGTTTTAACTAACCGTTGTAATATATTAAAGGTCATAGGTTCGACTCTCAGCCGCACTTTTTTGGTATATATATTATTTTGGACATCGTTCACTCTACAACCACGGTCATATTTAACAATATTCGTTAAATTATTTTCTTTTTTAAAAAATATATTTTTACTTTTTTAAATTTTTCCATTTTTTAACATGTATTTTTGTGAACCGTATCAGAACAGAAACAACAATCGTATCATAACAATAATTGTATTGTATTACATCAAATCCATATATTGGATTAAGAACCAAACATTGTATATATTTTACATCAAAGGAAAAATGGCACAAAACAACCTACAACACATTATATAATACCACAAAATTGTATCTTAGTGTTTTGGTTTCTTATCTCTTGGTGTCTTGACTGTAAACACCTACAATTTCAAATAATCATAATTGTTAATAAATATACTTAGAAATAATAACTTACACTAAATTATGAATAAAGAATAAAATACTTACTTGTTAATTTTCCCATATGCCTTCATTATGATCGATACGAATAGCATGCACACCATCTTTATCAACTTCATCATACGTGGTAGGCACTTGTGTTGTGTAAGAAGGAGTTGAAGGAATATCAAAACTTTCATCACTACTAGGAATGTATTTTACTCGAAGAAAGATTGACCATTTCCCCGATGTGTCCGAAGGGTCGTTCACATAGAAAACTTGTTTTGCTTGTGAAGCGAGGATGAATGGTTCAGTCATATAATTTGTCTTGCCAAGGTCAACTCGGGTGAATTTTAAGTCATCCGTTTATACACCATTAATATTATTGGAAACTCACTTGTATTTAAATAAAGGAACTTTGGAGATAACATAATCAATCTCTCAAATCTCCTCAATGTCACCATAGAATGCACTAGATGCTAATATTGGATTCTTATCTTTCGAACTAGAGAAATACATGGATTCGGCCTTAACCATAATCCCACTATTTTGTATTGTACTACGACCATCTTTTGATTTTGTATAAAAGGTATAATGACCAATGTCATATGCAGTCCAAGTTATCACATTAAATTTTGACATGTACGATAACCATTTAATTGTTTCGGATTCACTATGATCATTTGGTATCCTTTTATTAAACAAATATATGAATTTCTTGTTTGCTCGATCAACAACAACTTATCACTCATTCGTGGATATCTTTTCTTTAAAAGTCTTTTGTGAGTAGCCACATATGATTGAACTTCTTCAAGATTATTCAATATATAGAAATGTGCCCGAATAACTACATCTCGGGCCATTGACTTAACATTTAAATCTAGAATACCTCTACCATCAGTGTCAGCATGACAAGACTTTGGAATTCCTATAAACTCTGCTTCCGAAAAATTGTTTGTACAAAACTCAACAGCTTCTTCTGTGATGTACCATTCAACAATCGAAGCTTCTGGTCGGTGATGATTCTTCGTATATCCTTTAAAGATCTTCATGTATCTCTCTATTAGATATATACACATTAAATAAACTGGAGCACAAAATATGATTTCTCAGACTACATGAACAAGTAAGTGAACCATAATGTCAAAAAATGATGGAGGAAAATACATCTCCAATTGACACAAGATTATGACAGCTTCATCTTCTAATTCATCTAATTTTTTGAATTCAAGAACTTTATTACATATGACATTGAAGAACAAATACAATCTGGTTATAGTTACTCTCACATTTTTTGGTAGGATGCCATGGATAGCCACTGGTAGAAGTTGTAGCATCAAGAGATGACAATCATGAGATTTCAAACCAATTAACTTGAGATCTTTCATTGATACAAGTTTATTGATGTTTGATGAGTAACCTTGGGGAACTTTGATACCACGCAAACACTCGCAAAAAATTCTCTTTTCCTTTTTACATAGAGTGCAACATGCCGGAGGCAAATAAGTTCTTTTACCTTTCTCTATTATAGCCAATGGTTTTTGTTTATCCATCTCCTCCATATCGAAATGAGGTTGCTTACTATCTTTAGTATTGCTTGGAATGTTTAGAAGTGTTCTAATCAAACTATCACACACATTTTTCTCCACATGCATCACATCAAGAAAATGTCTTACTTCGAGACTTGACTAATATGGAAGATCAAAGAACACAAACCTCTTTTTCCATGTATTTTTCTGAACTGGGCCTTTTTATTTTTCTATCTTTCCAAAGACAACATTAATGTGTTTCTGTCGTTGATAAACTTCATCCCCGGTTAAAGGCTTAAGAGCGATATCAAATTCCTACTCTCCATTAAAAGCCTTCCGGAATCTACGATAAGAATGACCGAGTATTAGAGATTTCTGATGCCCAAGGTAAACTGTCTTTTTTCCAAACTCAAGTTGGTGATAATGGGTATTAGATTCACAAATCGGTCACGCTTTGTGTCCTCTGAAACTACATTCGACCAAATTGCCATATGCAAGAAAGTCGTTGATTATGCAAAATAACATTGCACGCATCTTAAACTTTTCACCAGAATATGCATCATCAGCTTCAACACATTCCTCCCATTAAAGTCTTAAATCTTCAATTAATGGACTTAGATAAATATCTATGTCGTTTCCATGTTGTAGTGGTCCAGAAAACATCATACTTAAGAATATATACTTACGCTTCATGCACCACCAAGGAGATACGTTGTAAATCGTGAGAAGAATATGCCACAAAGAATAGTTAGTACTCAGATTACTAAAGGGGTTCATTCCATCAGTGGCAAGCCCAAGCCTAAGGTTTCTTGGTTCAGTGCCAAAATCCGAAAACAACGAATCAATTTTCTTCCATTGCAAAGAATCAGATAAATGGCGTATATTTCCATCACATTTTCTTTCATCTGCATGCCATCTAATATTCTTTGCGTCATTCGCATTAGCAAAAAGTCTCTTGAATCTTGAAATTATTGGCAAGTACCATAACACTTTAGCAGGAGGACTCTTCCTACTAACATTGTCATTATCATTCTCATGACCATTGTTGTCTTTCAGCTTGTAACACGACACCCCACATTCCAGACATTGATCCAAATTTTCATACTATTTCCTGTATAATATAAAGTCATTAAGGCATGCATGTATTTTGATATACTCTAAACCCATTGGACACAATATCTTCTTGGCATCATAACAACGATCAGACAAATTATTATCTTCTGGTAGCATTTGTTTTAGCAAATAAAGCAATTTTGTGAAACTTTTATCCGACCACCCATTTTTGCTTTCAGATTAAACAATTTAACACCGCACACAATCGTGTAAAACATGTGCACCCCTTATATAAATGGGTGTCCTTATCACTATATAAAATATCATAAATATGGGCTTTCTTAAAAGAAGATTCTTTAATATCACGGAACATATCTTTTAGTCGGTCATCCATATATTCATCTTCATCAACTTCGTGACTTTGTGACGCCCTGTTTTTATTTTTTTCCACCTCACCATGCCACATCCATATTATAATTTTGACATATACCATCACAACATAGGTGATGGAATATCTCATCCTTTGTACCTTTATTTGTATTCCCGCAATTAACACAAGGAAAATAATGTGAGAGCAAGAGTTGTCTCTACAAGTCAATCTATGTTTTGATGATAACAATAAGTATTTGTGAAAGAACCATTTTATGTTCTAACGTGTGTTGTGTGCAGATCATATTCATAGAAGCTATCAGATCCAACAAGCACCAGCCAGATGAGTGTAATTGATAATATGTGAAGTTACTATGTGTGACACAAGTCGCAATAAGCAAGAATGCTTCTGTGTCTGATCGTGATCAGTCAGATCCAAGGATGCTGATATTGCTGTTGCAATGCTCTTGTGGATGCTCTTTGAAAGTGGTCGAGATTCTGAAGATTGTGAAGCTTCTGAATAAAAGAACCAAAATGCAGAAGACTCTCATGACTTAAAGTTTTGAAGGCGGGAGGCTCTGAAGACCAAGTGCAGAAAGACTCTGAAGACTTATGTGTTCTGAAGATTATGGTTCCAGAAGTCAAGTGCTGAAGACTCTGAAGACGGATTCCTAATGGACAAGTTCTGAAGATTCGGAAGACTTGAAGATGTAAAGGATAATGTTCTTAAAGACAAGTGCTGAAGTTCTGAAGACTGATTCCTAATGGACTTCTTCAAATGACTGAAGACTTGACGTATCAGATATCCTGTTAAGAAGACTCTACTCATGCTTCATCAATTTACCATCAGAAGCCTCTGAAGTTTGGAAGTCAAATGTTACCGTTGTGAGTAACTGTACACGGAGCCCAAGAAAGATATATTCCGTCACTTCTCCCACAGCAAAAAGGAGATGTGTCAGTACAGCTAGTTATTACGCAACGTCTCTTTTCCAACAGCCAACAGTATTTCAAACGGCTGTATTTTCTACTGGGCTATTTAAAGGAAAGAGTACTTGCTTCTGAAGTAAGCGATTAAGTCCAATACTGACCAAGTCCATGAATCAATTCACTCCACAAAAGATTGATTCATTCCATCAAAGGTGAATTGATCAAGTCATTGTGTGAAGATAGCAACAATAATGAGTTCTCGTTGTAACACTTAGAATATCCAAAGCTATCACCATTTACACATGGCCATTGTTGTTGAAGCTCAAAGATCATCATTCAACACAACAACAATGAATTGGTACAGAAGCTGTTGATGAAGAAGACAACATTGCAAATCAGTCAAGTCATCAACCACCTTCTCGTCAGCGCTACATTAAAGATCTGAAGCAAGGAGTTGTTTCTAATAGCTTGCTCACCCAAGAAGACGAAGAAGAAGAAGATCTATAAGATGTCAACCACTGTCAAATCATTATACATCTCTTTAGTTTCTTAGGATAAAGCAAGGAGTCGTTGCTCACATCTTGCTCGAACACTTGTGTGTTCTTTGTACTTAAACTTAGGAGTAATCTGCCTGTTAAGAAGCATCTTTGTAATCTCCTGTATAACTAATTCTTGGTGAATTAGGATTCCTTGAGTGGTCAGTGTGACCGGAGACTCGAGAAGACAATGGCGACATGTCATTGTGGGAAAAGCCTGAAATAGGGTCAGTAGCGTTATATTCATTGCGATGAATCCCTGAACGTCTAGCTGTGAAAGCCTAGCAGTAGATCTTGCGAGATTGGAACCTGCAGGTCAATGTTCGTTATATTCATTAAGTTGAATCCCTGAACGGTTCATTGCATGTTAGTCACAGTACGGCTGTGCAAGTTGTTAGTCACCGGCTGTTGCCCGTGCATGTGTAATCGAGATTGATTATAGTGGATTAAGACCTTGTGTTCAAGGCGAAATCACCTGAGGAGGGTGGACTGGATTAGCCTTTGTGGTGAACCAGGATATATCATGTGTTCTTTACTCTTATGCTTAATGTCTTGTTTATGTTTCTATATCGAGTATCAGAACCTTACACAAGCAAGTAAGAACCTTGCAACTCTGATAAGCTTCCGCTCTGCAAGTTCTCAATGTTACTCATAGTGTTCAGACTCTTGTAGGTTCTCATGCTTCATGCATTACAAGTCTGAATATAACTTCGTTAGTCAGAGTCTCTCAACGAACTCTGATGTTATCCTAAGTACTTTAACGACAAGAAGCGAAAAGTTGTTAAAAGAGTAAATACACAATTCAAACCCCCCTTTCTTGTGTCTTTCTCGCACCTTCAATTGGTATCAGAGCACCGGTTCTATTATTAATGGATATTACACACTTAATAGTGTCAGAAAAAGATCCAGATGAGGTGCATAGAAATACTCTGGGTGAGAATGAAATCCACTTACAATTTCTGTAACAACTCAGAAGATGACTGTGTACAAAATTGTAATTAATCTGAGTACTTGAGCAAATCACTGATTCTGAAAGTTTTGGAGTTGTCAAGCAACTAAATATTTCTCACTAAAGTTTTAATGAAGATTGAAGAATCAGCTGATAAGATATATTCATCAGATAAGAAGTAGTATCTGTTGAATGCTTATCTTGGAAGATACGTGTGGATGAACCTCGTATTTGCTCAAAGTTGAATCATCAGAAAACAAGAAGTCTTGTTTGCTGAAGATTAATTCTTTATGAGTTTTTGAGATGTTTTCAGTAAACGGATTAGGTCCACCCTTGACTTTCTCGTATAAAAACTCATTCAGAACTTCTTCATGTAAAGAAGAAAGATTGTTGTTCTATGATGCTGAACTTCTGAATGAAGTGTGCAGAATTCAGAAAACTAAAAAACTGGATATTGTTTTCTTGAAAGTTATACAGGAAATTGAAAGAATATTCAGGAAGAAGAATGTCAATGATTCATCAAATACTTGATCAAGAATGAACTCTTAAGCTTTGCTTGAATCAGCATAACTAAGTTCTGATAACTTGAAACTACCTCTCAGGTGAATCAAATGTTAGTGATCAGATCACTATATGATAAGTTGTTCAGAACCCCTCAAGCACTGGAATCAGAAGATGTCAAGCCAGACACTTAAAGTTCTCTACTTGAAGTCAAAAGAAGTTAAGTTACTGAGGTCCCTCAGAAGGAAATAATCAGTTAACTTTTTGTTCAGAAGTAGATGTGTTGTTAATTTTTAATAAATTAACTATAAGCTTGTCAGATCAGCATTGTAAAATCAAGAAGTGTCATATAAACCATGTCTAGTGTTATACACCTGTTTGATGATAATTAGTTAAGAAACCAGTCAGTTTGTGATGTCTGTCAAACTCTCTCAGCACATAACCTCTCAAAGGTTCACGTATAACCTTGAACTTAGTAATCTCCTGGGAAGACTTTACGAAGGTCTGTCGTTCTGATAATATAAATCAGAGTCCCTGAAATCAGATGAATGAGCGAATTTTGAAGAATCCGAGAACCCACAGCAGATCACTCTGAAGTAAGCAGAATAAAAAAAATGATGATCAAAAGCTTAAGAAATGAATGCATCCATAAAAGGTATGGCATGGAAATTTCAAATCCTCCAGAAAGAAAGATCGAATTCAAAATGGAAAACACTAAGATAAGTCTCCAAAAGATCTCTGTATTCCTAAGGTATGGTTGCTTTTATTCCTGATTATTTTAAATCACTAACTGTTCACTAGTATTCTTCTAAGAGTAATTTTGATTTTCTAGCATTTATGATTAGACAATTTTTGAAGAAATTAAATAAACAATCATGATTACGTTGTGTCAGCGACTACATCCCTACCCATAGGTATACGGCGATTTAAGTCTATCATGCGTCCTTTCAGCTGACCGTCACAACTATTCATAGCGTGTCTAGGAAATGATGACCACGTGTGTTCCAAGCGTGATAAATAGCTATCACTCCTTAGTTCTCCTCACAACATTACTCCCTTTCTAGAAATGTTAGTTCTGTATTGGCAGCAATTTTGCTAAAACAAGGTGTTGCATCAAGATGTTATGCTTGATGTCTTGACATGTGATTCTAACATTCTACAGGTGGTGATTCTTAGTGTTGCAGGAATTTGTGCATGATGTCGAGCCCGATGTCCTAACATCTGTTGACAGAACATTCTGTTCAGAATGTTATAGTTTATTTGCTGCGCTTTATTTGCAATCTTTTGTGTGTTGATGTTCAGTGATTGCGTGCGAAAATCATGGAGTAACATTATTTGGAAGCAAGCACTTTCTGTTATTTTTTGAAGAATAGTTGGTTACTATTTTCAAGCAAAAAGATATAGAGGATTATTAGATTTAATTATTATTATATCTTAGATATGCTATTGCCCAAGCCCAAGGAGATTGTTTCTATTTAAAGACGTGCAAACCCTAATGGCAGGTGTGGAGAAAAGTTATTGAAAGCTGCGTTTCATGTTTTAGGGTTTTAGTCCTTTGTTAATAGTTTGATTGTGAACCATTCATTCATCTCTTAGATGTTTGAATTGGACTTAGTCTTTGAGTTGTAAGTTGTTCACTCTAAGCTTTTAAGTACGAGTGCTTTGTTCTTGATTGAAGCTTTTAAGCAAGATCGAGGTGTGTCATTGAAGTGTGTTTTTCTCTTTTGTAAGTTTCTGTAGTTATCATTGCATGTGATTGAGGGGGAGTGAGAGGTGTCTCTTATCTAAGTGTCTTAGATAGAAATCTCATAGGTAGAGATTAGGTGAGAAGATTGTAAACTGGAGTGTGTTTACTGAGAGTCTTCAAACTAATTATGTTTAGTGGATTTCCTTCCTGGCTTGGTAGCCCCCAGACGTAGGTGTGATTGCACCGAACTGGGTTAACAATTGCTTGTGTCTCTTTGCTATTGTTTACTGTCTTTATCTTGTTCATAAATTGATCATTGTTCAGATATTAGTGTCGTGACATCTCCTTCAACATCTCATATCTGATACCAGAATTTCAATTGGCATCAGAGCAGGCATCCTGTTCTGTTTCGGGGTGAGATCTAGGGATGATATTTTTTGGTACTATGGATAAGGAAGGAGGATTTGTGAACAGACCACCCATCTTGGATGGACTAATTAGGATTATTGGAAACCACGCATGGTGGCCTTCTTGAAATCTTTAGATAGTAAGTCCTGGAAAGCTGTCATAAAAGGATGGAAACACCCTGTCATTGTTGGGAAAGATGGAATAGAAACATCTGATCTAAAACCTGAGGAAGAATGGACTAAGGAGGAGGATGAACTGGCTCTTGGAAACTCCAAAGCATTGAATGCTTTGTTCAATGGAATTGATAGAAACATATTCAGATTGGTGAACAATTGTGAGGTTGCTAAAGATGCGTGGGACATTCTCAAAACCACTCATGAAGGTACCTCTAAAGTAAAGATGTCAAGACTTCAGCTGCTGACTACCAAGTTTGAAAACTTAAAGATGAAGGAAGATGAAAGTATACATGACTTCCATATGATCATTCTTGAAATAGCCAATGCTTCAAGTGCCCTAGGTGAAAAGATGTATGATGAAAAGCTGGTAAGAAAGATTCTTAGGTCTCTTCCCAAGAGATTTGATATGAAGGTGACTGCCATAGAAGAAGCTCAAGATATCAGCAAGATGAGGGTGGATGAACTTGTTGGATCCCTCCAAACTTTTGAACTAGGGATAAGTGACAGATCTGAAAAGAAAGCCAAAAGCATAGCCTTTGTGTCCAATGCTGAAGATGAAGAGGAGGAGTGTGCTCTGGAAGTTGATGAAAGCCTATCTAATGCTATAGTGCTGCTAGAAAGACAGTTCAACAAGGTGATGAAGAGAATAGACATAAAAAGTCAAGACCAAATGTCAAGAACAACTCATCTGACATCAGCAGGTCTAATGATGGTGGAAGAAGAATAAGGTATGAAGAAAAATCTACTCAAGGGAAAGGGGTTCAGTGCATGGTTATGAGGGATTTGGCCACATTAGAGCTGAATGTCCCACTTACCTCAAGAAACAAAAGAAGAGCCTGACTGCTTCTTGGTCTGATGAGGATTCAGAAAGTAAACTTGAAGAAGAATTTGCTAAACATGTAACTGCCTTGACTGGAAGATGTGTATCTGATGGAGACTCTAGTGATGATGAATTGACCTTTGAAGAACAAGCAGCCTCTTACAAACAGCTGTGTCTCAGAAGTGAAGAAGTCTGTCTTGAAGGGGAGAAGCAGAAGAAACTTATAATGCAACTAAAGGCTGAAAAGGTAGAACATCTTGAAACCATTTCCAAGCTAGAAAATTAAGTCACATTATTGAACTCCAAACTTGATCAAATGTCCAAGTCAGTCAGAATGCTGAACAGAGGAACTGACACATTGGATGAAATTCTTCAGTGTGGAAAAATGGAAGGAGATATGACTGGGCTGGGATTTGATGGTGAGAAGAAACCTTCTTCAGATGCTAGTTCCTCTAGACCTAAACATAACATGTCACATCAGATCTCTCAACATCATGGGAGAATTCATGTATCTGGACCTAAAAATAACATGTCACATCAGGTGCCTCAACATCATAGGATGGGTCATCCCAACCACTTAAGGGGAAGATTCTAGAGATGGAGTTGTCATTACTGTGGGAGGTTTGGTCACATAAAACCTTTTTGCTTCAGACTCTATGGATATCCTAAGCCTGATCCTCAACCTAGATCAAATCAAAACAATTCTGATAATGGAAGACAATGGGTTCCCAAGGCTGCTACTACCAGTTTAATAGCTCACATGTCTCTCAGAGTCTCAGCTAAGGAGGATTGGTACTTTGACAGTGGTTGCTCTAGACACATCACAGGAATTAAAGAACTGTTAGTTGACATCAAATCTCACTCCACAAGCTATGTGACCTTTGGTGATGGAGCCAAGGGTGAAATCAAAGGGGTTGGAAAGATGAACTGCTCAGGAGTTCCAAATCTTGATAATGTGCTGTTGGTTAAAGGATTGACTGCCAATTTGATCAACATCAGTCAACTGTGTGATCAAGGATTCAATGTCAACTTCACCAATTCTGAATGCTTTGTTACTAATGAAAAGAATGAGGTGATCATGAAGGGAGTCAGATCTAAGGACAATTGCTACTTATGGGTTCCTCAAGATTCTAGTTACTCCTCCATTTGTGCCCTTGCTAAAGATGATGAAGTTAAATTGTGGCACCAAAAACTTGGTCATCTACATCTAAAAGGTATGAAAAGGATCATCTCCATGGAAGCTGTCAGAGGAATACCTAAGCTAAATATTGAAGAAAGAAGGGTATATGGTGAATGTCAAATTGGAAAGAAAACTAAGGTGTCACACCAAAAGATTAAACATCTCACTACTTCAAAAGTGTTGGAACTACTTCACATGGACTTGATGGGGCCTATGCAAGTGGAAAGTCTTGGTGGGAAGAAGTATGCCTATGTGGTGGTTGATGATTTTTCCAGATATACTTGGGTGAGTTTTATTAGAGAAAAATTTGAAGTGTTTGATGTGTTGAGAGATCTGTGCCAAAGACTCCAAAGAGAAAAGGAGAGTAATATTATTAGAATCAGAAGTGATCATGGGAAGGAATTTGAAAATCACAAATTTGCTGAATTTTGTTCTTCTGAAGGGATTGGCCATGAATTCTCTTCTCCCATTACTCCACAGCAAAATGGAGTTGTGGAACAAAAGAATATAACTATCCAGGAATCAGCTAGAGCTATGATCCATGCCAAGAAATTGCCTTACCATTTCTGGGCTGAAGCTATGAACACTGTTTGTTATGTTCATAATAGAGTGACCTTAAGAACAGGAACCACTACTACCCTATATGAGATATGGAAGGGAAGAAAGCCTACTGTCAAACACTTTCATGTGTTTGGAAGTAAATGATATATCTTGGCAGATCGTGATCAAAGAAGAAAGATGGATCCAAAAAGTGATAAAGGAATATTCTTGGGCTACTCTACTAACAGCAGGGCCTACAGAGTCTTCAACTCCAAAACTAAAGCTATGATGGAGTCCATAAATGTTGTTGTTGATGATTTGCATAAGGAGGTTAATGTTCTAGATGATGTTGGAACATTCTTTGATATCTCTGCAGAAGCTTCAGACAAAAACACTGATCCTAATCCTACTAATGCTGAACCTGAATCTGAGCTAGTAAATAAGGGACCCTCCATCAGAGTTCAGAAAGACCATCCTAGAGATCTTATCATAGGTGATCTAAATGAGGGAGTCACTACTAGATCAAGAGAAGTCATAACAAGCTCATGTTTTGTGTCATAAATTGAGCCTAAAAATGTCAAGGAAGCCTTAACTGATGAATTATGGATTAATTCCATACAAGAAGAGCTAGGGCAATTCAAGAGAAATCAAGTATGGGAGCTGGTTCCAAGACCTGAAGGAACAAATGTGATTGGAACAAAGTGGGTTTACAAGAACAAGTCAGATGAAAAAGGGGTGGTCACAAGAAATAATGCCAGATTGGTTGCTTAGGGTTATGCTCAGATTGAAGGGGTTGACTTTGATGAAACCTTTGCGCCCGTGGCTCGTCTTGAATCCATCAGATTGCTATTAGGAGTTATCTGTATCTTGAGATTCAAGCTGTTTCAGATGGATGTAAAGAGTGCCTTCTTAAATGGTTATCTAAGTGAGGAGGTCTATGTGGAACAACATAAGGGATTCATTGATCCAACCTTTCCAAATCATGTTTATAAGTTGAAGAAAACTCTGTATGGATTAAAGCAAGCTCCAAGAGCTTGGAATGAGAGACTAACTGAATTTCTTGTTGAGAATGGATACAGAAAAGGTGGCATAGATAAGACTCTCTTTGTCAAAGATGAAGGAGGGAAACTCATGGTTGCTCAAATTTATGTTGATGATATTGTATTTGGTGGGATGTCTAATGAGATGGTCCAACATTTTGTTCAACAAATGCAGTCAGAATTTGAGATGAGCCTTGTTGGTGAATTAACTTATTTTCTTGGGTTGCAAGTCAAATAGATGGAAGATTCTATATTCCTATCTCAGAGTAAATATGCCAAGAGCATATTTAAGAAGTTTGGGATGGAGAATGCCAGTCATAAAAGGACACCTGCTCCTACTCATCTGAAGTTGTCTAAAGATGAAAAGGGTGTTAATGTGGACCAAAGTTTATATAGGAGCATGATAAGAAGCCTACTTTATCTTAAAGCTAGCAGGCCTGACATTGCTTTTGTTGTAGGTGTCTGTGCTAGATACCAAGCTGAACCCAAAATGAGTCATATCAATCAAGTCAAGAGGATTCTGAAGTATGTAAATGGAACATGTGATTATGGTATGCTATACACACATGGTTCTGGGTATGTTTTATCTGGATATTGCGATGTTGATTGGGCTGGAAGTACAGATGATAGGAAAAGCACTTCAGGAGGTTGCTTCTTCTTAGGAAACAATCTTATATCATGGTTTAGCAAGAAGCAAAATTGTGTCTCTCTATCTACTGCTGAAGCAGAGTACATAGCAGCTGGAAGTAGTTGTTCTCAACTGGTGTGGATGAAACAAATGCTGACTGAATATAATGTCACACAAGATGTCATGACATTGTATTGTGATAATTTGAGTGCTATAAACATTTCCAAAAACCCAATTCAACACAGCAGGACCAAACACATTGATATTCACCATCATTTTATTAGGGAACTTGTAGAAGACAAGGTTATTACCTTAAAACATGTTGCCATAGAGAAGCAATTAGCTGACATCTTCACTAAGGCATTAGATGCAAGTCAGTTTGAATTTCTAAGAGGAAAATTAGGGCTTTGTATTTATGAAGAATTGTAGCAATTAGCAGCGTGTGAGAAAATCCTTTTAAGTTTTAAAAACTTAAAGTGCCATTTACTGTCTTGTGGAAATATCATTTATTTCCCTTTATGTTCCCAAAACTTAAAGTGCCCCTATCATAGGCTATCATTGCTAGAAAGCCTTCTCACACGCTACATCAATCTTGTGCCATACTTGATTAGTTCTTTCATCTTCTCTCTCAGAAATTTTTTCATTCTCAGTTCAACCATTTGCAAGGTTATCAAGATGTCTCAACAACAAACTTCATCTCCTTCCAAACTCTCGTCGGATGTGTCTGCTTCAAAATCTAGGGTTCATTCTGAAGATATTTCTCTTGATGATGTTCTTGACGTTGCTCCATTAGCAATGGTTCCCCGTTCTGAAGCTGAGACGAAAAAGCCCAGAAAAACGCATGCAAGAGGTTCTAAACATGCGCCTGCAGGTAACACTTCTAAAACTCCCTTAGAGTCGTCTTCTAAATATAGGGTTGGTGAAGGTAGTCGGTATGTTGATAGAGCTATTAGAAGTATTATTACTGGACTTTTGTATGGAGATCATAAGGTTCCTGGGATTTCAATCCCACTTGCTCAAATTAATGTTGTCCCCACTTTAAATGAAAATCAAAGTGAGGAAAGGGATGTTGATACTTCAAATTCTGAGAAGGATACTGATACTACAAATCTGCACAAGTTAGCTAACTCTGTGCTGCAGGAAGGAAGGAGTGATGGTTCTGGTGGGGAGAAGAAGAGTGCTGGTCCTGATCAGAGTGAGGGAAAAACTAATGACTCTGATGATGTTGTGAATCTTGTTGATGTTCCCTCTGACAATGAGTTAATTGCAAATGTGCATCCTGGTATAGCTAAGAGGTTGAAGACAAGAAGAGGGAAATCTGTGGACACCTCTCCTAAAGTGAAAGCTGTTAGTGGTAAGAAAAAGACAACTGTTGTAGGTCCCCCAAGATCCTGGAGCAAAGTAGCTACTTCCTCCGAAAAGAGGAAGATTAGGTCTGAGTCTGACTCTGAGTATGATGTAGAGGATGATGTCCAGGACATCACTCCTGTGAAAAAGTATGTGGTTAAGAAGATCTCTGATAAAGTTCCTGATGCCCCATTGGATAACATCTCATTTCACTATGCTAAGAGTGTTGAAAGGTGGAAATTTGTTTATCAAAGAAGGGTTGCTCTGGAGAGAGAGAGTTAGGGAAAGATGCTTTGGATTGTAAGGAGGTTATGGAGCTTATTACTTTTGCTGGATTGATGAAAACTATGACTAAGTTTGCAAAATGTTATGAGGTGATTGTGAAGGAATTCATTGTTAATATTCCTGAGGACTGTGCTAACTACAAGAGTAAGGACTTCATGAAGGTGTTTGTTCGAGGAAAATGTGTTGAGTTCTCTCCCACCATCATCAATAGATATCTGGGAAGAAGTGAGGAAGAACAGAGTGAGCTAGAGGTAACTGATAACCAAGTCTGCAAAGAGATTACTGCTAATCAGGTGACTGCTTGGCCCTTGAAACCAAGCAAGCTGTCTGCTGGTAGACTCAGTTTCAAGTATGCTATCCTTCATAGGATTGGAGCGGCTAACTGGGTTCCCACCAATCATACATCTACTATTTCTGTTGGGTTGGGGAAATTTATCTATGCTGTTGGGACTAAGAGGAATTTTGACTATGGTTCATATATCTTTGATCAAACTATGAAGCATGCTGTAACCTTTGCTGTGAAGATGCCCATTGCATTTCCTTCCCTAATCTGTGGCATTATATTAAATCAGCACCCTGGTATCCTGTCTCATTCTGATGTTGTTTGCAAAAGGGAATCTGCCTTGTCCCTTCACTATAAACTGTTTGCAAGTAACCATGTCCCTGACATTGTCATGACATCTGATTCTGCTGCAAACCAGCTAACTAACAAGTCAAGGGTGATCTCTGAGTTAGTAGAAGCCTGCAGAGAGCTAGATGAGGTTATTCGGGCCAGTACTGAAAGAAAACTCAAGTTCGAAAGGATGATCAGGACTCTGAGAATAACTGAGGAGACAAAATGAAGGTATTGAGGAGGGTGGTTCTGATGATTCTTATGGTAATACTGAGGGTGAAGAAGACAATTCTGAGGCTGAGGACTCTGCTGCTTCTGAAGATGTTTGACTGATCTGTTCTTGAAGTTTTTTTTGGTTCTTTTTCTGGTTTTCTTTTAGCACCCTTGTGTGCTTGGATTTGGTCCTTTTCTGGTTTTTGTTGGCACCCTTAGTGTGCATAAATTGTACTGCTAGTTTGATGACATCTTCTACATGTTACTTTTTGTGATGTTATGACAGTTTCTATTTGTTCCTATCTGGTTTTCTGGTTTGTCTAATTATGGCTAAAAAGGGGGAGAGTTTCTTAGTGGCTTAGTAGTATTGCTATGTGTGCTGTTTGGTGTTGGTTGTTTCTGGTTTTATCTATTCCTTGGTTTCAGGGGGAGCTTCAGTTTTTTTTAATGTTAGATGTGTTTTGTTTCTGCTGCAGGGATCTCTGATATGTGTTGGTGCTCAAATGTTGTTTTAGCCAAAATTTGCCAAAGGGGGAGTTTGTTAGTTCTGTATTGGCAACAATTTTTCTAAAACAAGGTGTTACATCAAGATGTTATGCTTGATGTCTTGACATGTGATTCTAACATTCTACAGGTGGTGATTCTTAGTGTTACAGGAATTTGTGCATGATGTCGAGCCAGATGTCCTAACATCTGTTGACAGAACATTCTGTTCAGAATGTTATGGTTTATTTGCTGCACTTTATTTGCAATCTTTTGTGTGTTGATGTTCAGTGGTTGCGTGCGAAAATCATGGAGTAACATTATTTGGAAGCAAGCACTTTCTGTTATTTTTTGAAGAATAGTTGGTTACTATTTTCATGCAAAAAGACATGGAGGATTATTAGCTTTAATTATTATTATATCTTAGATCTGCTATTGCCCAAGCCCAAGGAGATTGTTTCTATTTAAAGACGTGCAAACCCTAATGGCAGGTGTGGAGAAAAGTTATTGAAAGCTGCGTTTCAAGTTTTAGGGTTTTAGTCTTTTGTTAATTTTTTGATTGTGAGCCATTCATTCATCTCTTGGATGTTTGAATTGGACTGAGTCTTTGAGTTGTAAGTTATTCACTCTAAGCTTTTAAGTACGAGTGCTTTGTTCTTGATTGAAGCTTTTAAGCAAGATCGAGGTGTGTCATTGAAGTGTGTTATTCTCTTTTGTAAGTTTCTGTAGTTATCACTACATGTGATTGAGGGGGAGTGAGAGGTGTCTCTTATCTAAGTGTCTTAGATTGAAATCTCACAGGTAGAGATTAGGTGAGAAGATTGTAAACTGGAGTGTGTTTACTGAGAGTCTTCAAACTAATTATGTTTAGTGGATTTCCTTCCTGGCTTGGTAGCCCCCAGACGTAGGTGTGATTGCACCGAACTGGGTTAACAATTGCTTGTGTCTCTTTGCTATTATTTACTATTTTTATCTTGTTCATAAATTGATCATTTTTCAGATATTAGTGTCGTGACATCTCCTTCGACATCTCATATCTCATACCCGAATTTCAAGAAAGAATCTCTATCCAGTAGCTTAGAACCTTGTTCCTCAACTATCCTGCTCAAAATATCTTCACACAATATCGGAGGAGAAACTACTGACCTCAAACTCTTAAAGGAATACACTCTAAATGAGAACCATCTACCTCTACTCCACAAAACAAGTGTTTTCTCTGGAATTAAATTTTAGAACTGGGAAAACTATTTCTCCATGCTTGATGGACCTATCTTCCATGCACTTGTAACCGAGTTCTGGGCAAACGCTCGATCACTAGAATATGATTTTGGCAAGAATGTCATTTTATCTGTGGTCGCTGGTTGTCTTGTCATGATCAACCCTACCATCTTTGCAAAAGCCATTGATTGTATTGAGGATGGTTTGACTGTGGAAGATAACATTAACAATGTTTATCTTGACAAACATTTGCATGTGATCTTTGAGACTAAGGGTCATCCCACTCTACCTTGTACCCTCAATCCTGTAGCAAATGACTGGTACAAGCTAATGGTAACTAATCTAAGACCAAGAGAAAGAGGAGGAGGATGGCTATCTGACAGAGAAAGATTATTTATTTTCTTCTTAGTTGGTAGAGTCAAAATAAACCTACCCCAATCCATGTATAATCATCTGAAGGAAGAAATCCATTTGTCTAGGGAAGACACAAACTATCAAATTCCATTTTGCAGAGTCATCTCCCACATCCTCGATCTTCAGGGAGTTGTGAGTCACTGCAGAAGAAATGGAATGACTGAGGAGATCTTTCCAGAGTTTTGTCAATCGATGACATTCTTAGTCTAAGATAGGAAGTTAGTCATTTTTGTTAATT
The DNA here is from genome assembly GCA_022829125.1 of Lathyrus tuberosus. Classification (NCBI taxonomy): domain Eukaryota; kingdom Viridiplantae; phylum Streptophyta; class Magnoliopsida; order Fabales; family Fabaceae; genus Lathyrus; species Lathyrus tuberosus. The sequence goes on along the minus strand of JALAZF010000345.1, from coordinate 5,748,568 downwards.
AATTAAGATTCTTATTTGACTAAACTTATGTTAAATCTTGATATCTATATTTCTTAAGTTTACCTAAGTATGATTTATGTGTTTTTGATTGAATGGCTCTTATGATCACGATTATCTAATTAATAATAAAACAATGAGCGCTGCCTAAAATTCACGCAAAAGGTCTAGGATTATCTAGAGACCGTAACTCCCTTATAGGTCATGATTAAGTAACCGTTTTCATTGCCACTTATTAGAGTTGTGTCACGACTCTCGATTAAAGAAATTAATCATTAACCTTCATTCCCACGTTGCTTAATGCTTCTAGGAAAATCAACCGTTGCGGTTTCAAATTCTCCACATAATTTACTTTACCCCTTCACCTATAAAAGCATCAAACCCTAAGACAGCAACACAACTCTTACTCACCTGAATATTCAGCCTAATCACCTTCAATTCTCCTCATCACTCTCTAAAAATGGCTTTCGTCTCACTAAATGCTTCAATTCCCACAACCACACAAATTCTAGTTGACAATCTCATAGTTTTGTCAAAAACTGTTGTAAACTTCAATAATCTAAAGTCAAATGGATGTGATATTACTCCTTCAATGGAAACTTAAGGATGGAGTAATTACTTCAAGAGGTTGGAAGGACCAACCTACGGACATCTAGTTAAGGATTTCTGGATCCACGCCAACACATCCAATACCCTCATTGTCTCCTTTGTTTTTGGAAGGAAAATCTTCATATCTGAGAAGACTATTTCAGATCTTCTGATGCATGACAACAGTGGTGTGAGAATCACTAAGAACCAACTAAACGAGGAAAAAGAGGCTAAGGTTCTGGCTAGCATTTTCAAAGAAAATGTTGTAGCTGATACAGAGAACTCAATATTCTCTAATCTACAAGTTTCTCTACAAGTATGGTTTAAAATCCTCCAAGGAAGTGTGTTTCACCATCTCCCCTCAAACCAACTCAATGATACTAAAAAATGCGTCCTATTTCTCCTTCTTAAAGGAATCAAGATGCATCTTCCTGCAATTTTATTCAAACTTTTGAAGGAAGCCATAAGAAACTCCAGAACAGGTTCTGTCACGGAGGACAGACATATTCCGTATGGAAGACTTATTTCTGACATCTTGGTGGAATCAGGGGTAGTTGACGATATTCTGATTAATGAGGGAGAATCAAGAAAATTTCTTTAAAGCGCTGGAAAAATTCTCAGGTTTGAGAATCTTAAAAGAGAAAACTCCACTCTGGATAACACATCTTTTAGGAAATTAACATTGACACCAAGGGTTCCGGTTGAAGGATTTCCAAGATTCGCCACTTACAATCAGATAGAAGTCAGGAACTATCTGAAACAAACTAAGGACGGAGACATCAGCGCATGGATTAACATGAAGAATATTATTGATGTACTTCAAGAGCTCTCAGATTGAAAGAGAATAAGTAAGAAGCAGAAGGATACTGATGTTGGAGAACCCTCATCAAAAAGATAAAAAACGGTGAATGATGCATTAACATCCTTTAAGGATAATGTCATCACAAAAATCCAAAGCCTAGTGGATGCTTCTAGTTCAAGCATAGACCCCATGGAAATAAGAACTATCTGGACTGAGTTCCATGAATGGATCTCAGAGGAAATTGTCAAGAGCAAGAGGCTAGTAATTACTCAAGCAGAAGAAAAACTGCATGCCTCAAGAACTGATGGTTCTGAAAGCTCGTTCTCATCTTCATCATCATTAGGCTCCCTTTAGTCTAATCCTTAGGAACCTATCCTCATTAAGTCTATGTTTTGATTACCTTTAGGATTAAGCTTAACATGTGCCTTATATTTTAAAATCATTTTGTGGTTCAGTATTAATGCTTCCATCAAATCGTTCATCATTGAAAATGCTATGACTAATCTTCGAAGATGTTGATCACTAGAACTGTTTCTTATCACATCAACCTTCGTATGATTAATGCTTAAATGATAACATCCCTTAAGTCTATTTATTCTCAGTATCATATTGATCGACATATGCTTAAATGCTCAAATGCTATATAACTTTTTGATGATGGCAAAAAGGGGGAGAAATATAATATGATTTTGATTGGAAATTAAACAAAAAGAATGCAACTCAAACAAGTAATATATCATATAAAATGCGTTACTACTAACGTTTGTTGTTTGATGTTATCCGAGGAACTCTAAACAATTTCACTAGGCATTATAAGATAGGTCAAGAAAGAAAAACTTTGTTAGTTATATGATAGAAGTTGTACACTTCATGAACATGTGTTCAGAATCAGATCTACCCAATACTGTTTAGAAGTTGAGAGCTGTCTGAAAGTCAAAGTTTATCGTGATCTCTGTCTCACTTGGTTCAGAAGTTGTAAGCTGTCTAAGAATATGAGATTCAGAACGCAAGAATCAAAAGAAGAAAACTCTGAAAGCAGTCAAGACAAAGTCTACATCTCAAGATGCTTATTCAGAATAATTGTGCAAATCAGAAGTCAAGAACTGTCTGAAGATCCGGATTGAAGATCCAAGAAGAAGTAGTTCTGATGTCTACCAAGAACTCAATTAAGAACAAATGATTTGGTATCAGACTAAGTCAACAAATGGTAATCAGACTCAGTATACACAAAGATTGGTATCAGATTCAGTCTGCAGTAATGTCAATCAGAGCTAAGCTGTATAATGCTTTCAATACCTTCATTGGTATCAATCTCAGTACTCTAAGGAAATACCCTTCAAGTGGTATAAGAAGAATACATTCAGTTGGTATCAGACTCAACTTACTCTGGTATAAGACTCAGCACATCACTTGGTATCAGACTAAAATCAAATTATGTGTACCAGATTCAGAATCAAGCGTTGATTGATCACAAAAATTAACCTTTAATTGGTATCTGATCAAAAATCAAGCTTTGAGTTGTGACAGTAATAAGGTTCTGAGATGAAGACCTGTGTTCAAAAGTCAAACTCTAAAAAGTCATGATCTTTATTGGTGATTAAAATTTAATATTCCTGAACTACGTTCTGAAAGATCCCAATATCTGACTTATGGAAATTGGGGGGAGACTACCCAGAAGATTCAAATGATAAATCCTATAATCTTCACAAAGTCTGAAACTCAGGGGGAGTTTCTTAAAAGATAGTGTCTGTCTCTGATGAATAGCGAGGCTATGTTATCAGATAAGAACTGATTTGTTTGTGCTTAAATGAATCTGCTGAAAAGTAGAAATGCTTTAGAAGACTCTGAAGATTACAAGCTCTGATACAACCACAAAGGAACTGAGTTCTGAAGATGGAAGTTCTGATGAACTAGTCCAGATGCTGAAGACTCTTTGTTTTCTTAACGACGAGATAGAGAAGTAGACATTTTCTATTCTTCGTTCTGGCAACTCAAGTTGTCATTCTGTATATCTTTGGATCATATAAAATTCTAGATAATCACAGATAAAAGTTTAAGGATAACACATTCAGGGGGAGCTGTTGTTCCGAACTCTGAATATGTTTGTTTTGGTGATTACCTTGTATAAAATGTTCAATCAAAATACTTGGTTTTGTCATCATAAAAAAGGGGGAGATTGTGAGAGAAAGAGTTGTCTCTACAAGTCAATCTATGTTTTGATGATAATAATAAGTATTTGTGAAATAACCATTTTATGTTCTAACATGTGTTGTGTGCAGATCATATTCATAGAATCTATCAGATCCAACAAGCACCAGCGAGATGAGCGTAATTGATAATATGCAGTTATTATGTGTGACACAAGTCACAAGAAGCAAGAATGCTTATGTGTATGATCTTGATCAGTCAGATCCAAGGATGCCAATATTACTGTTGCAATGCTCTTGTGGATGCTCTCTGAAAGTGGTCGAGATTCTGAAGATTGCGAAGCTTCTGAAGAAAAGAACCAAAGTGCTGAAGACTCTCATGACTTGAAATTCTGAAGGCGGAAGGCTCTGAAGACCAAGTGCAGAAAGACTCTGAGGACTTATGTGTTCGGAATATTATGATTACAGAAGTCAAGTGCTGAAGACTCTGAAGACGGATTCCTAATGGACGAGTTCTGAAGATTCAAAAGACTTGAAGACGTAAAGGATAATGTTCTTAAAGACAAGTGCTGAAGTTCTGAAGACTGATTCCTAATGGAATTCTTCAAATGACTGAAGACTTGGCGTATCAGATATCCTGTTAAGAAGACTCTACTCATGCTTCATCAATTTACCATCAGAAGCCTCTGAAGTTTGGAAGTCAAATGTTACCGTTGTGAGTAACTGTACACAGCGCCCAAGAAAGATATATCCCGTCACTTCTCCCACAGCAAAAAGGAGATGTGTCTGTACAACTAGTTATTACGCAACATCTCTTTTCCAATAGCCAACAGTATTTCAAACGGCTGTATTTTCTACGGGGCTATTTAAAGGAAAGAGTACTTGCTTTTGAAGTAATCGATTAAGTCCAATAACTGACCAAGTCCATGAATCGATTCACTCCACAAAAGATTGATTCATTCCATCAAAGGTGAATTGATCAAGTCATTCTGTGAAGATAGCAACAACAATGAGTTCTCGTTGTAACACTTAGAATATCCAAAGCTATCACTATTTACACATGGCCATTGTTGTTGAAGCTCAAAGATCATCATTCAACACAACAACAATGAATTAGTACAGAAGCTGTTGATGAAGAAGACAACATTGCAAATCAGTCAAGTCATCAACCACCTTCTCGTCAGCGCTACATTGAAGATCTGAAGCAAGGAGTTGTTGCTCATAGCTTGCTCACCCAAGAAGACGAAGAAGAAGAAGATCTACAAGATGTCAACCACTGTCAAATCATTATACATCTCTGTAGTTTCTTAGGATAAAGCAAGGAGCTGTTACTCACATCTTGCTCGAACACTTGTGTGTTCTTTGTACTTAAACTTATGAGTAATCTGCTTGTTAAGAAGCATCTTTGTAATCTCCTGTATAACTAATTCTTGGTGAATTAGGATTCCTTGAGTGGTCAGTGTGATCGGAGACTCGAGAAGACAATGGCGAGATGTCATTGTGGGAAAAGCCTGAAATAGGGTCAGTAGTGTTATATTCATTGCGATGAATCCCTGAACGTCTAGCTATGAAAGCCTAGCAGTAGATCTTGCGAGATTGGAACCTGCATGTCAATGTTCGTTATATTCATTAAGTTGAATCCTTGAACGGTTCATTGCATGTTAGTCACAGTGCGACTGTGCAGGTTGTTAGTCACCGGCTATTGCCCATGCATGTGTAATCGAGATTGATTACAGTGGATAAAGACTTTGTCTTCAAGGCGAAATCACCTGAGGGAGGTGGACTGGATTAGCCTTTATGGTGAACCAGGATATATCATGTGTTCTTTACTCTTTTGCTTAATGTCTTGTTTATGTTTCTATATTGAGTATCAGAACCTTACACAAGCAAGTAAGAACCTTGCAACTCTGATAAGCTTCTCATCTGCAAGTTCTGAATGTTACTTATAGTGTTCAGACTCTTGTAGGTTCTCATGCTTCATGCATTACAAGTCAGAATGTAACTTCGTTAGTCAGCGTCTCTCAATGAACTCTGAAGTTATCCTAAGTACTTTAACGACAAGAAGCAAAAAGTTGTTAAAAGAGTAAATACACAACTCAAACCCCCCCTTTCTTATGTCTTTCTCGCACCTTCAAATAAAAGATACCATTTTTGTCGGGAAGATTTTGATCAGCGTATTCAAGGAATTTAATAACCCCTTTCTCACATACCGGACCTAATCTATCAGCTTTCATCCAACTACGATCTATAATAAATTCTAAAACTATTGTGAATGACACAAAAAAATCTAAACTTAAAGCATATAAAAAAACTAAAGCATATCCATAATAATTATAATACAACTCTAAATATTAAGCATATGGATATCCATTGTAGAAAAATTATAATATTTTTGTTTATTGCTAAATCCAACAACAAAACATAAAGCATATGAACTTTTCACGAAACAGACCACAAAATCAAACAAGAATGAAGATAGTGAAGATTATCAAGAATTAAGAAGATGAGGAAGAGAGTGAAGTTTTCACGAAACGCACCGTACTTCGAAGAGGAAGAGACCAAGAATGAAGATAGTGAATATTATCCAGAATGAAGATTCAAATGAACAAAGATTGTGAAGATGAAGCTTTCGTTATCGCTATTGTTGTCGTCTCTGGTTCGCTAGTTCGCCTAGGGCATGTTATGAAGGAAATAATGAATATGCTTTGTTTTAAATTTATCAAGAAAACCTTTGACCACAATTTTTATATCCAACCACAGTGAAATGTAGATCATAGTACAACGGTTAAATAGTAAAATCGTGGTTAAATAATTTTCAATTATTTATTTATTTATGAACTTAAGTGACACACGCTTTTTGTAATAGGAAAAATGAAAAAATGTAGTTGATAGGATTCAAAGCTTGTAACACTTACTTTATCACCATAGTTGTTTATCTCAATCGTGATTAAATAAATTTCAAAAAACTAATAAAATATATTAGGCACATCCAGTTTGCAATATTACAACGGTGGAAAGCATAACCATAGTAGTATTATGTTACTGAAGGTGTATTTTGTAGTAGTGTACGAATCATTATCGTATGACATTAACACATTCAAATGTGTCTCCCAAATGTAATTAGTGTCCTGTATGAATCAAATCAATGATCATGAATACTCATTATGTTATACCCCAAATTTTACCCCTTAGATGTCATGACATTCTTGCACGTGCATTATGAATCAATCATCTATGCATTGTTAAACTAACCATAAAATTTTGCTAGTTTGTTCTTCTATTTGAAAAGCTAGGGTTTACACAAGAAAGAGGGCAATATCAATAAGCCAAGCTCTCATATGTTTCAAGGACTCCTAAGACACTTCTTGGCTCAATGCATCCATCCCTAGTGTTCACTAGGTGGTTAAGAAAGGTGTTTGAAGTCATCTGGTCAAGAAAGTAAAACTGAGGCTCCAAAAGCTCAATCTTTGGCCTTGAGGGCTAATCATGAGGTTTTCCAATCATATTCCATGATCTCATGTGATTGGATCAAGAGAAATCAAAGAGAAACCATAAGATCAGGAGTTGTGGAATTAGGGTTTTAACCTGAAGAATTACAAAGGATCTTGGCGTGATCAGTCAATGCTTTGATTGGCATCAACCAATTGAGATTACATACATCCAAGAGGCATTATTTATCAATAAATCAAGTGTGTTTGGCTCCCATCACAAGTGCAATGAACCTCAAGTTCATCTGGCCCCAAATTATGGTTTTATCAGGTAAAGTCAACCATGCCTTTGACTTTAGGTCAAGGCATGATCCTAAGTCTTGGGACATGATTCCATATGTTCATGTACATCCTTAGAGGCCATCTATGGTGTTTGAGAAGTTTGAGGAAGCAAGATCACAAAGGAACACACAGTTGAATTTCTGAGGAAATTAGGGTTTTGTTTGAAAAGTCGAACCTTTGACTTTTGATATTTTTTATACAAGATGAAGTATTCAAGCCATATTCCATCAAGACATGTTTGATTTTTGGGTTAGAGCATGAGAAATAAAGATTTGAGAGGTTGCTTGCAAAAAGGGCAAAGTTTGGTTCTTGAAATTTTCTAAGTACGGAAGAATTTAGTCCTTGTGTGAACTTTGAAGAGTCATAACCTTCAAACCACACATCCAATTTTTTGTGGTCCAAAGCTCAAATTGAAGCTCTCATCATGAACTTTAAAATGTATTAGAGGGCCCTTCTCCAAAAAATGCTTGGTTTTTAAGTTAGGAAGCTTGGAAGTTCAAGACAATTTATGACTTAGTGAAATTTCACTCTTTTTACCTTAGTTTTCAGCCAACTTCACTTCCATTTTTCATCACGATCCCTTTGGATTCAGAACTTGGAGTGAACATGAACATTGTAGAGCATACTTGGGGCTTTCCAAAAAGTACTAGAAGACCCCAATCCAATGTGTGAGCTGTGAGTTTCGAATCCATGAAGTTGGGGTCACAAACTTGATTTTTAGGTCATGAGTATGATGTTTCAACTTCCAAGATCACTCCAAATCCTCATGATCTCGTGTGGCAGACCTCATTACTTGTTAATTTGGCTTAAATCAGATAAGTACAAGTGCTTTTGAAGTATTATCCAAGTGGTTTAAGAATTGTCTCATGAATCCTTCCATTTTTGGCACAAAGTGAACATTGCCATTTACATAAAGCCACTTTTGGCAATGTCAACTTGTCTTGAGCTGTGTAATGGTTCCTCCACACTCAAAAGGTTTGTACTGAGAAATCCAAAAGCTCTGAACATTTCCAACCACCCTATAGTAGCATGGTACATGGCTTGGAAATGACAAAGTATTTGAAACTCAAAGTTACATTGAAACCGGCCCAAAAGGTTGAGAACTCAACCATCTGGTTAGTTTCAAACCTCCACACTTTGGACCTGCTCCAAGAGGTAAGTTTCTTTGAAACCCTAAGCTTAGATTCTTTGCATCTCATTGTCTTATGCTTATAGCAAAAAGTAGTTTTCTTTGTGTACAACATGTTTGAAGCTTTACTTGCTTTATTTGGTTTAAATATGTGAGTTTTGAACAAGTTTTTTTTGGTGATGTTGCACTGTTAGGGTTAGTTTTGTGAAGCACGTAGTTAGTTTTAGGACCAGACAACATGACCATTATATTCCTTATAGAAAATGCTCTAACTTTGGTTTTTACAAAATGTAAAATGGTTGAGAAATGATGAGTTGTGTGTGTGTGAAAATCTGGGTACAAACCTGAGTTTAGGGCACGAGCGAGAGAGAAAGAAGAAGAAAATAAAAGGAAGGAGAAAGGCTGAGTTGGCATGATATGGCGCTGAGGCAGCCATTTGTATGTGAGTGTAAAATATATATTGTTGATGTTGGTTTTATTACCGGATGAGGGCATAGCACCGCTGGTCAATGGAGGTTTGTGTGTTTGTTTGCCATGCTGAAAGACTGGGGTTCGAATCCCCCTCGCCCCAGTCTTTTGTTTTATTTTTCTAAAAAGAGTTAGGTTTCATATATAATTTTCTTGAGCCATTCCTTGTCACAACGCGGCGCTGGTAGAGTTGGTAAATCTTTTAGGTTGTGAGGTGGGGTGCGTGGGTTCAACACCAAGCTAAGACCTTCCCCTTTCTTTTTAACACTTAGCTTTTTTAGGTTTCCTTCACAAACTTCTTAAATTCATAACTCACTCAATTTTTATGTTTTTAAATCCATTCTTTTTGCATCCTTTTAGTCTTGCTGCCTATTTTATGTTGACACTAAAAATATCCAAAAAAAAATATTAATTTTTAGGGCTTTTATTCATATGTGAAACATAGGTTTTTTCTTAAGGTTACTTAGAATGATCTTGACTTCTAGGGTTATAACCTTTGTTGTCCCTTATCTTTTAGGACTTGTGTAGGTTTGTTTTAACATACTAAGATCAACCCCCCTTGACTTAGACTTGTGCATAGTTATAGGTTTGGTTTTAGGTACACTTGTAAGTGTATATGTTTACCTTAGAATGTAGGAACTTTTGTCATCCCCATGAAGTCTTAGATAGGTCTTTACTTTCAATTAGGACTTCCCCCTTATGTCTATAGGACATCAATGTAGATACAAACTATCAACTTAAGTAGTGCTATGTACATTGTATTTAGACCTCCCTTTCATAAAAGTGGACTTTAGGATAACATAAGTGATACTTCCCCTTGACACAAAGTTTAGGTCAAAGACATTTCCCCGTACTAAGTCATCACCTATTTGCTTAAGTATTTAGACTTGAATTGTGTTCCCTTTAGGTATTTACCTTGTCCCTTAAATGAAAGATTCTTGTGTGCTTACCTAATACTTGTATGCTTTCTTAAGTACTTGCTTTGAATGTCATCGCATTTACCACTGTCATACCCCAAATTTTGACCACTAAGATTTCCCATCATTGTGCAAATCATTATCACAATATGGATGTACCTCCATGCCTCATCAATCTCCTCAGGAATTGTTAGGCATTCTCCACAAACAAGAATTAGGGTTTCAAGCCCTCTCAGAGCACTTAGATAAAGGATCAATCAAGGAATGACCTGATCTTCAACTTGTCTATCCTCTCAAACACCCACAATGGATCAAGAGGACTCCCACATCAAGAATCAAGCACCAGGTTGCAACATTCCAAGTGGGTCAAGCCTCAAGATCGCCAGTGTCACCAAATTAGGGTTTTGGTTGACCAGGGCCTCCAGGTGGAAATTTTCCTCTGGGCATGAGCCAATGCTTCAAAGCATAAATCAAGATACTCCAAGGGACTACATGGACCCAATTATCAAGTCAATTTTGCCTCAGGTGGTGCATTCACAAAAAATCAAGAATTAAGGTTTCTTGACCTAATTCACCCCTAAGTTGACTTTTGGGACAAAACATGAGCCAAGACCTCAAGACATGATTTGAGGGTCTCCAATACACTACATTGATCCATTTACAACAATGGATTGATCCAAGAAGCTTGATCCACAAGTTTCAATTTCATCAGGACCACAATTAAGGTTTCAAGGAAAAAGTCAATTGTACCTTTGACTTTTGACCAAGACATGCTCCCAAACGTTGGGACATGATTTAATACACCCTATAACACCTATGGAACATATCCGTTAAGTTTGATTTAGGTCAAGGACTTAATTTCATGAAGGATTGCACAGTTTGGATTTCCTCCGATAAAAAGTCAACTGTGCAAAAATCCAAAGTTTCATTTTTTAGATTTTTGGTCAAACAAGGTTTCTTAACCCTAAAACAATGTTAATGTGTGATTGGAATCATAATTCATCAAGAAAAATCAAAGAAAGTGAATTAACTTGTAAAAGGGGTAACCATAAAAAACTTAGAATTTTTCTAAGTTATGGAACAAAGTGGCTAGGGTACCAACTTCCAAGGACCATAACTTGAGATCCAAGCAACCTTTTTGGATGGTCCAAAGCTGGATTTGTAGCTCTCATGGCATACTTTAAAAGTGTCAACTACATCTCATTCCAATTCCTCATGAATTTTTAGTTATGGAGTGATCAAAATGGCTGAAAACACAAAAGTGACATTTTTCCATCACTTAGTGAAATTTTCACTAAGTCAGAATCTGCCTTATTTTTTCCCAAATGTAGAGGCATTTTTCATTGTAATTCAAGTTGATTAAAAACCAAAGTTGTACATTTTTTTGAAATAGGATATATCAGGTTTCCAAAATGTCCAAGAATCCCATGAAACTCCACTTGAGCTAGGAGTTATGACAGCTGCAACATGCCTTGCTGCAAACTGTCTTGGCAAGGCAGATTTGTGCATAAGGGCTCAATTTGATCAAATTGTGCAACAACAAGCATAGTTATCCATCTGCACACCTCAATGGGGGACAAACAAGGGACAAGCATCCATCAGCCTCCAAAGTCCCAAAATCTACAATAGCCATGCCAAACCTAAAAGAGCTAAAAAGGTGCCAAGACTCCAATTTTGTTTCCAAGCATTCAATGGATGCACCAAGGTGGCATGAACTGGGCCTATTCCAACTGAATGAGTCAAGGATAAGCTCTGAATCAAAGAACCATAGGCCGGTGCTCTAACCTCAAGTCAAGGGCTGAGGAGACTTGAGATTCCATTTGATCCACATTGGCCAAAGGCCTGCTGCAGTTGCCATTCCCTATTGATGCCAAAACAAACTTGACACACTATAAATAGACCTCATTTCTGATCAGTTTGAGTACACCAAAGGCCTACAACACTTTCCTTTCTCAAAATCACACTCTCACTTCCAAAAATGCCTTCTAATGCAAGCTACTATCGGGTTTTGAATTAGAATGTGTTTCTAACCAAACCAATCACACACACACCTCATAAACATCATATGTGAGATGATCAAACACTAAACCAACAACTGAAACACCAAATTCATGAAATCATCATCCATGTGCTCAAGGTTTCAACAAAGTTGCAGTTGAGGTGCCATAATTTGTTCCATTTCATTTCAAATCACTCCAAGCTTTCAAACACACTTCATATGGTGTAGGAAAGCTGTTCAGATCATCACAACTCATCTGTAACACCTCTAACTCAAAAATCAAATTGCTCTTGCTGCCACGACCTTCAAGTAAGCCTAAACTTGGGCATCTCATAATTTATGCATATTTCCTCGCACAAAACTTTTTCCAAATGTTCATAATCATGCATAGAATGTTTCCCCTCTATTGATTACTTTGTATGAATCGTGTATCAAATTTCTCAGTCTTCATGCAGAATTTAGGGTTCTTGAGGTTTTGTTTTAATTTCTCATTCCATGCTTAAAATAAATGAAATTAAAGACCATAGACATGATCGTGAGTTGAAAACGAGCAGATTGATATGTGGATTGTATGATTCCATCAAGTATTCAGCGAGATTGATGAGAAAACGCAAATTTGGGCAAAACAGGGCACGCGGGCAAGAACAAGATGTTCTTGGCGCCCTTTTTCAAATATTTGAATATTTGAATTTTTGTGATTTTGTTTAATTGATTCAAAAATTAATTTCTCTCTGAATTTTAATGATTTTGAGTTGATTCTTTTTTTAATAATTCAAAAAAATGTTAAAATATTTTATTTTACAAAAATTCCCCAAAAATATTATTTATTTCACATATTTGATATTTTTGAAAAGAATTAATTTTTATTTGTTTTTCAACATTTTGAAAATTTTCTTTCTCTTGATTTTCCAAACTTAAATGGTTTTCAATCATTTTGGGGATAAAAACATGATTTTGAAACATTGATCCAAGATCACCACTCATTTTTCACACGTTTTCAATAATTTTTATGGCAAAAGGGCACTTTTAGTCCTTTAAGTTATTTTATGTTATCACTTAGGTCCTTTAAGATTTTTTTGTAACAGTCAGATCCTTAACGTTTTAAAAAGTTTGCATAGTTAACCTTTTTTGAAATTTCCATTAAAAAATATATATGTGGCATTGACGGAGCTTAGGTGGCAGTTAAGTTAAATGATGTGGCATTTTATTTTATTTTTTAATACCACGTGGATTTTAATTTTTTTAAAAAAAATTTTTTAAATTTTTTTTAAAAATTTTTTTTGAAATTTTTATTTATTTATACACCAGTTAAGACTGGAAGGATCTGATTGTTACATTTTAAAAACATATGGGACTTGAGTGTTACTATTTGACATATTGAATTAGTGCAATTTGATGTCGAACTATACACAATAATTATTAATGGAAAGAATAGTGCTAAAACTATTTTTTATTCAATTCTAACTCTCTATGATTGTATAATGTTAATATTTTAAAAATGAAATTCACTACTTAAATATAGAGTATATTATAACAAGAAAAGTCTAAGATTTTTTAATTTTAATTTTTTAATTTTAAGATTTTTTAATCTTTAAGATTCAAGAAAGTAACAAATTTTCCTCAAATGCCACAGTATTTCCAGGTTCCGCCATCCTGCATTATGCAGACGAGAAAATTGAAAAAATTGTAGTAATTTGTCGAACAATATGATGCAAAATTGATTACGATTCATCATTTTACCAATGATTACTATATGATAATATCATTACAACAGCAGAAAACAAAAATATAAAATAGTACGATTGATGTGTTGTTTAACAAGAAACAAGCATAGTATTTAATGAATTTCTAAACTTACGAAAAAGGCATTACAGGAATGATATTAGATGAAAATAAAAAATCTAAATCTAAATTAGTAAAAACAAAGAAATCATCTTAATTTGAAGCATCATAAATATATTAACTTGAAAAGAAAAAATAAGTACTTATCATACAATAATTTTAGAGACAAAAATATTTAGGCTAAGATGGTGATATGTAACAAAGATTTTTAATGATTAATTTCCTGAAATCAACTATGTAGTCAACTATCCAATTGATTATCTTTTTAATTATCAAATTGTTCCTGCTTTATCATACATATTGTAACAAAACTTTCTAAAACTAAAACTGTGATAGACATTATTTTAATTACATTTCCTCTTTCAATTTTTTTCATCAACCAATTGAAGATTGCTGCTTTATTTAGAAGAAAAAAATATTCACATGGTATAACCTCCAAACACTAATTAAATTGCAAAAGTTTCATTTTCACAAGAGTAACAATACTTTATGGAATCATATTTACGACAAAGGTGATTAAATTCATTCAAAATCAATGAACAAAAAACTACATTCGGGACTCACGAGATTTCACAATGAAATTTTGACGACTAATTTCGTAAGCCAATAGTTTAGGGTTAAAAAATATATTTATTGTTTTGTTTCAATAAAATAAAGTGAGTTTTTTATTATAGTGTTAATCCTTTGCATGTACCCCTTTGATCAACTTAGAACCATAACCACTGCATTAGAAGCTTCATTATGGAAGGACATGATTTGTAACACTCACGTCCCATATGTTTTTAAAATATAACAATTAGGTCCTTTCAGTCTTAACTGGCGTACAATTAAATAAAAAAAATTAAAAAAAAAAATAAAAAAAAATTAAAATCCACGTGGACTTAAAAAATAAATAAAAAATAAATTAAAATGCCACATCATCACTGTTAACTGCCACATAAGCTCCATTTTTACCACATATGCATTTTTGTAACGGAATTTAAAAAAAAGGGTAACGGTGCAAAAGGTTTTAAACTTAAAGGACCTAAACGTTACAAAAAAACTTAAAGGACCTAAGTGGTAGCATTAAATAACTTAAAGGACCCCTGGTGCCTTTTTGCCAATATTATTTGTTTTTGCCAATAACTTTTATTTGTTTTTCAACATTTTGAAAATTTTATTTCTCTTGATTTTCCAAACTTAAATGGTTTTCAATCATTTTGTGGATAAAAACATGATTTTGAAACATTGATCCAAGATCACCACTCATTTTTCACATGTTTTCAATAATTTTTATTAATATTTTAACAAAATTAATTCCATTTTTTAAACAAAATTAGGGTTTTGATTGATTCCACCCTCATCAATCTTTTTCAAACACTCATGGGCCTCTAATAGAGTGTAAGACCCAATCCCTTTTTAACCAAAACTATTTTGGGCCTCAGTTATTGTATAAGACCCACTGCGTTAAAAAAATCTCGGCATGATCGCCAGTTCTAAAATCAAATAACCTTGGGCCTACCCTCGTGTTGTAAGTCCCATTTCTTTTCTTTAAATACTCTTTGGGCCTCTAATAGAGTGTAAGACCCAACCCTTGTTGTACAAAAACCTTTTTGGGCCTCAGTGTATTGTATAAGTCCCGATATAGTTTCAGGAATTTCGACACGATCGTCGTTTTCAAACTTTTTCAGTTGGGCCTACCCTCGTGTTGTAAGTCCCATTTATTTTCTTTTAAAACACCTTTTGGTCCTCTCCTTGAGTTGTAAGACCCAACCCTATTGTAAATAAACCTCTTTGGGCCTCAGTCGTTGTATAAGTCCCGATACGATATTCAAAACAACGGTGCGATTAATGTTAAACCTTGGGCCTCTCCTTGAGTATAAGCCCCAACAATCTTTTCAAAATAATTCCCTTTTGATTTAGATTCAAATATATATGTTGTTATCAAAACTTTCTTTAATTTCTTTGAACAGCTAACAATACAGCATGGAAGTTTGCTCGCCTGTAAGTTTTAGCACCTTTCATATATATAACTGTATTGTGGGAAGCTACGCATGGTTAGTCTTCTTTCATATCTTTTTAAAATACTTGTCATATATCAACTGTATATGTACTAGTATAGTTATTTAGAGTTTTCCCCGGCAACTAGGTCTAGAACTAGGTAAAGCCTTGTTGGTCGCTCTTAAATACAAACAAAACTAGATCCCCATAGGATTTCTAGATACAGTCTTGCCTTCTCTTGGGATTAAACAATATGGAACAAAGAGAAAGGTAGTATTCTTCGTGAACCTTTTCTCAGACTGTCACCCCTAGAAATTGTCAAAGAAATTCTACTCCCCAGAGTTGATCTATTCTCGGTGAATATCATCTCTTGAGTTTCTTCAAACCTCGAACTTTCACTAAATGATCTATTCTCGGTGAATAGCATTTCTTGGACTTCTCTTGGTTTGGGACCCACGGGCTTCCTAAAAGCATCTCAGCCTCCTCTTGGGCTTTGTACAAGGACCCTCCGGCTTCTTATAAGTTCTCATGCCTTCTCTTGGGCTTGATACAAGGACCCTGACGACCTCTTAAAGGTATAAGACATAACTTAGTCATCCTTTGCTAGAGCAGTCTTTTCAGTGTCAAACCTCCGACCGATCTAGGGTTGATTCTCATCCCTTGAAACACTTGCCTCCTCTTGGGCATCATACAAAAGATAAAACTCTTCCACACCAATAGACTTGGACAGTCTAATCCTTTTGAGTCTCAAAGACATTCTCAAGTTCCCTACAAACATAGGAGAAACCCCGGTCAATCTGGATCAATCTCCACCAGAGCTAAAACTCAGTCTTTCTCCTAAAAATCCCCAAACCAGGGTCAGTTTATCATCAGTATAACCCTATCCCAAATTAGAACCTCAAGACATCTGATACCTCAACTCTTCTGTAATCTCCAGCAAGAGTTGATTCCCTACTTGGACCTGCCTAGGGATCTCAATAATCCCCAACACAAAGATAGCCTCCTCTTAAGCTTTGTATAATGATCCTTCCTCAGTGAAGTCAGCCTCCTCTTGGACTTTGTACAAAGATTCTCTCCTGCGGAGCTAACATTTTCAGACTCTCTTGTTGAGTCCATTACCTTTTCAGACTCTCTTGTTAAGTCAATCACCTTTTAGACTCTCTTGTTGAGTCAATCACCTTTTCAGACTCTCTCGTTGAGTCAATTAAACTGTCAGACTCTCTTGTTGAGTCAATCACCTTTTCAGCCTCTCTTGTTGAGTAAACCCTTTTAGCCTCAATCTCGGGCTTTGTACGAGAAGATAAGACCACTCTCTTGATGATTAATCTTTTTCCAGCCTCCTTTTAGGTTTGGTATAAAGATTTCCCCTAGCAAAAGTTAGCCTCCTCTTAGGCTTTGTATAATGATTTCTCCAGCTTGTTCAGCCACAATCCTGGGCTTTATACATGACAGATAAAAGCGCTCTCTTGTTGAGTCAAACCATTTTAGCCTCAATCTTGGGCTTTGTACAAGACATAAACCTTCTTCTCTTAAGCTTGGGACAAATGCTTTCTCAAGCAGAGTCAAAACCATTTCAGCCACAATCTTGGGCTTTGTACAAGACAGATAATACTCTCCAGCAAGAGTCAAATCCCTTTTAGCCTCAATCTTGGGCTTTGTACAAGACAGACAGAACATTTTCCCCAGAAAAGTCAAACTCCCAGCCTCCTCTTAGACTTTGTATAATGATATCCCCAAAGAGTCAGTCTCTTTTTTCCCTCAATCTTGGGCTTTGTACAAGACACCCATATATATACACTCTCTTGTTGAGTCGGTCTTATCCAGACTTTGGATAAGGATCTCCCTAGTGGAATCAACCAACCTCTTAGCTTCAACCTTGGGCTTTGATCAAGGTGTCATACCCCAAATTTTGACCACTAAGATTTCCCATCATTGTGAAAATCATCATCACAATATGGAGGAACCATCATACTTCATCAGTTTCCCCAAAAATGGGTGAGCTTTCACTACAATCAAAATTAGGGTTTCAAGCCCTCTCTGAGTGCTTAGACAAAGGATCAATCAAGGAATGACATGATATTCAACTTGTCTAACCTCTCAAGTATCCATAATGGATCAAGAGGACTCCCACTTCAAGGATTAAGCACAAGGCTGCTCCCTTCTAGGTGGATTAAGCCTCACGATCGACAGTGTCACCAAATTAGGGTTTTGGTCGACCAGGGCCTCCAGATGGAAATTTTTCATCTGGGCACAAGCCAATGATCCAAAACCTAATCTAATATACTCCATGGAACCTCATGGACCCAATCATCAAATCAATTTTGCCTCAGGGGATGCATTCATCAAAAATCAGGAATTAGGGTTTCTTGACCTAATTCACTCCTAAGTTGACTTTTGGGGCATTTCATAAGCCAAGGCCTCAAGACATGGTTTGAGGGTCTCTAATGAACTATATTGATGCATTTGCAACAATGGATTAATCCAAGAAGCTTGAGCAACAAGTCTCAATTTCATCTGCACCACAGTTAGGGTTTTAAGGAAAAAGTCAACTGTAACTTTGACTTTTGACCAGGACATGCTCCCAAGACCTATGACATGCATCAATATACCCAATGACACCCATGGAACATGTCCATCAAGTTTTATTTAGGTCAAGGACATGATTTCCTGAAGAATTGCACAGTTTGGAATTCATCTGATAAAAAGTTAACTGTGCACAAAAGTCAACTTTGACTTTTTGAGATTTTTCACCAAAATGGATTTTTAACCCTAAAATGATTTTAATGTATGATTTGAATCATCGTTCATCAAGAAAAATCAAGAAAAGTTGGGTAACTCGTAAAAGGGGTAACCATAAAAAACTTAGAAAATTTTCTAAGTTAAAAATAAAGTGGCTAGGGTACCAACTTTGGAGGGTCATAACTCCTAAACCACAAAGCCATTTTCTCCCATCCAAGGCTTGATTTGTAGATCTCATTGCCCTCTACAAAAACTTCAACTAGACCTAATTCCAACTCCTCATGGATTTTGAGTTATGGAGTGATCAAAATCAAGAAAAGTCACTTTGTTCCAACACTTAGTGAAAATTTCACTAAGTCAGATTTTACCCTACTTTTTGCCAAATGTAGGGGGATTTTTCACTTGGATTCAAAAGAGATCAAAACCAAATATGTTCAAACAGTTGTTGTATCATGTAAGGGCTTTCCAAAATGACCAAGAACATTACCAAATTCAATTTGAGTCATGAGATATGACATTGGAAAGTTGCCTTGCTGAAATCTGTCAAGGCAAGGCAGATTTTGCATTTTTGCTCGATTTACCAAAATCAGCCAAATCCAAATGCTCCTATCCACTTGGACACCTCTGAGGATTGAATCTAAAGGGGACAATCACTGAGCCAAGCCTCCAAAGTCTTTGGAACAAGAAATAGCATGTTGAACCTAGAATGGCCAAAATAGGGACAAGACTCCAATTTTGGATTGGAGCATTCAATGGAAGCATCAAGGTGGCATGGACTGAGCCATTTGCAACTAAAATAGAGCTCAATTGTGATCAGTTTGAGTACACCAAAGCCATCAAACAGATGCTTTCCTCAAAACCTCTTTCTCTTGGCAAAAATGCCTTCTTTAGCAAGGCAACTTTGAGTTTTTGAGCTTGAGAGCTTTTTCATCACAATCAATCACACACACACCTCATATATATCATATGTAAGCTGTGCAAACTATCACAAGTGACCTGTAATCACAAAATCACAAAGTCACCTCTCAAAACCTCAAAATAGGCTTTGTTTGCATTTTTCAAGCCATGTCTTGATTCAGTCACTTTCTAAACCAAATAAAACTTCAAACACACTCCAAATATCATCCTTGAACTGTCCCAAATGGTTCCCCTCATCTGGAACACCATTTGAGAGAGTTGCTATTTTGGTCACTTTTAACCCCTTTTGCAAGAAAGGGACTGTTTGTGTTTTTTCAGGTACCAGTCGATTCCAATCATCCTAAAAGCTTCTAAGGGATCATTTGAGTGTGTCTAAAGCATCAAATCATTTCTGGAACAAGAGGTTTGACAGATTGCACAAAAGCTCCAAAATCTCAAAAAAGAGGTAAGCCTCACAACTTGGAATCTTTCAAACATGCAATGCTTTGAAGTCCATTGATCATAAACATCTCATACATGTTATATATGTTGTGTTTGAGCTAATTTACCATGTAATCCATGCTTGTACCAAGTTGTAGCATAGAAAATGCATTTATAGGTCATTTTCAAAACCACTATCGGGTTTTGAGGAGGGAGTGTGATCTGAAAAAACTACCACCACCATTGGATTCCTTATGAAATTCTGGTCCAGATGCATATAAATTTTGTCTCAAACCATTAAGAATTGAGAAAGTTATGACCTTCACGTTTCTGAGCCAAAACTTGCCAAAACTTGCCTTGGGCCAGGCCTAAAACCAAGTCATGCCTTGTATATTTGTTGTTTTGTTTCAAACAATGGATGTATCACCACCCCAGTGGTAAGGCGCGCGCCTTATAACCTTGAGGTCTTGGATTCAAACCCCACCCATGCCATTTTGTGTTTTTTCACATTTTTCCATTTTTTCCAATATTTTCATGGTTTATTAATTAATTGGAAAATTAATAACTCTTTCAATTTTAATTATTTTTTATTGGTTCTTTTTGCAAAAAGTCACAAAAATGTTGAAATATTTTATTCCACAAAAAAATTGAATTTATATTATTTATTTAATATAAATAGTATTTTTGTGAATAAATTCATTTTTATTTGTTTTTAAACATTTTAAAATGAATATTCATCTTGAACAATCAAGACCAAATGAGTTTTAATATCTCTTGTGATTTATACCTCATTTTTAAAACCTTAAACAAAAATCACAAGTGGTTTATTCAAACCTATTTGGTATTTTTCATTGATTTTCTTTAAATATTTACTTTTAAAGAATAAAATTAGGGTTTCTTTGATTTTCACTCAAACAAATCATTGTCAAACACTCATGGGCCTCTAATAGAGTGTAAGACCCAATCCTTTTTTTGACCAAATCATTTTTGGGCCTCAGTGTATTGTATAAGTCCCGATACCGTCAAAAATAAACGGCGCGATCGTCGCCTTTTGAAAAATAACCTTTTGGGCCTCTCCTCGAGCTATAAGACCCATTCAAAACTTTCTGGGCCTCTAATAGAGTGTAAGACCCAACCCCCTTTTAACCAAAATCACTTTGGGCCTCAGATATTGTATAAGCCCATCTGCATTAAAACAAAACCTCGGCGCGATAGCCATTTCAAACGGAAAAATCATCTGGGCCTACCCTCGTGTTATAAGCCCCACTCTTTTTCTTTAAAACTTTTTGGGCCTCTTGAGAGAGTGTAAGACCCATCCCTTTATACAGAAAACAATTTTTGGGCCTCAGTCACTTGTATAAGTCCCTCTGTACAAATTCAAACAGTGTGTTCACTGATAAAACCCTGGGCCTCTCCTTGAGCTGTAAGCCCCAAATCTTTCTTTTTCAAAGCACTTTCTCCTTTGATTTTGAATTATACTGTTGTTTTCAATTTTTCTTTGTTGAACAACTAATCAAACAGCATGGAAGCTCTATAACCGAGTAAGTGTTTATACGCTTTCATTTACCGCTTTCATATACATATAACTTTATTGTGGGGCTGTTTCACTGTAAGTCTTCTTTCATAAACTCATATCAACTGTGTAATAATAGTATAGATATTTAGAGTTTCCCCGGCAACTACGTCTAGAACTAGGTGACGCCGTTTCGTTTATTCGTAGAAATAGACAACTAGATCCCCAATAGGATCACCAGATACAGTCTTCTCTTCGGCTGTCCTCATTAGGAATTGTCAAGAAACTCTACACCCAGAGATGAATGTATTCTCCGTGAATGGCATCTTTGAGTTTCTTCCAAATTCTCGAACTTTCCTGACTTGATCTATTCCTTATGAATAGCCTGCCTTGAATTTCTCGGGGTTTGGGGACCCACGGGCTTCTTAAAAGCATCAGCCTCCTCTTGGGCATCATACAAGGACCCACAGGCTTCCTAAAAGCAACCCCGCCTCCTCTTGGGCTTAGTACAAGGACCCGCCGACTTCTTAGAAGTATTCACAGCCTCCTCTTAGGCTTCGTATAATGATCTCTTCCTCCGGGAATGATAGCCTCCTCTTGGGATTCGTACAAGGACCCGTCGGCTTCTTAAAAGCTTCTAGCCTCCTCTTGGGCTTCGTACAAATTGTCCCGACGACCTCCTAGAGGTAATAGGAACAGAACTTAGTCATCTGCATAGAACAATCCTTTCAAAGAGTCTACTACTGTTTCTCAAAGCACAGTACAAAAGATGACACTCTAGACTTGGACAGTCTAATCTCCTTGAGTCTCAAAGACATTCTCAAGTGACCCCTTTGTTAAATAGGAAGAAAACCCGTAGACTCGGACAGTCTCAATACCCTTTGGATTTCTCATTTCCTTAAAGAACAGGAATAACCCGGATCCTTGAATCAAATCCTCGAGTACAGTGTTGCTCATATAAGAACTGATTTTCTCTTTAACAATCAGTCTACTGGACTTGTCACTTAACTGAACAGTCGCCACAGCCTCCTCTTAGGCTTTGTATAATGATCATTCTCCAGTGAAGTTAGCCTCTCTCTTGGGCTTTATACAATGATCCTCCCCAGAGGAGTCAAACAAATTTTAGCCTCTCTCTCGGGCTTTGTACGAGACACATAAGAGACTACCTCGTTGAGTCAATCACCCTTTCGCCTCCATCTCGGGCTTCTTACGAGATACAAAAAGGTTCTTATTGAGCCAAACAAACTTTTAGCTTCCATCTCGGGCTTCGTACGAGAAACTCTCTTGTTGAGCCAAATAGCCTCCATCTCGGGCTTTATACGAGATACCAAAAGATTCCCTCGTTGAGTCAAAACCTTTTAGCCTCTCTCTCGGGCTTTGTACGAGACACATATTAGCCTCCTCTTATGCTTTGTATAAGAAAACCACTAGTTGATCCAATTAACCTTTTAGCATCAAAGCTGTGCCTCGTTCACAGTACATAAACATCAATAACTCCTTCCCCTCCATCTAACTGCTGTAAGCGACAAGCCTCTGGATCATCTACATCCATGCCAATGTCCCTCTTTTAGTATGAGAAATTCCTAAGGAAAGATGGCATTACTCTACACTGAGTTAAAGTCTTTTCCTTCAGGTTAAAATCCCCTATAAAGGAAATTATGGCATTGCCGGATTCACAAATCCCGGTTAAAGTAATTCTCCTTTATAAACAGTCGTAACAGACAGACCCCTCTTTAGAGATGACAAATTCTCTCTAAGGTCAACACTTTTAGCTTCACATCTTGGACTTTGAACAAGATACAAATAAACCCTTCAGCTTCACATCTTGGGCTTTGAACAAGATACAAATCACCTTTCACTTCACGTCTTGGGCTTTGAACAAGACACCAAACAACCATTTCCTCCCATAGAATAGGAGGAACTACGAACACTCTGATTTCCCTGTTTCGGTAAACGGGAATACGTAGGCATAAGATTGAAAGAAAAAATCTTAGCGAGCACACTAAACAAAAACCCAAAATCCCATACTTTCATATATATCCGTCATAACATCTCAACCAATAGCCTAAAGTACCCCTCGTCAACAAAATAAACCTAGGAGAAACCCCGAATCTTTGTAGCATCTGTAAACCAACAGTTTTGACTGTTTAATCTCAGTATGCAAGCAGGGTTAGTTGGAGACATCTATTTCCCTTCCTTCATCAGCTTTAATAGGATAAAAAATGAATCGAGCTGTAGTACCAGAGCGATCGTGCTTCGCAACCACATCCAAAAATCACTCGCTACAGAAGAATGGCGACTCTGCTGGGGAAAACGCAGGTCTCTTTAGGGATCTTGTTCTTTTTTGTCCCCTAGGTGGAAACCTTGACGTCACTAGGATCTTAGGTCAAAACGCCGTTAATTTGGAATGAAACCACAGATTGGTGACTCCGCCGGGAAAACATTTTCTGTCAGGAACTTAAGATTCTTAGCTTTTAAAAGTCCAGGATGATTAGGACAAATATATATACTGCTTTTCCTAATTGCTATACGTGTTTATTTTTCTGCTAATGGGAATGCGTGTGATGCCGCATTTGGAAAGATTGAGTATACACTTAAGATAAGTGATGGCGACGAGGTCGACCATCAACCTCAGTGGAGGCTGACCAATGCAACCCATTCTCTCACCTAGACAATGGGCCGATTGTGATGTCTGAGAAGCTGAGGAGCCAAACCCTTTTGTAGTGTGGAAACTATTGGGAATAGTTGTTACGCGATACTACCCTCATTTGAGGCTGGTGATCTATTCTCGGTGAATGGCACTTACTCTAAGATTGCTCTACAACTCGCTGGTGATACGCTTGTTGTTTTACTTTCCTGGGAGGAGCTGATGATAATGAGTACAGGTACAAAAATCACCCTAGTATAAACCTTTGGGGATGGGTAGAGCCTTGACTTCATGACAACGACCCTTTGACCCCATGTTTTTTCTATGTTTTTGTGTGCTGCATTTATGCATTCATTTAAAAAACATTAAAAACATTCAAAAAATTTCTCTTCTAGTCTCTCTGTTTTTCAAATTAAACTAAGATTGTGATTGCAAATATCAGAGAAAAGGATTGCGCTAATGGATTTCGGCAGAAGGAGAACTCATAGTTATACCTTAAAGGTTCCAAAGCTAGAGGATTTAAGAAGGTTAGCAAGGATGATCACAAATCCGGAGGCTTTCAGAGCCAAGCACGGATGTTTGCTACCACTGTTAAGAGTCCATGTGATTGAGGGAATCATGGATACGCTCATTAAGTTTTATGATCCAGTTTATCACTGTTTCACATTCCCGGATTACCAGCTCACACCAACGCTGGAGGAGTATTCTCATCTGATTGATCTTCACATTACTGATCGAGCTCCATTTTCTGGACTGGAAGAAATTCCAAAGAATCAGACCATTGCAAGAGCAATTCATTTGGACGAGTCTGAGGTCAGGACTCACTTAACTACCAAGGGTGGCATCCAAGGTGTGCCAGCCCAGTTCTTGACAAAGAAAGCCCTGTATTTTGCCAGTATAGGAAACATGACTGCTTTTGAAAGCATCTTTGTCTTGCTCACCTACGGGTTATTTTTGTTTCCCAACATCAATAACTTCGTCAATATTAACTCCATTAAGGTTTTTCTCATTGGAAACCCTGTGTCGACTTTGCTCGCAGATGCGTATCATTCTGTACACTTGGGAAATTTGTACAGTGGAGGGGAGATCACATGCTGTGTACCTCTGCTTTACAAATGGTTTGTCTCTCACTTGCCCAAGTCTGCTGCTTTTTGGGATTGTAAGAGTGTCTTACGTTGGTCGCAGAAGATTATGTCTCTTACCAACTCTGATATAGATTGGTGTAATAGGATCTATGATGGAATCAGGATTATTGACCGTTGCGGAAACTTCCCCAACGTACCCCTTATAGGAACTAAGGGAGGAATCAATTACCATCCATTTCTCGTTCATCGTCAATTTGGATACCCAATGAGACACGTCCCACGGGGTGTTCATCTGGAAGGTCTTTTCTTCAAAGAAGGAGAAAACGACAGAGCACTAAAGATGGAAATAGTGCACGCTTGGAAGCATGTTCATAAGAAAGGACGAGAGTCTCTAGGAAAACCGGACTGTGTCTCGGTGGAGCCTTATCTCCACTGGGTACAAACTAGAGCTCTCAAGCTGAAGATGCCTTATCCTCGTTACGGAATTCTTCCGCCGAGGGAATCTGTCATGTACTTCATGAAGGAAACTGAAAAGCTTCAAGTTACTCTCAACAAAGTTCAAAAGGAGAGAAGGTCTTGGAAGAACAAGTACCGTACCCTCGACGTAGAGTGCATCAAAATACAACAACTACTGAAAGATAAGGATGCTCTGATTGAAATCTTGGAGCGGCATGCTGTAGAGAATCAAGATGACCAAAGGAATTTGCTCACTCCTTTCACCTGGCAAAGGAATGACAACCCGACAACGGCCCAAGAGCCCCGGTCAAAGAAAAGGAAGATACCAGAATCAGCACCCGATTTCTCTTCAGAGAGGACTCAGGACCCATTAGTTTAGGTTTATGTTTCTGCACCTTGTAATCTACTGTATTTCCATTTCTGTAATCCTTTGAATTCAATAAAAAGGGGTTTCCCCACCGTTTGATATTTGCAATCTAATTGTCGAAGTTTATTTTGATTAAACCTTAAACAATTAATATAATCATTGCATTCATCATTCTCACATCGCGTATTCTTCTTACCTATGAATCTCACGTTTGTGTCTCGGTTCTAGAGTAAAACTGTCTCATTCGTAAAATACTCGGGCCAATCGTCAGAAAAAGATGGATGATCTTGAGGAAGAAAACAAAGAGTTGAAAGAAGAGATCGACGCTCTGAGAGAGGATATGAGGAAGCTTCGTAATGACATGCAAGCCATGGCAGAAGCTCAGCTGCAAAGAACTGTGATCTCAGAGATCACCTCAACGCCCATAGTGGAGAAGTATGATCCTAGGTATCAAATACCGAAAGATCGTCCTTGGGGCATGCCTGTTAACTATATCCCCGAAGGATATGTTCCGCCGATCACTGAAGATCAGGGAATCACAACAGAAGCCGCTGGGCCTAAAGGTTACAAACTTTGGGAAAGCGAAGATGCCAGAGGCATACTGAAGACTCCTGAAGGTTACAAACTTTGGGAGACGCCAAGACTCACTACCGTAGTCACGGTACCACCCCCTGTGGTGCACACTGTCCCGGAAGGACAGATTGCACAGACACCTTCTAGTAAGAAGGAAACTATGTTTGACAGAATGGAGGAATTCCAGGAGCAGTTCTTGGAAATGCAGAAGGAACGACAAGTCATTCGCGGTCAGGATCTATTTGGAAAGGACGCCGCAGATCTCTGTTTGGTCCCAAATGTGAAAGTTCCGCACAAATTTCAAGTGCCCGACTTTGAAAAGTTCAAGGGTAAATCTTGCCCTCAAAGCCATCTGGTGATGTACGCTCGGCGGATGTCAGCTCAGACAGAGAATCAGGACCTACTGATTCACTACTTCCAGGATAGTTTAACCGGTGCCGCATTAAAATGGTACATGGGTTTAAACCGTGCCACGATCAGCACATTCAGAGATCTTGGCACTACCTTCGTCCAACAATACAAATACAATTTGGACATGGCACCCAACAGAGATCAACTCAGATCGATGTCTCAAAAGGATAAGGAAACCTTTAAGGAGTATGCTCAAAGGTGGCGTGAAATTGCCGCTCAAATTTGTCCACCTCTGGAGGAAAAAGAGATGACAAAGATCTTCTTAAAGACCTTAAGCTCATTTTACTATGACCGAATGGTTGCCAGTGCGCCCAGTGATTTCACCGAAATGGTTGGCATGGGGGTACGTCTTGAGGAAGCTGTCCGAGAAGGACGTTTGACAAAAGACGCTGGATCATCGAGTGGTACTAAAAAATACGGTAGTGCTCTCCCTAAGAAAAAGAGCAAGATATTGGGAATATCTCTCTAGGAAAGCAAAGGCGACGTTATCAACCGGTAGCAGCTGTGACTCCTGCTATCAACCCTGCGTCTATTCCTACGTATCAACCTCAGGTTGCGCAGAGCCAACCTAATCAACAAAGGACACAACAGCCTCTTCAGCAGGCTCGTCCTCCATACAACAACAACCGTACAACACGACCACCACGATTTGATCCTATACCCGTGTCATACGCAGAGCTGTTTCCATTACTACTGGCTAAGGGGCACATTCAGACTAAGTCTCCTCTTACAGTACCGGAAAATCTGCCTTTTTGGTTTAAGGTGGATCAAACATGCCCTTATCATCAAGGAGGATCAGGGCATAATATAGAGAATTGTCTCAATTTCAAGTTCGACGTGCAAAAACTTGTTAGGAGTGGGGTCTTATCCTTCAAGGATACGAATCCTAATGTTCTCACGAATCCGCTGCCTCAACACGAGAAGGCTGCAGTCAATTTGATAGAAGGAGAGACTAACGATGTCTATCAATTTCACGATGTACTCTTGTTGAAAACCAATCTGGTCAAGATGCATTGTAGACAGAGTAGATATGGCCATGTGCCACCTCATAACTATCATCAGTGTGATGTTTGCTCTAAAAACAATCAGGGATGTTCTGTGGTGCAAACAGCTCTACAGGAACAGATGGATCTCGGATGGATCCAAGAGCACCGAGTTCGTGGAGTTAACATGGTCTATACGAATTCCAACATCATTCAGAACCACGATATCCGTGCAATGAATGTCAATCTGGTGGCAATACATTCAAGGCAAAGCCAGTATCATAATCTGCCGCGGCACGATTACAGCTCCTGTCTGATTTGCTCAGTAAACAAACAGGGATGCTCTTTTATACAAGAGGCCCTCCAGCGTCAGATGGATCTTGGATGGATCCAAGACTACCATGATAGAAATTCCTATCAAATCAACATGGTTCAGATCTTCGATATTCGCGTGATGAATACCAACCTGGTAGAGTTACATGCTGAGCAGGTCCGACTTAGATTCTTAACATCACATGACTATCAAAGCTGTAAAGCGGGTTGCGAAAACGATCAAGGTTGTACCCTTGTCCAGGAGGCACTTCAGCACTTGTTAAATCACTGGTGGATGCCAATTTATATGGATGAAGATACACAACAGATTAGTATCAATAACAGAAACCCCACTCGGCGTCAGAGTCAGGATGTCCGATCTGTGGAAGCTAACCTAGTGAGGTTACATTATATTCAAAGTGGGCGTGGCCAGGTGCCACCACACAACTATGAACGTTGCGGCGTCTGTTCAGAAAGTAACCAAGGGTGTTACTTTGTGAGAGCAACTCTTCAGGGTCAGGTAGATCGTGGAGAGATTCGCCCATATCCGAGTTCTGGACCCATCAACTGGACGCCGAACTACCTTGTCGAGCAAGTTGAGGATGTTGTCACGATCTCTGATCATCACAGGACCAGGGATGTTTTTTCCATTATCCCTCTACTTGACGAATCTAAAGTTCCCAACCGGGAACGGATCGAGATTAATTATGATGGTCAGAAAAATCAAAAGGTTCCCATAGTCATCTATCTGCTGGGACCAACACCGTATGAATCAACTAAGGTTATCCCTTAAAAATACGGTGCAACGACAGTTTAAAATGGAAAGGAAATTTCATTACCCTCCGTCATGAATATTGCAGACATCAGTCGTGTAACACGGAGCGGTAGAATCTTCAACCGAGGAGTTGGAGAACCTAACAAGGAAAAGGAACTTCAGATAGGAGCTCCTGACCCACCAGTCGGTCAATCCAGTAATCCCGACCTTTCGAAAAACGATGATGAGATGCTGAAGCTCATCCAAAGGAGTGAATACAACATTGTGGATCAACTGTTACAAACTCCTTCAAAGATCTCGGTATTATTGCTGTTACTCAGTTCAGAAGCCCACAGGGAGGCTCTACAGAAAGTCTTGGAGCAAGCCTTTGTGGAACAGGATGTAACAATCAGACAGTTTGATAGCATTGTCTCTAACATCACTTCCTGCCATAATTTGGGATTTAGTGATGAGGAATTACCTGAAGAGGGTCGCCGTCATAACATGGCGCTTAATATCACAGTTAACTGCCAGGAAGATGCTTTAGCCAGCGTACTGGTAGACACAGGGTCAGCCCTGAATGTTATGTCGAAGTCCACTTTGATGCAATTATCATTCAAAGGCCCTCCGATGAGAATCAGCGAGGTCGTCGTCAAAGCGTTCGACGGATCTAGAAAAACAGTTATTGGCGAAGTTGATCTTCCCATAACTATTGGTCCTCACACTTTCCAAGTCACTTTCCAGGTCATGGACATCCGGGCAACGTACAGTTGTTTATTAGGA
The DNA here is from genome assembly GCA_022829125.1 of Lathyrus tuberosus. Taxonomy (NCBI): domain Eukaryota; kingdom Viridiplantae; phylum Streptophyta; class Magnoliopsida; order Fabales; family Fabaceae; genus Lathyrus; species Lathyrus tuberosus. The sequence goes on along the minus strand of JALAZF010000345.1, from coordinate 5,718,968 downwards.
AGACCTTGGATACATCAGGCTGGAGCGGTCACTTCAACCCTCCACCAAAAGCTAAAGTTCGTCAAGAACGATCAACTTGTCACAGTCTGCGGGGAACAAACCTTGCTTGTAAGCAACTTGTCATCATCTACTGGCATAGAACCCGAGGAGGTTATTGAAACTCAGTTCCAAGCACTATCGGCAAGCAAGGACAATCAATCCCAAGGAGGAACCTCGATTTCCTCATAAAAAGATGCTATCAAAGCAGTCGAGAGTACCGATACAACAGGATGGGGACGGCTTGTCATTCCTATTGACAATAAAACAAAGAGGGGTCTTGGTTTTTCTGCAACCTATACCCAGACAGCTGCCAACGATGAAAGTTTTCATCCCCTTCAAAACTTCTTCCACAGTGGGGGTTTTCTTTACCCAGTGTCTCAGGCAGTACATGCTATCAATGAGGAAGATCCCTCTGACACAGATAAAGAATGGAAGTCCTATCTTAATGAGGACGGTTATATGTCTCAGGAAAAGGTGCCTACACCATTTTGCTTTCCTACACAGAGTCCGAGATTTATACCAAGGTCAGACGTCGAAATGATCTATGGAGATTGTGATCCGAAAGGACGCCGTGCTCCGCCAAATTCATTAGAGGAGGACACTCTGATGAAAGACAACTTTGACCATAACTACTATGGCCCAATGGATGGTCTACCAATGTGGCAGCCTTATCCAGGAAACTTGGGGCAAGAGAGTCAGCCGAATAATGAAAATCAGCTGACCATCATTGAACAGAATACCTGTGTCTCCACCATGTCATGGGATCAACACTCAGGTCATTTAGAAACTACTCAACATGAAGATGAATTCGCAACGTTTGCAGGACTTGAATTCATCAACTATGCTTTTCCTGAGGTCAACGTCATCGAGAGAGATGACTCCTCCAGTTCCAAAGAAGTTTGGGACACTCTGGGATAACCAAGTGGAAAATACGACTATATGGTCAAGTACACCGCTCCCGAAAGCTCTCGTATCAGGCTCGAAGACATCCAGCCTACTGGATGGGGAGATACAGCTGAGAGCACAAATGCTATGCAAAATGCAACTGAGGAATTCTCCTACGATAATTCTGCTTGGGAGACAGATTCCAATGATCCCACACCACCAGAAATCAGCGTTATTTCTAAAGACAAATCAAGGAAGGTGCCAGACTTTGTGATTCACCGAGGAGTTCACCGCCAATGGGTTGCCATCGAGGTTCCGAAGATCGTTCATCAGTCAAAGTAATTGCCATCTTTAACCTTTCACCCTGCCCAGGTGAAACAGATGTCTTGATAGGGCTCACTTTCTTTAAATTATCCCTCTTCGCTTAGCCCAAAGCGACATAGTTTTGTTTTATAGGGCTGTAGTTTCAAGGATCGACTTATTCATTAATAAAATAACGTCGTTCTGTAATTTCCGCATTAATTGCTGTATTATCTTTTTGCTTTTTCAGAAAATGGTAATCCTAAAAAACAATTCAAAAAAATAAGCAGTAAAATAAATACACTGCACACACTTGCATTTTCTCTATCTCTTCTAAACACGAATCATCACGTCATGCAAATTGCTTGTTTTAAACTCCGTTGAAACATACGATCCGATGCCTTCTCCCAACTTTGAGTTCCCGGTATTCGAGGCTGAAGAAGAAAATGACGACAAAATTCCAGAAAAGATCTCCCGACTACTCAGACAAGAGGAAAGGTCCATTGAACCTCACAAAGAACCGTTGGAAACGGTAAACTTAGGTTCAGAACAAGAGAGAAAAGAAATCAGGATTGGGGCACTGCTCAGTCCAACTGCCAAAGAGAGTTTGATAAAGCTTCTCAAAGAATTCCCCGATGTATTCGCTTGGTCCTATCAGGATATGCCAGGGTTAGATACCAGCATCGTGGAACATCACTTACCGTTGAGATCAGAATGTCCGCCAGTAAAGCAAAGGTTGAGACGCACTCACCCGGACATGGCCATCAAAATCAAAGAGGAGGTGCAGAAACAGATTGACGCAGGTATCCTCGCCACATATGAATACCCTCAATGGTTAGCCAACATCGTACCCGTTCCCAAAAAGGAAGGAAAGGTCAGAATGTGTGTTGATTACAGAGATCTGAAAAAGGCAAGTCCAATGGACGACTTTCCTTTACCACACATTGACATGCTGGTAGACAACACAACAAAGTTTAAAATTTTCTCCTTCATGGATGGATTCTCGGGCTATAACCAGATCAAAATGGCGCCGAAAGACATGGAGAAAACTTCGTTCATTACCCCATGGGGTACCTTTTGTTACAAGGTAATGCCGTTCAGTTTGAAGAACGTCGGGGCAACCTATCAAAGGGCTATGACTACTCTTTTTCATGACATGATACACAAAGAAATCAAAGTATATGACGATGATATGATTGCAAAATCTAAAACAGAGAGTGAGCACGTTGAACATCTATCAAAATTGTTCGAACGTCTAAGAAAATTCAAACTCCGCACGAATCCCAACAAATGCAGCTTCGGTGTCCGTTCAGGTAAACTCTTAGGGTTCATCGTCAGCCAGAAAGGAATTGAGGTTGATCCTGACTAGGTCAAGGCCATTCAAGAAATGCCTTCTTCGAAAACTGAAAAACAAGTCAGAGGATTCCTGGGACGTTTGAACTACATCTCCAGAATCATATTCCTTATGACCGCGACCTGTGCGCCAATTTTCAAATTACTTAAAAAGAACTAGGATTGCATTTGGTCAGAAGATTGCCAAACCGCCTTCGACGGTATCAAGGAATATCTATTGAATCCTCTGATTCTATCACCTCCAGTGGAAGGAAGACCACTAATCATTTACCTCACAGTCCTAGAGGACTCAATGGGATGTGTACTTCGCCAACAAGACGAAACCAAACGGAAAGAGTCAGCTATTTACTATTTGAGCATGAAATTCACCGACTGCGAAAATCGGTACATGATGCTTGAGAAAACTTGCTGCGCTTTGGCTTGGGAAGCCAAACGTCTTCGCCAATACATGATTCGTCATACTACTTGGTTAATCTCCGAAATGGATCCAATCAAGTACGTCTTCGAAAAACCTGCTCTTACGGGAAGGATTGCCCGTTGGCAGGTGCTGTTATCAGAATATGACATAGAGTACCACTCTCAGAAAGCCGTTAAGTGAAGTATTTTAGCCGATCATTTGGCTCATCAACCGATTGATGATCAAGAATCAATCGGGTTTGACTTCCCAGACGAAGATGTCATGTATCTAAAAATGAAAGACTGCGATGAACCGCTACCCAGTGAAGGGCCAGAACCAGGTTCCCAATGGGGACTAATCTTTGACGGAGCAGTTAACCATTATGGAAACGGAATTGGGGTAATAATTGTTACCCCTCAGGGTACTCACATTCCTTTCACTGCCAGACTTACGTTCAAGTGTACGAACAACGAGGCCGAATACGAAGCTTGTATCATGGGTCTCGAAGAAGCAATTGATTTAAGGATCAAAAACTTGGACGTATACGACGATTTAGCCTTGGTTATCAATCAGATAAAAGGAGATTGAAACACATACCAATCAGGATTGATTCCTTACAAAGACTACGCAAGAAGGTTGCTACCTTTCTTCAACAGAGTCAAGTTTCATCATATCCCTCATGAGGAGAATCACATGGCTGATGCATTAGCCACTCTCTCTTCCATGATTAGTGTAGGCCAATGGAATGACCTACTCAAGATCGACATAATGCGCCTTGAAAGGCCCGCTAACATCTTCACGATTGAAGCAGTCATAGATGACAAACCTTGGTATCACGATATCAAATGTTTCCTTCAGAAACAAGAGTACCCACCTGGGACACTAAGGAAGGACAGAAAAACTCTCAGAAGATTGATTGGAAACTTCTTCCTGAGCGGTGACACTCTCTATAAGAGAAATTTTGACATGGTCTTGCTCCGATGCATAGATAGACCAGAAGTAGACATGCTTATGAAAGAAATTCATGAAGGATCCTTTGGCACTCATGCCAACGGACATACAATGGCGAGAAAAATTCTAAGAGCAGGGTACTATTGATTGACCATGGAATTCGACTGCTACAAGTACATGAGGAGGTGTCACAAGTGTCAGATATACTCCGACAAAATTCATGTACCGCCATCACATCTCAAAGTTCTTTCTTCCCCATGGCCATTTTCCATATGGGGAATCGACATGATTGGCTTGATCGAACCTAAGGCTTCAAACGAACATCGGTTCATCCTAGTAGCCATTGAATATTTCATCAAGTGGGTCAAAGCAGCGTCATTCGCCAAGGTAACCCGACAAGTGGTGGTCCGATTTATCAAAAACAATATCATCTTCCGTTATGGTTTTCCGAGCCAGATCATTACTGATAATGGATCTAACTTGAACAATAAGATGATAAAAGAGTTGTACGCAGAGTTCAAGATTGAACACCATAACTCATCTCCCTACCGACCCAAGATGAACGGAGCGGTATAAGGCTAACAAGAACATCAAGAGGATCGTTCAAAAGATGGTTGTAACCTACAAAGATTGGCACGAGATGCTACCCTTTGCTCTTCACGGTTATCGTACATCTGTCCGCGCTTCAACAGGGGCAACCCCTTTCTCTCTAGTGTATGGCATGGAAGCAGTGCTCCCCATAGAAGTAGAGATCCCGTCAATCCGAGTATTGATGGAAGCTAAGCTCACCGAAGCTGAATGGTGTCAAAGCCGACACGACGAACTGAATCTGACCGAGGAGAAGCGAATCACGGCACTATGCCATGGTGAATTGTATCAACAGAAAATGAAGAGGGCGTTTGACAAAAAGGTCCGACCTCGTGTTTTCAAAAAAGGAAACCTCGTGCTCAAGAAGATCCAGTCATTTCTCACTGATTCGCGAGGTAAATGGACTCTGAATTATGATGGCCCCTATGTGGTCACGAAAGCTTTCTCAGGCGGCGCCTTGAGACTTGCAACCATGGAGGGAGAGGAATTTGCCTACCCCACGAATGTTGATGTAGTCAAGAAATACTTCGCCTAAACTAAAAAAAAAAATTCTCGGTGGATTGAAAACCTGAAAGGGCGGTCCAGGCAAAATTTAGAGACATAAAAAAAATCATCCCGTTGGATTGGAAACATCAAAGTACAATCCAGGAAAAAATTAGGGATAATGGCAAGTAACTATGTTCAACCGAGGCGAATCCCTCAGCAGCAGTTACACCATCCATCGGAGGAAAACTCCAGTCAAGGTCATCTTCGACAGAAGCTCAGGATGTCCCGAATTCAAAGTTGGTAGAAGGATAGTGGTTGTTATGTTTCAACGTAGCCCTTTTTCCCTGTAAATTACCATTCTCAAACTTTGTATATACTCTTTGGAATCACGCGTTTGGCTGATCTCCATCTTATTAATAAAATTTGAGCCTTTGTGCTTTTGTTTGTAATTCTTATTTGTTTTAGCTTTACAGAACGACATTGTTAACATGATTAACGATTCTTGAAATAAAACAAAAATGAATTTACTTGTTAAAACTTTTTCTGATTTTTAATAAACACGACAATTTCTTTTGACTGTTGAACATCAGAAGAACATCGGTCGCTTCTCTAGAAGTAATCGAACCTCAAAGTGCAGAATCAAAGTACTCCTTCTACGCCAGTGCGCCTGAATAAAGGATCAACAGTGTCAGATGCGACTATTCCATCTGACCTCCTCGGCCGAGTTCTTATCTCCTAAGACCGACCAACATAGCTCCCAACAAGGACTATCTTTCCTAAGCAAGGTGAAATTGCTATTCTGAACCAACAGTACTTCTTCGTTCCGCGATGGCCGAGTATCCAGTTGTGTTCACCTGTTAGTTTGTATGTCACGTCAGTTTTGTCAGCATAAACATACATATATCATTGTATTATTGATTTGCATTCACAATTCATATTCCATCACTATCACTCTAGTCGGCCTTGTCCCCTAGTGATAAAAGTCCTCTCAATCGAGTTGTCAGCCCTTTCCTCGCCAGGAAGTGTTACGTCTGAACATTCTCTCTCCTCCAGTTTTATTTCTGGATTGAAGTGGGGTTCTTGACCACTTTGATAACTTGAACCTCTGAAAGACCAGAGAGCCCTCAGTTAACATCACTCTTCGCCATTGAAGATGATATCCTTGTTTTCCCGGATTAAAGAAAATCCCGAGAGAAGGCCTCCTAAATCGGAGATTCGGTAGTACGACAGTTTTTCTCCGAAAAACCCACTGATGAAAAGGTCATCGGTACCTCAAAATTGGATCACATCATATGGCATTTCTCCGAGAAGATCTCCGAGAAAAGTATGATGTAAAGACCACAAGCGAATGCAGTCTCTCATGGGACTCGCATTCCCCAAGTAGAGTCAACAAATGGCATCTCCAACAGAGAAGTTTGTACACCTCTACAACTCAGACGACTGGGTTCCCCAGCAAGTCTGACATCAAAACTTTTTCCACTCAAATGGCATCTCCCCAGGAAAATTCGGCGAGAAGTTTAAAGGAAAGCCGCTACGAATAGCGTCCCTTGTCAGTAAAGTTTATTGACGAAAGAAACTAAGACCAGTTCCTTGGTAGGAAACCAGGATCGAGGGGAAGTTTACATCAGAAACTAAGACCAGTTCCTTGGTAGGAAACCAAGATCGAGGAGAAGTTTAAACTAGAAACTAAGACCAGTTCCTTGGTAGGAAACCAGGATCGAGGGGAAGTTTATTTCAGAAACTAAGACCAGTTCCTTGGCTGAAGATTAGGATCGAGGGGAAATTTACCTTTTCTAAGCATCATTGCTTAGCTAAAGAAGATGAATGCGTAAGCTACCATTCATAACCACCATCAAAATTTCGGGTATTCCGATATTTAATCCTCTTGCACCCCGAATGCCCGAATACCTTCGTCATTCACACATTCGTGTCCAAGAAGATTAAATAGGGGCATCTGTCATACACCAAATTTTGACCACTAAGATTTCCCATCATTGTGAAAATCATCATCACAATATGGAGGAACCATCATGCTTCATCAGTCTCCCCAAAGATGGGTGAGCATTCACTACAATCAAAATTAGGGTCTCAAGCCCTCTCTGAGTGCTTAGACAAAGGATCAATCAAGGAATGACATGATCTTCAACTTGTCTAACCTCTCAAGTATCCACAATGGATCAAGAGGACTCCCACTTCAAGGATTAAGCACAAGGCTGCTCCCTTCTAGGTGGATTAAGCCTCACGATCGACAGTGTCACCAAATTAGGGTTTTGGTCGACCAGGGCCTCCAGATGGAAATTTTTCATCTGGGCACAAGCCAATGATCCAAAACCTAACCTAATATACTCCATGGAACCTCATGGACCCAATCATCAAGTCAATTTTGCCTCAGGGGATGCATTCATCAAAAATCAGGAATTAGGGTTTCTTGACCTAATTCACCCCTAAGTTGACTTTTGGGGCAAATCATAAGCCAAGGCCTCAAGACATGGTTTGAGGGTCTCTAATGAACTATATTGATCCATTTGCAACAATGGATTTATCCAAGAAGCTTGAGCAACACGTCTCAATTTCATCTGCACCACATTTAGGGTTTTAAGGAAAAAGTCAACTGTAACTTTGACTTTTGACTAGGACATGCTCCCAAGCCCTATGACATGCATCAATATACCCTATGATACCCATGGAACATTTCCATCAAGTTTGATTTAGGTCAAGGACATGATTTCCTGAAGAATTGCACAGTTTGGAATTCATCTGATAAAAAGTCAACTGTGCACAAAAGTCAACTTTGACTTTTTGAGATTTTTCCCCAAAATGGATTTTTAACCCTAAAATGATGTTAATGTATGATTTGAATCATCATTCATCAATAAAAATCAAGAAAAGTTGGGTAACTTGTAAAAGGGGTAACCATAAAAAACTTAGAAAATTTTCTAAGTTAAAAATAAAGTGGCTAGGGTACCAACTTTGGAGGGTCATAACTCCTAAACCACAAAGCCATTTTCTCCCATCCAAGGCTTGATTTGTAGATCTCATTTCCCTTTACAAAAACTTCAACTAGACCTAATTCCAACTCCTCATGGATTTTGAGTTATGGAGTGATCAAAATCAAGAAAAGTCACTTTGTTCCAACACTTAATGAAAATTTCACTAAGTCAGATTTTACCCTACTTTTTGCCAAATGTAGGGGGATTTTTCACTTGGATTCAGAAGAGATCAAAACCAAATATGTTCAAACAGTTGTTGTATCATGTATGGGCTTTCCAAAATGACCAAGAACATTACCAAATTCAATTTGAGGAATGAGATATGACATTGGAAAGTTGCCTTGCTGAAATCTGTCAAGGCAAGGCAGATTTTGCATTTTTGCTCGATTTGCCAAAATCAGCCAAATCCAAATGCTCCTATCCACTTGGACACCTCTGAGGATTGAATCTAAAGGGGGCAATCACTGAGCCAAGCCTCCAAAGTCTTTGGAACAAGAAATAGCATGTTGAACCTAGAATGGCCAAAATAGGGACAAGACTCCAATTTTGGATTGGAGCATTCAATGGAAGCATCAAGGTGGCATGGACTGAGCCATTTGAAACTGAATTCAGTCAAGACTTATCCAAGATCAAGGGAACCACAGCCCTATGCCCTAACCTCTAGTCAATGGCTAGAGGAGACTTGGATTTCCATTGGCCAACATTGAACAAACACCTGCTGCAGTTGCCATTCACTGTGGATCCCAAAACAAACTTGCTCTACTATAAATAGAGCTCAATTGTGATCAGTTTGAGTACACCAAAGCCATCAAATAGATGCTTTCCTCAAAACCTCTTTCTCTTGGCAAAAATGCCTTCTTTAGCAAGGCAACTTTGAGTTTTTGAGCTTGAGAGCTTTTTCATCACAATGAATCACACACACACCTCATATATATCATATGTAAGCTGTGCAAACTATCACAAGTGACCTGTAATCACAAAATCACAAAGTCACCTCTCAAAACCTCAAAATAGGCTTTGTTTGCATTTTTTAAGCCATGTCTTGATTCAGTCACTTTCCAAACCAGATAAAACCTCAAACACACTCCAAATATCATCCTTGAACTGTCCCAAATGGTTCCACTCATCTGGAACACCATTTGAGAGAGTTGTTATTTTGGTCACTTTTAACCCCTTTTGCAAGAAAGGGACTGTTTGTGTTTTTTCAGGTACCAGTCAATTCCAATCATCCTAAAAGCTTCTAAGGGATCATTTGAGTGTGTCTAAAGCATCAAATCATTTCTGGAACAAGAGGTTTGACAGATTGCACAAAAGCTCCAAAATCTCAAAAAAGAGGTAAGCCTCACAACTTGGAATCTTTCAAACATGCAATGCTTTGAAGTCCATTGATCATAAACATCTCATACATGTTATATATGTTGTGTTTGAGCTAATTTACCATGTAATCCATGCTTGTACCAAGTTGTAGCATAGAAAATGCAATTATAGGTCATTTTCAAAACCACTATCGGGTTTTGAGGAGGGAGTGTGATCTGAAAAAACTACCACCACCATTGGATTCCTTATGAAATTCTGGTCCAGATGCATATAAATTTTGTCTCAAACCATTAAGAATTGAGAAAGTTATGACCTTCACGTTTCTGAGCCAAAACTTGCCTTGGGCCAGGCCTAAAACCAAGTCATGCCTTGTATATTTGTTGTTTTGTTTCAAACAATGGATGTATCACCACCCCAGTGGTAAGGCGCGCGCCTTGTAACCTTGAGGTCTTGGGTTCAAACCCCACCCATGCCATTTTGTGTTTTTTCACATTTTGCCATTTTTTCCAATATTTTCATGGTTTATTAATTAATTGGAAAACTAATAACTCTTTCAATTTTAATTATTTTTTATTGGTTCTTTTTGCAAAAAGTCACAAAAATGTTGAAATATTTTATTCCACAAAAAAATTGAATTTATATTATTTATTTAATATAATTAGTATTTTTGTGAATAAATTCATTTTTATTTGTTTTTAAACATTTTAAAATGAATATTCATCTTGAACAATCAAGACCAAATGAGTTTTAATATCTCTTGTGATTTATACCTCATTTTTAAAACCTTAACCAAAAATCACAAGTGGTTTATTCAAACCTATTTGGTATTTTTCATTGATTTTCTTTAAATATTTACTTTTAAAGAATAAAATTAGGGTTTCTTTGATTTTCACTCAAACAAATCATTGTCAAACACTCATGGGCCTCTAATAGAGTGTAAGACCCAATCCTTTTTTTGACCAAATCATTTTTGGGCCTCAGTGTATTGTATAAGTCCTGATACCGTCAAAAACAAACGGCGCGATCGTCGCCTTTTGAAAAATAACATTTTGGGCCTCTCCTCGAGCTATAAGACCCATTCAAAACTTTCTGGGCCTCTAATAGAGTGTAAGACCCAACCCCCTTTTAACCAAAATCACTTTGGGCCTCAGATATTGTATAAGCCCCTCTGCGTTAAAAGAAAACCTTGGCGCGATCGCCATTTCAAACGGAAAAATCATCTGGGCCTACCCTCGTGTTATAAGCCCCACTCTTTTTCTTTAAAACTTTTTGGGCCTCTTGAGAGAGTGTAAGACCCATCCCTTTGTACTGAAAACAATTTTTGGGCATCAGTCACTTGTATAAGTCCCTCTGTACAAATTCAAACAGTGCGTTCACTGATAAAACCCTGGGCCTCTCCTTGAGCTGTAAGCCCCAAATCTTTCTTTTTCAAAGCACTTTCTCCTTTGATTTTGAATTATACTGTTGTTTTCAATTTTTCTTTGTTGAACAACTAACCAAACAGCATGGAAGCTCTACAACCGAGTAAGTGTTTATACACTTTCATTTACCGCTTTCATATACATATAACTGTATTGTGGGGCTGTTTCACTGTAAGTCTTCTTTCATAAACTCATATCAACTGTGTAATAATAGTATAGATATTTAGAGTTTCCCCGGCAACTACGTCTAGAACTCGGTGACGCCGTTTCGTTTATTCGTAGAAATAGACAACTAGATCCCCAATAGGATCACCAGATACAGTCTTCTATTCGGCTGTCCTCATTAGGAATTGTCAAGAAACTCTACTCCCAGAGATGAATGTATTCTCCGTGAATGGCATCTTTGAGTTTCTTCCAAATTCTCGAACTTTCCTGACTTGATCTATTCCTTGTGAATAGCCTGCCTTGAATTTCTCGGGGTTTGGGGACCCACTGGCTTCTTAAAAGCATCGGCCTCCTCTTGGGCATCATACAAGGACCCACAGGCTTCTTAAAAGTAACCCCGCCTCCTCTTGGGCTTAGTACAAGGACCCGCCGGCTTCTTAGAAGTATTCACAGCCTCCTCTTAGGCTTCGTATAATGATCTCTTCCTTCGGGAATGATAGCCTCCTCTGGGCTTCGTACAAGGACCCGTCGGCTTCTTAAAAGCTTCTAGCCTCCTCTTGGGCTTCGTACAAATTGTCCCGACGACCTCCTAGAGGTATAGGAACAGAACTTAGTCATCTTCATAGAACAGTCCTTTCAAAGAGTCTACTACTGTTTCTCAAAGCATAGTACAAAAGATAACACTCTAGACTTGGACAGTCTAATCTCCTTGAGTCTAATCTCTTTGAGTCTCAAAGACATTCTCAAGTGACCCCTTCGTTATATAGGAAGAAAACCCGTAGACTCAGACAGTCTCAATACCCTTCGGATTTCCCATTTCCTTAAAGAACAGGAATAAACCGGATCCTTGAATCAAATCCTCGAGTACAGTGTTGCTCATATAAGAACTGATTATCTCTTTAACAATCAGTCTACTAGACCTGTCACTTAACTGAACAGTCGCCACAGCCTCCTCTTAGGCTTTGTATAATGATCATTCTCCAGTGAAGTTAGCCTCTCTCTTGGGCTTTATACAATGATCCTCCCCAGCGGAGTCAAACAAATTTTAGCCTCTCTCTCGGGCTTTGTACGAGACACATAAGAGACTCCCTCGTTGAGTCAATCACCCTTTCGCCTCCATCTCGGGCTTCTTACGAGATACAAAAAGGTTCTTATTGAGCCAAACAAACTTTTAGCCTCCATCTCGAGCTTCGTACGAGAAACTCTCTTGTTGAGCCAAATAGCCTCCATCTCGGGCTTTATACGAGATACCAAAAGATTCCCTCGTTGAGTCAAAACCTTTTAGCCTCTCTCTCGGGCTTTGTACGAGACACATATTAGCCTCCTCTTAGGCTTTGTATATGAAAACCACTGGTTGATCCAATTAACCTTTTAGCATCAAAGTTGTGCCTCGTTCACAGTACACAAACATCAACAACTCCTTCCCCTCCATCTAACTGCTGTAAGCGACAAGCCTCTAGATCATCTACATCCATGCCAATGTCCCTCTTTTAGTATGAGAAATTCCTAAGGAAAGATGGCATTACTCTACACTGAGTTAAAGTCTTCTCCTTCAGGTTGAAATCCCCTATAAAGGAAATTATGGCATTGCCGGATTCACAAATTCCGGTTAAAGTAATTCTCCTTTATAAACAGTCGTAACAGACAGACCCCTCTTTAGAGATGACAAATTCTCTCTAAGTTCAACACTTTTAGCTTCACATCTTGGGCTTCGAACAAGATACAAATAAACCCTTCAGCTTCACATCATGGGCTTTGAACAAGATACAAATCACCTTTCGCTTCATGTCTTGGGCTTTGAACAAGACACCAAACAACCATTTCCTCCCATAGAATAGGAGGAACTATGAACGCTCTGATTTCCCTGTTTCGGTAAACGGGAATACGTAGGCATAAGATTGAAAGAAAATATCTTAGCGAGCACACTAAACAAAAACCCAAAATCCCATACTTTCATATATATCCGTCCTAACATCTCAACCAATAGCCTAAAGTACCCCTCGTCAACAAAATAAACCTAGGAGAAACCCCGAATCTTTGTAGCATCTGTAAACCAACAGTTTTGACTGTTTAATCTCAGTATGCAAGCAGGGTTAGTTGGAGACATCTATTTCCCTTCCTTCATCAGCTTTAATAGGATAAAAAATGAATCGAGCTGTAGTACCAGAGCGATCGTGCTTCGCAACCACATCCAAAAATCACTCGCTACACAAGGCACACAAAAATCAACAATCCCTCTTTAGAGATGACAAATTCTCTCAGACAAAACTTTTAGCTTCTATCTTGGGCTTTGAACAAGACACAAATACTCAGCCTTTTAGCTTCAATCTTGGGCTTTGAACAAGACACCAAATATCTTTTCCTCCCATAGAATAGGAGGAACTACGATTGCTCCGATTTCCTTGTTTCGTTTAAACAGGAATACGTAGGCATAAGATTGTGAAATCTTAGCGAGCATACCAATAAAAAACTCTAGGTCCAGTACCTTCACACCAAAACTTAGGTCCAGTACCTTACCAAAAACATTGGGAATACCCGAACATCAACAAAAACTCACTCACTCACTCATATTTCCCAAGAAACTTTCCCAACCCATTAATAGATAAACACTATCAAGTATAAAGCGAAACCTAAAGCTAATATCCTGTGGATAACCACATATAGGATGGGTAATTGACAACTCCCCATTGTATAACCTGACCTCGGATCCTCCAATCTCTCTTAAGCGTTTGTTCAATTAAAACATTCGCTTGCAAGGTTAGTTTTAGACAGCTTCCATTTCCCTTTCAGCTTCATGGGATAAATAAGAAATCAGAAAGTAGCACCCCTCCTCCTCATTGCAGTGAGGAAAACCCAACGATAAGTTGGTCACGTCACCGACAAAAATCGCTTGCTACAACCACCCATGTATTATATCCATGTGTTTCTGTCAACATTAATTCATGTGTGAATATCATTGTTATCCTTTACTTTCTAACTTCATTAAGTTATCCCCTTAAGCGAGGCTAGCTCTTTAGCCCCTCTCCTTAACCCTCTTTGTTCCCCCCTTCCAAAGGAAAGTCTCTTTATTAACCTCAAAGTCATAGATAACTCATTACCCCTTGGCCTCTTTAGAGACATCTTCTACCCTTGGCCTCATTAGAGCCACTCCTTTCCCTTGACCTCATTAGGATCAATCCCTTGGCCTCGTTAGAGCCACTTCCCCCTTTTGACCTAGTTAAGTTCTTCCCCCTGTAATCACTATCATCATAGTTGTTTACTTTCCTCCTTGGCCTCATTAAAGCCACTTACCTGACAACTTAGGATCCACCTAGAGTTCTTCAACTCTATGTGAGCATCATCACGACGATGTTCCTTTCCCTTTGGCCTTATTAAAGCCATTCACCCCTTTAACTTAGAATTAGGATAGAGTTCTTAAACTCTATGTGATTCTCATCATTATGAGTACTCACTTCCTCTTAGATTTGCCTTACAACTTAGACTTAGAGAGTTCTTTACTTCTATTTGAGTGTCATACTCATTCCCCTTAGAACTTTGACCATAGTCAATGGTTCCTCACCCTCGTTGAGGTGAACTACGAATTCTCTGATTCCATCCTTATTAGGATACGTAGGCACGATATACGACGTCTTGGCGAGCATACTTAGTGTATATACCCCTAGGTCTTTACCATTAGGTCTTTACCTTTACCCTTAGCACAATTCCTTTAGCAAGCAAACATAACATAACACAAATACAAACAAGAGGTTCCTGTAGAGTACTACAGATACTTAGGGTGCTAATATATTCCCTTTGTATAACCAACCCCCGAACCTTAGATCTCTTAGTTGTGTCTTCACATAGCGCAATTAGGGTTTTCTTCGATCTTTACCCTTTCCTTTGGATAAATCAAAGCTCGGTGGTGAATTTCAAAGATGTGTGATTCAAGTTAATTAATAGCTTGATATTCGATTCTTATCGCAACACATTATATTGATTAATGACATTCAAAGTCTTTGTTTTGGATCAAACAATCAAGATCTAGTGTAAATAAGGGATATACTAATCGAAGAATACAAACTAAATTTCTTTGAGAGCTGGTATAACAAGAATTGGTATCAATTAATGTTCTTGCATGGGCCACACAAAACTTTCTAAGTTATCAATCTTACCCTTACTCCATAATGAGAGCATATAGCAGCAGTAATTAAGGGTTGCAAGTTGTCATAGAGGAGTTACTCACCACCATGGAAGATTTGCACCGTCAAAATAAAATGTTGCAATACATTGTGATCATCTTATAATAGTAATCAACATTAATTCGAACCTAAAGGTGGGGAGTTGGAGGATCTGATCGACCCATAACCTCTGACCGTTGAAATTTGGGATGATCAAGTCTTAGATGTTTTCGAACCATCTCCATTGGCAACCTTTAATAGCAAGAGTAACCCTGATGAGCATATCATAATGGTCAACACTCAGATGCCCATCATTGGTGCCACAAATTCTTTAAAATGTAAGTTGATGGATGGCACATTGAAGGACTCTATCTTACATTGGTATATGAGCCTCTTGAGGTTCTCCGTGACTATTTATTAGGACATGTCTCGAAAAGTGATGCATCATTTTTCTGCAAACAAGCATAGAAAGGTGTTAACCACAAGTATTTTCAATGTTCATCCATGACAAAACGAGTCGCTGCGAGAATACCTGACTCATTTCAACGAAGAAACCATCAAAATTGTCCATCCTAATCAAGAGATATTTGTAGGAGGCTTCGAGAACAATCTCAAGATGAGACATTTCAACGAGTCCTTAACTCTGAAGCTAGCAACTTCAATGGAGGAGATTATGGCGTGGGTAGAGTGTTACATAAAAGGAGATGAAAGCAACATAGAAAAAAGAACAAGAGATGTGAAGTATAGAGGGTATCAAAATTAGAAACAAACAGACAAAGAAAATGCCAAAACCAAACACCTATATGAGATAAAGTAACATCCAATCCTAGTCGAAAACCTTATGAGTATTTTACCCGCTGGATACGAGGCGCGTGTGAATATTTCTAAAAAATTTCCATGCGAAGATCCTTCCCGAGCCAAACCCGCCCAAAGACAAGGTGATGGGAATGTACATACACAAATGGTTCATGTATCATAGAGTGCAGGCTCATCACACCGATGATTGTTTCCACATAAAGCAAGAGATTGAAAAGTTGATCCAGAGAGGTCGCCTATAGAGATATGTGTAAGGAAGCATTCGAGGCGCGGAAAGAAGAGGATCATCACAGAGAGAAACTCAGGGAAAAACCTCTTCATCTAAGAACGCACGAAGTGTGCAGGAAGAGCGAAGGTCGAGTGAAATGCATCATACTTTGAATAGAATATGTGAAAGATTCAGAGTGATGGGGAGTCTAGCTTTTCTAGAAATAAAATATGCCAGACAGGTGATGTATATCGCCAATGATCCTGCTACATAATCAAATGCCTTAGTATCAACTTCCAGTTTCTCTCACAGGGATGCGGAAGGTGTAATCCCACATGAAGATGGTCCACCAGTGATTAATCACCAGATCCATGATTGAAGTGTGAAAAAAGTATTGATTTATCTCGCTAGTTCAACGGATATCCTTTACTAAGAGGCTTTCTAAGGATTGAAGTTGGACCATGACCTCATCTTACTATTTAAATAATTATTAGTCGGGTTTTTAGGTGAGCAGGTGCAGGTCTTAGGTTATGTCACCATCAAGACAACCTTCAGGAAAGATGGAAGTGCAAAGACATGAAAAGTCCAATGTATGGTGATAAACGTTCCATCTCCATACAACATCATCATAGAAAGGTCAGCCTTCAGCGCCTTAGAGGCAGTTTTGCCAACGTTTTACCTGACTATGAAGTGTCCATTAAGAATGAACGAACTGGTGTAGTAAAGGAAGATCAATAGTTAGCAATGAAGTGTTATCGAAATAGTATGAAGTTGAAGAAAAGAAATAACAAGAAGTCTATCCAATCAGCAGACGTGCACAAAGTTTACTATGCAGACCTTAATCTTTGTAGAGTTCCTCCAGAGGACAGTCTAATGTCCAAGGAAGAATTGAAGGATTTCCAGATACGAACTAAAGAGCACCAAACCACCCAAATCAAGACGACACTTCCAGAGGAAGAATAAGATGATATTGTGCAGCTACAATGGAAAAATGTGGATCTTTTTGCTCGAATTCCAACAGATATTCCCGGAATATACCCCAAATTTTTTTCCCCCAACTATCGATAAAACCCAAAGTAAAGCCCATTGCACAAAGAAAACACAAGGAATGAGAAGAAAAAAGGATGGTCGCGTTAGAAGTAAAAAAAGTTGTTGGAGAAGAGATTTATCCAAGAAATCAAGTATTTGACTTGGTTAGCTAACATAATCATGGTGAAGAAGAATAAAATATCCATATCAACTACCGATCATTGACAAACTCATTAATGGCGCACCGGATTTTCGGACATTAAGTTTCTTGGACGCCTACTCATAATTACTACCAGATTATGATGAGCCTTAGTAACACCCCCGAAATATAATATATGATGAACCAAAGTAAATACTATTATGACATTATGCCTTTCAGATTAAAGAATACAGGAGCGACATATCAGAGACTCGTGGATGTTTTATTTTCTAATAAGATAGGTCGGAACCTTGAAGTGTACATTGACAACATGGTGGTCAAAACCCATGGATGAAAGACAACATTAGGAATATCCGAAAGAAACATTGGCATCAATGATGAGGTTCAAAATGAGCCTAAATCCAAGTAAATTTTCATTCATTGTGCAGGTGGGAAAGTTTTTTGGTTTCATGTTTACCTGAATGAGCATCGAGGCAAATCCAGATAAATTTCAAGCGATCATTAACATGAGAAGCCCAACCTTGATGAAAAAGTTCAAAAATTGACCAGAAGAATTGCAACGTTGTTTAGATTTTTGTCTTGTGTAGGCTAAAAGTATAACAATTTTTTTGCAACACTAAAGAAGTCAGAGAGCTTTCAACGGATAGAAGAATGTGAACTCAAAGAATTTCCTATCATCCCATCCATTCTCACTTTCCCCAAATAAGGATTATTGTTAATTATGTACTTATCTTTCTTAAAAAAGGCCCTAAGTTTGGTTATTGTTCAAGACGGCTTGGATGGAGAGAAGTCAATTACTTCGTCAACAAGCTTTTAAAAAAGGTCGAGCTACGCTATCAAAAAATAGAACAATTATTGGCTCAATGCATCTTTTGGTCCTTTAACTTACTTAATTTCAAATTTCATTTTAGTCCCTTATATAATAAGCGTTCGTTCTAAGTCCCTTAAATGTCATTCTGTTAGTCACATTGGTCATGTCCGTTAAACTTTGTCAAATTCTGTTAACTTGTGTACGTGTGGAACTTCAACTAGACTAAGTTAGATGACATGGAATTATTTTATTTCATATTAATTTAAAATTTTAAAAATAAAAGGAGTATGTGCATATCAATCTTCTTCCCTCTTCCTCAAACCCTAGTCACCATCCCTCTCACTTCTTCCTCTCTCTTTCTCTCTTCTCCTTCATTTTCCACTGCAAATTTTGCAGCAACAACAAAATGATTTCAAACAAACAGTTTTTCGTCATTATTAAATCATTATTAATATTGTTTTTCTTGTTCTCAATTTCCAAGGTGTACACATATTGGGTCTTGAGTATCAAAACAGTGAACATGTTATCAAAGTAAAGAGCACTTTGATCTTCAATAATTTTGTTATATGTCAAGTAAGTTATCATCCTCATCCTTTTATTGTTGCTAAATCCCATTTCATGCCAGAAAAGGTTACGACATGAGGTTTTATGTTATGCTTCTTATAAGTGCAAATTGTAACTATTTTTGTATATAAGTTTTGTTGCACTTATCGATACTTTTTGTTAATATCGTACGAATAAACCCCATTTTGTTTGTAATTACGTTTACTTTACGTTATAGTGTATATATTGCGTATCGTGTAAATATCATTGCGTTTAATTGATTTTCTCTCATTTTTGTAGGTATTCAAGCAATGATATTTTGCCATTGTTGTATAGAGCATTGAGTAAGCTTTCCAGCGCTTCCGATCGTGCGTCAATCCGAGTTACGGTTCAAAAGTTGTGGTCAAAACAAGTCTGGTGTGAAAAAAGGGACCAAACCCAGCGAATGTCCCAGAATTATGGCAGTAGAAAAAGGGACCAAAGTTAAAAATGCGAACTTTCTAGCGAATATTCGCTTTGCGAATAAAAGTTGGCATTGCGAACTTCTGCAGAATAGCAGAGGCGGTTTAGCTATTCTGAGGCACTTAAGTGCCAATTTTTGGAGTTAGCTTTGTGAATAAAAGTTCGCACTGCGAACTTGACTTGTTTTGAAGTACTATTAAAGTCATTTCATTCATTTTTTAGGTTATGGTTTTAGGGTTTTTTTGCTCCTAACTTCATCAAACACATTCTTGAGTAGATTTAGCTTAGAAACAACACATGGAGTGTACATCTTGACGATCCAGAGTCGAATCCACTTCAATCGGAGTTGAAAAACTGTGATATTTGTGTTCTTCTTCCTTCCTCTCTAAGTATTTTTCATTTTTTGGGATTTTGTATGTAAGTTTATCTTGATTGTATGTATATTTATGGATCTTTGTATAAAATCTCTTTTACAACTCTTAATCGATGTCATCTTTGATTTAATCTTTATCTTAATGGGTTTGATTCGCTATAGACATATACTTTTCGAACTCGACCTAAGATGAATGTCTATTGGTTGTGGAAAGCGGTCTAATATTCACATGTGTGTCGGATCTTAATGCTCGGTGTTGTTGAGTTGCGTGAGACATCACTTCCGAGAGAATACGGTTGATCTCTCAACATTTGCGTTAGTCATAACCTCTTGTTGTGAGCGATACGTGGGGATTTTGACGAGTGATTTAGGTGGCGTGCATTTGATCCATATATTTTTTAGTACATGATGGGTAGAACGAAATACAACTCCTGACGAGTTTTCTAGTGTCTTAAGAATGTATTTATTTTCATGTTTTATGTATGTTTTTCCTTTTGCACTTTTATCCCAAACCATTTAAACCCAAGCTTTGAGACGTTGAGATTGTCGAACAATATTCTTTCCCTCGAACCGATCTCTGTGGACACGACATCAATCCAGGAGGGAATTCTTTCGAAAATAATATTTTTGCTTACCGCTTTACCGCTCCAACAAAATGGTGTCGTTGACGAGGATTGTTTTTGATATTGAGTTGCATTGCAATAGTTTCGATGTTTTAGAGCTTTGTACATAATTATTTATATTGTATATATGCTTGTATAAATACTTGTTTTGATTTTATTTTCCATTATGTTTGTTCAAGTGTTGTATACATTTTGTTCCCGTAACGTTTGTTCAAGTGTTTAGTTAGGACACTTGCTTTTGGTTTGCGCGGTGAGGCATCACCATGGCATGAATGGAGGAAGTTACTAGCTAAGCACAGTAAAGGCATCGAGCTTACGACGTAAAACAAGCATGTTTTATCGTTTTTTTTTCGTTATTACTTTTTCATTCTAGCTTAGGTAGTGCGGTGAACTTTCATTAAACAAGTTGTACTCGAATTTTTCGTAAATTCTCAAATCTTCACTTTACAACTTGTTTAATCCAATTTCACCCGGTCTTTTAGTTTGTTTATATTAATAGTTTTTGTGTTTGTCTAAAAGCTTGTTTTGAGTAGCTTGAGGAAATTTAAGGTGTTGTTCCAAGTTTGATCTTTTCAACTTGTGGATGTATGGTATTGATATTGTTAAGTTTTGTACCCATCCAAGGTATGTGTTTATCGCTTTCTAGACTTTAGCATATTCATGATACTTAGGCATTTTTACAAACTTCCATGTCATTCATTCTTTTGTATACTTGTTCTTGATGTGAATCACTTTAGTTCCCACCTTTTTTGTGAGGTAGCTTTCCATTGTTCATATATGCGCGGAGTACCAACATTCTTGTTCTAACTGGATTTTATTATGCTTAATCTGTTGTTTGTGTTGATTATGTGAAAGCATGAAAAGGATCAAGGCATTTTGTTTCATTTTGAGCACAACTACCTAGCCAAATAGTCATTCACCTTGTGAGTGTGTGATCATTCGTAACCCCTTTGTGCCTTTCTATCATTATCTATGTTGTTTGAACTTAATGCTTGTCTATGAGTATTGAATTCACTTTTGTATGGATTTTGATTATTTTTTTTTCTTGAACCCTCAACTTTGTGTTGTTGTATGAATTTTTACCTTGTCTTATAAAGTAGGGAGTATTCACATGATGATTTGGTTGAATTCAAGTTGGGGAGAGAATGATTGTTTACTCATTGGTTGGTTTCTATGAGGTTGAAAAAGAAAAGAAAAAAAAGAGAAAAATATGAAAAAGAAAGAAAAAGAAAATCCTTGTGAAAGGAAACAAAAAGAGTTCATATAATTATGCTAAATAAGTATTGTGTTTTGTGTAACACTTGGGATTTTGGAAGAAGTTAATTGGAATTTTGTGTTTGAGTCTTTGTGAGTTGATCACTCCCTTAGGTTTAGGCAAGTTTTTGTTTCAATTACCTTTAGAGATTGCCCCTTGTTTGTTTACCCGACCACGCTACAACCTTGAAAGCCCTTGTGATTCTTGCCTTTGTATGTTCAATGTGAATTTTTGGATGAATGCATAATTTAGTCTTTTGTTTGCAAGATTGTTGTGTGAGTGAAAAGTACCTCATTTTGTGTTTTTCATCTACCGATGATTGTTTTTGCTAGGTGTGATTCACATTTGAACTTGCATTGTTTTAGGATGTTTGACATAATTTTTGTATTTTGCATTTGTTTCATGACTATGTTATCGTCGTAGTTTAGTGGTAAGTATTTACTTTGTGTGTACTATTTTTCATTTGAACCATTCATTTGTCCGTTTTTCAAAACCTGTTTATTCGTGACTCTTTGGTTGTCACTCTGTTTCTTTGAGTTGTTTGATTCTTGTTTGAGGACAAACAAGTTTAAGTTGGGGAGATTTTGATAAGTGCAAATTGTAACTATTTTTGTATATAAGTTTTTTTGCACTTATCGATACTTTTTGTTAATATCGTACGAATAAACTCCGTTTTATTTGTAATTACATTTACTTTACGTTATAGTGTATATATTCCGTATCATGTAAATATCATTGAGTTTAACTGATTTTCTATCATTTTTGTAGGTATTCAAGCAATGATATTTTTCCATTGTTGTATAAAGCATTGAATAAGCTTTCCAGCGCTTCCGACCGTGCATCAATCCGAGTTACGATTCAGAAGTTGTGGTCAAAACAAGTCTGGTGTGAAAAAAGGGACCAAAGTTCGCTTTGCGAACTTCCCAACGAATGTCCCCGAATTATGGCAGTAGAAAAAGGGACCAAAGTTATCAATGCGGACTTTCTAGCCAATATTCGCTTTGCGAATAAAATTTCGCATTGCGAACTTCTGCAGAATTGCAGAGGCGGTTTAGCTATTCTGAGGCACTTAAGTGCCAATTTTTGGAGTTCGCTTTGCGAATAAAAGTTCGCACTGCGAACTTGATTGATTTTGAAGTACTATTTAAGTCATTTCATTCATTTTTTAGGTTATGGTTTTGGGTTTTTTTGCTCCCAACTTCATCAAATACATTCTTGAGTAGATTTAGCTTAGAAACAACATATGGAGTGTATATCTTGACGATCCGAAGTCGAATCCACTTCAATCGGAGTTGACAAACCGTGAGATTTGTGTTCTTCTTCCTTCCTCTCTATGTATTTTTCATTTTTTGGGGTTTTGTATGTAAGTTTATCTTGATTGTATGTATATTTATGGATCTTTGTATAAAATCTCTTTTACAACTCTTAATCGATGTCATCTTTGATTTAATCTTTATCTTAATGGTTTTGATTCGCTATAGACATATACTTTTCGAACTCGACCTAAGATGAATGTCTATTGGTTGTGGGAAGCGGTCTAATATTCACATGTGTGTCAGATCTTAATTCTCGCTGTTATTGAGTTGCGTGAGACACCAGCTCCGAGAGAATGCGGTTGATCTCTCAACGTTTGCGTTAGTCATAACCTATTGTTGTGAGCGATACGTGGGGATTTTGACGAGTGATTTAGGGGGCGTGCATTTGATCCATAGATTTTTTAGTACATGATGGGTAGAACGAAATACAACTCCTGACGAGTTTTCTAGTGTCTTAAGAATGTATTTATTTTCATGTTTTATGTATGTTTTCCCTATTGCACTTTTATCCCAAACCATTTAAACCCATGCTTTGAGACGTTGAGATTGTCGAACGACATTCTTTCCCTCGAACCGATCTCTGTGAACACGACATCAATCCCGGAGGGAATTCTTTCGAAAATAATATTTTTTCTTGCCGCTTTACCGCTCCAACAGCTCCTAATTCCTCTTAATTGTTTCAAAATGTAGATCTTCAATTAATTTAATGCTCGTAAATCTCTCTTCTAATGTGGTTTTATTTTCTACACACTCATTTCGAATATTTCATGCCCAATTTCTGTTGGGTTTCTTGGAAGATTGTAAGGGGATGTTGGGAATGGGTTATGAATCAAAGTTTTCATATTTAGTTTTTGGGAATTTTTGTTTGTATGTTTTGAAACTTTGACTTTGAGTTTGGCTTTGTGTACATGTTATCTTGGTAGCACAGTCACTATTATGAAGAAAAGAGTGGATTGTTCTAGGGTGAAACATGTTTTAATATTATTAACGGGAAAAACATCTCGACAAATCATGCTCTATATCAAAAATTTGTGTTTGCATCATTATCTATATATTCATACGTTGATGCAGAAACACATAACTTACTGGAAAATGTGAATGGTAATTTAAATTACTTACATTTTCAGTTTGTTTCGTTCGATACTTTTTCAGGTGCAATGATGTTGGACCATGAGAATAGGAAGGAAATTGATTCTATGACTACACATTGGTGTAAAAAACTTCATTCATTACAAGATAAGCATGGTGATTCTATGACTACACAGTGGCATATATAGTCTTCTTTACTTTTTGTTTTTACTTTCTGCAAATTCATTGTTATTGTTATGGTTATTATGTTGTGAATTATCCACAAGTATAAAGTTTATTTTGTTGTTTATGAACAGGTTGATAAGCATACAAGTTCAAAATTTCATTGAGGAGATGAGGACACAAATAAGTGAAGACGGTTCGATAAAGAACCGAATAAAATGGGCTCATTTCGAAAGCAAAATTCTGCATCTAGCTGAAAAATCGAACTCCTTTTGCAGAG
The DNA here is from genome assembly GCA_022829125.1 of Lathyrus tuberosus. NCBI lineage: Eukaryota > Viridiplantae > Streptophyta > Magnoliopsida > Fabales > Fabaceae > Lathyrus > Lathyrus tuberosus. The sequence continues at coordinate 5,694,792 of JALAZF010000345.1, read as the reverse complement.
GTGAATTGACTAGTTAGACAAACATACTGGATGCAGTTGGGGATAGTTTCATGAATGTCTTAGCTAGTTCTACGAAGGGGAATGAAAGCTCATCTATTGATGAACACCACTACTTGGTGTGTAAGAACTTATGATTTTCCTGTCATGTAACTTGTTTTTTAGAGAAGCTTGCAAGAGAATAATTGTTGACTCAACTTATGATTTTCCTAATTTAAACAAAATATAAGTTTTTTAATATATATGTTGACTCATTTTCCTAGTTTAAACAAAAATATTAATTGTTTAATACATATGCTGACTAAGTAATTCAACTATTGTCTTACGGTCATGCCACATCACCAACAATTAACATTTTTTCATACAATTTAATGGAAAGGATTAAGTTGGCTAACATAACTATTTTTAAGGGACTAAAATCTAACATCTATTAAATAAGGGACTAAAGTGAAATCTGAAATGAAGTTAAAGGATTTCTCCGCTAATTAAGCCAACAATTATCCTTGACGATAATTGTTGCGGTGAGAATTGGATATGAAGCTATTAATTAACTTGAATCACAAATTATGAAATTCACCATCGAGCTTTGATTTATCCAAAGGAAATGGTAATGATCGAAAAAACCCTAAGTGCGCTATGTATGAACACAGGTAGAGATCTAAGGTTCGGGGGTTGGTTATACCTAGGGAAGGTGCTAGCATCCTAATTATCTGTCGTACTCTACAGAAACCTCTTGTTAGTATTTGTGTTATGGTATTGTTGGCTTGCTAAAGGAAAAGCGTTAATGTAAAGGCCTAAGGGTATGTACACTAAGTATACTCGCCAAGACGTCGCATCTCGTGCCTACGTATCCTGACGGGAATGGAATCAGAGCATTCGTAGTTCCCCTCACTATGGGGTAAACAGGGTAAGAAGAAAAGGTAAAATGCAAGAAGGCATTGGATATAAATGAAAAAAGGTGGAAAAAGAAAAAGGTAGCTCGCTAGGATCTCGCAATCCTATGCCTACGTATTCTCAAAAGGTACTTTGAGAAATCAGAGCGTCCGTAGTTCCCCTCAATGGGGATAAAGAACTCTTGACTGTGGTCAAGGTTCTGAGGGAAAGTAGGGTCTGACAGCAAGACACCTACGTGGAGTGCGGCGACTCCAAATTTTAAGGTTAGGTTGAAATGGGGGAGAAGTGTCCACAAGAAAGTAGGGTCTGACAGCAAGACACCTACGTGGAGTGTGGTGACTCCAAACCTAAGGCTAGGTAAAGTAAGGAAATAAAGTCTCGATCGCACGGTGGCATGAGATAAAGGGATGGTAATGAGATATCTATGACTTTGAGGTCAATAGAAAGACTTTCCTTTGGAAGGAGGACAACGGATTAAAAGGAAATGAAATTAAATGAATAATATGAGTTCAAGGATTCAAAGATAGTAGTCATTAATCAACAAAAACTTTCATGTATGAGCATGGCAAAGTATGATGAGACAATTCACAACAAGCATGGATAGGTGAACACATAAGTGTGACAAAGATAGCATCCTCAAAAGTTTGAAATCAAAGACAAAATCTCAAAGATATGAGACTTAGCAAGATACAAACAAAACCTTAATAGAAGAACCTTATCCAAGGTCAAGGAACCCTTCTCAAACAACCCTCTCACATACCAAGGAAAACTCTCACAAAGCTCTCAAGAAACAAGTGATTTTCAAAGGAAGTTCAAGATTTAAATGAAAAGTTTACTCATGTTGTTTTTGTAAATTTAGAAAAAAAAAATTAAAAGTGAAAATAAAAATTATAAAAAATTAATTTGAGTACTAAAAAGTGTTTATGAATTTTTTTTTGGAATTTTTTGGTTAAAGAAAATATTTTAATAAAATAACATTGAGAGAAATTAAAAAGAAAATGAATTAAAAGAGAGGCAACAAAGGGGGGTATGTTAGTAACTAAAAGTGAACTATGGGTAAGTTAGGTATGCGTCTAGGCTGAAAAGAGGGGGTCTTGGGAGCAAATGCGCAAGGTCCAAGCCTACTAAGAGAACTCAAAAAAGGAATAAAACTGGTAAAAGGGCGTCTGGGGCAAGGGGGATTCGAACCCCATACCCCTTGGTTATACGCGCTTCACTCATACCACTGGGGTGGCTATACATCCAATGTATAAGCCAACCCCAGTAATACTTACACTCTCAAGCATTTTACTTACCATTTTTAAAACCACATAAAAAAAACTGTGACGTTATATGTTAGCAAACCCTCCTCAATCGGTCATAAACCCTTAAGTGACTATCAAACAAAAGTGATCCAACCAATCACACATTGCCATGACTCAACCTCATCATGCAAACATGCAAGATATCAACAAACCCTCGTGAAACAAAAAAAGGCCATGGAAACCTATCACTTGTTCAATCATTTCTCAAACCATCTCTCGTCCAAATTCCATGAAATAAAGTACCAGATCATTGAATGCAGAGGGTAGAACAACACTAAACACTCTATAACTCAAACTGAAAACTTTAATATGGGTAAAACAAACATGAAAGTCATGCACTCGTGAACTTCATGGATGAAAATAAACCAAACAAGAACTTTGCCCTAACAGTACTCTAACTGACCTCAACATAAAACATATAACTTGAGAGTGATTTCAAGCATACAAACCTTAACATGAGAACACAACATCATATTATCAACCACTGACAGTGCCAAACATGCATCATATGAACTTAACATCAACATTCACAATATCATCTACAACTGGCTTAAGTGCAAGACATTAAAATGATAACTGCATGGAAAACAAAATGATCATGATATTTTGAACATGGAGTGAAAGAGAATGAGGATTACCTAGTGGAGAGGGTCCCCTGCCTCTTCAATGGGCTTTGCAAAGGTGAAAGGAAATTCCTCCTAAACTGGTTGACACTTGCAGAGTGAATGTATGACTGAACTGTCTTGATATTACCTCCAAGTTTGAAAACTGTGCGTTCCAGTGACTAAAAAGTATGGAAATGGATGGTGGTATGTACAACTTCTCAGAACCTGTTTGAGTGAGATTTATGTGGTTTGTGTGTCTATGGCGTTTTTTTTTTGCAAACAGAGATGGAACGAGAAAGTGTTGTGGTTTTCTTGAGTGAAAGTTATTCTAAAGTCTCTTGTTGATAAAGTGTTGATTGTTGTTGTTGTTCTGATCTTCGTGATCTTTACAAAGGAGAATGGAGTCTCCTTTTATAGGAGAGTAGGCTGGTCATGGCAATGTAAACACAAAGGATAATGGTTTTGTTCAAAAGGAAAAAATCACAAAGAATATTCTGCGCATGGTATGTTCTGAACTTTTTCTCTTGAGCCAAGTGAGAGTGCTTTGGTTGCTTATTCTAGGGTTTTAATCATCAAAAAAGTGAGCACAAACCAAGGGACTTATGGTACTATGAAGTATTATACAGTGGTCCTTTGTTTTGGCTTTTGTGTGTTTACTTGCAAGTACAAAGTTGTTGTACTTGAAAAGTTTCTTCTCAGGGATTTCATGGTGACAGGGATGTTGGAAACTAGTGGAAAAAGTCAGTTGGAGATTGTACTTGGAGGATTTGGTTCAAGTGGGAGTATGGTTTGGTAATGAAACAACAAAGTCATAGACCTCACTTTACCACACGATAGTTCCTTAGCCAATGGACCAAATGAGATGGTTCTTGATACCTTCGAAAGTTGGCATGTAGCAAGATGTACTGACTTGGGCATACGATTGTTACCTCTTTTTTTTCTGTTTTTTAAAGTTTCTATTTTTTTAAAATATTAAATAAATTAAATTTGACAAAAATAAAAATAAAAACCATAATTAAAATTAAAATGGAAATAGAATTAAACTAAGTTAATAAAACTAAATTAAGACTAAACTAAAATAAAAATAATCTAAATTAAAAATAGGTTATAAGTTGAAATAAAAATCTAAATGACATGGAATGATAAAATTGGATAAAAAAAGGTATGGTTGATGATCAACGAAAATGTTTAACTAAAAATTGTTGACCTAGAATGACATGCAAAAGATCAAAGAATCTAAGGGTAAAATTTGGAGTATGGCAGTTGCCCCTATTTAAATAGCTTCACCGGATGGTACGAGAGATGGGAATCCTCGGGACATCAAGGTGAAATGTATTTAAATATAGCAAACCCAAAATTTTTCCCTTAGATGGAATGCGTATGTTAAGGACAGACAACAACCATGCAAATGTTGGCATGCCATGAACTTCTAGTATGATGATATGATAGAATGATAAATGCAAAATGCGGACAAAAATGAAAGCAGACAGCGATAAAATCCACACAATGAACGAACACTCACTAGGGATGACAACAACACTGGGGAGACTGGAACAAACTGGGAAATCTAAAGTGATGAGATCAACTGGTTCAAGCGTGACCGGCTGGCACCTTAGAAAGAAAAGAATAACACAAGATCCTTAATGGAAGAAGCACCAGAAATACGGTCCCCACCGGGGAATCAGATAACAAATAATCAATCTAGAAGAACATCAGAAAGAGAAAGGCACATCCAGAAGAACATCAGATGGAAAAAGAAACCAGACATCCAATAATGGCTTTGAATGAAAGGTGCAAATCATAATATCTAATAATGGGTTTAGATAAAAGTGAACATAGCAAGGATCCAAGAAAGCATTGGATGCAAAGAAACCAGTCCTCCAATAATGGATTTGAATGAAAGGTATGACTCATAATATCTGAGAAGGCATCAGATGAGAATGAGATAAAAGGGTAATCCAAGAAGGCAATGGATGAAAAGAAACCAGTCATCCAATAATGGCTTTTAATGAAATGTATGACTCATAATATCTGAGAAGGCATCAGATGAGAATGAGATAAATAATGTAATCCAAGAAGGCATTGGACACAAAAACACCAGACATCCAATAATGGCTTTGAATGAAAGGTATAATCACAATATTTGAGAAGGCATTAGATGAAAGTGAATAAAGACTCGATCTGGAAGAACATCAGAAAGAGAAAGGCACATCCGGAAGAACATCAGATGGCAAAAGCAACCAGACATCCAATAATGGCTTTGAATGAAAGATACAAATCACAATATCTAATAATGGCTTTAGATAAATGTGAACGAAGTAGAGATCCAAGAAAGCATTGGATGAATGGAATCACAAACTCCAAGAAAGCATTGGATGAATGTGAGCAAAGATATACCCAAGAAGGCATTGGATAAAAAAATCACAAAATCCAAGAAAGCATTGGATAAAGGGAATCACAGTATCCAAGAAAGCATTGGATGAAAAGAAAGAACTTTCAAGAATGGCACTGAAAGTAAAGACAAATCACTATATTCAGGAATGGCATCGAATGATAGTGAGAAAACTCATCCTAGAATGGCACTGAATGAACAGATAAGACTTTCAGGAATGACACTGAAAGATATCCAAACAAATTTGATGGGGATTATAGAAGAGAGGCAAAACTTCCAGGAATAACACTAGGAGAAACAAGAGGAATAAGATGTCCAGGAATGGCACTGGAGATCAAAAGAGACAGACATCCAGGAATGGCACTGGCGTGAAAGAATGTAAAGATCCAGGAATAGCACTAGAATGAAAGAAGATAAACATCTAACAACGGGACTAGATGCACAAGGAACGACAACATTCATGAATGACACTGAATGAAAGGGCAGAAACGTTTTGGTAGGCGCCAAGTAAGTTGGACTTTGACCACAAGGTAAGACGTGGATAACGACACAACCTCGGGAGAAATGCAAATGTGGATGAAACACTAATGCTATGCATATGGATATGAATCAAATGCAAATGAAAATGCAGATGTTGACGACACAACTCGACTCTTTTAGGGAGAATAGACAAGACTGGAAGACTGATTCCTCAACACGGAGATCACCGCCATTCTGCCTGGGACTAGAGATGCTACTATTGAACATAATTCTGCCACACTAGTAAACTGTATCAAGTTGATGATCCTTGTGGGAAGGATGGAGAGCTGCTCGGGGATTCTTCAAGTAAACTGCCCCAGATTAGCTAACTGTTATAGATGAACTGATCATTGCTTCAGCTTGAATAATACTGGAGATGATTGCTTTACTGTGCACTTGGAAGACTTGCCCCAGTCTGAGTCTTAAAAAAACTTCTGTATAAATCAATTCTGAGAAGGACTTGCCCCTGAACAACAAATCTTGAACTGATTCTTCAACAGGATTTGGAAAGAGCTTGCCCTTGATAGGATCACCGACCAAGTTTCTTAATTGTTTGAAAATTCCTTGAGAAAAAAAAGCTAGTTTGCAAACAAAAGTATTTATACAAACATGGTAGTTTCAAAGCAAAGTCATGCAACTTTTGAAATCAAAATTATTTTTGAAAGATGCGGAATAAAATGAGTCATTGGTCTGAACACGGCGGTTCAAGACATTTAAAAGTGAAAGGTATGATGCCAACACAGATGATCTGTAAAGATATTTTGGAGTCAGTTTACGCAACCTTGCTGTAATATGCTTTCAAAATAACCTTACTTCAGTTAGGTCTTTTGAAGGTTGTAACGTGGTCTAGTTCACGGTTTATGAAACAAAAGATAAAAGCTCAAAGTTTATTTGTGCCTACCCAATCTTCGTGATGATCTCCAGTCCTATGCTCAGTTAACTCAGACTATGCACTCAGGTTCCCATAGGTTAGGAATTGCACTGATGATAGCGATGATGGTTCAGAAGTCAAAGGACCCTTGAGATGGCAGTCACTGCTTCCTTACAACTTTTGGTTGTCATACAAGCTTGTTCTTTGCATGAGGTAAGGTCATGAGCTTCCTATCTTTCTTAGGTTTTTCCTCTAAATGGGACTCGACTCATTCTTTGAGTAAGGATTCCTTGACGACCCTTCTTCATTTATCACTTTGGGAACAACTTGTACTACATTTATTCATTTAATTTGGAAGAATTGAAAGGTTGTGAATGTCTGACTTAATGATTATAGTGAACCATCATTGGCATTTGACTTGGAGGACATCTTCGACACTTGCTTGCTGTATGCGAAGGAAAATTTGTGAATGCAAACTTTTGTTGAAAGGTGTCTTGCATGAAACTCTTGTATTTGAATGCACAATCAAGTTAACTGAGAACTACCCTGCCCCAGGTTAAGATTGCGGGTTTTTATTTGTAAAGAAACAAAACTCCTACTTCAAGGCTCAAGGGGGTTGATGAGGGGTTATCTTCCTTATTTCTCCAGTGTTTGGGGGATTGAAACAATGCCTTACATCGTCAGCAAAGTTTATTTGAAAGCATACCAGTAATTATGAGTATAGCATTTTCGTCATCCTCCCTTCAATCTGTGCATAATCAAAAGAAAGTGGACAAGAGAAATTTTTTGAAAAGGAAAGCATAAAGATGTAAATAATGGACAAAATGAATTGAATCAAAAGTTGCAATGATCATTTCATTAATCACGAAAGTACAAACATAGTTTGAAGGCAAATAGCCAGTACAAAATAAGGAAAATGCAAACAACACGAAACAAGGTCTAATGACTATTCAACTACAAGGATGAGTTGTCCTGTCTTCGGAAAGTAGCTGAGTTGAAGTCGACTGAAGCTTCACTTGGCATGCCCTGGAAGAGGGTTGTTCTTGACATTCTGCATCTGATGTTAGCTCTAGTCCTGTATTAGTTTCGAGGAATCAGCTTGACGAATCACAGACAGACTCTGGAATATAGAGACAGCTGGAGATGAATAACTGGACAGACAGACGTATGCAATGAATCATGCAAAGATGCAAATGATATGTAATACGATGCAAACAGGATGCAAAACACATGCAACAAGATCAAGAGTTTGAGATCACATCATGGAGTCTGGGTAAACAACCAACCACAGGGTGTGTACTAGGGTTCTTGTATCCGTAGAACAAGGTTCTAAAGAGTTCCCAGAGTCAACAACCCATCTTTCGGATATTATTGATTTCCCAATTACTTGGTAGTCAATAATATTCTCAAGAGAGTCTCGTCTGAGTGTAGTATCGCGTATCAACCATTTCAGGATTACTCCCTCATAGTCATCGCACTACTTCCTAAGAGGCCAAGTGGGGGTAAAGGGTAACTAAAGGTCATCAGTCTCACGGGCTCCTGGGTCGAAAGTGGCAATGCATTCACGATTGCTCGTTCAACATATACCACCCTCAAGAGGGCCTCAACTGAGTGTGGAATCTCAAGTCAACGTCTTTGGGATTACTCCCTCGAAGTATCCTTGACTATATCCACTATCCTATCATAAGTGCTCTCAAGTCCGGGTTAGGACTTATCCTCACCACTCAAATGTAACAACCCTACACACAGAAAAACCCAAGCACAACAGATATATACAAATATAAATATGCAAATGTACAGGCAAGCAAACATGTAAAATAACACAAATACAACAAGGTGGCCTTAAACCGCTTAGGGGAATGTCTCCAGCGAAGTCGCCATTTCTGTTGCGGTTAGAATCGGATATCAAACTATTAATTAACTTGAATCACAAATTATGAAATTCACCACCGAGCTTTGATTTATCCAAAGGAAAGGGTAAAGATCGTAAAAACCCTAAGTGCGCTATGTATGAACAAAGGTAGAGATCTAAGGTTCGGGGATTGGTTATACCTAGGGAAGGTGCTAGCATCCTAAGTATCTGTAGTACTCTACAAGAACCTCTTGTTAGTATTTGTGTTATGGTATTGTTTGCTTGCTAAAGGAAAAGTGCTAAGGTAAAAGCCTAAGGGTATGTACACTAAGTATGCTCGCTAAGACGTCGCATCTCGTGCCTACGCATCCTGACGGGAATGGAATCAGAGCATTCGTAGTTCCCCTCACTACGGGGTAAACTGGGTAAGAAGAAAAGGTAAAATCCAAGAAGGCATTGGATGTAAATGAAAAAAGGTGGAAAAAGAAAAAGGTAGCTCGCTAGGATCTCGCAATCCTATGCCTACGTATTCTCAAAAGGTACTTTGAGAAATCAGAGCGTCCGTAGTTCCCCTCAATGGGGATAAAGAACTTTTGACTGTGGTCAAGGTTCCAAGGGAAAGTAGGGTCTGACAGTAAGACACCTACGTGGAGTGCGGCGACTCCAAACTTTAAGGTCAGGTTGAAACGGGGGAGAAGTGTCCACAAGAAAGAAGGGTCTGACAGCAAGACACCTACGAGGAGTGCGGCGAATCCAAACCTAAGGCTAGGTAAAGCAGGGAAAGAAAGTCTCGATCGCAGGGTGGCATGAGATAAAGGGAGGGTAATGAGCTATCTATGACTTTGAGGTCAATAGAGAGACTTTCCTTTGGAAGGAGGACAACGGATTGAAAGGAAATGAAATTAAATGAATAATATGAGTTCAAGGATTCAAAGATAGTAGTCATTAATCAACAAAAACTTTCATGTATGAGCATGGAAAAGTATGATGAGACAATTCACAACAAGCATGGATAGGTGAACACATAAGTGTGACAAAGATAGCATCCTCAAAAGTTTGAAATCAAAGACAAAATCTCCAAGATATGAGACTTAGCAACAAAACCAAAAGATACAAACAAAACCTTAATAGAATAACCTTATCCAAGGTCAAGGAACCCTTCTCAAACAACCCTCTCACATACCAAGGAAAACTCTCACAAAGCTCTCAAGAAACAAGTGATTTTCAAAGGAAGTTCAAGATTTAAATGAAAAGTTCACTCATGTTTTTTTTTTGTAAATTTAGGAAAATAAAATAAAATAAAAGTGAAAATAAAAATTATAAAAAATTAATTTGAGTACTAAAAAGTGTTTATGAATTTTTTTTTGGAATTTTTTTGTTAAAGAAAATATTTTAATAAATAACATTGAGAGAAATTAAAAAGAAAATGAATTAAAAGAGAGGCAACAAAGGGGGGTATGTTAGTAACTGAAAGTGAACTATGGGTAAGTTAGGTATGCGTCTGGGCTAAAAAGAGGGGGTGTTGGGAGCAAATGTGCAAGGTCCAAGCCCACTAAGAGAACTAAAAAACGGAATAAAACTGGTAAAAGGGCGTTTGGGGCAAGGGGGATTCGAACCCCAGACCCCTTGGTTATACGCGCTGCACTCATACCACTGGGGTGGCTATACATCCAATGTATAAGCCAACCCCACTAATACTTAACCTCTCAAGCATTTTACTTACCATTTTTAAAACCACATAAAAAAACTGTGACGCTATATGTTAGCAGACCCTCCTCAATCGGTCACAAACCCTTAAGTGACTATCAAACAAAAGTGATCCAACCAATCACACATTGCCATGACCCGTCCTCATCATGCAAACATGCAAGATATCAACAAGCCCTCGTGAAACAAAATAAGGCGGGCAACCTATCACTTGTTCAATCATTTCTTAAACCATATCTCATCCAAATTCCATGAAATAAAGTACCAGATCATTGTATGCAGAGGGTAGAATAACACTAAACACTCTATAACTTAAACCGAAAACTTTAATATGGCACTACGCCAAAATTGGACAAAGACAGCGCAAAAAAGACAACGCTTTTTGGACAAAGCGCTGCTATAAGTCTTTAAAAAATTTCGCTTAAAAAAAGCGCTGTAAAAGACAGCCTTTAGAAAGCGCTTTTTAAAAGCGCTGTTAAATTCCCAAAATAGAAGCCACCTTAGAAAGCGCTCTTTGTAAAGCGCTGCTATAGGAATTACTTTAGACAGTGCTTTTATAAAAGCGCTGTCTAAAGGTTAACCTTAGAAAGCGCTTTTTAAAAGCGCTGTTAAATGACCAAAATGGAAGTCACCTTAGAAAGCGCTGCTATAGGCATCACTTTAGACAGCGTTTTTGCAAAAGCGCTGCTATAGGTTTTAAAGTCTCCCCACCTTAGAAAGCGCTTTCTGAGAAAAGCGTTGTTATAGGTAGAACTTAAGAAAGCGCTTTTTAAAAGCGCCGTCTAAAGTCATTTATGAATTAAAATATAAAACAATTTCTAATCATTTTCAGACATTTCTTTTCATTTTCTTCTCTCGACCGTTCTTCTCTACTGAAACCCTTGATATCGTTATTCTCTACTGAAACCATTGCCGTCGTTGTTCTTCATTGCCGTCGTTGTTCGCCATTGTCGTCGTTCCATTTCTGTCGTTGTTCGTCATTGCCGTCGTTGTTCGCCATTGCCGTCGTTGTTCATTCGCCATTTCTTTCGTGAAGAAGAAGACGAAACGAAGAAGAGGTACGCTTTTCATTCTTGTTTTCATTCTTGTTTTCATCGTACGATTTTTGTTCTGTTTTCATTCTGGTCACTAGCTACCATTTTACCGTCGTAGTACAGGTGTTGTTGAGGTGGTTCGGAGTTCTTGCGTCATACTTCCATTTTGTGTATTATTCAGTTGCATACTTCTGACTTATTTTGTGTGTAGTGTTGATATGGGTAATGACCATAGTTATAAAGTTTTGAGACTTTTATTTTTGAACATGTTTAGAATGACTAATATTGAACATGTTGTTTCTATTTTCATTAGTTGTTGTTTCTATATTCTAGATTAAAGAAAGTATGATAGTTATTGTAATATTGATAGTTATTGTATTGATGGAGTTATGATATATAGAGCCATGAAAGTGGAGTTATGATAGTTATTGTATTGTATGGTCAAAGAAAGTATGATATTTGTCTTTGCATGAGATGTTTATCTTGCTCAATAATTGCTTTGATGATTATCTTTGTGATATGATGATTACTTGTTTAAGTATGCTTGCTGTTAAGTATGTTGCTTGTTTGTGATTACATGTTGCCACTTATCAAGTTATGACTCATAATTGGTCAATTAATGATATTTCATTTTATGATACGTGTACAGGGGGATCTTGGTAATTCTAACCTATCTGGACACTGTGTGGGTCTAAAAGTTGTTTACATCCCTGCAGGTAAATATTTTTTATTTTTGTTTTTGTTTAGTTTAATTAGTATAACTATGGATAAGAAATGGTTGTCTTCAAGTCAATTGTCGAAAGAGTACAAGAATAGGGTATCAGAATTCGTTAAGTTTGCTATTGCGCACGTGAAAGACCCCAGTCAAATGAGATGTCCTTGCTTGGGTTGTTGTTTTGGGAGTCGGGTTGACGCGGTTCATTTGGCATCGCATTTAATGAGGAGTGGAATTGATAGAAGTTATACATGTTGGAATTTGCATGGTGAGAACATTAACGAGAATGTTGAACCAGGGGATAATACGACTTATGCTTCAAACGACAATGGCACAGATACATACGATTCTGATCGAGTCGAAGAGATTGCAGAAGCACTTGAAGAAGATCTTAAGGATTGTCCCAAAATGTTTGAGAGGTTGGTAAGCGATGCAGAGAAACCGTTATATAATGGTTGCACCAAATTCACAAGATTGTCTGCGGTATTAAAGTTGTACAACTTAAAGGCGGGCAATGGATGGTCGGATAAAAGTTTCACAGAGTTATTGGCCCTTATGAAAGATATGCTTCTAGAGGATAATGTTCTTCCCAATCGAACATATGAGGCCAAAAAGATGTCGTGCTCTATTGGCACGAGCTATGATAAGATGCATGCCTGTCCAAACGATTGTGTTTTGTTTCAAAATGAGTATGCATCGTTAAATGAGTGTCTTAAATGCGGTGTCTCTCGATATAAGGAAAAGTTGTCTCCAGCAAAAGTCTTATGGTATTTTCCTATAATTCCGAGATTTAGACGCATGTTTCGTAGTGAGACCGATTCAAGACACTTGACTTGGCATGCAGATGAAAGAATTATTGATGGAAAGTTGCGACATCCGGCAGATTCACCACAGTGGGTGAAAATTGATGATGATTATCCTGAATTTGGAAAAGAAGCAAGAAACCTTCGCTTGGCATTATCTACTGATGGAATGAACCCACACGGTCTTCAGACATAGCACTTGGCCTGTGATCATAATGATTTATAACCTACCTCCATGGCTATGTATGAAGCGTAAGTACATGATGTTATCTATGTTAATTTCTGGGCCTAGACAACCAAGGAATGACATAGACGTATACTTGGCACCCTTAATCGAAGATTTAAAGTTTTTGTGGGAGAACGGTGTGGAGGTTTATGATGGGTATAGGAAAGAAAGTTTCAACTTGAGGGCGATGTTGTTTGGCACAATTAATGATTTTCCAGCATACGGAAATCTATCAGGGTACGACATAAAAGGCCAATGTGCGTGTCCTATTTGTGAAGATAAAACAGATTGGACGCGATTGGAGTTTGGTCAGAAGAATGTATTTCTCGGTCATCGAAGATTCTTAAATTCTAATCATCATTATCGTGGGTGGAGAAAAGTATTCAATGGAGAGGCAGAACATGGTAGAGCTCCAACTATATTGACAGGTGATCAAATTTTTGAAAAGGTGAAAGATGTGAGTACTCAGTTTGGAAAGCCTTTTGCACATGCACTTGTCAAGAGTGGGTGGAAGAAGAGGTCAATTTTTTTTGAACTACCATATTGGAAGTCGTTGTATGTAAGACATTTTCTCGATGATATGCATATTGAAAAAAATGTATTTGACAGTGTTATTGGTATGTTACTCAATATACAAGGAAAGTCTAAGGATGGCCTTAAAGCAAGAAAGGACCTGGTAGCGATGGGAATAAGAGAAAAAGAGAAAAAGAGAAAAAGGTATTGTGTAAGTTTCTAAGTGCAGTTAAAGTGCCAGAAGGATACTCTTCAGATATTAGAAGACTTGTGTCTATGAAAGAGCTCAAGTTAAAGAGTTTAAAGACGCATGACTGCCATGTTATAATGGAACATTTTCTACCAATAGGTATACATTCTATTCTTCCAAAAAAAGTAAGAAGCGCAATAACTAAATTGTGTTTTTTCTTCAAGTCAATTTGTAGTAAGGTGATCGATCCTGCGATCTTACCAACATTGCAAAAAGAAATAGTAATTACTTTGTGTGATCTTGAAATGATTTTTCCTCCCTCGTTTTTTGACATAATGGTTCATCTAGTTGTTCATCTGGTGAAAGAGACACAATTGTGTGGACCGGCTTATATGAGATGGATGTACCCTGTTGAACGTTATATGAAAATATTAAAAGGGTATGTTAAAAACCGAAGTCGATCAGAGGGTTGTATTGCCGAACGATACATTGTTGAAGAAGCGATTGAGTTTTGTACTGAATATCTGTCCAATGTACAATCAATTGGACTCCCCAAATCTCATATTGTCGAAAAAAAAGAAGGAAAAAAGTTAATTGGAAATAAAGTTGTTACAGTATCAAGGGTCGAACGGGATCAAGTGCATTTGTATGTTCTGCACAATGAGAATGAGGTTGAGCCGTATGTTGAAATGCACAAGGATGTTCTCCGAGATTTAAATCTAAATAGAAATGAGAATTGGATAGTATGAGAGGACAATCGAAGTTTCATACCTTGGTTTAAGGATCATATTTATTCAAAGTTATATTTAGATCCCGCTTCGATAATAGAAAGGTTGAGATGTTTAGCATATGGTCCAAGTTGGGTTGTGTTTTCTTATAGCGCATACGCAATTAATGGATACACATTTTATACCAAAGAACAAGATGATAAAAGTACTATGCAAAATAGTGGTGTCACCGTGGTAGCTGAAGCAATGCACATTTCAAGAGTGAAAGATTTAAACCCCAATTTTGCAAATCTGTCATATTTTGGGGTTATCGAGCGCATTTGGGTGTTTGATTATGAGAAGTTTCAGATTCCTATATTTCGTTGCAAGTGGGTTGAAAATAATAATGGCGTACGAATGGATAAGTCAGGATTTTTGCAAGTGGATCTTAATAGGGTGGGGTACAAAGATGAGCCTTTTTTTCTAGCCTCTCAAGCTAAACAAGTGTTCTATGTCACTGATCCGACAAGTACAAAATGGTCTATAGTGCTTTTATCTAACAAAGTAATTAATGAAAACATTGGAGATCAAGGTGATATTGATGTTGATATTGAATCATTTACTAGAAATGATCAAGATGAAAATATTATAGCGAATGAATCATATACAAGAAATGATCATAATGAGGGTATTTGGATCAATCCAACCATCCGTGTTGTTAAGAGACGGGTAGAACATATTCCAACAAAGAAAAGAAAGAGACGTTAGTGAAAATGGTACTAGTTATAAAATTATAGCTTATATCATTTAATAATATTAATTAGTTGTCATGTTATATATAGCTTATTTCATTCAATGGATTATGGATTATGAATTTTTATATTTGTCATTTAATTTTTATTTTTTTCTTTCTTACAGGTGAAATGGCTAGTGACCATGACGACACACACGAGACACATGATGAAAATGAAGCTCAGAAGATATATTAATTTTCACAATGTTGCTTATTAGTGATGCTACTTGATAACACGAAACAACTATATATTAATTCTTATTTGTTTGTCTATGTGTAGTGCCCTCGTCAGCGTAATGGCATAGACTGCGGGTATTTCGTTTTGAGGTTAATGAGAGAAATCCTTCAAATGGATCGATTAGAGATTCCTATTACGGTATGCATGGATTTATAACTTAGGATTTATTTTAATATTTATCGGATATGTCATATAATTTATTATTTTTAACTAAATCATGCATATTTTGTTTTGTTATGTAGTACTTTGATGAATACGCGTGTTCTCATTACACGAAGGATAAATTGCAAGAAATTAAGGAGGAAATGTGCGAATACCTTATTGGAAAAAAAGTCATATAAGGTATAGGATAATGGGATTATGTGAATGTATAGTTTTGTGAATGGTTTATTTTATGGGATTGTATAGTTTTGTGAATGGTTTATTTTATTTATGTGATTTTGGAATGTAATTGTATAGTTTTGTGAATGGTTAATGTAAATGACTTGAATTATAATGGAAATGGTTTATGTGGTTTATGTGATTTATGGGATTAGTGGAAATGGTTAATGAACCATACTATAAATTGTTAATGGAAATGTGAAATATACAGGTTTATTGAAATGGCTTGAATTATACAGGTTTCTGCATAAAAAAAATGGTTAAAATGGGATTTTTTAAAAAAATCATTAAAAATATACGTAGAGAAAAGACAGCGCTTTCTAGAAAAAACGCTGTCTATTGTTCACAACAGAAAGCGCTTTTCCTGAAAAGCGCCCTCTAAAGGCATAGAAAAATTCATAACTAAAATTATAGGCATACATTAGACAGCGCTTTTAGAAGCGCTGTCTAAAGGGGCCCTTTAGACAGCGCTTTTTATTGAAAAAGCGCCCTCTAAAGGTATAGAAAAATTGATAATTAAAATTATAGGTATACTTTAGACAGCGCTTAAAAAAAGCGTTGTCTAAAGGGGGCCTTTAGACATCGCTTTTTGTTGAAAAAGCGCCCTCTAATGTATACTTTAGAGAGCGCTTTTTCGTAAATAAAAAACGATGTCTTTACCTACGCCAGCGCTGACTTAGGCAGCGCTTTTAAGCGCTGTCTAAGGCCTAAAAAAGGGTTGTCTAAAGTCTTGTTTGGCGTAGTGTGGGTAAAACAAACATGAAAGTCATGCACTCGTGAACTTCATGGATGAAAATAAACCAAACAAGAACTTTGCCCTAACACTACTCTAACTGACCTCAACACAAAACATATAACCTGAGAGTGGTTTCAAGCATACAAACCTTAACATGAGAACACAACATCATATTATCAACCACTAACGGTGCCAAACATGCATCATATGAACTTAACATCAACATTCACAATATTAACTACAACTGGATTAAGTGCAAGACATTAAAATGATAACAGCATGGAAAACAAAATGATCATGATATTTTAAACATGGAGTGAAAGAGAATGAGGATTACCTAGTGGAGAGGGTCCCCTGCCTCTTCAATGGGCTTTGCAAAGGTGAAAGGAAATTCCTCCTAAAGTGGTTGACACTTGCAGAGTGAATGTATGACTGAACTGTCTTGATATTACCTCCATGTTTGAAAACTGTGCGTTCTAGTGACTAAAAAGTATGGAAATGAATGGTGGTGTGTACAACTTCTCAGAATCTGTTTGAGTGAGATTTATGTGGTTTTTGTGTCTATGGTGTATTTTTGCAAACAGAGATGGAACGAGAAAGTGTCGTGGTTTTCTTGAGTGAAAGTTGTTCTGAAGTCTGTTGTTGATAATGTATTGATTGTTGTTGTTGTTCTGATCTTTGTGATCTTTACAAAGGAGAATGGAGTCTCCTTTTATAGGAGAGCAGGCTGGTCATGGCAATGTAAACACAAAGGATAATGGTTTTTTTCAAGAGAAAAAAATCACAAAGAAGATTCTGCGCATGGTATGTTATGAACTTTTTCTCTTGAGCCAAGTGAGAGTGCTTTGGTTGCTTATTCTAGGGTTTTAGTCATCAAAAAAGTGAGCACGAACCAAGGAACTTATGGTACTATGAAGCATTATACAGTGGTCCTTTGTTTTGGCTTTTGTGTGTTTACTTGCAAGTACAAAGTTGTTGTACTTGGAAAGCTTCTTCTCACGAATTTCATGGTGATAGGGATGTTGGAAACTGGTGGAAAAAGTCAGTTGGAGATTGTACTTGGAGGATTTGGTTCAAGTGGGAGTATGGTTTGGTAATGAAACAACAAAGTCATGGACCTCACTTTACCACACGATAGTTCCTTAGCCAATGGACCAAATGAGATGGTTCTTGATACCTTCGAAAGTTGGCATGTAGCAAGATGTACTGACTTGGGCAAACGATTGTTACCTCTTTTTTTTTCCTTTTTTTAAAGTTTCTCTTTTTTTTTAAAGATTAAATAAATTAAATTTGACAAAAATAAAAATAAAAACCATAATTAAAATTAATATGGAAATAGAATTAAACTAAGTTAATAAAATTAAATTAAGACTAAACTAAAATAAAAATAATCTAAATTAAAAATAAGTTATAAGTTGAAATAAAAATCTAAATGACATGGAATGATAAAATTGGATAAAAAAAGGTATGGTTGATGATCAACGAAAATGTTTAACTAAGATGCAAAAATTGTTGACCTAGAATGACATGCAAAAGATCAAAGAATCTAAGGGTAAAATTTGGGGTATGACAATAATTATTACAACGAGGAAGCTAAGGCCTTATTTTCAGGGACACTAGATCATCATTAAAACAAACTACCTGATCAATGAAGTGCTCAAAAATTTGGATTTAGAAGGAAGGAAAAGGTCAGGGTCAGTGGTACTTATTCTAGCCAAAAATGGTTAGACCACCAAAAGTGCTAACCCTCCTTCTCTTTGGACGAAGAGAGTTACGCTGTCTATTCTACTGAGTGTGTTGAGATGAATATCTGGGGATTTGAGGTCTATACAAGCATTGTATGTTTCCTCAAGATGAATGTCTTGCTTATCCCTCGTGCGGGAGCCCCGTTATATAATATGTTCTTTAATACGAGCCATTAAGAGAAGCCTCTTGGACTTCTGGCGTTATGTGGCCATCATTGCCGTAACCTTCATCCATGAATACAGGCTTTGAAGCCCTTGATAACGTCTATATTGATGTGCCGCCGCCGTTACAAAAGATGGAGTTACACCTGACGAGCATGTGTCCGGCAGCGATGCTGGGTAGAGTGAAGTACCCGGCCTCGTGATAACTCGACATGGTGGGAATCGGGTTCCATGCTCGGTACGGGTTGTGCATGAGGCTTGTCTAGCTCTCTTCATTTGTACGATTTCTCTTGCTACTATCGTCTGGTCCGTGTTCACCCTTATCCGACTACTCAACTCGACATCAAATATATTTGGCATGTACATAAGCCCCCCGAGTATTGTATCCGCCCATAGGGATGTAGTACTCGGCAGTGACACAAGCCTGAATATATTTGCTAGGTGCCGAGTTGTAGATCGGCCTTTCTTCTCAGGTCCTTACGTGTCAAGAATTTCTTGGGAGTTCGTGACCTTTCAGTTTCCCCAATATAATAATGACTATTAAAGGCTACTCCTTAACTACTCTCGAGCCTTTTATTAAAGTCCTTCTTTCTCTCCTCTCATTTCTGAATCGTCTTCATTCTTCATCAACCAGAACATCTTCCAATCTCTAAGGCTTCTTTACTCGCATGTATCTTTCTAACACTTCTAATTTCAATTTTACTCTTCAATTTTGTTTCTATTCACTATGGTAGTTTTTAGTAAGCGAGAAGGTGAGGATAATAGTAGCGAAGTCCGTATGAACGCCATGGAGAGAAAGGATCTGTGGGAACAATGCATGTGGGAAATAGAAAGCACTTTAGGGCCAGAGTAGTATAGATGAGTCATGAATGAAATCTATGGCGATGTTCTTACTTCTGGGAATAATTTTGATTCTGGCTCATCTTCCTCAGGTTTTGTAGAGGTTTCAATGCCGACTGTTGCTCCTTTTCTCAACTGGGTCCTTTGTAGAGGTTTTGAAGTCATGAATCATACGACTAGTACCTTTAATGATGTAGAGATCACGAAACTCAGGTCCTTAAGACAAATATCTTCAACTGGGTCTGAAGATGACGTTGTCTTGGAATCATGTATTCCCGGAGAGTGCGTTTGTATACATCGCCCCAAAGGAGTTAAAGAACACTTTTTCTACTTCTATGTCGGGGTTCTAGAAGATTTCAATTTCCAAATACATTTTTCTGACTTTGAAGCAGACTTGTTGAAAAATGTGAATATAGCTTCCTCTCAACTTTGTCCCAACTGTTGGGGTTTCATAAAGTCTTTCGAGCGGGTTTGTGAGGTCTTAGATATCATCCCTACAATTGGTTTGTTCTTTTCTTTCTTTGAAGTGAAAGGAGTTGATAATTGTAGTTGGATACAAATCAGTGGGATTCCTGGACGGAGTTTTCTCCATGCATTTACTTCTAATTATAAGAACCATTTCCTGAGGGTAAAGAGCAGACCGAGATGTACACAAGTGTTGTACTCTCTAGATAGCCAGCCTCGTTTCCCCCTCTATTGGGTCGGGAACCCATTGTCGATCACTGGTTTCAACTTTGAGAAACTGAGTGAATTGGAAACCCAATATTTGATTGTTCTTGACTCCTTCGGCATGATGAAGGTTAAGGAGTTGTTACCTTTGACCGAAGAACAACTACTCGCCTACCTGGGTAATTGCTTGCTTACAATTCGTACATATGATTTATCATCCTCATTCTCACGTTTATTACTTTTTCTGCAGATACCATGACTACATTGTCAGTAGCTGAACAGAAGAAATTAATGCTGGAGGCTCGTGCTGCCCGGAAAAGATCCGTAGAGGTTGTTCCCTCTAAGTCGGATATGAGTAGGTTGGAAATTTGACAACCAAAATGGACCCAGGGTACCAGTGCAAAGGCTACCCCAAGTAAGAGTGAACCTCAACCTTGTGCTCCTCCGCCCCAGGAGGAAACTTCACAAGGTGCTCCCAAGAGGTTGAAAACCCTTATGACCGATGAAGTTTGTCAGGGTGACATGGAGTTCAATTCCCTCATGCGAGTTCCTGAGGAAAGTGTTGCATCCGGGGAGTTTAAGTTCTGGTCTAACAGCTTTGACGGGCTTAGGTTCTTGTACGACCATCTCAACGCAATCGAGGACATTAATAAAGTGAAGTCCATTGGTCGGCAGAAGATTACTCAAAATATTAGCTCCTACCTCATACGGTGTGTCGTTCTAGCCAGGGGTCTGTTTGAATCTAGCGACGATTCTAAGGCGGAGAAGCTTAAGTTGAAAGAATAGGCTACCCAGTTGCAGGAAACTCTCACGGCTCAATAAGAAAAGATTTCCGGTTTAGAGAAAAGCTTGCCTGACGAGAAGAAGCAAAGAGAGACCCTTGAGTCTAAACACAATTCGGCTTTGTCCAAGGCTACTGAGGAGTTGGGGCAAGTCAAAGCTTCACGTGCCGAGCTCACTAAGTCTCTTAAGAAGGCTCAGATTAAAGTTATCTTCGCTGGTGATGAAGCCTTTGACAGGGCAAAAGAGCAAGTTTTGTGTCTTCATCCCGAGCTAGATCTGTCTGAAGTCGACTACTTCAAGGTGGTGCAGGATGGTCGCCTTATAGATCTAGCCGAGCTCGAAAAGAATAATCCGGAGAATACTTCTGGTCCTGATAATGATGGGAATGAGACCCTTGATGGTGTTGGCGCTGATGGTACCCCCGGTTGTTGAATGATTTTTTAATCTTTCCTGTGATTAGTTAGTCATCCTTTTGGATGCATTTTGATGTATTTTGGCAAGGGAGTGTGGTGTTTTCCCCCCTTATGCTTATGAATATTTGGCCCTCCGACTTTGTACAATTTATTTTGGTCTTTCTGAGACTTTTGTTTATGTCATTTCCGCTTATCGTATTTCTTTGCAAAATGATCCCGTATATATCCAGCCCCTCGGGCACTAGGTTAGAATAACTTGATGTGTCCGACTATAGATTTCCTGGTATTATTTTTGCTTTCTCCCTTGTCTGATTGTTAAGGGGCCTTTTAGTTATCTTGTGTGTTCAATCTTCACACTCTCGAGAATTCTAGACTCTTATAAGCATAAGCACTGATTATGGTATATACCTGGGAGCATTAACAAGATTCGTGTCTTTCTTGTCAGCAATTTACCCCTTTATAATTCTTTACTTATAAGCTCCTAGTATCTTTCGACATGCTTTGAGCTTTGGCATTTCATCATCTTTATATCATATTGTCCGTCTTTTGTGCACGGAGCTATCAAACATATTATTTGACTAGTTGATGGACGACCTATGTACGCGGAGCAAGTCGACACATTTATAGGGTTTTAATCAACCCGTTTATGGGCGACCTATATACGCGGAGTAAGTCGACACGTTTATAGGGTTTTAATCAACCCGATTATGGGCGACTATGTATGCGGAGCAAGTCGACACATTTATAGGGTTTTAATCAACCCGTTTATGGGCAACCTATGTACGCGGAGCAAGTCGACACGTTTATAGGATTTTAATCAACCCGTTTATGGGCGACCTGTGTACGCGGAGCAAGTCGACACGTTTATAGGTTTTAATCAACCTGTTTATGGGCGACCTATGTACACGGAGCAAGTCGACACGTTTATAGGTTTTTAATCAACCCGTTTATGGGCGACCTATGTACGCGGAGCAAGTCGGCATGTTTATAGGGTTTTAATCAATCCTTGCAAGGGAAAAGAGTGCAACCCGGATGTTTTATTCATTATTAGATAACATAAAATTCAGCTTAAATACAGCCTAAGATTGGATACATTCCATGTCCTAGGTATTTCTATTCCTTCTAACGTTTCTAGCTTGTATGCTCCGTTGTTTAGCTTTCGAACCACCCTTAACGGACCTTCCCAATTGGGGGCGAGCTTTCCCTTGCTTTTTGGGTCTACTATTTTCTTCAAGACTAGGTCGCCCTCTTGAAACTCCCTCTTTCGGACTTTTAGATTGTACCTTATTCCCACCCTATGTTTTGCAGCAGCTTCTCTGATTCGTGCTATTTCTTTGATTTCTTCTATCTGATCGGCCGAGATGTTCAAATTCTCGATGTTGGTGATTTCATCAAAATGCTCGCGCCTCCAAGTCAGGGTGTTGATTTCCACCGGTATCATTGCATCAGCTCCATATACCATCCTGAAAGGTGTTTCATTAGTGGTAGAATGCGATGTTGTATGATATGACCACAAGATCTCTGGAAAGTACTTGACCCACATTCCTTTTGCTTCCTCCAGCTTCTTCTTTATGTCGTTTAGGATAACCCTGTTGGCGGCTTCTGCTTGGCCGTTGTCTTGTAGATGTTCTACCAATGTGAACCTGTTCTGTATTCCATAATCCTTACAAAAATCTACAACCAATGTGCTCGCAAACTGAGCTCCATTGTCTGAAACTATAAATCCTGGCAAACCAAATCGGCATATGATGTTCTTCCAATAGAACTTGCGGACTTTCTCGGCAGAGATCCGTGCAATAGCCTCGGCTTCTACCTATTTTGTAAAATAATCGACTGCGACAATTAAGAATTTGATTTGTCCTGAAGCGACTGGAAATGGGCCTAAGATATCTGCTCCCCACTGGTAGAATGGCCATGGGGATGTTATCAAATGAAGCGACTCGGCTGACAAGTGTTTGAGTGGAGTAAATACTTGGCATTTTTTACACTTACTAACGTATTCGGTGCAGTCTCATATCATATGTGGCCAATAGTACCCGACTCTTAGAATCTTTCCGGATAATGTTCTCCCACCGATGTTGCTACCACAGGCTCTTTCATGAACCTCTTTAATTACTAGCTTTATCTCAGACTCTGACACACATCTTAGCATAGGTGCCGACCTTCCCATCTTATACAGCGTGTCCGACATTATGTTATGCCGGGAAGCTATCCTTCTAATCTTCCGAGCTTCATTAATGTCTTCTGGTAACACTTCATCTGTCAAATAAGTGATGATGGGTCTCATCCACCCTTGGACATTCTCTATGGCTAACACTTCTTCTAATTAAATGTTAGGTGCTTCGAGAACTTCTTGAATCATAGTCTTATTTATTCCTGAATTCTTTGAGCTGGCTAGCCGGGCTAAGATGTCGGCCCGGGTATTATCTTTTTTTGGGATGTGGACGACTTCGAATTCCAAGAACGTTTTGGACATTTCTGAAGCTTTTTGAAGGTATTTTATCAAGATGGAATCCTTTGCCTGGTACTCATTCTTCATTTGTCCGACCACTAGCTGAGAATCAGTTTTGACCAACAAGTTTGTTACTCTGACTTCTTTTGCCAATTTCATTCTGGAAATCAAGGCTTCGTACTCCGCCTGGTTGTTACTAATCTTGAAAATTGAAACATAAAGAGTATTCTAATGTTAGCTCTCCGGGTCCTTCCAAAATGACCACGACTCTACTCCCCTTGAGATTTGAAGATCCATCTACATAGAGGATCCATCTGTTTGAGATTTCTTCTCCAGCCGGTGCACTTAACTCAACCACAAAATCCGCCAGTGTCTGTGACTTAATACTGGTCCGGGGTATAAAGTTGATGTCGAATTCGGAGATCTCTATTGCCCACTTGACCATCCGTCCTGCTAAGTCGGGCTTCCTTAGTATCAGTTTGTTGGGGTAGTTCATCTTTACTGTGATGGGATGACCTTGAAAATAATGTCTCAGTTTCTGGGCTGTAATAACTACTGCCAATGCTAAACGTTCAATCTTTTGGTATCTTAGCTCCTTTCCTTTTAGGACTTTGCTGATAAAGTATACAGGTCGCTCTCTATCTTGTACCAAAACCGAGCTCAGGGCTTTATCAGTGACTGATAAATATAGGATAAGAGGTGTATTTTTTTTGGCCTTACTAGGTTAGGAGGTGAGGACAGGAAACACTTTACTTCTTGAAAAGCTTCTTCGCATGCCTCTGTCCATTCGAACTCATTAGATTTCCTTATGGTTGCAAAGAAATGAATTGATTTGTCCCCTGCGCATGATAGAAATCGTGACAATGCTGCCAACCACCCCGTCAGCTGTTGGACCTCCTTTTTCGTGGTTGGACTTCTCATATCTATTATCACCTGGCATTTGTCCGGGTTTGCTTCTATTCCCCGGTTAGTGAGCATGAATCCAAGGAATTTCCCGACTTGTACTCCAAAGGTACATTTGTCTGGGTTCAACCTCATGTTGTAGCTTCTGATTGATGCGAAGGTTTCAGTTAGATCCTTCACATGTGACCGGTTTTTACTTGTCTTAATCACCATGTCATCTACATAGACGTCCAGGTTCCTCCCTATCTGAGTAGAAAATACCTTATCCATTAACCTCCGATAAGTAGCCCCAACATTTTTAAGTTCGAACAGCATGACCTCATAGTAGAAATTGCTCTGATGGGTCATGAAAACGGTTTTTGGTGCATGAATGGAGTTCATGCGGATCTGGTTGTACCCGGAATATGCATCCATAAAAATAAGTAGACAGAAACCTGAGGTAGCATCTATTAGTCGGTTAATATTTGGCAGTGGATACGGATCTTTAGGACATGTTTTGTTGAGGTCTATAAAGTCAACACACATTCGCCATTTTCTGTATTTTTTCTTCATCATCACTACGTTGGATAACCAAGTTGGATATTTGATCTCCTTGATGAACCCGACTTGTAACAACTTCTCGATTTCCTCTACTATTGCCTTCCTCTTTTCATTGCCACCCTTCCTTTTCCTTTGAGAAACTGGCTTGATGTCTGGGTCGATTGCCAAATGGTGACAGATGAAATTGGGATTTATCCCAGGCATATCTGTGGGCTTCCATGCGAAAAGGTCCATGTTGTCTTTTAGTACTTGGACGATCTTTTTCTCTTCTTCCGGGGATAAATTGACTCCAACATATGTAACATGGGAAGGCAGATGCCTAATCTAAACTTGCTTTGTTTCTTTGTTGGGGACTATATTCTCTTCAACTACATCATCACGTGGATCAATGTCGACCAAGTTAACTTTGAGGGAACTCTTGTGATCTGCTTCTTCTCTGGGCTCTTTTCTTTTCAACTTCAAGCTGTCATTGTAACATTTTCTGGCTAGCCCCTGTTCGCCTTTGACAATTCCAACCCGGCCCCCTCCAAGTGGGAATTTCATTGTCAGATATAGGGTTGAAAGTGAAGCTTCCAAAGCGTTGAATGACGGTCGGCCTATAATGATATTATAGGGTGAAGTAGCATTGACTATTATGTACCTTACTCGGACGGTCTTTGTATTTGCCGTGTTGCCAAAGGTGGTCGGTAATGCTAGATGTCCAAGCACTTGAACTTGTTCTCCTGAGAATCCTACTAGACTACCTTTGAATGGTAGCAACTCAGTCGCATCAAGCCCCGTTCCTATGAATGCATCCCAATATAGTACGTCAGCTGAGCTCCCAGGGTCTATTAGTACCCTTTTCACACTCCAATCTCTTATCTATACTTTGATAACCATAAGATCATTCTCATGCGCCAAGACTCCTATGGCGTCTTGTTTGGAGAATGTTACAGCATCTAAGTCAGCCTCCATTTTCTCTGGGGATTTCTGGTCAATATGCATAACTGCTCTAGCATACCTCTTTCTGGTTGAACTTGTTTCTCCACCCCCAGCGAACCCCCCGGAAATGGTGTATAGGGTGTGTCGGGCTGTCTTTGTTTCGTGACCCTCTTCAGCGTCTGAACTTTTCTTCTGGGATACTTTTTCTATTACCCGATCGTCTTGGCGAGGACTTCTTTTGTTATTTTGTGGTCGGGAATCCTTCATGTATGCCAAGAGGTGTCCCCTTTGGATTAGGGCTTCAATTTCCTTTTTCAGCTGCTGGCAGTCCTCGGTGTGATGTCCCCGTATACGGTGGTAGTTACACCAAGCCTCAGGATGCCTTCCCATGATTGCGTTGGCTCTTTTGGGACGTTGAGGCTCAGGTAACAGATTCATGTGGCCGACTTCTTTGAGGATGTCTCCCCTGCTTGTATTTAGCGGGGTGAGGTGTCTGATTGGCTCGTATGGCTGTCTGTAAGGTCTGGGAGCATGTCGTTCGTGCGCAGCTCCTCGAGGATTCTCATTCCTCCTGTTCGACACCTCTTCTTTGCTTTTTGTCTTTTCACTATCGTCCCGGGCTCTTTTCTCTTGGTTACTCTCCTCCCATTTGATGTAACATTCGGCTTGGGTAGTCATCTCGTCCATGCTGATAGCCGGCTTCTGAGCCAAGGACTCGTTGAATTGACCGACTCGCAATCCATGTTGAAAATCCCCCACAAACAGCTCCTGATTCGGAAGAGATACTTTGAGGGTTGCCTCGTTGAACCGAGCCAAGTATTCACGTAACGATTCCGCCTGCTTTTGTCAAACACTGAACAATGCAGTCAGGGACACCTTCCAGCGTTTGCTTGCTGAGAAGTGCTATACTAGCTTCTTAGTTATGTCCTGGTAGCTTGTGATGGAGAGCCGAAGAAGGCTCATGTACCATCTTAGGGCTACGTCCTTCAAACTTCCGGCCATGAGTTTACATTTTAGTGAGTCCGTAGGGGCAACTATGGTCATCTGATTGTTGATGGCTGATCAATAAATTAGCAAGTTTACTATTTTAACGATGTAGTAATAAGTGGGGTTATCCCCAGAATCGATCTCTCAAGGACTGCGTGCAATTGTAAGTACAGATGTTATTTCAATTAAACAAAAATTGACTTTGGGGTTTTGTTTGGTTTAAAAATAGTTATAATGACAATATAAAATAAGCAGAACAATAAAAATGCTTTTAACGAATATGATGAAATATGATAGGGAAGGTGTATAAATTGCTCAGTAAGAACCCGAAATTATCATCAGAGAGACATGCCTCAAACCTTAATTTTACCAACCCTCAAATATTTTTCTCAAATTCCTTTAAACGAAAAACCTTTGATATTCTCCCTTGACCCTAATTCCTTAGCAATCAAGAAAGAACATCAAGCAATAGTTCTGACAGTTTTTTAGTCACTACGAGATATCCCCATTCCTAGGCAATATCTACCGTAATGTTATTATGCAAAATCAATAGATTGGTTTTTCAGGCCAAACCCCTAATCGTAAATCGTTCCCAATTTAACCGATCGATAAATGTTAAATAATTTCCATAACAAAAGATTAAGGCAAGAAAACATAATCTCATCAAATAATTCAACAAAGGTTCATTACATCACAATTCAGGGACACCCCCCTAGAATTGGGGGGTTTAGCCTCTCATAATATTCAAAATAAAAACAACAATAAGATTAAAGAAAGACATTACAAATTGATCGGAGTAAATTGATTCTTCAATCGCTTCCGCTCATGAACAATCCCCTTCTCCCAATCTCCTTGATCGCATAAAACTATCGTCTTTCTCGTAAAGTCAAAAGTGTTTTCTTTTCTCTCCCAAACAATCCTAAGTAACCACAATCCACTTAACAGCGATGGAAAATACCTAGAATGCCCTTAGGAAGACCACAAACATAAAAATGATAAAAATCAGCAATTCCTCGCCCAAGCCAACACGGGCCGGGTCAGGCAACACGACCGGCCGTGTTGGCTTTCTGCCTTGAGGGAAGAAAAACTATTATGCTCCAGACCTGCTGACACGGGCACCCGTGTCAGCCCCCTGCCACTTTTTCAACATCGTCTCTTCTTGGTACTCTCCTAACACGGGCCGTGTAAGGGGACACGGGTGACCGTGTCAGGCTACTGCCTTCCTACTTAAAACTCTTCCGAAACTTGTGATTTTTATTGTTCTTTCGCTCCGATTCTTCCTGAATGTTTATGTGAACCTGAAAACACTAAAGAACACAACCAAGGCATAAAATGCGGTAAAAGAGATATAAAATAAATAAACAATAACAAAATAGTAACTAAAACAAATATCGAAATAACGTATGAAAACCACTGATCAAACCCCCCCCCCCCCAAACTTAAACCGTTGCTTGAACTCAAGCAACAAGCTTCCATAAAAAATTTTCAGATCAAACGGTACATATCAAATGAAAGACTTGTGAAGGTAAGGTGTGTCTGTACTCATACGTGAGCCTTTGTTCCGATCGGCGAAAACTAGTTTTCTTGGTAATCGTCCGTTAACGAAGGTATCACACAAACACAAATTGCGGTAAAACCACGGACCTATATCCCCCTATTCGGTTACCTCTCCAACTATGCTTTGGGCTTAAGTCTTTTCTTCGATTTTCTACCCCTTTCATTCGGATAATCAGATTAAGGCATTTTTCGTTTTCCCTAACATGCACAAGATTTATCGAAAGTTTTTCTAGGCACCATTATCTCTTTTTCTTGCTCATTGGCGTTTATTAGTCTACATTGGGACAACAATTGAGACTCAACCGCCGTTAGGCTAAGTAACCGGGTGAGGGTTACCCAACTTAGAAGGACTAGTTGTCTTTATCGCCATTATTCACTTTTTTGGTGCCTTAAGTCATTCTATCAATCAACCTTATACATGCAATTCTTTTTAGTCATGTCGGACTATCACTATGAACTAATCGGAGAATTCTTCTCAAATCCAAGTACTATGGCACAAATCTATATGTTGGACTCGTTCTCTTACTCCGGGAAATCTAGGGTGTTCGGGTCATTCCTAAGTTTTCAAACTTTCCCAATGTCCCTAGTTCTAACTCCTCTTCCCTCAAACTCTATATACTTTCTTGACCATCTCAAAATCACAGTATTCACAAGAAAAATTTTGACGGTTCTAATTCGGGGAGAATTCAGAGAGGTTTTCATAAAACAACACATAAAACAGACATGACCCGTACAAAGAGGAAAAACTAAAAACAATAAATCATCCCCCAAACTTGAACTACACATTGACCCCAATGTGTTAGAACAAGAGCGAGAGAGGTCACTCACATAGATCCCGATTCAGGATGCTGACGGTAATGCCACACCACTGCTACATCATCGTTTGCACATGTAGGATCCGGATTATTTCCTACAACCAAACCAAAAACAAACAGCAAATAGAAAATAATTACTCAGACAAGCGTGGGTTGCCTCCCACGTAGCGCTTCGTTTAACGTCGCATGGCTCGACGGTTTACTCCCCAATGCTATGGGGGTACTTCAGCTTATGCTTTTTGTCGCTTAACCTTTTCGCAACAGAGCTCCTGTCATGTTCAATAATACGGACTACTTCTTGCCTCAAATCAACTCCCACTTCCTTATCCTTCCTTCTATGTCTCTTTTCTTTCTTTTCTTGCTTTCACGAATGGATTTTACAGTGTTGACATGTGCACTACCTGCCCGAGAGACTTCATCCTTAGATATGATGCCAGAGACTTTTTCAAGATGGGGTTTCGTACTTATTCCTTTTTCCACCATTTCGATCATTCCAAGTGAAGCTTGCTTACCTTTACCTTCATTTCGCTTCTTGAAATCCAACACTTATAGAGTGATTTCCTCATCAAAAGCTTTAAAAGTCACCGTGTCTTTTTCAATATCGAAATTGCATCGACTAGTGAGCAGGAAAGGTCGACCAAGGATGATAGGGATTTCTTCATCTTCTGGAATATCCATGATCTCAAAGTCAACTGGAAAGACAAATTCACCGACCGTCACCAACACATCTTCAGCTAGCCCATAAGATCTCTCAGTTCTGTGGTTTGCAAATTTTAAATTCGTTCCCGTATCGCTCACCCTTCCAATTCCCAATTTTTTATAAATAGATAATGGCATGAGACTAACACTAGCACCTGAATCAATCAGAACGTTTTTGAAATTTCTGTCTTTTATAGTGCACGGTATTGCAATAGATCCAGGATCCTTCTGCTTGGCGGAGATTCTCCTATTTTGTGGTACTTCACTGCACTTCTCAATTAGACTCTTTACCTCCTCTCCACTAGGTTTCTTTTTTCCAATGACATCCTTCATGAATTTCTTGTATAGAGGCATTTGTTCAAGTGCTTCAAAGAAGGGCATATTAATCTCTAACTTTTTGAACAATGAACTGAATTTCTCAAAGTCTTTTTCTTGTGTCTCCTTCTTTGTCACTCTTGAGGGGTACGGTAACTTGGTCTTAGGTTTAACCGCTTCTTTCCTTTTTTCTTCTGTTGGCCTGGCTTCTTCTTCTGCCACTTCCTGGTTTTCTGCCGTAACAACATTAACATTCTCATGATTCTTCGGATTGGGGATTGTGGCGCTTGGGAGGGTGCCTGGTGTCTGAGAACTTGCTAATTGTTGTGCTATCTGGCTCATCTGAACTTCAAGATTTTTAATGGAAGCACTTGTGTTCCTCATATTACTTCTTGTCTCTTCTTGAAATTGGAAGCTTTGAGCGGCCATCTTCTCAATGGCAATCTCCCATTGTGCTCTTTGGGGAGCTTGTTGCTGTTGTGGGTATTGTTGTTAATTTTGATCTTTCCAGGAGAAGTTAGGATGATTCTTCCACCCTGGATTATAAGTTTGAGCGTAGGGATTATTCTGCCTCAGGAATTTTATCTCTTCAATTTGTTGCGGAGTCGCAACACAATGTGTAGGGTAATGGGGTCCACTACAGATATCACAACTCATGGGTTAACCAGTTTGAACATGTGCCACACTTTGAGCACCCACTTTCATAGCCTTTAACCTTCTTTCAACTTCTGCAGCAATCTGATCTTCCATCTTCACAACCTGATTATTCGACTTCAAATCAATCACACCCTCAGATTTATTCACACTTCGATCATATAGCTCCAAATGTTCATTGGCTGCAATCGCTTCAATAATTTTCTTGATACCAATCGTGGTGGTGAAGTTGGATGATCCACCAGCAGATGTATCAATAACTTGCTTAGTTTTCATTTGGAGGCCATTGACGAACATCTGCATCTGCTCAGTTTGATCTATGTTATGAGTCAGACAGGAAACCAAAACCTTCTTGAACCTCTTGTATGCGTCTCCGAGAGATTCTCCATCCTTCTGTTTAAAGTTCACAATATCATATCTTTTTCGGATATAAACAGAGGCCGGAAAATACTCATTCAGAAATGCCTTCTCCATCTCTTCCCAAGTGGTAATACTCCCAGCAGGTAATGAGTAGAACCACTCTTCAGCCTCTTCCGCCAGAATGAAAGGAAACATTCTTAACTTTTTTGCTTCCTTTGTGTGCCCCTCAATCTTGAGAGTGGTACTCATAGTAAGAAATCTTTGCAGATGTTTATTGGCATCTTCATTAACCTTTCCGGTGAAAGGTCTCCTCTCAAGTTGAGTGATGGTGCTAGGATGCAGCTGGAAATTCGGCACATTCACTGGTTGGTTCACAATGGTCAACCTACCAGCCGGTGCATTTGCCCCACCGTAATCGCCCAGAAGTCTCTCCGCTAGTTGATTTCCAGCCATTATCACTGTATCTTTGTCTGACTCTGAACCTGAGTTTGAGTGCTTCGACGGTTCAGCTTCAAACGCTGCAAGTTTTTCTTGCCTACGCCTCTCGTGTAGTGTTCTTTCAATTTCTGCGTCAAAAAGGAAATTTGCTGAGGATTTTCCTCTCATAAAAATGTTAGACGCAAATTAGTAGCAACAGTAATAATCCAAAAGTTATAAGAAAAATGAAAATAAAAATAACAGAAAAATAAAATTAAAAATTTTAGTCACAGAGTGACAAAATTCTAATTGAACTAACAAAGTACTTAAAATTTGGCAGTCCCCGGCAACTGCGCCAAAAACTTGATCGATAAAATAGCAAGTGTATTATTTTAACGATGTAGTAATAAGTGGGGTTATCCCCAGAATCGATCTCTCGAGGACTGCGTGCAATTGTAAGTATAAATATTATTTCAATTAAACAAAAATTGACTTTGGGGTTTTGTTTGGTTTGAAAATAGTTATAATGACAATATAAAAAAGCAGAACAATAAAAATGCTTTTAACGAATATGATGAAATATGCTAAGGAAGGTATATAAATTGCTCAGTAAGAACCCGAAATTATCATCAGAGAGACATGCCTCAAACCTTAATTTTACCAACCCTCAAATATTTTTCTCAAATTCCTTTAAACGAAAAACCTTTGATATTCTCCCTTGACCCTAATTCCTTAGCAATCAAGAAAGAACATCAAGCAATAGTTCTGACAGTTTTTTAGTCACTACAGGATATCCTCATTCCTAGGCAATATCTACCGTAATGTTATTATGCAAAATCAATAGATTGGTTTTTCAGGCCAAATCCCTAATCGTAAATCGTTCCCAATTTAACCGATCGATAAATGTTAAATTATTTGCATAACAAAAGATTAAGGCAAGAAAACATAATCTCATCAAATAATTCAACAAAGGTTCATTACATCACAATTCAGGGACACCCCCTAGCATTGGGGGGTTTAGCCCCTCATAATATTCAAAATAAAAACAATAATAAGATTAAAGAAAGACATTACAAATTGATCGGAGTAAATTGATTCTTCAATCGCTTCCGCTCATGAACAATCCTCTTCTTCCAATCTCCTTGATCGCATAAAACTATCGTCTTTCTCGTAAAGTCAAAAGTGTTTTATTTTCTCTCCCAAACGATCCTAACTAACCACAATCCACTTAACCTAGAATACCCTTAGGAAGACCACAAACATAAAAATGATAAAAATCAGCAATTCCTCGCCCAGGCCAACACGGGCCGTGTCAGGCAACACGACCGGCCGTGTTGGCTTTCTGCCTTGAGGGAAGAAAAACTATTATGCTCCAGACCTTCTGACATGGGCCGTGTCAGCTGACACGGGCACGTGTCAGCCCCCTGCCACATTTCCAACATCGTCTCTTCTTGGTACTCTCCTGACACGGGCCGTGTCAGGCTATTGCCTTCCTACTTAAAACTCTTTCGAAACTTACGATTTTTATTGTTCTTTCGCTCTGATTCTTCCTGAATGTTTATGTGAACCTGAAAACACTAAAGAACACAACCAAGGCATAAAATGCGGTAAAAGAGATATAAAACAAATAAATAATAACAAAATAGTAACTAAAACAAATATCGAAATAACGTATGAAAACCATTGATTAATGCCAGTGACGTGCTCCTGAGAATCTGTTTTCCCATCATAAGAAGCTAATGATGGTGATTTGAAGTTTTCAGTTACGTGGTCGTCCCAGATCTCTTGAGAGAGAGGTTGAGGTTCGAGAACCTCCTCCTCACTATCAGTGTTAGCTTGACTTTGCTGCTGCAACTCTTGTATACTATCTTGCTATGTTTCATTCTGTTGTCTCATAGTTTCCATCATGGCTAGTAGTTGAGCCATGTCTGGAGGGTCTCCTTCAGAAGTCATGTCGTTGGTAAGGGGTGTGGCCTGGGAAAGTTTTACCTAGGCCCCACGGTAGGCTCCAAATGTTCTAGCCAAAAATGGTTAGACCACCAAAAGTGCTAACTCTCCTTCTCTTTGGACGAAGAGAGTTAAGCTGTCTATTCTACTGAGTGTGTTGAGATGAATATCTGGGGATTTGAGGGCTATCCAAGCACTGTATGTTGCCTCAAGATGAATGTCTTACTTATCCCTCGTGCGGGAGCCCCATTATATAATTTGTTCTTTAATACGAGCCATTAAGAGAAGCCTTTTGGACTTCTGGCGTTATGTGGCCATCATTGCTGTAACCTTCATCCATGAATACATGCTTTGAAGCCCTTGATAACCTCCGTATTGATGCACCGCCGCCGTTACAAAAGATGGAGTTATGTAACACCCCATTTTTAATTATTTAATCGTCTGAGTAAGTGGGGGGCGATGTTAGTTATATGGAATTATGATTATTATTATTACTATTATTATTATTATTATTATTATTATTTTATTAATAGTATATTTCATAATATTATTATTAGTATGGTTAGTATTATTTAGTAAAATAAAATCTGATATAATTAAGTAAATAATTGAAAATAGAATTAATGAAGGCAGTTTAGTAATTAGAGATTAATTAGTGGAAATTGGTAAGGGTCTAGCATAATCATAATTTTAGAGATAGAAAGAGAAGGGCTAAGGAGAGGAAGAACAAGGGTGTGCTAGGGCAAAGATCTTCATCAATTTTCGCAGAAATTAATCAAGGATTCGAGGTAAGGGGGGAGAATTGTTTAATATTTGGTGAATTGATCGTATAAGGATAGTGGGGAGTCCTTAACCCCGTAGGGATTTGTATGCAAAATGTTGTGTTGATGATTTGTTGTATATGTCTGATATGATGCTGAGATTGTGCATGAATTGATCTGTGTTAATATGATCTTTCTGTTGTTGTTGTTGTTGTATGAACATCTCTGTTGTAGATTTGTTTTTGACCCAAATTGGGAGAACAATTGGGAATCTAAGACCTAAAGATCATTTAGTAATAATAGGTGAAGTGATAAGATGAAATTATGAGTACTAAAACTGATGTAAAACCAATTTTAGGACCAATTTGGAGTGGAAATTGGAGAATCCCGTAGCAGAATTCAGTCTGGTGTGGGAATGGTGAATTTGCGTAATAGATCTGGCCATACGCATATGGGGTAAGGTGATACGCGTATGGGCTGGGCAGGGCAAGGGCCATTACGCGTAAAGGGAGGCCAAGAGGAAGAATTGACACGGCCTTCTGCCCGGTACGCGTATGGTGGCAAGGCAATACGCGTATGAGAGTAGCCGTACGCGTAAGCAGATCTGGAAGTTAGATTTTGGAAGAAAAATGGGTCTCTGCCCATACGCGTATGAAGTTGGTCAGTACGCGTATGGTGGGGCGAGGCAGGAGGCCTTACACATCTGGTGCGCGCAGGAGGGGCGAGGGAGCTGGTCATTACACGTATGACCCAGGTCAATACGCGTATGGACAGCGTGAGTGCATAAATTCCCCGTTTTGCGATTTCTTTCCCGTTTTCGCATCGGAATTGGTTTCTCTTGGATTGATAGGTTGAGGATAGATG
Organism: Lathyrus tuberosus; assembly: GCA_022829125.1. Classification (NCBI taxonomy): domain Eukaryota; kingdom Viridiplantae; phylum Streptophyta; class Magnoliopsida; order Fabales; family Fabaceae; genus Lathyrus; species Lathyrus tuberosus. The sequence continues at coordinate 5,659,511 of JALAZF010000345.1, read as the reverse complement.
CCAGATGTGGAGGGATGTAACAATGGTTATGAAATTAATTAATTTAATAATTTTTTAGGATTAATTAATAATTAAGTGGATTAGGTGATGTGAAATAATCTTATGGTGTTGAATGACGATAGTGTGTTTGATGATGTGATCGGGAGGATCGTGAGCATGTATCTATGTTATAATACATGTGTTTTAATATGCATTCTGTGTCATGCATTTCAAGGTGATGGTGGGATGAATCATTGCTCAGGAGGAGTGTATGTGATTCATCCGTACTCCGAAATGGAGAGTGTTGGGGATAGATCATTGCCAAGTAGAGCTGTATGTGATATATCCGGGTTCGATTGAATGAACCGTGTTGTTGGTACCACATGAATCGTGTCCTTGTCGTGTCGCGTTGCATTTGTTAATTGTTGATTTATGGTGATTGAATGTGACAGTAGGTCGTGGTTGCATGTTGTTGATTTATGTGAGATACTACTTCTTATATGTATTATTCACCTTTTTATATTAAATGTAGTTCTCACCCCTCTGTTGTTGTTGTGTCTGTGCTTCTTCGGAAGTACAGATAATCCAGGTACTTAGGATGCGTGGATATGCGTGTTACTTGTTCGAGTCTTAGGAGTGCTCTGATACGTAACACGGGGATATTTTGGGAGATTTTATTATTTATCAATTTACTTAAGATTTTGTTACGTATCTTTATTCTGTTGAACCTTCCTGGTGATCCACTAGTTGATGTGGAATTTTATTTGTTGTTGGCATGTGGCCGTGATTCAATTAAATGAATTATTTCCGCTGTTTTATTTTGATTAATAAAAGGAGTTTCGATGTTGGTTTTGCAAATGTGGCATCCTACTTTTTTTTGGTGTAAAAACTCTGATTATTTTCATAGAATTTTATGTATTTTCATAAATGGGAAAGTGGGGTGTTACAATTGGTATCAGAGCCTGGTTGGTCCGTCCGGCCAGGCGTTATAGTTGAGTTTATCCTTAGAATAGGAATTGATTTGGTGTTCTGGCCTTATGTTGATTGTTGAACAGTATGGCAAGAAGGAATGATGCTGCTCTTGCTGCTGCTATGCAAGCCATGGCACAGGCTGTAGAGAATGCCAATCAGGTCGGAGGTGCTCATTTTCGTAACTTAGCACAGTTCCAGAGCAACAAGCCGCCTACTTATGAGGGAGGTATCTTAGATCCAGAAGCTGCACAGAAATGGCTGAAGGTTGTGGAGAAGATCTTCAGGACCATGGGATGCAGTGAAGCTCAGAAGATACGGTTTGGTACGCATATGCTGGAAGGAGAGGCTAAGGCTTGGTGGAACAATAGTCGTCAGAGATTGGAAGCTGCAGGTACCGAGATTACTTGGGCTGTGTTTCAAGCTGAGTTTCTGGAAAAGTATTTTCTGGAAGACATTCGTAGTGCAAAAGAGGTTGAATTTTTGGAGCTGAAACAGGGTGATAAGACAGTTGCAAAGTATGCCGCTAAGTTTGAGGAGCTGGTTCAATATTGTGCTCATTACAATACTGAAGAAGCTATGACTTCAAAGTGTTTGAAGTTTGAGAACGGGCTGCGTCCCGAGATCAAATTGGGTATTGCTTGTCAGAAGATAAGAAACTATCCAGAGCTGGTGAGCAGAAGCAGAATTTATGATAATGATAACAGAGCCAGAATTGCTCATTACAAGGCTGTGAATGAGAAGAAGGGTAAGCAGAGATTTGGAGGTACTCCTTACAGTGCTCCAGCTGATAAGGGGAAACAGAAAACTGATGTGGGAAAGAAACCAAAGGAGAAAGGAGCAGGTGTTGATACTCTCAAGTGCTTCAGATGTGGTGGCGCGGGTCACCGTGCTAACAACTGTCAGAATGAGGTGAAGAAGTGTTTCAAGTGTGGCAAAGCAGGGCATGTTATAGCTGACTGCAGAGCCACTATGCCTACTTGTTATAATTGTGGAGAGAATGGTCACATCAGCACCCACTGTGAGAAGCCGAAGAAGTCTCAGGTGTCTCAAACTGGCGGGAAAGTGTTTGCCTTAGTGGGAGCCCAGTCCACTGAGGAGGTGCGTTCCGTCAAAGGTATTTGCTTTATTAATGATGTTCCTTTGATTGCTATCATTGACACGGGTGCAACGCACTCGTTTATTTCTGTTGACTGTGTGAAGAGATTAAGGATTGTGCCATCTACTCTAGAGCAGAGGATGACGATTGAAACTCCATCTATTTGTTCCGTGGTTACTTCTTTGGTGTGTTTGAAGTGTCCGCTGACCATGTTTGGTAGAGATTTCAGAGTGGACTTGATTTGTTTGCCACTCGGTAATCTTGATGTTATTTTGGGAATGAACTGGTTGGAGTTCAACCGGGTGTATATTGATTGCTTCAGGAAGACGTTACTGTTTCTTACTCCTGAAGAGGAAGCATTAGCAGATTCGCTATCTAGCAAGGAGTTGAGGGCGTGTTGGAGGATGAAGCGAAGCTGTTTGCGGTGTTTGCCTCGTTATCTGTTGAAAGCAAGACTTCAGTTAATGAATTACCAGTAGTGAATGAATTTCCTAAAGTGTTTCCAGATGACATCACAGAATTGCCTCCGACAAGGGAAGTTGAATTCGCTATTGATCTTGTACCGGGTACCAGACCTATCTCTATGGCACCGTACAGGATGTCTGCATCAGAATTGGCAGAGTTGAAATCTCAGGTCGGGGAATTGCTCGATAAGAAGTTTATCAGACCAAGTGTGTCGCCGTGGGGAGCTCCAGTGTTGTTAGTGAAAAAGAAGGATGGTAGTATGCGTCTGTGCATTGATTACCGTCAGTTAAATAAAGTAACCATTAAGAATAAGTATCCACTTCCGAGGATTAATGACTTAATGGATCAGCTGGTAGGAGCTCGTGTTTTCAGCAAAATTGATCTGAGGTCGGGTTACCATTAGATTTGAGTAAAGGAAGGTGATAATCAGAAGACTGCTTTCAGAACTCGCTACGGACATTACGAATATGCAGTGATGCCTTTCGGAGTGTCTAACGCGCCGGGTGTATTTATGGAATATATGAATCATATTTTCCATTCTTATCTGGATTAATTTATTGTGGTATTTATTGATGATATACTGATTTATTCTAAGTCTGACGAAGAGCATGCAGGTCACTTGAGAATTGCATTGCAGGTGTTGAAAGATAATAAACTGTTTGCAAAGTTCTCGAAGTGTGAATTTTGGTTGAAGACTGTGAGTTTCTTGGGTCATGTGATTTCTAGTGATGGTATAGCGGTGGATCCCTCTAAAGTAAGTGCAGTACTTCAGTGGGAAACTCCGAAGACCGCGACGGAGATTAGAAGCTTTTTGGGTTTGGCAAGTTACTGTAGAAGATTCATTGAAGGGTTTTCTAAATTGGCGTTGCCATTGACTCAGTTGACCAGGAAGAATCAAGCTTTTGTCTGGGATGCTGTCTGTGAGGAAAGTTTAGAGGAACTGAAGAAGAAACTAACTACAGCACTAGTGTTAATTTTACCAAGTCCAAATGATTCTTTCGTAGTATATTGTGATGCGTCTAAGATGGGATTAGGCGGTGTGTTGATGCAAGGTGGCAAGGTAGTGGCTTATGCTTCAAGGCAGTTGAGGGTGCATGAGAGAAACTATCCTACTCATGATCTGGAATTAGCTGCAGTGGTGTTCGTGTTAAAAATCTGGAGACATTATTTGTATGGATCAAGATTTGAAGTATTTAGTGATCACAAAAGTTTGAAATATTTGTTCTACCAGAAAGAATTGAATATGAGGCAGAGAAGGTGGTTAGAGTTCTTAAAGGATTATGATTTCAATTTGAGTTACCATCCGGGAAAAGCTAATGTTGTGGCAGATGCTCTGAGTCGGAAGACAATCCATATGTCTGCATTAATGGTGAAGGAAATGGAATTGATTGAACAATTCAGAGATTTGAGTATGGTTTGTGAAACTACACCGGGAAGTATCAGATTGGGTATGCTGAAGGTGAATAATGACTTTTTGGATGTAATTAAGGAAAATCAGAAACAAGATGTGAAATTAGTGGACTTGATGCCTGCAGGAGGAGATGATCCTGATAGTGACCTTAAAGTGGATAATGTTGGTGTGTTGAGATTCCGGGGCAGAATTTGTGTACCGGATAATGAGGAATTGAAAAAGGCAATCTTGGAGGAGAGTCATTGGAGTAGCTTGAGTTTTCATCCGGGAGCTACAAAGATGTACCATGATTTGAAGAAGTTGTTTTGGTGGTCCGGTATGAAGAGTGACATAACTCAATTTGTCTACGCTTGTTTGACATGTCAGAAGTCAAAAGTAGAGCACCAGAAGCCTTCGGGATTGATGCAACCGTTAGAGGTTCCTGAATGGAAATGGGACAGTATTGCTATGGATTTTGTAACTGGTTTGCCAAATACGGAAAGGGGCTTTGATGCTATTTGGGTAGTGGTGGATCGACTTACGAAGTCCGCACATTTTATACCAATTAACATCAGTTTTCCGTTGTCGAAGCTGGCGGAGATTTATATCAGGATAATTGTGAAGTTACATGGTGTTCCGTCGAGCATAGTGTCGGATAAAGATCCGAGGTTTACTTCAGAATTTTGGAGGAGTCTGCAGGAAGCCCTGGGTTCTAAGTTGAAGTTGAGCTCGGCTTACCATCCGCAGACCGATGGTCAGTCTGAGAGGACCATTCAGTCGTTGGAGGATTTGCTGAGAGCCTGTGTATTGGAAAAAGGTGGTACGTGGGATACTCATTTGCCACTGATTAAGTTCACGTATAATAACAGTCACCATTCTAGCATTAGAATGGCGCCTTTCGAAGCTTTGTATGGTAGGAGGTGTAGGACACCTCTGTGTTGGTATGAAACAGGTGAGAATGTGGTGCTTGGACCAGAAATTGTGCAACAGACTACTGAGACGATTCAAATGATCTGTGAAAAGATGAAGGCATCTCAGAGTAGGCAGAAAAGTTATCATGATAATCGGAAGAAAGATTTGGAATTCGGTGAAGGTGATCATGTGTTCCTGAGGGTTAACCCAGTGACCGGTGCGGGTCATGCTTTGAAATCTAAGAAGTTGGATCCTAAATTTATTGGACCGTATCAGATCTTGCAGAGAGTTGGTGCAGTTGCCTACAGAGTGGCGTTGCCACCGGAACTTTCGAACTTGCATGATGTGTTTCACGTGTCGCAACTTCGGAAGTATGTTTCAGATCCGTCTCATGTTATTCAGAGGGATGAAGTACAAATCAGGGAGAATCTTACAGTAGAGACGATGCCTTTAAGGATCGAGGATCGCAAGATGAAGCAACTCATAGGAAAGGAGATACCTCTGGTGAGAGTAGCTTGGGGAGGAGCTGCTGGCGGAAGTGTGACCTGGGAATTGGAGAGCAGGATGCGGGAATCGTATCTAGAACTATTTCCATCAGGTACATTTTCGGGGACGAAAATAATTTAAGTGGGGGAGAGTTGTAACACCCCATTTTTAATTATTTAATCGTCTGGTTTTATTTTAATTGTTGGCCTGGTTTAGGGTGCGTGTCTGAGTGCGTGGGGGCGATGTTAGTTATATGGAATTATGATTATTATTATTATTATTATTATTATTATTATTATTATTATTATTATTATTATTATTATTATTATTATTATTTTATTAATAGTATATTTCATAATATTATTATTAGTATGGTTAGTATTATTTAGTAAAATAAAATCTGATATAATTAAGTAAATAATGGAAAATTAGAATTAATGAGGGTAGTTTAGTAATTAGAGATTAATTAGTGGAAATTGGTAAGGGTCTAGCATAATCAGAATTTTAGAGATAGAAAGAGAAGGGCTAAGGAGAGGAAGAACAAGGGTGTGCTAGGGCAAACATCTTCATCAATTTTCGCAGAATTTAATCAAGGATTCGAGCTAAGGGGGGAGAATTGTTTAATATTTGGTGAATTGATCGTATAAGGGTAGTGGGGAGTCCTTAACCCCGTAGGGATTTGTATGCAAAATGTTGTGTTGATGATTTGTTGTATATGTCTGATATGATGCTGAGATTGTGCATGAATCGATCTGTGTTAATATGATTTTTCTTTTGTTGTTGCTGTTGTATGAACATCTCTGTTGCAGATTTGTTTTTGACCCAAATTGGGAGAACAATTGGGAATCTAAGACCTAAAGGTCATGTAGTAATAATAGGTGAAGTGATAAGATGAAATTATGATAACTAAAACTGATGTAGAACCAATTTTAGGACAAATTTGGAGTGGAAATTGGAGAATCCCGTAGCAGAATTCAGTCTGGTGTGGGAATGGTGAATTTGCGTAATAGATCTGGCCATACGCGTATGGGGTCAGGTGATACGCGTATGGGCTGGGCAAGGCATGGGCCATTACGCGTAAGGGGAGGCCAAGAGGAAGAATTGACACGGCCTTCTGCCCATACGCGTAAGGGTACGCGTATGGTGGCAAGGCAATATGCGTATGAGAGTAGCCGTACACGTAAGCAGATCTGGAAGTTAGATTTTGGAAGAAAAATGGGTCTCTGCCCATACGCGTATGAAGTTGGTCAGTACGCGTATGGTGGGGCGAGGCATGAGGCCTTACACGTCTGGTGCGCGCAGGAGGGGCGAGGGAGCTGGTCATTACACGTATGACCCAGGTCAATACGCGTATGGACAGCGTGAGTGCATAAATTCCCTGTTTTGCGATTTCTTTCCCGTTTTCGCATCGGAATTGGTTTCTCTTGGATTGATAGGTTGAGGATAGATGCCAGATGTGGAGGGATGTAACAATGGTTATGAAATTAATTAATTTAATAATTTTTGAGGATTAATTAATAATTAAGTGGATTAGGTGATGTGAAATAATCTTATGGTGTTGAATGACGATAGTGTGTTTGATGATGTGATCGGGAGGATCGTGAGCATGTATCTATGTTATAATACATGTGTTTTAATATGCATTCTGTGTCATGCATTTCAAGGTGATGGTGGGATGAATCATTGCTCAGGAAGAGTGTATGTGATTCATCCGTACTCCGAAATGGAGAATGTTGGGGATAGATCATTGCCAAGTAGAGTTGTATGTGATATATCCGGGTTCGATTGAATGAACCGTGTTGTTGGTACCACATGAATCGTGTCCTTGTCGTGTCGCGTTACATTTGTTAATTGTTGATTTATGGTGATTGAATGTGACAGTAGGTCGTGGTTGCATGTTGTTGATTTATGTGAGATACTACTTCTTATATGTATTATTCACCTTTTTATATTAAATGTAGTTCTCACCCCTCTGTTGTTGTTGTGTCTGTGCTTCTTCGGAAGTACAGATAATCCAGGTACTTAGGATGCGTGGATATGCGTGTTGCTTGTTCGAGTCTTAGGAGTGCTCTGATACGTAACACGGGGATATTTTGGGAGATTTTATTATTTATCAATTTACTTAAGATTTTGTTACGTATCTTTATTCTGTTGAACCTTCCTGGTGATCCACTAGTTGATGTGGAATTTTATTTGTTGTTGGCATGTGGCCGTGATTCAATTAAATGAATTATTTCCGCTGTTTTATTTTGATTAATAAAAGGAGTTTCGATGTTGGTTTTGTAAATGTGGCATCCTACTTTTTTTTGGTGTAAAAACTCTGATTATTTTCATAGAATTTTATGTATTTTCATAAATGGGAAAGTGGGGTGTTACAATTGGTATCAGAGCCTGGTTGGTCCGTCCGGCCAGGCGTTATAGTTGAGTCTATCCTTAGAATAGGAATTGATTTGGTGTTCTGGCCTTATGTTGATTGTTGAACAGTATGGCAAGAAGGAATGATGCTGCTCTTGCTGCTGCTATGCAAGCCATGGCACAGGCTGTAGAGAATGCCAATCAGGTCGGAGGTGCTCATTTTCGTAACTTAGCACAGTTCCAGAGCAACAAGCCGCCTACTTATGAGGGAGGTATCTTAGATCCAGAAGCTGCACAGAAATGGCTGAAGGTTGTGGAGAAGATCTTCAGGACCATGGGATGCAGTGACGCTCAGAAGATACGGTTTGGTACGCATATGCTGGAAGGAGAGGCTGAGGCTTGGTGGAACAATAGTCGTCAGAGATTGGAAGCTGCAGGTACCGAGATTACTTGGGCTGTGTTTCAAGCTGAGTTTCTGGAAAAGTATTTTCCGGAAGACATTCGTAGTGCAAAAGAGGTTGAATTTTTGGAGCTGAAACAGGGTGATAAGACAGTTGCAAAGTATGCCGCTAAGTTTGAGGAGCTGGTTCAATATTGTGCTCATTACAATACTGAAGAAGCTATGACTTTGAAGTGTTTGAAGTTTGAGAACGGGCTGCGTCCCGAGATCAAATTGGGTATTGCTTGTCAGAAGATAAGAAACTATCCAGAGCTGGTGAGCAGAAGCAGAATTTATGATAATGATAACAGAGCCAGAATTGCTCATTACAAGGCTGTGAATGAGAAGAAGGGTAAGCAGAGATTTGGAGGTACTCCTTACAGTGCTCCAGCTGATAAGGGGAAACAGAAAACTGATGTGGGAAAGAAACCAAAGGAGAAAGGAGCAGGTGTTGATACTCTCAAGTGCTTCAGATGTGGTGGCGCGGGTCACCGTGCTAACAACTGTCAGAATGAGGTGAAGAAGTGTTTCAAGTGTGGCAAAGCAGGGCATGTTATAGCTGACTGCAGAGCCACTATGCCTACTTGTTATAATTGTGGAGAGAATGGTCACATCAGCACCCACTGTGAGAAGCCGAAGAAGTCTCAGGCGTCTCAAACTGGCGGGAAAGTGTTTGCCTTAGTGGGAGCCCAGTCCACTGAGGAGGAGCATTCCGTCAAAGGTATTTGCTTTATTAATGATGTTCCTTTGATTGCTATCATTGACACGGGTGCAACGCACTCGTTTATTTCTGTTGACTGTGTGAAGAGATTAAGGATTGTGCCATCTACTCTAGAGCAGAGGATGATGATTGAAACTCCATCTATTTGTTCCGTGGTTACTTCTTTGGTGTGTTTGAAGTGTCCGCTGACCATGTTTGGTAGAGATTTCAGAGTGGACTTGATTTGTTTGCCACTCGGTAATCTTGATGTTATTTTGGGAATGAACTGGTTGGAGTTCAACCGGGTGTATATTGATTGCTTCAGGAAGACGTTACTGTTTCTTACTCCTGAAGAGGAAGCATTAGCAGATTCGCTATCTAGCAAGGAGTTGAGGGCGTGTTGGAGGATGAAGCAAAGCTGTTTGCGGTGTTTGCCTCGTTATCTGTTGAAAGCAAGACTTCAGTTAATGAATTACCAGTAGTGAATGAATTTCCTAAAGTGTTTCCAGATGACATCACAGAATTGCCTCCGACAAGGGAAGTTGAATTCGCTATCGATCTTGTACCGGGTACCAGACCTATCTCTATGGCACCGTACAGGATGTCTGCATCAGAATTGGCAGAGTTGAAATCTCAGGTCGGGGAATTGCTCGATAAGAAGTTTATCAGACCAAGTGTGTCGCCGTGGGGAGCTCCAGTGTTGTTAGTGAAAAAGAAGGATGGTAGTATGCGTCTGTGCATTGATTACCGTCAGTTAAATAAAGTAACCATTAAGAATAAGTATCCACTTCCGAGGATTAATGACTTAATGGATCAGCTGGTAGGAGCTCGTGTTTTCAGCAAAATTGATCTGAGGTCGGGTTACCATTAGATTTGAGTAAAGGAAGGTGATATTCAGAAGACTGCTTTCAGAACTCGCTACGGACATTACGAATATGCAGTGATGCCTTTCGGAGTGTCTAACGCGCCGGGTGTATTTATGGAATATATGAATCATATTTTCCATTCTTATCTGGATCAATTTATTGTGGTATTTATTGATGATATACTGATTTATTCTAAGTCTGACGAAGAGCATGCAGGTCACTTGAGAATTGCATTGCAGGTGTTGAAAGATAATAAACTGTTTGCAAAGTTCTCGAAGTGTGAATTTTGGTTGAAGACTGTGAGTTTCTTGGGTCATGTGATTTCTAGTGATGGTATAGCGGTGGATCCCTCTAAAGTAAGTGCAGTACTTCAGTGGGAAACTCCGAAGACCGCGACGGAGATTAGAAGCTTTTTGGGTTTGGCAAGTTACTGTAGAAGATTCATTGAAGGGTTTTCTAAATTGGCGTTGCCATTGACTCAGTTGACCAGGAAGAATCAAGCTTTTGTCTGGGATGCTGTCTGTGAGGAAAGTTTAGAGGAACTGAAGAAGAAACTAACTACAGCACTAGTGTTAATTTTACCAAGTCCAAATGATTCTTTCGTAGTATATTGTGATGCGTCTAAGATGGGATTAGGCGGTGTGTTGATGCAAGGTGGCAAGGTAGTGGCTTATGCTTCAAGGCAGTTGAGGGTGCATGAGAGAAACTATCCTACTCATGATCTGGAATTAGCTGCAGTGGTGTTCGTGTTAAAAATCTGGAGACATTATTTGTATGGATCAAGATTTGAAGTATTTAGTGATCACAAAAGTTTGAAATATTTGTTCTACCAGAAAGAATTGAATATGAGGCAGAGAAGGTGGTTAGATTTCTTAAAGGATTGTGATTTCAATTTGAGTTACCATCCGGGAAAAGCTAATGTTGTGGCAGATGCTCTGAGTCGGAAGACAATCCATATGTCTGCGTTAATGGTGAAGGAAATGGAATTGATTGAACAGTTCAGAGATTTGAGTATGGTTTGTGAAACTACACCGGGAAGTATCAGATTGGGTATGCTGAAGGTGAATAATGACTTTTTGGATGTAATTAAGGAAAATCAGAAACAAGATATGAAATTAGTGGACTTGTGCCTGCAGGAGGAGATGATCCTGATAGTGACTTTAAAGTGGATAATGTTGGTGTGTTGAGATTCCGGGGCAGAATTTGTGTACCGGATAATGAGGAATTGAAAAAGGCAATCTTGGAGGAGAGTCAGCGGAGTAGCTTGAGTATTCATCCGGGAGCTACAAAGATGTACCATGATTTGAAGAAGTTGTTTTGGTGGTCCGGTATGAAGAGGGACATAGCTCAGTTTGTCTACGCTTGTTTGACATGTCAGAAGTCAAAAGTAGAGCACCAGAAGCCTTCGGGATTGATGCAACCGTTAGAGATTCTTGAATGGAAATGGGACAGTATTGCTATGGATTTTGTAACTGGTTTTCCAAATACGGCAAGGGGCTTTGATGCTATTTGGGTAGTGGTGGATCGACTTATGAAGTCCGCACATTTTATACCAATTAACATCAGTTTTCCGTCGTCGAAGCTGGCGGAGATTTATATCAGGATAATTGTGAAGTTACATGGTGTTCCGTCGAGCATAGTGTCAGATAAAGATCCGAGGTTTACTTCAGAATTTTGGAGGAGTCTGCAGGAAGCCCTGGGTTCTAAGTTGAAGTTGAGCTCGGCTTACCATCCGCTGACCGATGGTCAGTCTGAGAGAACCATTCAGTCGTTGGAGGATTTGCTGAGAGCCCGTGTATTGGAAAAAGGTGGTGCATGGGATACTCATTTGCCACTGATTGAGTTCACGTATAATAACAGTCACCATTCTAGCATTGGAATAGCGCCTTTCGAAGCTTTGTATGGTAGGAGGTGTAGGACACCTCTGTGTTGGTATGAAACAGGTGAGAATGTGGTGCTTGGACCAGAAATTGTGCAACAGACTACTGAGATGATTCAAATGATCCGTGAAAAGATGAAGACATCTCAGAGTAGGCAGAAAAGTTATCATGATAATCGGAAGAAAGATTTGGAATTCGGTGAAGGTGATCATGTGTTCCTGAGGGTTAACCCAGTGACCGGTGTGGGTCATGCTTTGAAATCTAAGAAGTTGGATCCTAAATTTATTGGACCGTATCAGATCTTGCAGAGAGTTGGTGCAGTTGCCTACAGAGTGGCGTTGCCACCGGAACTTTTGAACTTGCATGATGTGTTTCACGTGTCGCAACTTCGGAAGTATGTTTCAGATCCGTCTCATGTTATTCAGAGGGATGAAGTACAAATCAGGGAGAATCTTACAGTAGAGATGATGCCTTTAAGGATCGAGGATCGCAAGATGAAGCAACTCATAGGAAAGGAGATACCTCTGGTGAGAGTAGCTTGGGGAGGAGCTGCTGGCGGAAGTGTGACCTGGGAATTGGAGAGCAGGATGCGGGAGTCGTATCTAGAACTGTTTCCATCAGGTACATTTTCGGGGACGAAAATAATTTAAGTGGGGGAGAGTTGTAACACCCCATTTTTAATTATTTAATCGTCTGGTTTTATTTTAATTGTTGGCCTGGTTTAGGGTGCGTGTCTGAGTGCGTGGGGGGCGATGTTAGTTATATGGAATTATGATTATTATTATTATTATTATTATTATTTTATTAATAGTATATTTCATAATATTATTATTAGTATGGTTAGTATTATTTAGTAAAATAAAATCTGATATAATTAAGTAAATAATGGAAAATAGAATTAATGAGGGTAGTTTAGTAATTAGAGATTAATTAGTGGAAATTGGTAAGGGTCTAGCATAATCAGAATTTTAGAGATAGAAAGAGAAGGGCTGAGGAGAGGAAGAACAAGGGTGTGCTAGGGCAAAGATCTTCATCAATTTTCGTTGAAATTAATCAAGGATTCGAGGTAAGGGGGAGAATTGTTTAATATTTGTTGAATTGATCGTATAAGGGTAGTGGGGAGTCCTTAACCCCGTAGGGATTTGTATGCAAAATGTTGTGTTGATGATTTGTTGTATATGTCTGATATAATGCTGAGATTGTGCATGAATCGATCTGTGTTAATATGATTTTTCTGTTGTTGTTGCTGTTGTATGAACATCGCTGTTGCAGATTTGTTTTTGACCCAAATTGGGAGAACAATTGGGAATCTAAGACCTAAAAGTCATGTAGTAATAATAGGTGAAGTGATAAGATGAAATTATGAGTACTAAAACTGATGTAGAACCAATTTTAGGACCAATTTGGAGTGGAAATTGGAGAATCCCGTAGCAGAATTCAGTCTGGTGTGGGAATGGTGAATTTGCGTAATAGATCTGGCCATATGCGTATGGGGTAGGGTGATACGCGTATGGGCTGGGCAGGGCAAGGGCCATTACACGTAAGAGGAGGCCAAGAGGAAGAATTGACACGACCTTCTGCCCATACGCGTAAGGGTACGCGTATGGTGGCAAGGCAATAAGCATATGAGAGTAGTCGTACGCGTAAGCAGATCTGGAAGTTGGATTTTGGAGGAAAAATGGGTCTCTGCCCATACGCGTATGAAGTTGGTCAGTACGCGTATGGTGGGGCAAGGCAGGACGCCTTACGCGTCTGGTACGCGCAGGAGGGGCGAGGGAGCTGGTCATTACGCGTATGACCCAGGTCAATACGCGTATGGACAACGTGAGTGCATAAATTCCCCGTTTTGCGATTTCTTTCCCGTTTTCGCATCGGAATTGGTTTCTCTTGGATTGATAGGTTGAGGATAGATGCCAGATGTGGAAGGATGTAACAATGGTTATGAAATTAATTAATTTAATAATTTTTTAGGATTAATTAATAATTAAGTGGATTAGGTGATGTGAAATAATCTTATGGTGTTGAATGATGATAGTGTGTTTGATGGTGTGATCAGGAGGATCGTGAGCATGTATCAATGTTATATTACATGTGTTTTAATATGCATTCTGTGTCATGCATTTCACGGTGATGGTGGGATGAATCATTGCTCAGGAGGAGTGTATGTGATTCATCCGTACTCCGAAATGGAGAATGGTGGGGATAGATCATTGCCAAGTAGAGGTGTATGCGATCTATCCGGGTTCAATTGAATGAACCGTGTTGTTGGTACCACATGCATCGTGTCCTTGTTGTGTCGCGTTGCATTTGTTAATTGTTGATTTATGGTGATTGAATGTGACAGTAGGTCGTGGTTGCATGTTGTTGATTTATGTGAGATACTACTTCTTATATGTATTATTCACCTTTTTATATTAAATGTAGTTCTCACCCCTCTGTTGTTGTTGTGTCTGTGCTTCTTCGGAAGTACAGATAATCCAGGTACTTAGGATGCGTGGATATGCGTGTTGCTTGTTCGAGTCTTAGGAGTGCTCTAATACCTAACACGGGGATATTTTGGGAGATTTTATTATTTATCAATTTACTTGAGATTTTGTTACGTATCTTTATTCTGTTGAACCTTCCTGGTGAACCACTAGTTGATGTGGAATTTTATTTGTTGTTGGCATGTGGTCGTGATTCAATTAAATGAATTATTTCCGCTGTTTTATTTCGATTAATAAAAGGAGTTTCGATGTTGGTTTTGCAAATGTGGCATCCTACTTTATTTTGGTGTAAAAACTCTGATTATTTTCATAGAATTTTATGTATTTTCATAAATGGGAAAGTGGGGTGTTACAAGTTACACCTGACGAGCATGTGTCCGGCATCGATGCTGGGTAGAGTGAAGCACCCGGCCTCCTGATAACTCGTCATGGTGGGAATCGGGTTCCATGCGCGGTCCGGGTTGTGTACGAGGCTTGCCTAGCTCTCTTCATTTGTACGATTTCTCCTGTTACTATCGTCTGGTCCATGTTCACCCTTATCTGACTACTCAACTCGACATCAAATATATTTGGCATGTACAGTACTTTCCGAATATGACATATCATTTATGCCCCTTAGAAGTATTAAGTATCAAGCCCTAGTAGATTTGTTGGTCAAGTTCAGTATGTCAGTTGAATCGGAGTCCTCATGCCTTTGGTTCCTATTAGTATACGGGTCTTCTAATCTGAAAGGAAACGGAATGGGAATCGTATTAGAAGGACATGGAGAAGTACTTTTGGAACAATAATTTTGTTTCAACTTCCAAGGTAGCAATAACTAGACCAAATACAAAGCCCTGATAGCAAGAATGAATTTAGCCTATGAGGTAGGAGCCACTCACCTCCGGGACACAAGCGTTTCTCAATATGTCACCAATCAGTTGAATGGGGGATTATACAGTGAAGGAACCTCTATTAGAAAAATACATATAACAAATCCTCAAGATTGGAAAGGAATTCAAGACTTTTGAAATAGTACATGTCGCACACGAAGAAAATGTCTACGTCGATATCTTCGCAAAGCTCGCCTGCACTAAGAAATCAGGTCTTAATAGAATAGTGGTATATGAAATTCTTGAGATTCCGAGCATGAAATTCGTAGAGATCATGATGGTAGAAAATGGTGAAAACTAGATGAATCCCATAATCGAATACCTAACAAGAGTGCATTTTCCAGAAGATGAGGAGAAACCTTAGAAGATACAAAAACCCACTGCTAGATATGTTCTTGTATCGGGTAAACTCTACAAAACAGGAAGGTCGACACCCATGCTGAGATGTATTGCAGAAGAATAATTAAGCATAGTTTTGGCCGAAGTACATGAGGGTATCTATGAAAGCCACATTGGAGGAAGAGTGTTGACGAGCAAGCTTCTGGAGGCTATGCATTATTGGCTAGAAATGTTGAGGGATAACACCAGTTTTTAAAATGTGTGATAAATGTCAAAGACATACACCTTTTATCCACACTTCTATCGAGATCCTACATTCAGTAATCTCGTAGTGGCCCTTCTATAGGTGGAGCATGAACATGTTGAATCCTTTCCCATTGGCCCTAAGTCATCTAAAATTTATACTAACCATGGTCAACTATTTCACTAATTGGGTGGAAGCTAAGGCGATGGCAAAGATAACAGTGGAATTGGTATGATGTTATTAATAGAAGAATATCATCTACTGGTTTAGTCTACCCAAGACAACACCCCTCATAAGATAAAAACCCAAGTTCTCAAGCAAATTTTGGGAAACCATGGTTTTGACTTTCTCAACATCTTTAATAAGATTGAGATTGTCAAATAAAAAGTCCAAGTCATCAAAGCTTCAATCCTAGAATTTGAATTCTTCATCTTCATTCACCCCAAACAAGTCAAACGTTTCATGGTCGATAAAAGACGGAGTCACCTCATCATTAGCAAACTTCCCCATACTTGTCTTATTCTTCTTTGTTGGAGGCGATGAAACTGGGACGAACTTAATTACGGTTCCCTCTGACACAATCTTTCTCTTCTTGGTAATCTGGGTTTTTAAGTAGGCTGAGTCACTCTAGTTCTCAAATTGAGTTTTCCCTCAATAGATTTTGGCTTGAGCCATAAGAGTTTTATTCCCAGCCACCATAATATATGTCATCCTCATTGCACAAACAAAAGGATTGAGTTAGGAGCAAGATAAATGAAAAACACTAGAACAACATGAAAATTATTGTACCGAGAAAATCCCCTCAACTTTTGCATGTTTGCTTCATACTTGAACAAACTACACTCCTTCATAATGTGAAATTTCTCTAAGAAATCAATTGCTTCTCTCTTAGTTATGCTCAACTTATGTGGGTCAAAACCCATAATAGGAATGGGGTCACTAGTCCAGTAGAAGGGAAACTGGTATGTTCCATTCTCCTCATATATAACTTTCGGGTAGTAGGCATTACCTTTAATAAAAAAAAGTCTTTCCAACCTTTATAGTTTGAAGTATAAGGGGCCAAAATGGACCGCCCGTGCATATCACTTATGGAAATCCATCATCCTTTGTACACGCCTTTGGCTTCATAAAAGGAGAAGAAAATGCTAATTGTAGGCCTAAAATCAACACTACTACAGAAAACACATACAATAATGCTCGTGTCACTACGGATATTCAATCAACCGTTGTAATATGTGATATTTAGGCACATGCATTTTTTTTATATTTTATTTAACCACCTATAACCACGGTTGATTTAATACCCGTGGTGAAAAGTGGCGTATGGTCATGGGTTCAAATCCCAGCCCCAACATTTTTGGTTATTTACTTATTTAAAAAAAATGCTGACAGACCTTTCACCACGGGTATTTAAATCAACTTTGGTTATAGGTGACTGACCTTTCACCGCGGGTATTTAAATCAACCGTGGTTATAGGTGGCGCCTTCTTTTTTTTTAAAGATATATATAACGGTCTTAGTTCATTCACTTTTGTCCTAGATGTACTTAGACAAATTTCATCTTCTGCCTCTATACTTCTTCCATTTACGAAACATTATTCATCCACTAAATCAAACTTGAAAACATCATTCATTTCACAAACGAAACTCAGAAACATTGCTTACATTAATGTGTTACAGTTTGTTCCTGTTTAACGATTCTACAAGTAAAATGTTATTGTTTAACGACTCTATTTATTTATTTATTTAATTATTTATTGTTGTTCGTGTTGTTGTTCTTGTTGTTGCTCTTGTTGTTCTTGTTGTTATTCTTATTTTTGTTCTTGTTGTTGTTATTGTTGTTGTTAATGTTCTTGTTATTGTTCTCGTTGTTCTTGTCATTCTTGTTATTGTTTTTGTTATTCTTGGTGTTCTTGTTGTTATTATTATTGTTGTTGTTCTTGTTCTTCCTATTATTGTTCTTATTACTCTTTTTAATCTTGTTGTTCTTGATGTTGTTATGTTAAAATATTTAATATTGTATATTGTGATGAAAGTTATAAATGTAGTCAGGAAAAACATGTGGCAAAAATAAAAAATGCTGACATACCTTTCAAAATGGGTATTTAAAACAACTGTGATCATAGGTAGCGCGCTTTTTCAGTTTTCTACAACGGTTATACGACCATGATTGTAAGTAACACATATACAACTACACGCTACGTAACAACGGTCAGTCCTGCGTGATAATATATCTTTTTAACCGTTGTATTGTAGTAGTGCAAGAACCCAATTTATAACATCAAACGTATGGAAAAATCTCAACTATTACGGTGAAGTTGTGAGGGGGCGATGCTTAGAGCTTTATGAAGTTCAGACTGAAAGATGGCAAATGAAAGACCTGCGCCAGAATCATCAATTACCCCAGCGTAGAAATAAAAATACTCATAAGGCATGCCGAGAGGCCGCCACATGCAAACTTTCCTTCCCAGAGAGAAAGGTTCCAAGATGATATTTACTTTATTATCGGTGTTTGATAGTTCCAACTCAACTCAGAAGGCCATCACCCAATCATCATCAAGGCAAAGCGAGTCATAACTCAAAACGTCTTCATTAAAATATCTTACATGGAGCTTTATGACGATTTCAATCAAACTCGAGGAAGAAGACACTAATTAATGTCACTATAAATGGAAGTGTTATCAAATCTGCCATAACTTCCTTCTTGTAAAATCCCAACTCACATTTCCCGTAGCACGTTAAGACGCTTCCATACACTATTGTCATAATGCATTTCTCTTCGAAATAGTGTTAGGGATAATAACCTCTACCCCTCCCTATTCGTCACACTCACACATAAAAACCATTGAAAGAATTAAATAAAGAGTAAAAACACAAGAAAATGAAGGCAATACTTGAAGTGGGAAGAAAGGAAGAGAACCTTGAGGAGTTGAAATGTTTTTGTCTGGGAGATGACACACAAAAGCTCATCAATGGAAAAGATATGAAGCTAATGGAAGAAGGTTCGAAAAGTAGTAATGAAGGGTAAGGAACAAAGAATCATTATTTAAAGGCTTGTTGGGTTGCCAAGGGCCTCATAATTAGAGGCTAGGAGGCATAATGAATATGTGTAATGGCGGTAACAGGTAACTTTTGAGTCCCAATAAAAGAAATTATTAAGCATTAAGTCACTTCGAGAAACGCAAAAGATCAAGATTTTCTAGGTAGAAAGAAGCTCGAATTGGGAGTTTGGTCGTGTTCTATGGTCGAATTTCCCGGATGATTTAATCCTTAAGCATCTCTCCCATATGGGCCTCATGCTTTGGGGGGGGGGGGTGTATATACCAAAAAAATATGATGGTCGGATTATCCGAATAACTTTTCCCTTAACCATGTTATCCCTATGAGCCTCATGCTTATAGGGTTGTGTACATCCTAAAAAATTATGGTGGTCGTATTATGGTTGTAACCTAGGTTAGCACATCCCATTTCAAGAATTTGGCATGATAAAGGTCGCCCTATGTGAGGTATTAATGGACACACATTTATGGACAATTATCATATGACACCAATGCATTCAAGTATGTCTCTCGAATGTAATAATTGTTCATTATGAATCAAATCAATGATCATGAATGCCCATTGTGTTATTTTGTGGCATTCAAAGCCTTTGTCTTGGGTCAAGCAATCAAAAACTGATATAAAAGAGGGGCATGGAAGACTCGATTTCTTAAAGAGAAGTTACTTATTATGACCTCTAACCTATATCAGATAACCTATATTAAAGGAGGAGGGTTTCTTAATACACCACCCATATTTCTTAGACACCACGTGAAAATTCGTTTTTGCCCCCAATTTCCGGATGTGCACATCCGGACGCACCATTTTTTTTAGAAACGTTGATTTGTTCCGGATGTGCACATCCGAAAAAAATCAAAAGAATTCCATAAAATCATTTACTTCTAAATATAATTAAATCCAATATAATTAAAATCCAACATAATTAAATTTAATATGATTTTTTCAATATAATTAAATCCAATTTAATTAAATCCAATATAATTAAAATTAATATGGTTTTTTTTTCTAAATGATTAATATGGTATTTACTTCTAAATTATTTTTTTTATATTGAAAGTTTTAATTTAATTATATTGGATTTAAAATTATATGGTATTTACTTCTAAAATTGGATTTAATTATATTGGTATTTAAAACTATATGGTATTTACTTCTAAATTATATGGTATTTACTTATAAATTATAATTAAAATTATATGGTATTTACTTCTAAAATTAATTTAATTATATTGGATTTAATTATATTGGATTTAATTATATTGAAAAATCATATTAATTTTAATTATATTGGATTTTAATTATATTGGATTTAATTATATTGGATTTAATTATTTTGAAAAAATGATATTAATTTTAATTATATTGGATTTTAATTATATTAGATTTAATTATATTTAGAAGTAAATGATTTTATGGAATTCTTTTGATTTTTTCCGGATTTGCAAATCAGGAATTCTTCCGGATGTGCACGTCCGGAAAAAACTGAAAATTTTTAAAAAAACAGTGCGTCCGAATTTGCACATCCAAAACGCAGAGGTATTTTTGTCAGCGTGCATGATGCCTAAAAAAGTTGGGTGGTGTGGTAAAAAATTTCCGTAAAGGAGTTATAAATTAGTGTTGTTGCGTTAATCAATATTATATTCTTTTTATAAAGTAAAATTGTAATGAAAAAGAGAATAACAAAGTGATTGAATTGAATTAGTTAATTAGAATAAAGGATGATACTACCTCCGTTCCTTTTTAAATTTCATTTTTTTATTTTTTACACATATTAATAAAACTAATTAATATGATTACTTTTTAAATCATAAATATCCTTTTTATCTATAATACATCTACTTATTTATTACATTTATTTTACTTTTTCTCTCGCTGCAATAAATACATATGAGTTATTTTGACAAAAGTGCAATTAATACTTTTTTAAACTTTGCAAGTGACAATTAGGGCTGACAATGAACCAAACCAACTCGAAAATAGTTTGAAATTCGATTCAAAAATTAAATCGTTGAACTAGGTTCATGAACCAAATGAGCTGAACATGAGCTAAAAACTAAGTTCGTTAACTAAATGATCTGAACTTGAACTATACATAGTTCGACTCGTTAGGTTCATGAGTCAATTCGATTATATATGAGATAGATTATATTGTCTTTAAGAGTAGGTTTAAAGATTTGTTCTAAATCTTAGTCTCATATTTTCTTTTAATCTAACGGTTTTAATTAATAATTTATATTCTTAAGTGAGTAAAATATTTTTACGAATAATTATACAAATAAAATTAACATCGTATAAATTTCAATCTTATAACTTTTATTTTATTTCTATATTTTTTATTTAAAAAATATTAATTTAAAATGTCAAATATATATATAAAAAATAGACTTAAAAAAATTACTTTTAAGTTTGTGAAATAAGCGAGTTGAACCTAACAAGATAAACCTAACGAGTTGAACCGAGATATTCGTGAACTTCCAACAAGTCGAGTTTGACCTGAAAAAAAAGTTCGTGATAAACTCGAACTCGGCCAATTCTTAATGAGTCGAGTTTGAGCTAAAAAAAAAGTTCGTGATGAACTCGAACTCGGCTAATTCTTAACGAGTCGAACTGAGCTAAGGCGAGTTCGATTCGACTCGACTCATTTCCAGCCCTAGTGACAATTAAAAAAAACAATTACTTATTCTAAAACTGATATTTAAAAAGGAACGAAGAGAGTAATATTTAATTAGCTATTAACCGTGTATTATATTTAACTAATACATTACCGACCTAACAAACTTCAATAATACTAGTATAAGTTAGCCTAAAGACGTTGACTTAGTCGACAATAAACAAAGTCTACTATATATTTGTTGCCATATGTGAGAAATACGAACAAATCCAATTGAACTTTTTCTCATAGGTAAGAAGAGCTGATGGCCATTTATTTAAGTTCAAACTTCTTACTACAAAGACCAATATATGATCCAAAATGTGTTTAAAAAATGAATTTGTCCAACATAAACTTCTAAGAAGTTTCACAAAGAACCCTACACTTTTTTTCTTAATATTTTATTAAAGTTTATTTACATATAGTAAGATTTTCCTTTTGACCGTATATTACACGTTCTAACAAAAATTGTCTGTTTGTGCAGCTAATTAAGCATCAAGGTCAATAAGCCACTTGTTAATGTATATAATTAACTAAAACACATTTGGAATTATATGTATACAAGATGTGAACAAAAAACAAAAACGTCGCAGCAAATTACTGTTAATGTAATTTTATCAGATATTATTAGAAGTAAAATTGAGTTTTTTATTTATTAAAAATATTATATATTTGATTAATATATGCATAAATTATATAATATTCAATTCAATTCTAACAAGTTAATTAGATATTATATTTAATAATATTTAAAAACTGATAAATATTTTATAAAATTATAATCGATTATAATATAATCATGACAAATTTTAAGATTTATGCGGTATTACGACTTGCATGTCTTCAAAGATGATTTTGATTAGATATATATGTGGTTAAATAAATAAATAAATAATTTTATTCATAATAATAATGGAAAAAATCATGTTCAAGTTTAATATTTTATTTAAGAAATAGTTCATTATGCGATGAATATTGGATATAAAAACAAAATGGTTGACTTAGATAGATGCACATCCTTTTCTTTTGTTCGAAGTAAAGGCCGGCAGAATCAATATCAAATCTTTTTTAAGTGTTAATTTATTCACTTTAAACATCCATAGTAATCAATGATTAGGTCAAGTCTATAACCTTTTCAGTTTTATTTTGTGAAAGTATATTTTAAGAGAAGAAATACTAAAAATATTTAAAAAGGTAGTACACCTAAATTTTGACAAAAATAAGGAAGAAATATTCTTCAAAGAGCAATACAATAAAAAATATGATAACGTCTCTGTTTTTACAAGTTCTTTAAAGAATTGTGAATAATTAATTTAGCAATCAATAAAAACTAGTGACTTAAAAAATTTGCAACTAAAATTTTTTTTAGAAAAAAAAGGAATGCTTATATAATGATCACAAAGTAAAACACATATAAGATATAGAGAACATCAACGGCACTAAAGAAAAAGAGTCAAATATAAAAATTTTGAAAGTGAAAAAAACAATAAACTTGAGAAAGAACGAGCAGCTTGACAAATAATAGAACCGACCTCCATAATCAAGCACCAACCTCAAACCACCACCAACTAGAGCAACAAACCATGAACCACCACCAACTAGAGCGACAAACTATGAAGACACCTCGAAAAATTAAATTGAAGGAAACCAACAAAGGAACAAGACCAAATTAAGGGTAGGTCAAAGCAGCCAATCAAGCGCGCCATTATCTCCCAAAGCACATGAGTGAGTACTCCTCAATCCCTTAGATAGATAGGATTTTCCATCAAAATTTCTTGAACTCAATTTTAAAAGGAGCATATAATCGTATTCACCTCGTGTTTTTCTAAAAAAAATAATAACATTTTAGATTTTCTAAATAAATCATAACATCAAATGCCTTATCGAAGTCAACCCAAACAAGACGAACTTATCATCTCAAAAACACTTGAGTCACTCAAAAATACCAACAATAAATTGAGGCAAAACCACTTTTCTACCTAACAACATAAAGACTGCATATCATATAACTACAACAAACTCACATGTGGCAAACAAATGACTAGCAGATTCCTCCTGGTTTGCTCACATAACACAAGAAGTGACACTTAGGTCAACAAAACATCTTTGCATTATCAAATTTACTTTAGACGAGGTCCTGACTTGGAGAAGCTACTACAAGAAAATAATAACCTTATAATAACTCCAACTTTCCATCCTCTAGATAGAACTTGTACCGCTAAATTAGTTCTAGTGTTTTGGCCTGTAGATGAGGGTGTAACAACATCATAAGATGGTCTGACCATGAACACGCCATTAGCATCGCGCTTCCAAACCTATGCATCCTTTTATAAGGACATAACCTTCCCAATAATTGTCTTAGATAGGATATCAAAGAGGCCCTTCTCCCAAAAACAAAAACTCATATCATCACTTGAAGTCCCAAACTCAATCACATTCCACCTTGGACGCCATGTGCCCAACGAGATGATGTTGTTGCACAAATATCATAATCAACCTCTTAAAACTAATACTAAAGGGTCTAGTTTCAATCCAACCATAACTTTATAACCAAGTCCTCAAACCAATCCTAACAATCATACCCACATCTTTAGCAAACCGGGAAGTAAACAATTTTGCATTGGCACTGCGAAGAAGAAAAGTTTTCCAACAAGGGGAGACCTTAATGAGACCAATAGTGTAACCACCTAGGTGAAAGAGGCGCAACCAAGAGACATATCTCGCAATAAATTTCTATCTTCTAAGAGACAAGCCATTAATTATGACCCTTCAATGCCATTTAGCCATGTAAACGAAATTCACTAGTCTTAAGTCCCACACTCATATGCCTCCCAAACTCTTAGATTTACAAACATCCTTCCATCACACCTAAGCGATCTTAACCTCCACATTGAAGCCACCCCATAAGGAACCTCCTTTGCAAGAAAACTCTCTCAAATAAACAACTTCATGAAGGATTAAAAGAAGTTGAAGATAACACTAAACATAAAATGAATGAGGATCACCCTCCCACGTAGACTCAAAATTATCCATCCACAAGAAAAGTCTATTAGAGATACTCGGGATTAGCCCCCTACCACATAGACTCCTTTTAAGAGGTAGCTTCCATTAAGAGACTAAGATACTTAAAAGGAAAGGTCTTAATTGTACAATTAAGGGAGTTCTCAACCAACTCCAAAAGAGACATCTCCACATTAATACCTTCAAAACAATTTTAGAGAAAGTATTTGATAAGTCTAAAGCCGAATTAAAACTCTAGAGGACATTTTTAAAGGTTCAAAGATTTTTATTGAAATTTCACTCAAAAAATGTATCATCAACATACTAAAATGCCATCACCTTGACTCTCATAAATATCCCTAACAGAACCATACTCTTCATAGCAACACTTAAGTCATCCACCGCCAAGAGAAAGAGAAAAGAGGTCAAGAGTCCCTAGTTAAATGCCCTTTTTGAATATTGGTTTTTTCAATAAGCTACCCACTATCTACACTCTCTAAGGAAAGGTCTTAACTGTACAATTAAGGGAGTTCTCAACCAACTCCAAAAGAGACATCTCCACATTAATACCATCAAAACAATTTTAGAGAAATTAGTTGATAAGTATAAAGCCGAATTAAAACTCTAGAGGACATTTTTAAAGGTTCAAAGATTTTTACTGAAATTTTACTCAAAAAATATATCATCAACGTACTAAAATGCATCATCACCTTGACTCTCATAAATATCCCTAAAAGAACCATACTCTTCATAGCAACACTTAAGCCATCCACCGCCAAGAGAAAGAGAAAAGAGGCCAAGAGTCCCTAGTTAAATGCCCTTTTTGAATATTGGTTTTTTCAATAAGGTACCCACTATCTACAGTCGCTCTGCTGTCTATTTTTCACCAAAACCAAACCTTCTAATTATATTACTCAAAAAAGGATATCAACTATCCGAATCATAAACTCATATAAAGTCTTTTTAGTAGAATAAAATTAATTTTTGGTAATCATTTATAAATTTACTAAGTTAGTTTTCATTAATTATTTAAAAGTTAATACTATTTTACCCATGTCATATAAACTAATTCTATTTTACCTTTGTAATTTTTTTTTAAAACTAATATTGCCATACAAAAATTCTGTTGTTTTAGACCAAGCAAAATTATATTTTATAAAACTAACATTGTCATATAAAGATTATGTTAATTTAGTTTCTGTAAAATTGTTTTTTTAAAACTAACCTTGTAAAACCAACTTTGTCATTTTGGCAAAATTAGTTTAAAAAAAAAATAATTTTATAAAGTATAAAACAACACAATCTTTATATGACAAAGTTAATTTAATAAAAAAATAATTTTACAAAATTTAAAACAATAAAATCTTCGTATAAGATTAGCTTAAAAAAAATACAAGAAATAAACCAGAATCCTTCTATGTGGGTAAAATGATATTAATCTATTATTTAATTATTAAGTATATTATTATAACTTTTAAGAGTAATTTAAACTTCACCTAAAGTTTCCTAATAATTTAGCTGTATATATATTTAAAATTAGAGCCGTCGCTTTTAAATGTTTTTTCTACGCTTTGTTTCTGAAAATCAAATTTTTTTTGTCAAACAAAAAGGTAGATTATATTATAGATGGATGGATTGATATATGTTTTGAAAGAATATGATGTTTTGGTTCACACTGAACATATTATTTCAAACAATCATTCTTTTATATTTCTCTTGTCACATCAGTAGGACATGAGACGACAAATACTATGTGTTTCAATTTCAATATTTTGGTTTATGCTTTTCAATTTTAATTTTTCTTGAAAGTCTCCCACTAAATTAAAAGTAAACTACAAGTCACATCATATATATATATATATATATGAGTTATGCTAATGCACACTATGTATGTGTGCATTAGCAACATACACTTTAGTGTATTTTTATGTAGGATCTACTAATTTTGGATGGGTCCCACATTAGTAAGATGAAGAAAAAAATAGAAAGAAAATAGATGTAGTGTATTTTTGTGTGGGGTCCATTAATTTTGGGTGTATATTAGCATTTATATATATATATATATATATATATATATATATATATATATATATATATATATATATATATATATATATATATATATATATATATATATATATATATATATATATATAGAGAGAGTCATGCTAATATACACCCATGTAGATGTGGATTAACAACATACACCTTAATGTATTTTTGTGTGGGGTCCATCAAATTTAAGTGGGATCTACATTAGAAAGATGAAGAAAAAAATAAAAAGAAAATAAATGTAATGTATTTTTGTGTGTGGTCCACTAATTTTAGATGTGCGTTAACATTTCTCATATATATATATATATAAAAAAGAAATGTTTGACCCATATTTTTTCAAAAAAACTACTTTTACTTTAAATTATTACTTCCTCTGTTCCTTTATTTTTAATCTTCTTACATATATTAAAAAGTTAATAATTATTAATATTGTTTTGTTAAAATTATCTTTAATAAATAATTAGAGATAATTTTAACAAAACAACAATTAATACTATTTTGAATTTTAAAATAACATTTAAAAAGTAATCAAATATTTTTTTAAAATTAACATTTAATAAGAAACGGAGGGAGTAGTAGTTAATAGTAAGAGCTTTTAAATTTAAGTAAAAATTGCTTGCTACTTTTTATTTAAATATATCACCTCCATTAAAAAAAATCTCAAACTATTCTACTTAAAAAGTAATACATGTGAATGTTAGTGCAAGCACAACTACACTTAGATTGAGAGGAAGACATGATTGTGTGAAAGAAAGTTTAATGGTTGAATTGTATTATTATTGAAGACGTTATCAATTACAATGAAATGTGATATTTATAGTCACAATACCTACATAAATCAAATGTAAAATAAAATATATAAAACAGTTTGATATACCCACTTACTTATATGATATACTCACCTGGGTATATCTTTAAAGCAATATACGTGTCCCGGTATATCCTTAAAATAAGTTATTTGTATGAAGTAACCAACTAATAACCAATTAACTAACTACCATAACAAACATAGCAACTATAGTTGAATTATATTACAACATAACCCCTTATAATTTAATATATGTACTGCAACAAACATCAAAACAAGTTAAATATCAAATTGCATAACTCCTAGCGCTTTCCTAAGAGTAAAAAATCTCTTAATTTTCAATCTCTTTGTGAGAATATCAGCAACTTGTGATTCACTTGGACAATGTTTCACTTCAATTTTTCCTTGATTCACCTGCTCCCTGAAAAAATGAAATGCTTGTTTTTACCATGTAGGACTGGATTCCTTGCTATGTTGATGGCTGATTTGTGAAGGTGCGAGAAAGACACAAGAAAGGGGGGTTTGAATTGTGTATTTACTCTTTTTGTAACTTTTCGCATCTTGTTAATTTGACGCTCAAGAACCTTCAATGTTCATTGAGAGATTCTGATCTATTAACTAACGAGTATGAGAACCGTATAAGTTATGTTCATAAGATACGATACTCAGAACTTGCAGTGCGGAAGCTTATCAGAGATAGGCTGCAAGGTTCTGACTTTGCTTAATATGAGGTTCTGATATTCAAAGCAGGAACATAAAAAGAGATACTAAGCAAAGGAGTAAAGGACACATGATATATCCTGGTTCACCACGCGGGCTAATCCAGTCCACCCTCCTCAGGTGATTTCGCCTTGAACACAAGGACTTAATCCACTATAACCAAATCATGATTACACTTGCACGGGCAATAGCCGGTGACTAACTACTTGCACAGCCGCACTGTGACTAACAACCCAATGAACCGTTCAGGGATCCAACAGGATATAACGTTCATTGACCGAGCAGACCCACTGCTGGGATTTCACAGCTAGCCGTTCAGGGATTCAACTCAATGAATATAACGTTACTGACCATATTTCAGGATTTTCCACAATGACCCTCAGCCATTGTCATCTCAAGTATCAGATCACCGCGTGATCTACTCAAGGGCCTCAACTCACAGCTGAACCGTTCAGGGATCCCATCAGGATATAACGTTCACTTGAGGAGTCTCAATTCATCTAGTTGAATTGGCAAACTGGAGATTACAAATTGTGTTTCTTAATAAGCAAGTTTCTCCTAGGTTTAAGTACAAAGAACACACACATGTGTTCAAGCAAGTTTTGAGCAATCAGCTCCTTGCTTTCCTAAGAAACTACAAAGATGTATTTAGATATTATGATTGTTGACATCTTGTAGATCTTCTTCTTCTTCATCTTCTGGTTGAGCAAGCTTTGAGCAGCAACTCCTTGCTTCAGATCTTCAATGAGCTTTGACGAGAAGGTAGGTTGATGACTTGACTGATCTTCAATTGTTTTCTTCTTCATCAATAACTTTTGTTTGATTGTTGTTGGTGTGTTAATTTGTTCTTTGGAAATTCAACAACAATTGCCATGAGTGAATTAATGGCAGCTTTGAATATTCTAAGTGTTACAACGAGAACTCATCGTTGTTGCTATCTTCACACTATGACTTGGTCAATTTTGTAGATGAACATTCAGTTCGTAATTCTACAAGTGATCGACACATCAGAAGCAAAAACTCTTTCCATTAGATAGCCAGTAGAAATATAGTCGTTAGAGAATACTGTTAGCTGTTTGGAAAAGAAACGTTGTGATATAATCAGTTATACTGACATATCTTCTTTTTGCAGAAGAGATCTTTTCTTGAGCAGTGTGTACAATTAACTCGCAACGGTAATATTTAGACTTTGATACTTCAGTGGCTTCTGATGTTAATTTGATGAAGCATGAGTGGAGTCTTTATAGCAGAATATCTGATGCTTCAAGTCTTCCGTTAATTGAAGAAGTCCATTAGGAATCAGTCTTCAGAACTTCAGCACTTAGTTTTTAAGAGCGTTATCCTTTTTTGCTTTAAGTCTTCCGAATCTTCAGAGCTTGTCTTCAGAGTCTTCAGAACTTCTTGTTTGAGACCTTGATCTTCAGAACTCGTCAGTCTTCAGAATCTTTTTGCACTTGGTCTTCAGCGCCTTCAGCCATCAGAACTTCAAGTCAAAGGAGTCTTCAGAACTTTGGTTCTTTCTGAGTGTACTTCTTCAGAAGCTTCGCTATCTTCAGAATCTTGATCACTTTCAGAGAGCATCCACAAGAGTATTGCAACAACAATCTTGGCATCCTAGGATCAGGCTGATTATGACTAGATAAACAAACGTTATTGCTTCTTGCGACTTTAGTCACACATAGTAACTTCGCATATATATATATATATATATTCAATCATAGTACATCTGGCTGGTGTATGTTGGTTCTGTTGCCTTTACTTCTTCTGATCTGCACACAACACACATTAGACCATAAAATGGTTCTTTCACAAATACTTATTGTTATCATTAAAACATAGATTGACTTGTAGAGATAATTCTTGCTCTCACAATCTCCCCCTTTTTGATGATGATAAAACCAAGTATTTTGATTGAACATTTTATACAAGGTAATCACCAAAGCAAACAAATCCAGAGTGTGGAACAACAACTCCCTCTGAATGAGTTATCCTCAAAGCTTTATCTGAGATCATCTAGGATTTTATATAATCCAAAGATATACAGAGTAACATCTTGAGTTGCCAGAACAAAAATAAAAAAGAGTTACTTTTATGTCTTGTCCTTAAGAAAACGAAGAGTCTTTAGCATCTGGACTAGTTCAACAGAACTTCCATCTTCAGATCTTCAGAACTCAGTTTCCTTTGTTGTTATATCAGAGCTTGTTATCTTCAGAGTCGTCTGAAGCATTTCTACTTTTTAGTAGATTCAATTGAGCATTGAATTAGAGCAGTTCTTTGACTGATAAACATAGCTTCGCTGTATATCAGAAACTGTCTTTTGAGATACTCCCTCTGAGTTTCAAGCTATATGAAGAATTTAGATTTTGCATTTTGGTCTTCTGGGTAATCTATCTTTCAGAATCGAAATTCAGAGTTTCTAAATTTAATCACTGGTGTTGATCATGACTTTTCAGAGTTTGACTTTGAACACAGGTTTATTACAGACCTTGTTATTGTCACAACTCAATTAAATTATCAAAGCTTGATTTTTGATCAGATACCAATTAAAGGTTAAAACTTGTGATAAATCACGCTTGATTCTGAATCTGGTACATCTTGTTTTAGTCGGATGTAAAAATGATGTGTTGACTCTTATACCAGAGTATTTTGTTTTTGATACCAAGTGAAGAATTTCTTCTCATACGCTTAAGAGGTAATTCATTAGAGTGCTGATATTGATACCAATGAGGGTATTTGACAGTAATCCACAGCTTTGCTTTGAGAGTCTGATACTAATCTTTGTGTACTGAATCTGATTTTCAATCAATGATTTAGTCTGATACCAAATCGTCTTTAATGGTTCCTGATAGAATGGTTTCTTGCTTAGATCTTTAATCCAGATCTTCAGACAGTTTTTGACTTCTGATTTGCATAGATCTTCTGAGTGAGCATCTTGAAATGTAGACTTTGCCTTGACTGCTTTCAGAGTATTCTTACTTAATCCGATTCTTTATTCTGTGATCGTGGTTCTTCTTCTTATCCTGTCTTTAGAATGCCTAGTAAACTTGTTTAGAGTTCCTCGGATAACATCAAACAACAACCGTTAGTAGTAACGCATTTTATAAGAGTACTTTGTTTGAGTTCTGCATTCTTTCAGATTTCTTTCAATCAAAATTAATATATTTCTTCCCCTTTTTGACATCATCAAAAAGTGTTAGGGCATATAAGCATTTAAGCATGTAGTCATTTATATTCAGTTACAGAGTCATAAAGTCATTTGAACATTTAGAAGCATTTAGACTCATTTTAGAGAAACACATCTATATGTATTTAATTGAAGGATGATAGATGGAATCCACTAATTACTTAATTGAAGGATTAAAGCATCTGTAGAGATTATTTCATTTGTGAACAACAGATAGAAGTAACAATATTTCAGTATTTCATCTTTTCATTTTGGTTTTATAATTCAGACAATAGATTGATCTTAATCTAGACAAGTTCAAGATAACCATAGATAATTTAAACGCAGATTCCTAATGAAAAACATTTTAAGTAGTCCTAATAAAGCTGGGTTTTCATGGGTCCTATTGAGTTAGACTAGAGCTAGCCTAAGGATGATGAAGATGAGAACAAGCTTTCAGAACCGTCAGTTCTTGAGGCATGCAACCTCTCATCTACTTGAGTAATTGCCAATTTCTTGCTCTTCACAATTTCTAGTGAGATCCATTCATGGAACTCAGTCCAGATAGTTCTTATTTCAAGGGAGTCCGCACAGGAACTGGAAGCTTCTACTATGCTTTGGATTTTTGTGATTGCATTATCCTTAAAGGATTTTAATGCATCATTCACGGTTTTTGATCATTTAGATGGGGGTTCCTCATCGTCAACCATTTTCTGCTTCTTACTTCCTTCTTTCCAATTTGTGAGTTCTTGAAGTACATCAATAATATTGTTCATGTTGATCCAAACACTGATATCTTCATCCTTAAAGCTATTCAGATAGTTTCTGACCTCTGCCTGATTGTAAGTGGCAAATTTTGGAAAATCTTTAACTGGAACCCTGGGGGACGGAGTTAGTTCCCTAAAGAACGTATTGTCTAGAGTGGTGTCTTCTTTCATAAGATCCTCAAACTTAAGAATCTTCCCAGCGCTTTTAAGCAGTTTTCTTGATTCACCTTCATCGATTAAAATGTCATCCACTACCCCAGATTCAACTAAAAATTCAGAGATGAGTCGTGCGTAGGGAATAAGTTTGGTCTCCAGATTAGAACCACTTCTGGAGTTTCTTATGGCTTCCTTCAGAAGTTTGAAGAGGACGGAGGGGAGATTGAACTTATTTCCTTTTAGGAGAAGGAACAAGACACATTTCTGAGTGTCGTTGAGTTGATTTGCAGGAAGATGATGAAAAATGCTTCCCTGTAAGATTCAGAACTAAACTTGTAGTGGTTCTTTCAGGTTTGAGAGTACTTGGTTCTCAACTATTATTCCTTCTTTGAAAATAACGGTTATGACTTTGGCTTCTCTCTCTTTACTGAGTAGATCCTTGGTAATTCTGAATCCATTATTCTTATTCTCCAAGAGATCTGCAATAGTCTTTTCAGATATGTAGACTCTTCTTCCAAAGACCGATGAACTAATGAGAGTCGAACCCGCATTAGCATGAATCCAAAACTCTTTAACCAAATATCCATAGGTTGGTCCTTCCAACCTCTTGAAGTAGTTACTCCATCCTTGTGCTTCCATGGAGGGAGTAATATTACATCCGTTCGACTTTAGGTTGTTGAAGTTTACAATCGTTTCTGACAAAACGACAAGATGATCAACTGGATTTTGTATGGTTGTGAGAGTTGAAGCATTTTGTGAGACGAAGGCCATTTTAGAGATGATGAGGAGTTAGAAGGTAATTAGGTCAAAAGATTTAGATGAGTAAGGGATGTGTAGTTGTCTAGTGCTTTTATAGATGAGAAACTAGGGTACGTTTTGTGGAGAGTTTGAAACAACACCGATTGATTTTCCTAGAAGCATTAAGTAGTGTGGGGGAGATGGTTAATGATTAATCAAGAATCATAACCCTAAAAAGGAGTGACGAAGCCGCTACTTAATTATGACCGGTGAGCGATTCTATAATTTCTAGTTAGTAAAAAAAATATGCCTATCTATTGGTAGAGAAGTAACGAAATTTAATTAAGGATATTATGAATTTAAATCGATCATAAAAGTGTTGTTTTTAATTAGAATACACCAGTAATTTAGGCAAGAGAATTTATTAAGTTTAGATCATAAGGGCATACAAAGAGGGATCCAAGAAAAACTAATGATCTTAAGAGAAACTTAATTTCTATCTAGGTAAAGAAGGTCATAGGTTGACAGAACTCGGGAAGAATCTTCTCAGTCATTCCATTTCTTCTGCAATGACTAACTACTCCTTGAAGATCAAGAATATGAGAGATGACCCTGCAATAGGGAACTTGGTAGATAGTGTATTCCTTTGACAGGTCAATTTCTTCCTTTAGATGATTGTACATGGATTGAGGTAGGTTTATTTTGATTCTAGAAATTAAAAAGAAAATAAACAATCTCTCCATGTCAGATAATCATCCTCCTCCTCTTTCTCTCGGTCTAAAGTTTGTTACCATTAGATTGTACCAATCTTTAGCAATTGGAGTGAGAGTCCAAGGTTGAGTGGGATGCCCCTCTGTTTTAAAAATGACGTGCAGATGTCTGTCAAAGCTATGGTTGCTGGAATTTCTTTCCACAGTCACACCATCTTCAACGCACCTAATAGTTTTAGCTATGATGGTGGGATTGACCAAGACTGGATATCCAGCAACTACGGATAAAATAGTATTTTTGCCATAGTCATATTCAAGTACACGTCCATTTGCCCAGAACTCAGTTACAAGAGAAGGGAAGACAGGTCCAACAAGCATGTCAAAGTAGTTTTCCCAATTCTGAAATATAATACCAGAGAGAATACTAGTTTTGTTGAGTTGTGGTAAAAGGTTTAGATCCAAAGTCAATTCCTTTAGAAGCTCTAGATCAGAAATTTCTCCTCTGATATTGTGTGAAGACATTTTGAGAAGGAAACGAAGAAGGGAGTTCTAATTAACCTACTAAATATTGACCTTTTCTAGAAGAGAAGTAGAGTTGTGAGGTGAGCTTATGAGTGATGATTATTTATCACGCTTGGCACACGCGAGGTTATCATTTCCTAGACAAGCTATGAATAACTATGACGGTCAGTTGATAGGACATATGATAGACTTAAGTTACTGTATGCCTACGGTTAGAGATAATGTAGCTGACACATGCGTAATTATGATTGTCTTGGAAATCTTAAATATTAAAAAAAATAATGAGTGAGACCATACCTTAGGGATGCTTAACCTTTTGAAGAAATTCTATTAGCTATTTTTTTCATGAAATAATTCCTTTCTGACTCCTGAAGCTTTGAGCATCCTTCTGATTCTGTCTATTTCTGAGTAAGCTGCAGATGTTTCTTGGGTTCTTCAAGATAAGCTTGTCTTCTGACTTCTGAAGAGAATATTTTCTTGGAAGGTGATCCTATTTGTATTATAGCTTTCTCTCTCTTTTCCTGTTCAACCTTGTCATTTAGTTCTCTAGGTTACAGTAACCGAGATTGGGACTTAGTATGATCAGAGTGACCATTTTAGTTGAACTAAGCCAATTCCATGCAATCCGTTTTTTGATAAGGCGATACTCATATGCGTGGAAGTAATACTGAGTGAATAATAAATTTCATTTGATGATCCCATTCATAAATAACAGATTACATCTGTTTTGAATGTTTCTCACTTCTCATTTCCTTGATCCATAGAACCTGTTTAGTTCTGATACAGTTCTTGAGATATGGATCCGAATCTTAAACAACAAACTTTGAGAATTGGTTGAGTTCTCCTTTCATAGCCCGAATTCAGTTTGTGTTTGTGAGAGTTTCTTGTCTTTGAAAGATGATTGATTTCACCAGTTCAGTGAGAACCTTTGAGAAAATATTCAGGAAGGAGTTGACATATCAACATCTGACTTTGTTCCTCAAGGTTGTTTCAGAACTTGTTCAGAACCAGAACATCATCATGCCTCATGTGTACATCACTAGACATGATTTGCATGAACCTCTTGTTCTCACAATGATGATCAACTTATTTGGGGTTGTTCACATACATCTAAGAGTTAACTAATTTCTTCAAGCTAACATCTTTTACGCCATCTTTTATGACATCAGTTGGAGAACCTAGATACCTGAAATGATAGCATCCAATTTCATAGCACAAGTGGTTCTGAGAACACTTGATCTGTTGAAAATCAGATTATCAACATTTGATCTTTACTAGGATGATTTCAGGTTGTTGGAGCTTGAACACCGAACCAGTTAAGAGTTCGTTCGGAATCAACTGAATCTTTTGGGATTCAGTTTTCCATTGAATCTTTTGATCATTCTAGATTCTGACATTGAGTCATTTCTAATAATTTGAATTTTTCAGATTCTGAATTTAGCAAATTTCTTTCTGAAATTCAAGGTCTTATAACAGCAATCTTCCTTCTTTACACGAAGAGATCCAGAAAGAGTTTTTAAACGAGAAAGTCAAGGGTGGACCT
Source organism: Lathyrus tuberosus (assembly GCA_022829125.1). Lineage (NCBI taxonomy): Eukaryota > Viridiplantae > Streptophyta > Magnoliopsida > Fabales > Fabaceae > Lathyrus > Lathyrus tuberosus. Next base: position 5,624,138 of record JALAZF010000345.1, on the reverse strand, counting down.
AATCCGTTTCTTGAAAACATCTTAAAAACTCATAATGAATTAATCTTCAGCAAACAAGATTTCTTGCTTTCTGATGATTCATCTTGTAATCATATATGTGGTTTTATCCACACGTATTTTCCAGAATGAGCATTCAACAGATACTTCCTTTTATCTGATGAATTTATATTATCAATTGATTCTTTAATTTTAGTGAGGCTTCATCTCGAATCAGTGACTTGCTCATGAAGTAATCAGATTGATTACAATTTTGTACACAGTTAACTGCTGAACTGTTACAAAAATTGTAAGTGGATTTCAATATCACTAAGAGTACTTCTACGCACCACATCTGGATCTTTTTCTGACACTGTTAAGTGTTTGATGTGAATCAATAACAGAACCGGAGCTCTGATACCAATTGAAGGTGCGAGGAAGACAAAAGAAAGGGGGGTTTGAATTGTGTATTTACTCTTTCTGTAACTTTTCGCATCTTGTTAATTTGACGCTCAAGAACCTTCAATGTTCATTGAGAGATTCTGATCTATTAACTAACGAGTATGAGAACCGTATAAGTTCTGTTCATAAGATACGATACTCAGAACTTGTAGTGTGGAAGCTTATCAGAGATAGGCTGCAAGGTTTTGACTTTGCTTAATATGTGGTTCTGATATTCAAAGCAGGAACATAAAAAGAGATACTAAGCAAAGGAGTAAAGGACACATGATATATCCTGGTTCACCACGCGGGCTAATCTAGTCCACCCTCCTCAGGTGATTTCGCCTTGAACACAAGGACTTAATCCACTATAACCAAATCATGATTACACTTGCACGGGCAATAGCTGGTGACTAACTACTTGCACAACCGCACTGTGACTAACAACCCAATGAACCGTTCAGGGATCTAACAGGATATAACGTTCATTGACCGAGCACACCCACTGCTGGGATTTCACAGCTAGCCGTTCAGGGATTCAACTCAATGAATATAACGCTACTGACCATCTTTCAGGATTTTCCACAATGACCCTCAGCCATTGTCATCTCAAGTATCAGATCACCGCGTGATCTAATCAAGGGCCTCAACTCATAGCTGAACCGTTCAGGGATCCCATCAGGATATAACTTTCACTTGAGGAGTCTCAATTCATCTAGTTGAATTGGAAAACTGGAGATTACAAATTGTGCTTCTTAATAAGCAAGTTTCTCCTAGGTTTAAGTACAAAGAACACACACATGTGTTCAAGCAAGTTTTGAGCAATCAGCTCCTTGCTTTCCTAAGAAACTACAAAGATGTATTTAGATATTATGATTGTTGACATCTTGTAAATCTTCTTCTTCTTCGTCTTCTGGTTAAGCAAGCTTTGAGCAGCAACTCCTTGCTTCAGATCTTCAATGAGCTTTGACGAGAAGGTAGGTTGATGACTTGACTGATCTTCAATTGTTGTCTTCTTCATCAACAGCTTTTTTTTTATTATTGTTGGTGTGTTAATTTGTTCTTTGGAAATTCAACAACAATTGCCATGAGTGAATTAATGGCAGCTTTGAATATTCTAAGTGTTACAACGAGAACACATCGTTGTTGCTATCTTCACACTATGACTTGGTCAATTTTGTAGATGAACATTCAGTTCGTAATTCTATAAGTGATCGACACATCAGAAGCAAAAACTCTTTCCATTAAATAGCCAGTAGAAATATAGCTGTTAGAGAATACTGTTGGCTGTTTGGAAAAGAGACGTTGTGATATAATGAGTTGTACTGATATATCTTCTTTTGCAGAAGAGTTCTTTTCTTGAGCAGTGTGTACAATTAACTCGCAACGGTAATATTTAGACTTTGATACTTCAGTGGCTTCTGATGTTAATTTGATGAAGCATGAGTGGAGTCTTTATAGCAGAATATCTGATGCTTCAAGTCTTCCTTTAATTGAAGAAGTCCATTAGGAATCAGTCTTCAGAACTTCAGCACTTGGTCTTTAAGAGTGTTATCCTTTTTTGCTTTAAGTCTTCCGAATCTTCAGAGCTTGTCTTCAGAGTCTTCAGAACTTCTTGTTTGAGACCTTGATATTCAGAACTCGTCAGTCTTTAGAATCTTTCTGCACTTAGTCTTCAGCGCCTTCAACCATCAGAACTTCAAGTCAAAGGAGTCTTCAGAACTTTGGTTCTTTCTGAGTGTACTTCTTCAGAAGCTTCGCTATCTTTAGAATCTTGATCACTTTCAGAGAGCATCCACAAAAGTATTGCAATACCAATCTTGGCATCCTTGGATCTGGCTGATTATGACTAGATAAATAAGCGTTCTTGCTTCTCGCGACTTTAGTCACACATAGTAACTTCGCATATATATATATATATATATATGTATATATATATATATATATATATATATTCAATCATAGTACATCTGGCTGGTGTATGTTGGTTCTGATGCCTTTAGTTCTTATGATCTACACACAACACACGTTAGACCATAAAATGGTTCTTTCACAAATACTTATTGTTATCATCAAAACATAGATTGACTTGTAGAGATAATTCTTGCTCTCACAATCTCCCCCTTTTTGATGATGACAAAACCAAGTATTTTGATTGAACATTTTATACAAGGTAATCACCAAAGCAAACAAATTCAGAGTGTGGAACAACAGCTCCCCCTGAATGAGTTATCCTCAAAGCTTTATGTGAGCTCATTTAGGATTTTATATAATCCAAAGATATACAGAGTAACATCTTGAGTTGCCAGAACAAAAATAAAAAAGAGTTACTTTTATATCTTGTCCTTAAGAAAACGAAGAGTCTTTAGCATCTAGACTAGTTCAACAGAACTTTCATCTTCAGATCTTCAGAACTCAGTTTCCTTTGTTGTCATATCAGAGCTTGTTATCTTCAGAGTCGTCTGAAGCATTTCTACTTTTTAGTAGATTCAATTGAGCACAAAATTAGAGTAGTTCTTTGAGTGATAAACATAGCTTCGCTGTATATCAGAAACTGTCTTTTGAGATACTCCCCCTGAGTTTCAAGCTATATGAAGAATTTAGATTTTGCATTTTGGTCTTCTGGGTAATCTCCCCCTAATTTCCATAAGTCAGATATTGGGATCTTTCAGAATCGAAATTTAGAGTTTCTAAATTTAATCACCGGTATTGATCATGACTTTTCAGAGTTTGACTTTGAACACAGGTTTATTACAGACCTTGTTATTGTCACAACTCAATTAAATTATCAAAGCTTGATTTTTGATCAGATACTAATTGAAGGTTAAAACTTGTGATAAATCACGCTTGATTCTGAATCTGGTACATCTTGTTTTAGTCGGATGTAAAAATGATGTGCTGACTCTTATACCAGAGTATTTTGAGTTTGATACCAAGTGAAGAATTTCTTCTCATACGCTTAAGAGGTAATTCATTAGAGTGCTGATATTGATACCAATGAGGGTATTTGACAGTAATCCACAGCTTTGCTTTGAGAGTCTGATACTAATCTTTGTGTACTGAATCTGATTTTCAAATTGATGATTTAGTCTGATACCAAATCGTCTTTAACGGTTCCTGATAGAATGGTTTCTTGCTTGGATCTTTAATCCAGATCTTCAGATAGTTTTTGACTTCTGATTTGCATAGATCTTCTGAGTGAGCATCTTGAAATGTAAACTTTGTCTTGACTGCTTTTAGAGTATTCTTACTTAATCCGATTCTTTATTCTGTGATCGTGGTTCTTCTTCGTATCCTGTCTTTAGAATGCCTAGTGAACTTGTTTAGAGTTCCTCGGATAACATCAAACAACAACCGTTAGTAGTAACGCATTTTATAAGAGTACTTTGTTTGAGTTCTGCATTCTTTCAGATTTCTTTCAATCAAAATTAATATATTTCTCCCCCTTTTTGACATCATCAAAAAGTGTTAGGGCATATAAGCATTTAAGCATGTAGTCATTTATATTCAGTTATAGAGTCATAAAGTCATTTGAACATTTAGAAGCATTTAGACTCATTTTAGAGAAACACATCTATATGTATTTAATTGAAGGATGATAGATGGAATCCACTAATTACTTAATTGAAGGATTAAAGCATCTATAGAGATTATTTCATTTGTGAACAACAGATAGAAGTAACAATATTTCAGTATTTCATCTTTTCATTTTGGTTTTATAATTCAGACAATAGATTGATCTTAATCTAGACAAGTTCAAGATAACCATAGATAATTTAAACGCAGATTCCTAATGAAAAACATTTTAAGTAGTCCTAATAAAGCTGGGTTTTCATGGGTCCTATTGAGTTAGACTAGAGCTAGCCTAAGGATGATGAAGATGAGAGCAAGCTTTCAGAACCGTCAGTTCTTGAGGCATGCAACCTCTCATCTACTTGAGTAATTGCCAATTTCTTGCTCTTCACAATTTCTACTGAGATCCATTCATGGAACTCAGTCCAGATAGTTCTTATTTCCAGGGAGTCCGCACAGGAACTGGAAGCTTCTACTATGCTTTGGATTTTTGTGATTGCATTATCCTTAAAGGATTTTAATGCATCATTCACGGTTTTTGATCTTTTAGATGGGGGTTCCTCATCGTCAACCATTTTCTGCTTCTTACTTCCTTCTTTCCAATTTGTGAGTTCTTGAAGTACATCAGTAATATTGTTCATGTTGATCCAAACACTGATATCTTCATCCTTAAAGCTATTCAGATAGTTTTTGACCTCTGCCTGATTGTAAGTGGGAAATTTTGGAAAATCTTTAACTGGAACCCTGGGGGATGGAGTTAGTTCCCTAAAGAACGTATTGTCTAGAGTGGTGTCTTCTTTCATAAGATCCTCAAACTTAAGAATCTTCCCAGCGCTTTTAAGCAGTTTTCTTGATTCACCTTCATCGATTAAAATGTCATCCACTACCCCAGATTCAACTAAAAAGTCAGAGATGAGTCGTGCGTACGGAATAAGTTTGGTCTCCAGATTAGAACCACTTCTGGAGTTTCTTATGGCTTCCTTCAGAAGTTTGAAGAGGACGGAGGGGAGATTGAGCTTAATTCCTTTTAGGAGAAGGAACAAGAGACATTTATGAGTGTCGTTGAGTTGATTTGCAGGAAGATGATGAAAAATGCTTCCCTGCAAGATTCAGAACCAAACTTGTAGTGGTTCTTTCAGGTTTGAGAGTACTTGGTTCTCAACTGTTATTACTTCTTTGAAAATAACGGTTATGACTTTGGCTTCTCTCTCTTTACTGAGTAGATCCTTGGTAATTCTGAATCCATTATTCTTATTCTCCAAGAGATCTGCAATAGTCTTTTCAGATATGTAGACTCTTCTTCCAAAGACCGATGAACTAATGAGAGTCGAGCCCGCATTAGCATGAATCCAGAACTCTTTAACCAGATATGAATAGGTTGGTCCTTCCAACCTCTTGAAGTAGTTACTCCATCCTTGTGCTTCCATGGAGGGAGTAATATTACATCCGTTCGACTTTAGGTTGTTGAAGTTTACAATCATTTCTGACAAAACGACAAGATGATCAGCTGGATTTTGTATGGTTGTGAGAGTTGAAGCATTTTGTGAGACGGAGGCCATTTTAGAGATGATGAGGAGTTAGAAGGTAATTAGGTCAGAAGATTTAGATGAGTAAGGGATGTGTAGTTGTCTTGTGCTTTTATAGATGAGAAACTAGGGTACGTTTTGTGGAGAGTTTGAAACCACACCGATTGATTTTCCTAGAAGCATTAAGTAGTGTGGGAGAGATGGTTAATGATTAATCAAGAATCATAACCCTAAAAAGGAGTGATGAAGCCGCTACTTAATTATGACCGGTAAGCGATTCTAAAATTTCTAGTTAGTAAAAAAAATATGCATATCTATTGGTAGAGAAGTAACGAAATTTAATTAAGGATATTGTGAATTTAAATCGATCATAAAAGTGTTTTTTTTTAATTAGAATACACCAGTAATTTAGGAAAGAGAATTTATTAAGTTTAGATTATAAGGGCATACAAAGAGGGATCCTAGAAAAACTAATGATCTTAAGAGAAACTTAATTTCTATCTAGGTAAAGAAGGTCATAGGTTGACAGAACTCGGGAAGAATCTTTTCAGTCATTCCATTTCTTCTGCAATGACTAACTACTCCTTGAAGATCAAGAATATGAGAGATGACCCTGCAATAGGGAACTTGGTAGATAGTGTCTTCCCTTGACTGGTTAATTTCTTCCTTTAGATGATTGTACATGGATTGAGGTAGGTTTATTTTGATTCTAGAAATTAAAAAGAAAATAAACAATCTCTCCATGTCAGATAACCATCCTCCTCCTCTTTCTCTCGGTCTAAAGTTTGTTACCATTAAATTGTACCAATCTTTAGCAATTGGATTGAGAGTCCAAGGTTGAGTGGGACGCCCCTCTATTTTAAAAATGCCGTGCAGATGTCTGTCAAAGCTATGGTTGCTGAAATTTCTTTCCACAGTCACACCATCTTCAACGCACCTAATAGCTTTAACTATGATGGTGGGATTGACCAAGACTGGATATCCAGCAACTACGGATAAAATAGTATTTTTACCATAGTCATATTAAGTACATGTGCATTTGCCCAAAACTCGGTTACAAGAAAAGGGAAGACAGGTCCAACAAGCATGTCAAAGTAGTTTTCCCAATTCTGAAATATAATAACAGAGAGAATACTAGTTTTGTTGAGTTGTGGTAAAAGGTTTAGACCCAATGTCAATTTCTTTAGAAGCTCTAGATCAGAAATTTCTCCTCTAATATTGTGTGAAGACATTTTGAGAAGGAAACGAAGAAGGGAGTTCTAACCTACTAAATATTGACCTTTTCTAGAAGAGAAGTAGAGTTGTGAGGTGAGCTTATGAGTGATGATTATTTATCACGCTTGGCACACGCGAGGTTATCCTTTCCTAGACAAGCTATGAATAGCTATGAAGGTCAGTTGGCAGGACATATGATAGACTTAAGTTACTGTATGCCTATGGTTAGAGATAATGTAGCTGACACATGCGTAATTATGATTGTCTTGGAAATAATAAATATTAAAAAAAATAATGAGTGAGACCATACCTTAGGGATGCTTAACCTTTTGAAGAAATTCTATTAGCTATTTTTTTTCGTGAAATCATTCCTTTCTGACTCTTGAAGCTTTGAGCATCCTTCTGATTCTGTCTATTTTCGAGTAAGCTGCAGATGTTTCTCGGGTTCTTCAAGATAAGCTTGTCTTCTGACTTCTAAAGAGAATATTTTCTTGGAAGGTGATCCTAGTTGTATCATAGCTTTCTCTCTCTTTTCCTGTTCAACATTGTCATTTAGTTCTCTAGGTTACAGTAACCGAGATTGGGACTTAGTATGATCAGAGTGACCATTTTAGTTGAACTAAGCCAATTCCATGCAATCCCTTTTTTGATAAGGCGATACTCATATGCGTGGAAGTAATACTGAGTGAACAGTAAATTTCATTTGATGACCCCATTCATAAATAACAGATTACATCTGTTTTGAATGTTTCTCACTTCTCATTTCCTTGATCCATTGAACCTGTTTAGTTCTGATACAGTTCTTGAGATATGGATCCGAATCTTAAACAACAAACTTTGAGAATTGGTTGAGTTCTCCTTTCATAGCCCGAATTTAGTTTGTGTTTGTGAGAGTTTCTTGTCTTTGAAAGATGATTGATTTCACCAGTTCAGTGAGAATCTTTGAGAGAATATTCAGGAAGGAGTTGACATATCAACATCTGACTTTGTTCCTCAAGGTTGTTTCAGAACTTGTTCAGAACCAGAACATCATCATGCCTCATGTGTACATCACTAGACATGATTTGCATGAACCTCTTGTTCTCACAATGATGATCAACTTATTTGGGTTTGTTCACATACATCTAAGAGTTAACTAATTTCTTCAAGCTAACATCTTTTACGCCATCTTTTATGACATCAGTTGGAGAACCTAGATACCTGAAATGATAGCATCCAATTTCATAGCACAAGTGGTTCTGAGAACACTTGATCTGTTGAAAATCAGATTATCAACATTTGATCTTTACTAGGATGATTTCAGGTTGTTGGAGCTTGAACACCGAACCAGTTAAGAGTTCGTTCGGAATCAACTGAATCTTTTGGGATTCAGTTTTCCATTGAATCTTTTGATCATTCTAGATTCTGACATTGAGTCATTTATAATAATTTGAATTTTTCAGATTCTGAATTTAGCATATTTCTTTCTGAAATTCAAGGTCTTATAACAGCAATCTTCCTTCTTTACACGAAGAGATCCAGAAAGAGTTTTTAAACAAGAAAGTCAAGGGTGGACCTAATCCGTTTCTTGAAAACATCTCAAAAACTCATAATGAATTAATCTTCAGCAAACAAGATTTCTTGCTTTCTGATGATTCATCTTGTTATCATATATGTGGTTTTATCGACACGTATTTTCCAGAATGAGCATTCAACAGATACTTCCTTTTATCTGATGAATTTATATTATCAATTAATTCTTCAATTTTAGTGAGGCTTCATCTAGAATCAGTGACTTGCTCACGAAGTAATCAGATTGATTACAATTTTGTACACAGTTAACTGCTGAACTGTTACAGAAACTGTAAGTGGATTTCAATATCACTAAGAGTGCTTCTACGCACCACATCTGGATCTTTTTCTGACACTGTTAAGTGTTTGATGTAATCAATAACAGAACCGGAGCTCTGAAACCAATTGAAGGTGCGAGAAAGACACAAGAAAGGGGGGGTTTGAATTGTGTATTTACTCTTTCTGTAACTTTTCGCATCTTGTTAATTTAACGTTCAAGAACCTTCAATGTTCATTGAGAGATTCTGATCTATTAACTAACGAGTATGAGAACCGTATAAGTTCTGTTCATAAGATACGATACTCAGAACTTGCAGTGTGGAAGCTTATCAGAGATAGGCTGCAAGGTTCTGACTTTGCTTAATATGAGGTTCTAATATTCAAAGCAAGAACATAAAAAGAGATACTAAGCAAACGAGTAAAGGACACGTGATATATCCTGGTTCACCACGCGGGCTAATCCAGTCCACCCTCCTCAGGTGATTTCGCCTTGAACACAAGGACTTAATCCACTATAACCAAATCATTATTACACTTGCACGGGCAACAGCCGGTGACTAACTACTTGCACAGCCGCACTATGACTAACAACCCAATGAACCGTTCAGGGATCCAACAGGATATAACGTTCATTGACTGAGCAGACCCACTACTGGGATTTCACAACTAGCCGTTCAAGGATTCAACTCAATGAATATAAAGCTACTGACCATATTTCAGGATTTTTCACAATGACCCTTAGCCATTGTCATCTCAAGTATCAGATCACCGCCTGATCTACTCAAGGGCCTCAACTCACAGCTGAATTGTTCAGGGATCCCATCAGGATATAACGTTCACTTGAGGAGTCTCAATTCATCTAGTTGAATTGGCAAACTGGAGATTACAAATTGTGCTTCTTAATAAGCAAGTTTCTCCTAGGTTTAAGTACAAAGAATACACACATGTGTTCAAGCAAGTTTTGAGCAATCAACTCCTTGCTTTCCTAAGAAACTACAAAGATGTATTTAGATATTATGATTGTTGACATCTTGTAGATCTTCTTCTTCTTCGTCTTCTGGTTGAGCAAGCTTTGAGCAGCAACTCCTTGCTTCAGATCTTCAATGAGCTTTGACGAGAAGGTAGGTTGATGACTTGACTGATCTTCAATTGTTTTCTTCTTCATCAACAGCTTCTGTTTGATTGTTCTTGGTGTGTTAATTTGTTCTTTGGAGATTCAACAACAATTGCCATGAGTGAATTAATGAAAACTTTGAATATTCTAAGTGTTACAACGAGAACTCATCGTTGTTGCTATCTTCACACTATAACTTGGTCAATTATGTAGATGAACATTCAGTTCGTAATTCTACAAGTGATCGACACATCAGAAGAAAAAACTCTTTCCATTAAATAGCCAGTAGAAATATAGCCGTTAGAGAATATTGTTGGCTATTTGGAAAAGAGACGTTGTGATATAATGAGTTGTACTGACATATCTTCTTTTTGCATAAGAGATCTTTTCTTGAGCAGTGTGTACAATTAACTCACAACGGTAATATTTAGACTTTGATACTTCAGTGGCTTCTGATGTTAATTTGATGAAGCATGAGTGGAGTCTTTATAGCAGAATATCTGATGCTTCAAGTCTTTCGTTAATTGAAGAAGTCCATTAGGAATCAGTCTTCAGAACTTCAGCACTTGGTCTTTAAGAGTGTTATCCTTTTCTGCTTTAAGTCTTCTGAATCTTCAGAGCTTGTATTTAGAGTCTTCAGAACTTCTTGTTTGAGACCTTGATTTCAGAACTCGTCAGTCTTCAAAATCTTTCTGCACTTGGTCTTCAGCGCCTTCAGCCATCAGAACTTCAAGTCAAAGGAGTCTTCAGAACTTTGGTTCTTTCTGAGTGTACTTCTTCAGAAGCTTCGCTATCTTCAGAATCTTGATCACTTTCAGAGAGCATCCACAAGAGCATTGCAACAGTAATCTTGGCATCCTTGGATCTGGCTGATTATGACTAGATAAACAAGCGTTCTTACTTCTCGCGACTTTAGTCACACATAGTAACTTCGCATATATATATATATATATTCAATCATAGTACATCTGGCTGGTGTTTGTTGGTTCTGATGCCTTTAGTTCTTATGATCTACACACAACACACGTTAGACCATAAAATGGTTCTTTCACAAATACTTATTGTTATCATCAAAACATAGATTGACTTGTAGAGATAATTCTTGCTCTCACAATTTGTTGTTAAGATGTATAACTAGTGACTTTCTAACTTGGACCTGTAACTCAGTTAGAACTAATTTGATCCAAATGGCTTGACAAGCTGCAAAAGATCCTACGATATATTCTGCCTCACATAAGGACAGCCCCACAACAGGTTGTTTCCTAGGTCACCATGAAATTGGAGCATCAAACACCTGGAAAAAAACTTGTAGTGCTTCTCATGTTAGACTTGTCTCCGCACCAATCTGCATCTGAATAGCATGTAATCACTACATCATTTCCATCTGAACTCCTTGGGAAAAGAATTCCACAATTGAGTATTTCTTTCAAGTGTCTCAAAGTTCTCCTTACAACCTTCATATGAGAGACTCTAGGTTCATCCATGTATCTGGTCACTAGACCAACGGAGAAGCCTATATAAGGCCTACTGTTGCACACATATCTAAAAAAGCCTACGATTTGTTTGAACAAAGTCGCATCCACATTGTCCTCTTTTCCATTATTCTCAATTTTTAGATTTGCTTCAATAGGAGAGGCTGTAGGATTTGAATCAAGCATTCTAAATCTCTTGAGAAACTCTTTAACATACTTCCTTTGGTCCAACAGCATGCTTCCATTAGTCCTTAGAACTTCCATGCCTAAGAAATAATATATGTTTCCTAAGTCTGACATCTCAAACTCTTTCATCATCAACTTCTTGAATTTCACCAAGTTGTTGATGTTATTACCAGTTACTAGCAAATTATCAACATACAAGCATATAAGTGTTATGTTTTTGTAGCATGCGATTTTTGTCGGTGACGCGACCACCTTATCGCCGTTGGGTTCCTCCTCACCGCAATGGTAGGAGTGGGGTGCTACTTTCTGATTTCTTATTTATCCCGTGAAGCTGGAAGGGAAAGGGAAGCTATCTAAAACTAACCTTGCACGCGAATGTTTAACTGAACAAACGCTTAAAGAGATTCGGGGAGTTCGGGGTCAGGTTATACAATGGGGAGTTGTTAGTTACCCATCCTATATGTGGTTATCCACAGGTTGTTAGCAATAGGTTCTGCTTTGTACTTGATGGTGTTTATCCGTTGTGGGTTGGGAAAGTTTCTTCTTTGGGAGATATGAGAGAGAGAGTTTTTGATGATTTTGGTGAGGTACTGAACCTCAGTTTTGATCGGTGTGAAGATACTGGACCTAAAGTGTTTGATTAGTATACGAAGGTACTGTACCTAGAGTTCTTGATTGGTATGCTCGCTAAGATTTCACAATCTTATGCCTATGTATTCTCGTTTAAAGAAACAGGGAAATCAGAGCAATCGTAGTTCCTCCTATTCTATGGGAGGAAAAGATGTTTTGGTGTCTTGTTCAAATCCCAAGATTGAAGCTAAAGGGTTTATTCGTGTCTTGTTCAAAGCCCAAGAATGAAGCTAAAGGGTTTGACTGAGAGAGAACTTGTCATCTCTAAAGGGAGACATCTCGTCTATTTATCACAACTGTTGGGTGACTGATTATAAAGGAGGGTTACTTTAACTGGGATATGTGAATCCAACAATGCCATAATTTCCTTTATAGGGGATTTGTCCTAAAGGAGAAAACTTTAACTCAGTATTGAGCAATGCCATTTTTCCTTAGGAGTCTTTCATGCTAAGAGAGGGACAGTAGTGTGGATGGAAATAATCCGGAGGCTTGCCACTTACAGCAATTAGATGAAAGAGGAAGGGATTTACCAGGATAAGAGATGGGACTCGATGTCGTATTCTGATAACAACATTTGCTAACGGGCGATCTTTCCCGTGAGAGCAGGTTTTTCAAAGACATACTTGATTGGATCCATTTCGGAGATTAACCAAGCAGTGTGACAAATCATGTACTGGCGAAGACGTTTGGCTGCCCAAGCCAGAGCACAACAAGTTTTCTCAAGCATAGTGTACCTAGTTTCACAGTCGGTAACTTTCTTGCTCAAATAGTAGATGGCAGACTCTTTTCTTTTTGTTTCGTCTTGTTGGCCAAGCACACAACCCATGGAGTCTTCCAAAACTGTTAAATAGATGATCAACGGTCTTTCCTCCACTGGAGGTGATAAAATTGGTGGGTTTAACAGGTATTCCTTGATACTGTGAAGGCGGTTTGGCAGTCTTCTGTCCATACGCAGTCCTGATTCTTTTTGAGTAATTTGAAGATTGGCGCGCATGTCGCGGTCATGAGGAATATAAATCTGGAAATGTAATTCAAATGTCCCAGGAATCCTCTGACTTGTTTTTCAGTCTTTGGAGAAGGCATTTCTTGAATGGCCTTGACTTTGTCAGGATCAACCTCAATTCCTTTCTGACTGACGATGAACCTTAGCAGTTTTTTTGAGCGAACACCGAATGTGCATTTGTTGGGATTCAAGCAGAGTTTGTACTTTCTTAGGCGCTCAAATAACTTTGACAGGTGGGTCACATGCTCCTCTTCTAATTTAGATTTGCCAATCATATCATCGACATACACTTCTATTTCTTTGTGTATCATGTCGTAAAACAGAGTTGTCATGGCCCTTTGATAAGTTGCCCCGACGTTCTTCAAACCAAACGACATTACCTTGTAACAAAAGGTGCCCTAAGGGGTGATGAAGGAAGTTTTCTCCATGTCTTTCGGCGCCATTTTGATTTGATTATAGCTCGAGAATCCATCCATGAAGGAGAATAATTTGAACTTTGTTGTACTGTCTACCAGTATGTCTATGTGTGGTAGGGGAAAGTCATCAGTTGGACTTGCTCTGTTCAGATCCTTGTAATCTACACACATTCTAACTTTTCCGTCCTATTTCAAAATTGGCACTATGTTGGCTAACCATTGAGAATATTCTGATGTGGCGAGGAAACCCGCGTCAATCTAATTCTGCACTTCCTCTTTGATTTTGATGGCCATGTCCGGATGAGTCCGTCTCAGTCTTTGTTTTACTGGCGGACATTTTGATCTTAACAGTAGATGATGTTCCACGATGCTGGTATCCAACCCTGGCATGTCCTGATAGGACCAAGTGAATACATCAGGAAAATCTTTGAGAATTTTTATCAAGTCTTCTTTGACAGTTGGACTGAGCAGTGCCCCAATCTTGACTTCTTTTCTCTCTTCTTCTGAACCCAAGTTTACTATTTCCAACGGTTCTTTGTGAGGTTCAATGGGCCTTTCCTCTTGTCTGAGTAATCGGGAGATCTCTTCTGGAATTTCTTCGTCTTTTCTTCTTCTTCAGCTTCAAATACTGGGAATTCAAAGTTGGGAGAAGGCATTGGATCGTATGTTTCAATGGGGTTTAAAACAAGCAATCTGCATAACATGATGATTGTTTTTTTTAGAAGAGATAGAGAGAAATGCAAGAGTGTGTGCAGTGTATCTTCTGAAAAATGCTTGTTTTTATTTTGAGGCTGTTTTAGGATTACCATTTTCTGAAAAAGCGAAAAGTGAAAACAATAATAAAATGCGGAAATTACAGAATAACGTTATTTATTTATGATTTTGTCGATTCTTGAAACTACAACCCTATAAAACAAAACTCTGTCGCTTTGGGTGAAGCGAAGAGGGACATTTACAGAAAGTGAGACCTATAAAGACATCCGTTTCACCTGGGCAGGGTGAAAGGTTAAAACAAAATGGCAATTACTTAGACTTATGGACGACTTTCGGGACATCGACAACAACCCATTGGCGGCGAACTCCTTGGTGAATCACAAAGTCTGGTACCTTCTTTCTTGATTTGTCCTTAGAAATGACGCTGATTTCTGGCGGAGCAGGATCGTTGGAGTCTTCCTCCCATGCAGAGTTGTCGTAGACGAACTCTTCTGTTGTATTTTGTACAGTATTTTCATTCTCAGGAGGATCTCCCCATCCAGTTGGCTGGATGTCTTCGAGCTTGATACGAGAGCTCTCAGGAGCAGTGTACTTGACCAAGAAGTCGTACTTGCCACTCGGTTGTCCTAAAGTGTCCCATACTTCCGTGGAACTGGAGGAGTCATCCTTCTCGATGACGTTGACCTCGGGAAAAAGATAGTTGATGAACTCTTGTCCTGCAATCTTTGCAGATTCATCGTTGTGCTGGATATATTCAGAATGCCCTGAGTAATAATCCCATGATTTAGTGGGGACGCAGGTATTCTTTTTAATGATGCTCAGGTGATATGCATCGTTGGGCTGACTCTTCTGCCCCAAGTCTTCTGGGTACGGTTATGTAGCGAGCGATTTTGGACGCGGTTCTTAAGCGTTGGTCGCTCTCTGCGGTTGAGCTTAAAACTACAGGTCGATTCATTTTTTATCCTATTGTGAGCAGAATAAGGAAGGGAAATAGATGTCTCCAATTAACCCTGCTTGCATAATGAGTTTAAACAACGGTCTGTTAGGTTACGAATGCTATCAATGTGGGGGGGCCTTTGTACTGGTTATTTGTATTTTCGCCAATACTGTTTTTTATCTAGACAGAAGGTTTCTGGCGGGGAACAAGGATTAGGATGTTAGGACTGATGCTTTTTGAATTACTGCTTTTGATATGGGATTTTGGGTTCTTGTTTAGTGTGCCCGCTAAGATTTTTCTTTCAATCTTATGCCTACGTATTCCCGTTTATCCAAAACAGGGAAATCAGAGCGTTCGTAGTTCCTCCTATTCTATGGGAGGAAATGGTTGTTTTTGGTGTCTTGTTCAAAGCCCAAGACGTGAAGCGAAAAGGTGGTTTGTATCTTGTTCAAAGCCCAAGATGTGAAGCGGAAAAGTCAATTTGTATCTTGTTTAAAGCCCAAGATGTGAAGCTAAAAGGGTGTTGACTTTAGAGAGAATTTGTCATCTCTAAAGAGGGGGTTGTATGTCACAATTGTTGGGTGACTGGCTATAAAGGGAGGATTACTTTAACCGGGATACGCGGATCCTAGCAATGCCATAATTTCCTTTATAGGGGATTTCAACCTGAAGGAGAAGACTTTAACTCAGTTTAGAGCAATGCCATCTTTCCTTAGGAATTTCTCATACTAAAAGAGGGACAGTGGCATGGATGTAGATGATCCAGAGGCTTGCCACTTACAGCGATTAGATGAAGGGGAAGGAGTTGTTGATGTTTGTGTATTGTGAACGAGGCACAACTTTTATGCTAAAGGGTTGATTGGGTCAACCAGTGGTTTTCTTATACAAAGCCTAAGAGGAGGCTAATATGTGACTCGTACAAAGCCCGAGAGAGAGGCTAAAAGGTTTTGACTCAACGAGGGAGTCTTTTGGTATCTCGTATAAAGCCCGAGATGGAGGCTATTGTTTATTTGGCTCAATAAGAACCTTTTTGTATCTCGTATAAAGCCCGAGATGGAGGCAAAAGGGTTGATTGACTCAACGAGGGAGTCTCTTATGTGTCTCGTACAAAGCCCGAGAGAGAGGCTAAACGTTACAGGAGAAGGATCATTATACGAAGCCTAAGAGGAGGCTATTGTTATTGTTTCAGTTGAGTGACAAGTCTAGTATACTGATTTTAAAGAGAAAATCAGTTCTTATATAAGCAACACTGTACTCAGGGATTTGATTTGAGGATCAGGGATATTTCCTTTTCTTTGAGGAAACGGGAAATCCAAAGGATATTGAGACTGTCCGAGTCTGCGGGTTTCCTTCCTATTTAACGAAGGGGTCACTTGAGAATGTCTTTGAGACTCAAGGAAATTAGACTATCCATGTCTAGAGTTTCATCTTTTGTACTATGCTTTGAGAAACAGTAGTAGACTCTACGAAAGGACTGTTCTATGAAGATGACTAAATTTTGTTCCTATACCTCTAGGAGGTCGTCGGGACAATTTGTACGAAGCCCAAGAGGAGGCTGGAAGCATTTAAGAAGCCGACGGGTCCTTGTACTAAGCCCAAGAGAAGGCTATCATTCCCGAGGGAAGAGATCATTATACGAAGCCTAAGAGGAGGTTGTGAATACTTCTAAGAAGCCGTAGGGTCCTTGTACTAAGCCCAAGAGGAGGCGGGGTTGCTTTTAGGAAGCCTGTGGGTCCTTGTACGATGCCCAAGAGGAGGCCGATGCTTTTAAGAAGCCCGTGGGCCCCCAAACCCCGAGAAATTCAAGGCAATGCTATTCACCGAGAATAGATCAAAGTCAGGAAAGTTCGAGAATTTGGAAGAAACTTAAAGATGCTATTCACGGAGAATACATTCATCTCTGGGAGTAGAGTTTCTTGACAATTCCTAATGAGGACAGCCGAAGAGAAGACTGTATCTGGTGATCCTATTGGGGATCTAGTTGTCTATTTCTACGAATAAAAGAAACGGCGTCACCTAGTTCTAGACGTAGTTGCCGGGGAAACTCAAAATATCTATACTATTATTACACAGTCGATATGAGTTTATGAAAGAAGACTTACAGTGAAATAGCCCCACAATACAGTTATATGTATATGAAAGCGGTAAATGAAAGCAATAACCACTTACTCGATTGTAGAGCTTCCATGCTGTTTGGTTAGTTGTTCAATAAAGAAAGATTGAAAACAATAATATATTCAAAATCAAAGGAGAAAGTGCTTTGAAAAAGAAAGATTTGGGGCTTACAGCTCAAGGAGAGGCCCAGGGTTTTATCAGTGAGCGCACTGTTGAATTTGTACAGAGGGACTTATACAAGTGACTGTGGCCCAAGATGGTTTTCTGTACAAAGGGATAGGTCTTGCACTCTTTCAAGAGGCCCAAAAAGTTTAAAGAAAAAGAGTGGGGCTTATAACACGAGGGTAGGCCCAGATGATTTTTCTGTTTGAAATGGCGATCGCGCCGAGGTTTTCTTTTAACGCAGAGGGACTTATACAATAAGTGAGGCCCAAAAAGATTTTGGTTAAAAGGGATTAGGTCTTACACTCTAATAGAGGCCCAAAAAGGTTTTTTGAATGGGTCTTATAGCTCAAGGAGAGGCCCAAGGTTATTTTTTGAAAAGGCGACGATCGCGCCGTTTGTTTTTGACGGTATCGGGACTTATACAATGCACTGAGGCCCAAAAAATGATTTGTCAAAAAAGGATTGGGTCTTACACTCTATTAGAGGTCCAAAAAGTTTTGAAAATGATTTATGAGGGTTGAATTAATCCAAAAACCCTAATTTGTTTTCAAAAATGTATTTAATTGAATAAAAATTCAATTAAAATGATCAAAATTGTTTAACATGTGAAAAACAAATTGTGATTTTGGATTAATGCTTCAAAAATTAAGTATTGACCTACAAAATAATTAGAAAGCATTAAAAGTTGCAAAATCAATGTAGAAAAAATATTTAAAATGTCAAAAACAATTAAAATATTAATTCTTTGCAAAAATATCAATTATATGAAATAAATAATATTTTTGGGATTTTTTGATAAAATAAAATATTTTAACATTTTTGTGAATTATTAAAAAAAGAATCAACTCAAAATCATTAAAACTCAGAGAGAAATTAATTTTTGAATCAATTAAACAAAATCACAAAATTCAAATATTTGAATTATTCAAAAATGGCGCCAAGAACACACCAAGAACATGCGCGTGTTCTGGGTTTGGCTGATTTGCATTTTCTCCTCAATCTCACTGAATACTTGATTATATCATGCAATCCACATATCATTATGCTCGTCTCAACCTCACGATCATGTCTATAACACTTAATTTCATTTAAATTAAACATATAACAAGAAATCATGAAAAATCCTCAAGAACCCTAATTTCTGCATGAAGGCTAGGATTTTTGATACACGATTCAAACAATGCAATTAATTGAGGGAAAACATTCCATGCATGATTATGAACATATGGCCAAATTATTGTGCGAGGAAATATGCATAGATTGAGAGATGACCAAGTATGTGCTTACCTCTAGGCCGTGACAGCAAGTTCAATGTGATTTTTGATTTGGAGGTGTTACAGATGAGTGGTGATGATCTGAACAGCTTCCCTACACCCTATGGAGTGTGTTTGAATGGTTGGACTTGATTGAAATTGGCTGGATCACTTTGTGGTACCCCAGCTGCAACTTGATTGAAAATTTGAGCAACCAGCTGGTGATTTTGTGAAATTGGTGTTTCAGAATTGATCTAAGTGTTTGATCAGCTCATATGTGATGTATGTGAGGTGTGTGAGTGATTGGTTTGATTGGAATTGCTCTCAAACTCAAAACCCGATAGCTACCTTGCTAAGAAAGGCAGTTTTTCCAAGAGAAAGAGATTTTGAGGAAAGCATCTGTTAGATGGCTTTGGTGTACTCAAACTGATCACAATTGAGCTCTATTTATAGTAGAGCGAGTTTCTTTTGCAAGGAATAGTGAATGGCAGCTGGTAAGTATGTTTGGCCAATGTTGTCCAATGAAAATCCAAGTCTCCTCTAGCCATTGACTAGAGGTTAGGGCACAGAGCTTTGGTTCCCTTGGTCTTGGATAAGTCTTGACTGATTTCAGATAAGAATGGCTCAGTCCATGCCACCTTGATGCTTCCATTGAATGCTTCAATCCAAATTTGGAGTCTTGTCCCTATTTTGGCCATTCTAGGTTCAACATGCTATTTCTTGTTCCATGGACTTTGGAGGCTTGGCTAAGTGATTGTCCCCTTTAGATTCAATCCTCAGATGTGTCCAAGTGGATAGGAGCATTTGAATTTGGCTGATTTTGGCAAATCGAGCCAAAATGCAAAATCTGCCTTGCCTTTGACAGATTTCAGCAAGGCAACTTGACAATGTCATATCTCATGGTGTAAGTTGAATTTGGCAATGTTCTTGGCCATTTTGGAAAACCCTTACATGATACAACAACTATTTGAACAAGTTTGGTTTTGACCTCTTTTGATTCCAAGTGAAAAATCCCTCTACATTTGGCAAAAAGTGAAGCAAAATCTGACTTAGTGAAATTTTCACTAAGTGTTGGAACAAAGTGTGATTTCTTGATTTTGATCACTCCATAACTCAAAATCCTTAATGAATTGGACTTAGGTCTAGTTGAAGTTTTTGTAGAGGGTAATGAGGGCTACAAATCCATATTTGGATGAGAAAAAATGGCCATGTGGTTTAGGAGTTATGATCCTCCAAAGTTAGTGTATTAGTGGTACTTTTTCCATAACTTAGAAAAATTTCTAAGTTTTATGGTTACCCCTTTTTCAAGTTATCCAACATTCTTTGATTTTTCTTGATGAATGATGATTAAAATCATACATTAACATCATTTTAGGGTTAAAAATCCATTTTGGTGAAAAATCTCAAAAAGTCAAAGTTGACTTTTGTGCACAGTTGACTTTTTATCAGATGAATTCCAAATTGTACAATTCTTCAGGAAATCATGTCCTTGACCTAAATCAAACTTGATGGACATGTTCCATGGGTGTCATAGGGTATATTGGGGCATGTCCTAGGGTTTGGGAGCATGTCCTGGTCAAAAGTCAAAGTTACAGTTGACTTTCCTCGCGAAACCCTAATTGTGGTGCAGATGAAAATGAGACTTGTTGCTCAAGCCTCTTGGATTAATCCATTATTCCAAATGAATCAATATAGTTCATTAGAGACCCTAAAATCATGTCTTGAGGTCTTGGCTCTTGATTTGTCCCAAAAGTCAACTTAGGGGTGAATTAGGTCAAGAAACCCTAATTCCTGATTTTTGATGTGTGCATCCCCTGAGGTCAAATTGACTTGATGCTTGGGTTCATGAGGTTCCATGGAGTACATTAGGTTGTGTTTTGGATCTTTGGCTTATGCCCAGATGAAACTTCCCATCTAGAGGCCCTGGTCGACCAAAACCCTAATTTGGTGATACTGGCGATCTTGAGACTTGATCCACCTAGAAGGGAGCAGCCTTGTGCTTAATCCTTGAAGTGGGAGTCCTTTTGATCCATTGTGGATGTTTGAGAGGTTAGACAAGTTGAAGATCATGTCATTTCTTGATTGATCCTTTGTCTAAGGCTCTGAGAGGGCTTAAAACCCTAATTTTGATTGTAGTGAATGCTCAACAACCCTTGAGGCATTTGGTGAGGCATGACGGTTCATCCATATTGTGATGATGATTTGTACAATGATGGGAAATCTTAGTGGTCAAAATTTGGGGTATGACCGATGCCCCTATTTAATCTTCTTGGACCCGAAGGTGTGAATGACGAAGGTATTCGGGCATTCGGGGTGCAAGAGGATTAAATATCGGAATACCCGAAATTTTGATGGTGGTTATGAATGGTAGCGCACGCATTCATCTTATTTTGCTGAGCAATGATGCTTAGAAAAGGTAAACTTCCCCTCGATCCTGGTCTTCAGCCAAGGAACTAGTCTCAGTTTCTTTTGAGATAAACCTCCCCTCGATCCTGGTTTCCTACCAAGGAACTGGTCTTAGTTTTTGAAATAAACTTCCCCTCGATCCTGGTTTCCTACCAAGGAACTGGTCTTAGTTTCTTTTGAGATAAACCTCCCCTCGATCCTGGTTTCCTACCAAGGAACTGGTCTTAGTTTCTTTTGTCAACTTCTTTATTGACAAGGGACGCTATGCGTAGCGATTTTCCTCAAACTTCTCGCCGAATTTTCCTGGGGAAATGCCATTTGACGGAAAAAGGTCTGATGTCAGACTTGCTGGGGAACCCAGTCGTCTGAGTTGTAGAGTTGCACAAACTTTTCTATTTTGGAGATGCCATTTGTCGACTCTATCTAGAGAAAGTGAGTCTCTTGAGAGACTGTTTCCACTTGGGGATCTTACATCATACTTTTCTCGGGATCTTCCCAGAGAAATGCCATATGACGGGGTCCAATTTTGAGGTGCCGATGACCTTTTCATCAGCGGATTTTTTCGGAGAAATACCGATGTACTGCCGAACCCTTGCTTAAGAGGCTTTCTCTGGGGATTTTCTTTAATCCGGGAAAGCAAGGATATCATCTTCACTGGCGAAGAGTGACATCTATTGAAGGTTCTCTGGCTTTTCAGAGGTTCAAGTTATCAAAGTGGTCGAGTGCCGACTCTGATCTAAAGATACACTGGTGGCGAGATTGTTCAGACACAACATTTCCTGACGAGGAAAGAACTGACAACTCGATTGAGAGAACTTTTACCACTAGGGGATAAGACCGACTAGAGTGATAACGATGCAATATGAAATGTAAATGCAAATCAATAGTGCATGATGTATGTATGTATATGCTGACAAAACTGACGCGACACACAAACTAAAAGATGAACATGACTGGATACTCGGCCATCGCGGGGCATATAGAGATATCGCTAGTTCAAGATAACAATCCCACCTTGCTTAGGAGAGATAATCCCTGTGGGGAATACCGTTGATCGGACTTAGGAGGTAAGAACTCTGCTGTGGATGTCAGACGAAACAAGGTCTCTGACACAGTTGATCCCTTTATTCAGGCGTACTGGCCTAGAAGGAGTACTTTGATTCTGCACTTTGAGGTTCGAACACCTTTGGAGACGCGATTGATGTTCTTTCGATGTTTAACAGTCAAAAGAAATGCCATCTTTAATTTAAAAGCAGAAAAAGTTTTAACAAGTAAATTCATTTTGTTTCATATCAAGAATCGTTAATCATGTTAACAACGTCGTTCTGTAAAGCTAAAACAAATAAGAATTACAAACAAAAGCACAAGGGCTCAAATTTTATTGATAAGATGGAGATCAGCCAAACGCGTGATTCCAAAGAGTATTTACAAAGTTTAAAAACGGTAATTTACAGGGAAAAGGGCTACGTTGAAACATAACGACCACTATCCTTCTACCAACTTTGAATTCAGGGCATCCTGAGCTTCTGTCGAAGATGACCTTAACTGGAGTTTTCTTCCGATGATGTAACTACTGCTGCTGAGGGACTTGCCTCTGTTGAATATAGTTACTTGCCACTATCCCTAATTTTTGCCTGGATTGTACTATGATGTTTCCAATCCACCGGGATGATTTTTTTATTTATTTTGTCTCTAACTTTTGCCTGGACCGCCCTTTCGGGTTTTCAATCCACCGAGACTTTTTTTTTTTAGTTTAGGCAAAGTATTTCTTGACTACATCAACGTTCGTGGGGTAGGCAAATTCCTCTCCGTCCATGGTTGCAAGTCTCAAGGCGCCGCCTGAGAAAGCTTTCGTGACCACATAGGGGCCATCATAATTTGGGGTCCATTTGCCCCGAGAATCAGTGAGAAAAGATTGAATCTTTTTGAGCACGAGGTCTCCTTTCCTGAAGACACGAGGTCGGACCTTTTTGTCGAACGCCCTCTTCATTCTCTGTTGATACAACTGACCGTGGCATAGTGCCGTTATTCTCTTTTCTTCGATCAGATTCAGTTCGTCATATCGACTTTGACACGATTCAGCTTCGGTGAGCTTAGCTTCCATCAATACCCGGATTGATGGGATCTCTACTTCTATGGGGAGAACTGCCTCCATGCCATATACTAGAGAGAAAGGGGTTGCCCCTGCTGAAGTGCGGACAGATGTTCGATACCCGTGAAGAGCAAAGGGTAGCATCTCGTGCCAGTCTTTGTAGGTTACAACCATCTTTTGAACGATCTTCTTGATGTTCTTGTTAGCCGCTTCTACCACTCCGTTCATCTTGGGTCGGTAGGGAGATGAGTTATGGTGTTCGATCTTGAACTCAGCGCACAACTATTTCATCATCTTATTGTTCAAGTTAGATCCATTGTCAGTAATGATCTCGCTTGAGACACCATAACGGCAGATGATATTGTTTTTGATAAATCGGACCACCACTTGTCGGGTTACATTAGCGAATGACGCTGCTTCGACCCACTTGGTGAAGTAGTCAATGGCTACAAGGATGAACCGATGTCCGTTTGAAGCCTTAGGTTCAATCAAGCCAATCATGTCGATTCCCCATATGGAAAAAGGCCACGGGGAAGAAAGAACTTTGAGATGCGATGGCGGTACATGAATTTTGTCGGAGTATATCTGACACTTGTGACACCTCCTCATGTACTTGTAGCAGTCGGATTCCATGGTCAACCAGTAGTACCCTGCTCTCAGAATTTTTCTCGCCATTGTGTGTCCGTTGGCATGAGTGCCAAAGGATCCTTCATGAATTTCTTTCATAAGCATGTCTGCTTCTGGCCTGTCTACACATCAGAGCAAGACCATGTCAAAATTTCTCTTATAGAGAGTGTCACCGCTCAGGAAGAAGTTTCCAGCCAATCTTCTGAGGGTTTTCCTGTCTTTTCTGAGTGCCCCAGATGGGTACTCTTGTTTCTGAAGGAAGCATTTGATATCGTGATACCAAGGTTTGTCATCTATGACTGCTTCAATCGTGAAGACGTAAGCGGGCCGTTCAAGGCGCATTATGTCGATCTTAGGTATGTCATTCCATTGACCTACACTAATCATGGAAGAGATAGTGGCTAAAGCGTCAGCCATGTGATTCTCATCACGAGGGATCCGATGAAACTCAACTCTGTTGAAGAAGGGTAACAACCTTCTTGCATAGTCTTTGTAAGGAATCAGTCCTGATTGGTATGTGTTCCAATCTCCTTTTATCTGATTGATAACCAAAGCTGAGTCACCATATACGTCCAAGTTTTTGATCCTTAAATCAATCGCTTCCTCGAGACCCATGATACAAGCTTCGTATTCGGCCTCATTGTTCGTACATTTGAACGTAAGTCTAGTAGTGAAAGGAATGTGGATACCCTGAGGGGTAACAATGATTGCCCCAATTCCGTTTCCATAATGATTAACTGCTCCGTTAAAGATAAGTCCCCATTGGGAACCTGGTTTTGGCACTTCACTGGGTAGTGGTTCATCGCAATCTTTCATTTTTAAACACATGACATCTTTGTCTGGGAAGTCAAACCCGATTGATTCTTGATCGTCAATCGATTGATGAGCCAAATGACCGGCTAAAAAACTTCCCTTAACAGCTTTCTGAGCGTGATACTCTATGTCATATTCTGATAACAACATCTGCCAACGGGAAATCCTTCCCGTGAGAGCAGGTTTTCAAATACGTACTTGATTGGATCCATTTCGGAGACCAACCAAGTAGTATGACGAATCATGTATTGGCGAAGACGTTTGGCTGCCCAAGCTAAAGCGCAACAAGTTTTCTCAAGCATCGTGTACCGAGTCTCGCAGTCGGTGAATTTCTTGCTTAAATAGTATATGGCAGACTCTTTTCTTTTAGTTTCGTCTTGTTGGCCAAGTACACATCCCATTGAGTCCTCTAGGACTGTGAGGTAAATGATCAGTGGTCTTCCTTCCACTGGAGGTGATAGAATCGGAGGATTCAACAGATATTTCTTAATACTGTCGAAGGCAGTTTGGCAATCTTCTGACCAAACGCAATCCTGGTTCTTTTTCAGTAATTTGAAAATCGGCGCACATGTGGCGGTCATAAGGAATATGAATCTGGAGATGTATTTTAAACGTCCCAAGAATCCTCTGACTTATTTTTCAGTTTTCGGAGAAGGCATTTCTTGAATGGCCTTGACCTTGTCAGGATCAACCTCAATTCCTTTCTGGCTGACGATGAACCCTAGTAGTTTCCCAGAACGGACACTGAAGGTGCACTTGTTGGGATTCAAGCAGAGCTTGAATTTTCTTAAACGTTCGAACAATTTTGACAAATGTTCAACGTGCTCACTCTCTGTTTTTGATTTTTCAATCATATCATCGACATATACCTCGATTTCCTTATGTATCATGTCATGAAACAGAGTAGTCATGGCCCTTTGATAGGTTGCCCCGTCGTTCTTCAAACCGAATGACATTACCTTGTAACAAAAGGTACCCCATGGGGTAATGAACGAAGTTTTCTCCATGTCTTTCGGCGCCATTTTGATCTGGTTATAGCCCGAGAATCCATCCATGAAGGAGAATACTTTGAACTTTGCTGTGCTGTCAACCAACATGTCAATGTGTGGTAAAGGAAAGTCGTCCTTTGGACTTCCCTTGTTCAGATCCCTGTAATCAACACACATTCTGACCTTTCCGTCCTTTTTAGGAACGGGTACGATGTTGGCTTACCATTGAGGATATTCAGATGTAGCGAGGAAACCCGCGTCAATCTGCTTTTGTACCTCCTCTTTGATTTTAATTGCCATGTCCGGGTGAGTGCATCTCAACCTTTGCTTTACTGGCGGACATTCCGATATTAACGGTAAGTGATGTTCCATGATGTTGGTATCCAACCCTGGCATATCCTGATAGGACCAAGCGAATACATCGGGAAATTCTCTGAGAAGCTTTATCAAACCCTCTCTGGCAGTTGGACTGAGTAGTGCCCCAATCCTGATTTCTTTTCTCTCTTTTTTCGAACCCAAGTTTACCGTTTCCAACGGTTCTTTGTGAGGTTCAATGGACCTTTCCTCTTGTCTGAGTAGTCGAGAGATCTCTTCTGGAATTTTGTCGTCATTTTCTTCTTCAGCCTCGAATACCGGGAACTCAAAGTTGGGAGAAGGCATCGGATCGTATGTTTCAACTGGGTTTAAAACAAGCAATCTGCATGTCGTGATGATTCGTGTTTAGAAGAGATAGAGAAAATGCAAGTGTGTGCAGTGTATTTATTTTATTACTGCTTGTTTTTATTTGAACATGTTTTTTTTAGGATTACCATTTTCTGAAAAACAAAAAGAGAAAACAGCAATTAATGCGGAAATTACAGAATGACGTTATTTTATTAATGAACAAGTCGATCCTTGAAACTATAGCCCTATAAAACAAAACTCTGTCGCTTTGGGCAAAGCGAAGAGGGAAAATTTACAGAAAGCGAGCCCTATCAAAACATCCGTTTCACCTGGGCAGGGTGAAAGGTTAAAGATGGCAATTACTTTGACTGATGAACGACCTTCGGAACCTCGACAACAACCCATTGGCGGCGAACTCCTCGGTGAATCACAAAGTCTGGCACCTTCCTTGATTTGTCTTCAGAAATGACGCTGATTTCTGGTGGAGCGGGATCATTGGAATCTGTCTCCCAGGCAGAATTGTCGTAGGAGGATTCCTCAGTTGCATTTTGCATAGTATTTGTGCCTCTCAGGTACATCTCCCCATCCAGTTGCCTGGATATCCTCGAGCCTGATGCGAGAGCTTTCGGGAGAGGTGTACTTGACCACAAAGTCGAATTTTCCACTTGGTTGTCCCAGGGTGTCCCATATTTCTTTGGAACTGGAGGGGTCATCCCTCTCGATGACGTTGACCTCAGGGAAAGCATAGTTGATGAATTCAAGTCCTGCGAACGTTGCGAATTCATCTTCATGTTGAGTAGTTTCTGAATGACCTGAGTGTTGATCCCATGACATGGTGGGGACACAGGTATTCTGTTCAATGACGGTCAGCTGAGCTTCATTACTCGGCTGACTTTCTTGCCCCAAGTTTCCTGGGTAAGGTTGCCACATTGGCAGACCATCCATCGGGCCATAATAGGTATAGTCAAAATTGTCTTTCATCAGAGTGTCCTTCTCTAATGAATTTGGCGGAGCACGACATCCTTCCGGATCACAATCTCCGTATATCATTTCGACGTCTGATCTTGGTATAAATCTCGGACTTTCTGTAGGAAAGCAAAAAGGAGTAGGCACCTCTTCCTGAGACATATAACCGTCCTCGTTAAGGTAGGACTTCCACTCTTCATCTGTGTCAGAGGGATCTTCGTCATTGATAGCATGAACTGTCTGAGGCACTGGGTGAAGAAAACCTCCACTGTGGAAGAAGTTCTGAATGGGATGAAGACTTCCATCGCTGGCAGCTGTCTGGGTACAGGTTGCAGAAAAACCAAGACCCATCTTTGTTTTATTGTCAATGGGAATGACAAGCTGTCCCCATCCTGTCGTATCGGTACTCTCGACTGCTTTAATAGCATCTTTGTATGAGGAAATCGAGGTTCCTCCTTTGAACTGATTGTTCTCGCTTACCGACAGTGCTTGGAACTGAGTTCCAATAACCTCCTCGGGTTCTATACCAGTAGACGATGACAAGTTGCTTACAAGCAAGGCTTGTTCCCCACAAACCGTGATAAGTTGATCGTTTTGAACGAACTTTAGCTTTTGGTGGAGGGTCAAAGTAACCGCTCCAGCCTGATGTATCCAAGGTCTTCCTAATAAACAACTATACGTTGCCCGGATATCCATGACCTGGAAAGTGACTTGGAAAGTGTGAGGACCAATAGTTATGGGAAGATCAACTTCGTCGATAACCGTTTTTCTGGATCCCTCGAATGCTTTGACGACAACCTCGTTGACTCTCATCGGAGGTCCTTTGAATGATAATTACATCAAAGTGGACTTCGGTATAACATTCAGGGCTGACCCTGTGTCTACCAGTACGCTGGCTAAAGCATCGTCCTGGCAGTTAACTGTGATATTGAGCGCCATGTTATGACGACGACCCTCTTCAGGTAATTCTTCATCACTAAATCCCAAATTGTTGCAGGAAGTGATGTTAGAGACAATGCTATCGAACTGTCTGATTGTTACATCCTGTTCCACAAAGGCTTGCTCCAAGACTTTCTGTAGAGCCTCCCTGTGGGCTTCTGAACTGAGTAACAGTGATAACACCGAGATCTTTGAAGGAGTCTGTAACAGTTGATCGACAATGTTATATTCACTCCTTTGGATGAGCTTCAGTATCTCATCATTATTTTTCGAAAGGTCGGGATTACTGGATTGACCGACTGATAGATCGGGAGCTTCTGTCTGAAGTTCCTTTTCCCTGTTAACTTCCCCAACCCCTCGGTTGAAGATTCTACCACTCCGTGTTACTCGACTGATGCCTGCAATGTTCACAACAGAGGGTAATGGAATTTCCTTTCCATTTTTAATTATTGTTGCACCGTATTTGTAAGGGATCGCCTTAGCTGATTCATACGGTAGCGGTCCTGGTAGATAGATGACTACAGGAGCCTTCTGAATTTTCTGACCATCATAAGTAATCTCGATCCGTTCTCGGTTGGGAACTTTAGATTCGTCAAGTAGAGGGATAATGGCGAAAACATCCCTGGTCCTGTGATGACCAGAGATCGTGACAACATCCTCAACTTGCTCGGCAAGGTAGTTTGGCGTCCAGTCGATGGGTCCAGATCCCGGATATGGACGAATTTCTCCACGATCGACCTGACCCTGAAGAGCTTCTCTCACAAGGTAACACCCTTGGTTACTTTCCGAACAGACGCTACAACTGTCATAGTTGTGTGGTGGTACCTGGCCACGCCCACTTTGAATACAATGTAACCTTACTAGGTTAGCTCCCACTGATCGGACATCCTGACTCTGACGCCGAGTGGGGTTTCTATTACTGATACTAATCTGCTGAGTATCTTCATCCATGTAGATTGGCATCCACCAATGATTTAACAAGTGCTGAAGTGCCTCCTGGACAAGGGTACAACCTCTATCGTTTTCACAACCCGCTTTACAGCTTTGATAGTCATGTGATATTAAGAATCTGAGTCGGACCTGCTCAGCATATAACTCTACCAGGTTGGTATTCATTACGCGAATATCGAAGATCTGAACCATGTTGATTTGATAGGAGTTCCTATCACGGTAGTCTTGGATCCATCCAAGATCCATCTGACGCTGGAGGGCCTCTTGTATGAAAGAGCATCCCTGTTTGTTTACCGAGCAAACCAAACAAGAACCATAATCGTGTCGCGGCAGATTATGATACTGGCTTCGCCTTGAGTGCATCGCCACCAAGTTTACATTCATTGCACGGATGTCGTGGTTCTGAATGACGTTAGAATTCGTGTAGACCATGTTAACTCCACGAACTCGGTGCTCCTGGATCCATCCGAGATCCATTTGTTCCTGTAGAGCTGCTTGCACTACCGAACATCCTTGATTGTCTTTAGAGCAGATATCACACTGATGATAATTATGAGGTGGCACATGGCCATATCCACTCTGTCTATAATGCATCTTAACCAGATTGGTTTTCAACAAGAGTACATAGTAAACTTGATAGACATTGTTAGTCTCTCCTTCTGTCAAATTGACTGCAGCCTTCTCATGTTGAGGTAGCGGATTCGTGAGAACATTAAGATTTGTATCCTTGAAGGATAAGACCCTGCTCCTAACAAGTTTTTGCACGTCGCACTTGAAATTGAAACAAGTCTCTATGTTATGCCCTAATCCTCCTTGATGATAAGGGCATGTTTGATTCACCTTAAACCAAAAAGGCGGATTTTCCGGTACTGTAAGAGGAGATTTAGTCTGAATGTGCCCCTTAGCCAGTAATAATGGAAACAACTCTGTGTACGTTACGGGTATAGGATCAAATCCTGGTGGCCGTGTTGTACGGTTGTTGTTATATGGAGGACGAGCCTGCTGAAGAGGCTATTGTGTCCTTTGCTGGTCAGGTTGGCTCTGCGTAATCTGAGGTTGATACGTAGGAATAGACGCAGGGTCGATAGCAGGAGTCACAGCTGCTACCGGTTGATAACGTCGTCTTTGCTTTCCGAGAGAGATATTCCCAATATCTTGCTCTTTTTTCTTAGGGAGAGCACTACCGTATTTTTTAGTACCGCTCGTCGATCCAGTGTCTTTTACCAAACGTCCTTCTCGGACGGCTTCCTCAAGACGTACGCCCATGCCGACCATTTCGGTGAAATCACTGGGCGCACTGGCAACCATTCGGTCATAGTAAAATGAGCTTAAGGTCTTTAAGAAGATCTTTGTCATCTCTTTTTCCTCAAGAGGTGGACAAATTTGAGCGGCAATTTCACGCCACCTTTGAGCGTACTCCTTAAAGGTTTCCTTGTCCTTTTGCGACATCGATCTGAGTTGATCTCTGTCGGGTGCCATGTCCAAATTGAATTTGTATTGTTGGACGAAGGCAGTACCAAGATCTCTGAAAGTGCTGATCGTAGCACGGTTTAAACCCATGTACCATTTTAATGCGGCACCGGTTAAACTATCCTGAAAGTAATGAATCAGTAGGTCCTAATTCTCTGTCTGAGCTGACATCCGCCGAGCGTACATCACCAGATGGCTTTGAGGACAAGAGTTACCCTTATATTTTTCAAAGTCGGGCACTTGGAACTTGTGCGGGACTTTCACATTTGGGACCAAGCAGAGATCTGCGGCGTCCTTTCCAAATAAATCCTGACCGCGAATCGCCTGCAGTTCCTTCTGCATTTCCAAGAACTGTTCCTGGAATTCATCCATTCGGTCAAACATATTTCCTTTTTACCAGCAGGTATTGGTGGAATCTGTCCTTCCGGGACAGTGTGCACCACAGGGGGTGGTACCGTGACTACGACAGTGAGTCTTGGCATTTCCCAAAGTTTGTAACCTTCAGGAGTCTTCAGTATGCCCCTGGCATCTTCGCTTTCCCGAAGTTTGTAACCTTTTGTCCCAGCGGCTTCTGTTGTGATTCCATGATCTTCAGTGATCGGCGGAACATATCCTTCCGGGATATAGTTAACAGGCATGCCCCAAGGACGATCTTTCGGTATCTGATACCTAGGATCATACCTCTCCACTATGGGCGTTGAGGTGATCTTTGAGATCACAGTTCTTTGTAGCTGAGCTTCTGCCATGGCTTGCATGTCGTTACGAAGCTTTCTCATATCCTCTCTCAGAGCGTCGATCTCTTCTTTCAACTCTCTGTTTTCTTCCTCAAGATCATCCATCCTTTTCTGACGATTGGCCCGAGTATTATACGAATGAGACATTTTGACTCTAGAATCGAGACACAAACATGAGATTCGCAGGGAAGAAGAATACGCGATGTGAGAATGATAAATGCAATGATTATATTAGTTTCTTTTTGGTTTAATCAAAATAAACTTCGACAATTAGATTGCAAATATCAAACGGTGGGGAAACCCCTTTTTATTGAAATTCAAAAGATTACAGAAATGGAAATACAGTAGATTACAAAGTGCAGAAATAGAAACCTAAACTAATGGGTCCTGAGTCCTCTCTGAAGAGAAATCAGGTGCTGATTCTGGTATCTTCCTTTTCTTTGACCGGGGCTCTTAGGCCGTTGTCGGGTTGTCATTCCTTTGCCAAGTGAAAGGAGCGAGCAAATTCCTTTGGTCATCTTGATTATCTACAGCATGTTGCTCCAAAATTTTAATCAGAGCATCTTTTTCCTTCAGTAATTGTTGTATTTTGATGCACTCTATGTCGAGGGTGTGGTACTTATTCTTCCAAGACCTTCTCTCCTTCTGAATTTTGTTGAGAGTAACCTGAAGCTTTTCAGTTTCCGTCATGAAGTACATGACAGATTCCCTCGGCAGAAGAATTCCGTAACGAGGATAAGGAATTTTTCGCTTTAGAGCACTAGTTTGTACCCAATGGAGATAAGGCTCCACCGAGACACAGTCCGATTTTCCTAGAGACTCTCGTCCTTTCTTATGAACATGCTTCCAAGCGTGCACTATTTCCATCTTTAGTGCTCTGTCATTTTCTCCTTCTTTGAAGAAAAGACCTTCCAGATGAACACCCAGTGGGACGTGTCTCATCGGGTATCCAAATTGACGGCGAACCAATACCGGATGGCAGTTGATTCCTCCTTTAGTTCTTATGAGGGGTACGTTGGGGAAGTTTCCACAACGGTCAATGATCCTGATTCCCTCATAAATCCTATTACACCAATCTATATCAGAGTTGGTAAGAGACATGATCTTCTGCGACCAACGTAAGGCACTCTTGCAATCCCAAAAAGCAGTAGACTTGGGCAAGTGAGAGATAAACCATTTGTAAAGCAGAGGTACACAACATGTGATCTCCCCTCCGCTGTACAGATTTCCCAAGTGTACAGAATAATACGCATCTGCAAGCAAAGTCGGCACAGGATTTCCAATGAGAAAAACCTTAATGGAGTTAATATCGACGAAGTTATTAATGTTGGGAAACAAAAATAACCCGTAGGTGAGCAGGACAAAGATGCTTTCAAAAGCAGTCACGTTTCCTATGCTGGCAAAATACAGGGCCTTCTTTGTCAAGAACTAGGCTGGCAAACCTTGGATGCCACCCTTGGTGGTTAGGTGAGTCCTAACTTCAGATTCGTCCGAATAAATTGCTCTTGCAATAGTCTGATTCTTTGGAATTTCTTCCAGTCCAGAAAATAGAGCTCGATCTGTAATGTGTAGATCGATCAGGTGAGAATACTCCTCCAGCGTTGGTGCGAGCTGGTAATCCGGGAATGTGAAACAGTGATAAACTAGATCATAAAACTGAATGAGCGCATCCATGATTCCCTCAATCACATGGACTCTTAACAGTGGTAGCAAACCTCAGTGCTTGGCTCTGAAAGCCTCTGGGTTAGTGATCATCCTCGCTAACCTTCTCAAATCATCTAGTTTTGGAACCTTGAAGGTATACTGGTGAGTTCTCCTTCTACCGAAATCCATTAGTGCAATCCTTTTCTCTGATATTTGCAATCACAGTCTTAGTTTATTTTGAAAAAAATAGAGAGACTAGAAGAGAAGAATTTTTTGAATGTTTTAATGTTTTTTAAATGAATACATGAATGCAGCACACAAAAACATAGAAAAAACATGGGGTCAAAGGGTCGTTGTCATGAAGTCAAGGCTCTACCCATCCCCAAAGGTTTATACTAGGGTGATTTTTGTACCTGTACTCATTATCATCAGCTCCTCCCAGGAAAGCAAAACAACAAGCGGATCGCCAGCGAGTTGTAGAGCAATCTTAGAGTAAGTGCCATTCACCGAGAATAGATCACCAGCCTCAAATGAGGGTAGTATCGCGTGACAACTATTCCCGATAGTTTCCGCACTACGAAAGGGTTTGCCTCCTCAGCTTCTTAGACTTAACAACCGGCCCATTGTCTATGTGAGAGAATGGGTTGCGTTGGTCAGCCTCCACTGAGGTTAATGGTCGACCCCGTCGCCATCACTTATCTTAAGTGTATACTCATTCTTTCCACATACGGCATCACCCGCATTCCCATTAGCAGAAATATAAACATGTATAGCAATTAGGAAAAGTAGTATATATATTTGTCCTAAACATCCTAGACCTTTAAAGCTATGAATCCTAAGTTCCTGACAGAAAATGGGTTCCCCGGCGGAAGCCCCAATCTGTGGTAGTCACACAAGAGGTGAAAAGGAAAATCGTGCCTAGATCTAACTTTGAAATGCCCCACGGTGGACGCCATTTTTCTGTAGCAAGCGATTTTGGACGCGGTTCTTAAGCGCTGGTCGCTCTCTGCGGTTGAGCTTAAAACTACAGGTCGATTCATTTTTTATTCTATTGTGAGCTGAATAAGGAAGGGAAATAGATGTCTCCAATTAACCCTGCTTGCATACTGAGTTTAAACAGCGGTCTGTTAGGGTACGAATGCTATCAATGTGGGGGGGCCTTTGTACTGGTTATTTGTATTTTCGCCAATACTATTTTTTATCTAGACAGAAGGTTTCTGGCGGGGAACAAGGATTAGGATGTTAGGACTGATGCTTTTTGAATTACTGCTTTTGATATGGGATTTTGGGTTCTTGTTTAGTGTGCTCGCTAAGGTTTTTCTTTCAATCTTATGCCTACGTATTCCCGTTTATCCAAAACAGGGAAATCAGAGCTTTCGTAGTTCCTCCTATTCTATGGGAGGAAATGGTTGTTTTTGGTGTCTTGTTCAAAGCCCAAGACGTGAAGCGAAAAGGTGGTTTGTATCTTGTTCAAAGCCCAAGATGTGAAGCTGAAAAGTCTATTTGTATCTTATTTAAAGCCCAAGATGTGAAGCTAAAAGGGTGTTGATTTAGAGAGAATTTGTCATCTATAAAGAGGGGGTTGTATGTCACAACTGTTGGGTGACTGGCTATAAAGGGAAGATTACTTTAACCGGGATACGCGGATCCTAGCAATGCCATAATTTCCTTTATAGGGTATTTCAACCCGAAGGAGAAGACTTTAACTCAGTTTAGAGCAATGCCATATTTCCTTAGGAATTTCTCATACTAAAAGAGGGACAGTGGCATGAATGTTGATGATCCAGAGGCTTGCCGCTTAGAGCGATTAGATGAAGGGGAAGGAGTTGTTGATGTTTGTGTACTGTGAACGAGGCACAGCTTTTATGCTAAAGGGTTGATTGGGTCAACCAGTGGTTTTCTTATACAAAGCCTAAGAGGAGGCTAATATGTGACTCGTACAAAGCCCGAGAGAGAGGCTAAAAGGTTTTGACTCAATGAGGGAGTCTTTTGGTATCTCGTATAAAGCCCGAGATGGAGGCTATTGTTTATTTGGCTCAATAAGAACCTTTTTGTATCTCGTATAAAGCCCGAGATGGAGGCGAAAGGGGTGATTGACTCAACGAGGGAGTCTCTTATGTGTCTCCTACAAAGCCCGAGAGAGAGGCTAAACGTTACAGGAGAAGGATCATTATACGAAGCCTAAGAGGAGGCTATTGTTACTGTTTCAGTTGAGTGACAGGTCTAGTATACTGATTTTAAAGAGAAAATCAGTTCTTATATGAGCAACACTATACTCAGGGATTTGATTTGAGGATCAGGGATATTTCCTTTTCTTTGAGGAAACGGGAAATCCAAAGGATATTGAGACTGTCCGAGTCTGCGGGTTTCCTTCCTATTTAACGAAGGGGTCACTTGAGAATGTCTTTGAGACTCAAGGAAATTAGACTGTCCATGTCTAGAGTTTCATCTTTTGTACTATGCTTTGAGAAACAGTAGTAGACTCTACGAAAGGACTGTTCTATGAAGATGACTAAGTTTTGTTCCTATACCTCTAGGAGGTCGTCGGGATAATTTGTACGAAGCCCAAGAGGAGGCTGGAAGCTTTTAAGAAGCCGACGGGTCCTTGTACTAAGCCCAAGAGAAGGCTATCATTCCTGGGGGAAGAGATTATTATACGAAGCCTAAGAGGAGGCTGTGAATACTTCTACGAAGCCGTAGGGTCCTTGTACTAAGCCCAAGAGGAGGCGGGGTTGCTTTTAGGAAGCCTGTGGGTCCTTGTACGATGCCCAAGAGGAGGCCGATGCTTTTAAGAAGCCCGTGGGTCCCCAAACCCCGAGAAATTCAAGGCAATGCTATTCACCGAGAATAGATCAAAGTCAGGAAAGTTTGAGAATTTGGAAGAAACTCAAAGATGCTATTCACGGAGAATACATTCATCTCTGGGAGTAGAGTTTCTTGACAATTCCTAATGAGGACAGCCGAAGAGAAGACTGTATCTGGTGATCCTATTGGGGATCTAGTTGTCTATTTCTACGAATAAACGAAACGGCGTCACCTAGTTCTAGACGCAGTTGTCGGGGAAACTCGAAATATCTATACCATTATTACACAGTCGATATGAGTTTATGAAAGAAGACTTACAGTGAAACAGCCCCACAATACAGTTATATGTATATGAAAGCGGTAAATGAAAGCAATAACCACTTACTCGGTTGTAGAGCTTCCATGCTGTTTGGTTAGTTGTTCAACAAAGAAAGATTGAAAACAACAATATATTCAAAATCAAAGGAGAAAGTGCTTTGAAAAAGAAAGATTTGGGGCTTACAGCTCAAGGAGAGGCCCAGGGTTTTATCAGTGAGCGCACTGTTGAATTTGTACAGAGGGACTTATACAAGTGACTGTGGCCCAAGATAGTTTTCTATACAAAGGGATGGATCTTACACTCTTTTAAGAGGCCCAAAAAGTTTAAAGAAAAAGAGTGGGGCTTATAACACGTGGGTAGGCCCAGATGATTTTTCCGTTTGAAATGGCGATCGCGCCGAGGTTTTCTTTTAACGCAGAGGGACTTATACAATAAGTGAGGCCCAAAAAGATTTTGGTTAAAAGGGATTGGGTCTTACACTCTAATAGAGGCCCAAAAAGGTTTTTTGAATGGGTCTTATAGCTCAAGGAGAGGCCCAAGGTTATTTTTTGAAAAGGCGACGATCGCGCCGTTTGTTTTTGACGGTATCGGGACTTATACAATGCACTGAGGCCCAAAAAATGATTTGTCAAAAAAGGATTGGGTCTTACACTCTATTAGAGGCCCAAAAAGTTTTGAAAATGATTTATGAGGGTTGAATTAATCCAAAAACCCTAATTTGTATTCAAAAATGTATTTAATTGAATAAAAATTCAATTAAAATGATCAAAATTGTTTAACATGTGAAAAACAAATTGTGATTTTGGATTAATGCTTCAAAAATTAAGTATTGACCTACAAAATAATTAGAAAGCATTAAAAGTTGCAAAATCAATGTAGAAAAAATATTTAAAA
Organism: Lathyrus tuberosus; assembly: GCA_022829125.1. Classification (NCBI taxonomy): domain Eukaryota; kingdom Viridiplantae; phylum Streptophyta; class Magnoliopsida; order Fabales; family Fabaceae; genus Lathyrus; species Lathyrus tuberosus. The sequence continues at coordinate 5,587,260 of JALAZF010000345.1, read as the reverse complement.
TGTCAAAAACAATTAAAATATTAATTCTTTGCAAAAATATCAATTATATGAAATAAATAATATTTTTGGGATTTTTTGATAAAATAAAATATTTTAACATTTTTGTGAATTATTAAAAAAAGAATAAACTCAAAATCATTAAAACTCAGAGAGAAATTAATTTTTGAATCAATTAAACAAAATCACAAAATTCAAATATTTGAATTATTCAAAAATGGCGCCAAGAACACACCAAGAACACGCGCGTGTTCTTTGTTTGGCTGGTTTGCATTTTCTCCTCAATCTCACTGAATACTTGATTATATCATGCTATCCACATATCATTATGCTCGTCTCAACCTCACGATCATGTCTATAACACTTAATTTCATTTAAATTAAACATATAACAAGAAATCATGAAAAATTCTCAAGAACCCTAATTTCTGCATGAAGGCTAGGATTTTTGATACACGATTCAAACAATGCAATTAATTGAGGGAAAACATTCCATGCATGATTATGAACATATGGTCAAATTATTGTGCGAGGAAATATGCATAGATTGAGAGATGACCAAGTATGTGCTTACCTCTAGGCCGTGACAGCAAGTGCAATGTGATTTTTGATTTGGAGGTGTTACAGATGAGTGGTGATGATCTGAACAACTTCCCTACACCCTATGGAGTGTGTTTGAATGGTTGGACTTGATTGAATTTGGCTGGATCACTTTGTGGTACCCCAGCTGCAACTTGATTGAAAATTTGAGCAACCAGCTGGTGATTTTGTGAAATTGGTGTTTTAGAAGTGATCTAAGTGTTTGATAAGCTCATATGTGATGTATGTGAGGTGTGTGAGTGATTGGTTTGATTGGAATTGCTCTCAAACTCAAAACCCGATAGCTACCTTGCTAAGAAAGGCATTTTTGCCAAGAGAAAGAGATTTTGAGGAAAGCATCTGTTAGATGGCTTTGGTGTACTCAAACTGATCACAATTGAGCTCTATTTATAGTAGAGCAAGTTTGTTTTGCAAGGAATAGTGAATGGCAGCTGGTAAGTAGGTTTGGCCAATGTTGTCCAATGAAAATCCAAGTCTCCTCTAGCCATTGACTAGAGGTTAGGGCACAGAGCTTTGGTTCCCTTGGTCTTGGATAAGTCTTGACTGATTTCAGATGAGAATGGCTCAGTCCATGCCACCTTGATGCTTCCATTGAATGCTTCAATCCAAATTTGGAGTCTTGTCCCTATTTTGGCCATTCTAGGTTCAACATGCTATTTCTTGTTCCATGGACTTTGGAGGCTTGGCTCAGTGATTGTCCCCTTTAGATTCAATCCTCAGATGTGTCCAAGTGGATAGGAGCATTTGAATTTGGCTGATTTTGGAAAATCGAGCCAAAATGCAAAATCTGCCTTGCCTTTGACAGATTTTAGCAAGGCAACTTGACAATGTCATATCTCATGGTGTAAGTTGAATTTGGCAATGTTCTTGGCCATTTTGGAAAGCCCTTACATGATACAACAACTGTTTGAACAAGTTTGGTTTTGATCTCTTTTGATTCCAAGTGAAAAATCCCTCTACATTTGGCAAAAAGTGAAGCAAAATCTGACTTAGTGAAATTTTCACTAAGTGTTGGAACAAAGTGTGATTTCTTGATTTTGATCACTCCATAACTCAAAATCCTTAATGCATTGGACTTAGGTATAGTTGAAGTTTTTGTAGAGGGTAATGAGGGCTAAAAATCCATCTTTGGATGAGAAAAAATGGCCATGTGGTTTAGGAGTTATGATCCTCCAAAGTTAGTGTCTTAGTGGTACTTTTTCCATAACTTAGAAAAATTTCTAAATTTTATGGTTACCCCTTTTTCAAGTTATCCAACATTCTTTGATTTTTCTTGATGAATGATGATTAAAATCATACATTAACATCATTTTAGGGTTAAAAATCCATTTTGGTGAAAAATCTCAAAAAGTCAAAGTTGACTTTTGTGCACAGTTGACTTTTTATTAGATGAATTCCAAATTGTACAATTCTTCAGGAAATCATGTCCTTGATCTAAATCAAACTTGATGGACATGTTCCATGGGTGTCATAGGGTATATTGGGGCATGTCCTAGGGTTTGGGAGCATGTCCTGGTCAAAAGTCAAAGTTACAGTTGACTTTCCTCGCGAAACCTTAATTGTGGTGCAGATGAAAATGAGACCTGTTGCTCAAGCCTCTTGGATTAATCCATTGTTCCAAATGGATCAATATAGTTCATTAGAGACCCTCAAATCATGTCTTGAGGTCTTGGCTCTTGATTTGTCCCAAAAGTCAACTTAGGGGTGAATTAGGTCAAGAAATCCTAATTCCTGATTTTTGATGTGTGCATCCCCTGAGGTCAAATTAACTTGATGCTTGGGTTCATGAGGTTCCATGGAGTACATTAGGTTGTGTTTTGGATCTTTGGCTTATGCCCAGATGAAACTTCCCATCTAGAGGCCTTGGTCGACCAAAACCCTAATTTGGTGATACTGGCGATCTTGAGACTTGATCCACCTAGAAGGGAGCAGCCTTGTGCTTAATCCTTGAAGTGGGAGTCCTTTTGATCCATTGTGGATGTTTGAGAGGTTAGACAAGTTGAAGATCATGTCATTTCTTGATTGATCCTTTGTCTAAGGCTCTGAGAGGGCTTAAAACCCTAATTTTGATTGTCGTGAATGCTCAACAACCCTTGAGGCATTTGGTGAGGCATGATGGTTCATCCATATTGTGATGATGATTTGCACAATGATGGGAAATCTTAGTGGTCAAAATTTGGGGTATGACAGGTTTCCAGATAGGTAAGTCATCCATTGGATTATAATAGTCATAGTCAAAGTTATTTTTCATCAGAGTGTCCTCCTCTAATGAGTTGGGTGGAGCACGGCATCCTTCCGGATCACAATCTCCGTATATCATCTTGACATCTGATCTCGGTATATATCTCAGACTCTGCGTGAGATAGCAAAATGGTGTATGCGTTTCTTTCTGAGACATATAACCGTCCTGGTTGAGATAGGACTTCCATTCTTCATCTGTATCAGAGGAGTCACCCTCATTGATGGTATGTACTTCTTGAGACACTGGGTGAAGGAAACCTCCACTGTGGAAGAAGTCCTGAATAGGATGAAAACTTTTATCCTTCTTGACAGTCTGGGTACAGGTTGAAGAAAAACCAAGACCTTTCTTTGTCTTGTTATCAACAGGAATGACAAGCTGTCCCCATCCTTTTGCGTTGTTACTCTCAATCATTTTGAGAGCGTTTTTGTATGAGGAAATCGATGTTCCTTTTTCTGACTGATTCTCATTGCTTACCGAGAGTGCTTGAAATTGAGTTCCAACGACCTCCTCTGGTTCTACACAGGAAAATGATGATTAGTTGCTCACGATCAAGGCCTGCTCTCCACAGACTGTGACTAGCTTGTCATTCTTGACGAACTTCAGCTTCTGGTGAAGTGTCGAAGTGACTGCCTCAGCCTCGTGTATCCAAGGTCTTCCTAATAAACAACTGTATGCTGCCCGGATGTCCATGACCAAGAAAGTGACTTGGAAAGTGTGAGGACCGATAGTTATGGGAAGGTCGACTTCTCTGATAACAGTTTTTCTAGATCCGTCAAAGGATTTGACGATGACCTCACTGCCTCTCATCAGAGATCCTTGAAATGACAGTCGCATCAGAGTAAATTTTGGCATAACATTCAGAGCTGATCCGGTATCTACCAGTACGCTGGCTAAAGCATCGTCCTGGCAGTTGACTGTAATGTTAAGCGCCATGTTGTGATTTTTGCCTTCTTCTAGCAGTTCTTCATCACTAAATCCTAAGTTGTTGCAGGAAGTGATGTTGGAGATGATGTGGTCGAATTGTCTTATCGTCACATCTTATCCCCCAAAGGCTTGCTCTAAGACTTTTTGTAGAGCTTCCCTGTGAGCTCCGGAACTGAGCAAAAGAGATAGGATAGAGATTCTCGAAGGAGTTTGCAACAATTGGTCTACAATGTTGTACTCGCTTTTCTGGATGAGCTTCAGCATCTCATCATTGTTATTTGAAAGGTCGGGATTACTGGATTGACCGACTGGTTGATTTGGAACTTCTGTTTGAGGCTCCTTTTCTCTGGTGGGTTCTCCAACTCCTCTGTTGAAGATCCGGCCGCTCTGTCTTACTCGACTGATGTCTGCAATGTTTACCAAGGAGGGTTATGGAGTTTCCTTTCCATTCTCGATTGTTGTTGCACCGTATTTATAAGGGATAACCTTATCTGATTTGTACAGTATTGGTCTTGAGAGATAGATAACCACATGATCCTTTTGATTTTTCTAACCATCGTAGTCGGCCTCAATTGGTTCGAGGTTGAGAATCTTTCTACTATCAAGAGGAACTCTTGATTCATGGAGTAGAGGGATTATGGTGCATACGTCTTTGGTCCTTTCATGATTAAAGATTAAGACAACATCTTTTCCTTGATCAGGAAAATAGTTGGGTATCCCGTGGGTTGACCCAGAACTTGAACATGGTCGGATCTCTTTCCCGTCCAACAGATTTTGAAGAGCTGCCCGTACGAGGTAGCATCCTTGGTTGTTCTCTGAGCAAACTCTACAGCGCTCATAGTTGTGTGGTGGCACCCGACCACGTCCGTTTTGTATGCAGTACAACTTCACTAGATCTGTTTCCATCGAGCGAACATCCTGACTTTGATGCCTAGTAGGATTCCCGTTAGTCATACTAACTTGTTGTGTGTCTTCATCTAAGTAGATCGGAAGCCACCAGTGGTTCAACAGGTGTAGAAGTGTTCTTTGGACAAGTGTACATCCTTGGTCGTCTTCACGACACACTTTACAGTTCTGATAATCATGTGAAGCCAGAAAACTGAGCCTGACCTTCTTAGCGTGTAATTTTACCAGGATGGTATTCATCAGGCGAATATTAAAGATTTGAATCATATTAACTTGATAATGACTTCTATCACGGTAGTCCTGAATCCATCCGAGATCCATCTGATGCTGGAGGGCCTCTTGTACAAAAGAGCATCCCTGATTGTTTATTGAGTAGATCGGACAGGAATTGTAATCGTGTCGTGGCAGATCATGGTATTGACTTTTCCTAGAGTGCATTGCCACCAAGTTGACATTCATTTCCAGAATGTTGTGGTTCTGGAAAATGTCAGGATTTGCGTGAGCCATATTTACCTCACGGATTCGGTGATCTTGGATCCATCCGAGATCCATCTGTTCTTGTAGAGCTGATTGCACTACGGAACATCCTTGATTATTCTTTGAGCAGATATCACACTGGTGATAATTGTGAGGCGGTACATGACCGTACCCGCTCTATCTACAATGCATCCTGACCAGATTGGTTCCTAATAGGAGTACATCGTGAATTTGATAGCTGTGGTTAGATTCTCCCTCTATCAAATTTACTGCAACCTTCTCGTGTTGAGGCAACAGGTTCGTCTGAACATTTGGATTTGTATCCTTGAAGGATAAGACCCCGTTCCTGACAAGCTTCTGCACATCGGATTTGAAGCTGAGATAGTTTTCTATGTTATGCCCCGGTCCTCCTTGATGGTAAGGGCAAGTTTGATTTACTTTGAACAAAAAAAGAGAATTTTCCAGTATTGTAAGAGGAGACCTGGTTTGGACGTGCCCCTTGACCAGTAGTAGTGGAAATAGTTCTGTAAGAGGAGTCTGCTGAAGAGGCTGTTGTGTCCTTTGGTGATACTTTTGTTGATTCGGTTGGCTCTGAGCAACCTATGGTTAATACGTTGAAACAGGCGTAGGGTTGATAGCAGGAGTTACTGCTGCTACCGATTGATACCTTCACCTTTGCTTTCTGAGAGAGATATTACCAATATCCTGCTCTTTTTTGTTAGGGAAAGTACTACCGTATCTTTTGGTACTGGTTGATGGTCATGTATCTTTGGCCAGACGTTCTTCTCTGACTGGTTCTTCAAGGCTTACTCCCATGTTCACCATTTCGCTGAAGTCGCTGGGCGCACTGGCGACCATTCGATTGTAATAGAATGAGCTCAAGGTTTTCAAAAAGATCTTTGTCATCTCTTTTTCCTCAAGAGGAAGACAGATCTGGGCGGCAATTTCACTCCATCTCTGAGCATATTCCTTAAAGGTTTCCTTGTCCTTTTGCGACATTGCTCTAAGTTAATCTCTGTCTGGTGCCATGTCCAGGTTGTATTTATATTGCTGAACGAAGGCAGCACCAAGATCTCTGAAAGTGACGATCTTGGTGCGGTTTAAACCTATGTACCATTTGAGTGCGGCACCTATTAAACTGTCTTGGAAATAATGGATAAGTAGCTGTTGATTCTCTGTCTGAGTTGACATCTTTCGAGCGTACATCACCAAATGACTTTGAGGGAAAGAGTTGCCCTTGTATTTTTCAAAGTCAAGTACCTTGAATTTGTACGGGATTTTCACATTAGGGACCAAACAAAGGTCTGCGGCATCCTTTCCGAATAAATCCTGACCGCAAATGGCATGCAGTTCCTTCTGCATCTACAGGAATTATTCCTGGAACTCATTCATTATGTCGTACATATCTTTATTTCCACCAGAGATTATTTGTGGAATCTGTCCTTCCGGGACAGTGTGTACCACGGGTTGTGGTATAGTCATTACGGCGGTGACTCTTGGTGCATCCCTATCCCGAAGTTGTAACCTTCAGGAGTTGCTGTCATGACTCTTGCATCTTCGCCTTCATGAAGTTTGTAACCTTCAGGCCCAGCGGTTCCTGCTGTAGTTTCCAGGTCTTCCGTGACTGGCAAAATATATCCTTCAGGGATAAAGTTGATAGGCATGCCCCAGGGACGATATTTAGGCATGTTGTACCAAGGATCATACGTTTCCACTATGGGTGTAGATGTGATCTCCGAGATCACAGTCTTTTGTTGTTGTCTCTGAGGTGTTGCCAGAGATTGCATGTCACTGTGAAGTTTTCTCAAATCTTCCTTCAGAGCGTCGATTTCTTCTCTCAACTCTCCGTTCTCTTCCTCGAGATCGTCCATTTTCTTATGTCGATTGGCCCGAGTATTGTACGAATGAGACAGTTTGACTCTAGAATTGTGACACATACGTGAGATTCGAAGGTAAGAAGAATGTGTTATATGAGAATGATGAATGATATGCAATGATTATATTAATTTTTGTTTGATAAAAAAGAAACTTCAACAAATAGATTGTAAATATCATACAGTGGGGAGACCCCGTTTTATTGAATTTGAAAGATTGCAGAAAGGGAAATACAGTATTTTACAAAGTGATGTAAAAGGAAAAGTCTAAACTTATGGATCCTGAGTTCTATCTGAGGAGAGTTTAGGTACTGGTTCTGGTATTTTCCTTTTCTTTGACCGGGGCTCTTGAGCCGTTGTCGGGTTGTCAGTCCTTTGCCAAGTGAAAGGAGCGAGCAAATTTCTTCGGTCTTCTTGACTTTCTGCGACGTGTCGCTCTAATATCTTAATCAAAGCGTCCTTTTATTTTAACAGTTGCTGAATTTTGGTACACTCCACATTGAGAATATGGTATTTGTTCTTCCAAGATTTCTTTTCCCTTTGAACTTTGCTGAGAGTGACCTAGAGTTTTTCCGCATCAGACATAAAATAAAGGACAAATTCCTTTAGCGGAAGAACTTCTTGATGAGGGTAAGGCAACCTTAGCTTGAGGGATCTAGTTTGTACCTAGTGGAGATAAGGTTCCACAGAGACACAGTCTGGTTTTCCTAGAGACTATCTTCCTTTCCTGTGAACATGTTTCCAGGCATGCACTATTTCTGTCTTTAGTGCCCTATCATTTTCTCCTTCCTTGAAGAAAAGACCTTCCAGGTGAACATTTTGTGGGATATGCCTCATCGGGTATCCGAGTTGACGGCGAACTAAAATCGGATGATAGTTGATTCCTCCTTTAGTTCCTATAAGGGGTACATTAGGGAAGTTTCCACATTTGTCAATAATCCTTATCCCGTCATAGATCCGATTGTACCAATCTATGTTAGAGTTGGTAAGAGACATGATTCTCTGTGACCAACGTAGAGTACTCTTATGATCCCAAAAAGCAGTAGACTTGGGTAAATGGGAAGTGAACAATTTGTATAGCAGGGGTACACAACATGTGATTATTCCTCTGCTGTACAAATTCCTCAAGTGTACAAAATGATAAGCGTCTGCGAGCAGAGTTGGTATGGGGTTTCCAATCAGAAATATTTTAATGGCATTGGTATCGACACAGTTGTCGATGTTGGGAAAAAGGAATAACCCATATGTGAGTAGAACAAATATATCTTCGAAAGCAGTAATGTTTCCTATACTGGCAAAGTATAGGGCTTTCTCTACCAAAAACTTGGCCTGTAAACCTTGGATTCCTTCCTTAGTGGTCATGTGAGTCCTGACTTCTGACTCATCCAAATAGACTGGTCTTGCAATGGTTTGATCCTTTGGAATTTCTTTCAGTCCAGAAAAGGGAGCTTGGTCAGTGATGGGTAAATCAGTCAGGTGAGAGTACTCCTCCAGTGTTGGTGCTAGTTGATAATCTGGGAATGTGAAACACTGATAAACTAGATCGTAGAACTGAATCAGCATAGACAGGATTCCTTCAACTACATGGACCCTTAACAGAGACAACAGTCCTCCGTACTTAGCTGTGAAAGCATCAGGGTTGGTGATCATCCTTGCCAACCCCCTTAAATCCTCTAGTTTTGGAGCCTTGAAGGTGTACTTGTGCGTCTTCCTTCTACCGAAATCCATAACGCAATCTTTCTCTCTGATATTTGCAATCATTGTTTTAGTTTAATTTGAAAAAAAAAAGAGAAGAGTAAAGTAGATTTTTTCTTTGTTTAAAAGTTTTTTTAAATGAATGCATGAATGCAGCACACAAAAACATAGAAAAAACATGGGTTCAAGGGTTCAACGTCACGAGCATGGAGTCATGGCTCTACCCATCCCCAAAGGTTGTATTCTGGTGAATTTTTGTACCTGTAGAACGGGTTAAAAGTTCCCAAAGTCATTGACCCCATAGGGATAACAACAACAAGCTGGTTCACCCGAGCGAGCTGTAGTATCCTAGGGTAATCTCAATTGAGTGTAGTATCGCATGTCAACTATTTACGATAGCTACCGCACTACCAAATGGCCATATGGTTACTGTCTACTAAATCCTCAGTTTCACGGATACTACATTGGGACAATCTGCCTTCACAATTGAGTCGTTAAGCATTGAATCCGCAAAGGGTATCTCCACTAATTTGATGGTCTACCAGGACAGCTTATTCGGGATTCACTCCCTGTAAGACTGCCCGTCTATGCCATCACCTATCTTAGGTATCTCTCATACTTTCCACATGCGACATCACTCGCATTCCCATTGACAGAAAAATAAACACGAATATCAAGTAGGAAAAGTAGTATATATATTATGATTCCTAAAACTAACATCCTAGACCTCTAGGAATTCTAGTCTTAATCCTAGACAGATATAAAACTCCCCAGAAGAGTCGCCATTTATCTGTAGCGTGGGATTTTTGTCGATGACGCGACCACCTTATCGCCATTGGGTTCCTCCTCACCGCAATGGTAGGAGTGGGGTGCTACTTTCTGATTTCTTTTTTATCTCGTGAAGCTGGAAGGGAAAGGGAAGCTATCTAAAACTAACCTTGCACGCGAACGTTTAACTAAACAAACGCTTAAAGAGATTCGGGGAGTTCGGGGTCAGGTTATACAATGGGGAGTTGTCAGTTACCCATCCTATATGTGGTTATCCACAGGTTGTTAGCAATAGGTTCTGCTTTGTACTTGATAGTGTTTATCCGTTATGGGTTGGGAAAGTTTCTTCTTTGGGAGATATGAGAGAGAGAGAGAGAGTTTTTGATGATTTTGGTGAGGTATTGGACCTCAGTTTTGATTGGCGTGAAGGTACTGGACCTAGAGTGTTTGATTAGTATGCGAAGGTATTGGACCTAGAGTTCTTGATTGGTATGCTCGCTAAGATTTCGCAATCTTATGCCTACGTATTCTCGTTTAAAGAAATAGGGAAATCAGAGCAATCGTAGTTCCTCCTATTCTATGGGAGGAAAAGATGTTTTGGTGTCTTGTTCAAAGCCCAAGATTGAAGCTAAAGGGTTTATTCGTGTCTTGTTCAAAGCCCAAGATTGAAGCTAAAGGGTTTGACTGAGAGAGAACTTGTCATCTCTAAAGGGAGACATCTCATCTATTTATCACAACTGTTGGGTGACTGTTTATAAAGGAGGGTTACTTTAACTGGGATATGTGAATCCAGCAATGCCATAATTTCCTTTATAGGGGATTTGTCCTAAAGGAGAAAACTTTAACTCAGTATTGAGCAATGCCATTTTTCCTTAGAAGTCTTTCATGCTAAGAGAGGGACAATAACGTGGATGTAAATAATCCATAGGCTTGTCACTTACAACAATTAGATGAACGAGGAAGGGATTTACCAGGATAAGAGATGGACTACAACTTGGATATTTGAATCAACAAGTGTGCCACTTATAGCAGTTTTCTGGAATTAGGGTTTATTTTGATTTATCTATTTTGATGTGTGATATACAGTGAAACGACTTCTTACAGAGAGATTTTGATTTCCTATGAGGGGATGTTGATTTTTGTGTGCCTTGATCAAAGTCCAAGGTTGAAGCTAAGAGATTGATTGACTCCACTGGGGAAGTCCTTATACAAATCCTAAGAGGAGGCTGGAAAAGGCTGACTCAACAAGAGAGTGTTTATCTTTCTTGTACAAAGCCCAAGATTGAGGCTAAAAGAGAATTGACTCCTTCAGGGATATCATTATATAAAGCCTAAGAGGATGCTAGAAGTTTGACTTTTCTGGGGAAATATTTTGTCAGTCTTGTACAAAGCCCTAGATTAAGGCTAAACAAGAAACTTACTCTGTGGGAAAGAAATCTTTATCTGTCTTGTACAAAGCCCAAGATTGAGGCTAAAATGAGACTGACTCAACAAGAGAGTGTTTTATTTGGTGTCTTGTACAAAGCCCAAGATTGAGGATAAAAGGAGACTGACTCGATAAGAGAGTGTTTTATTTGGTGTCTTGTACAAAGCCCAAGATTGAGGCTAAAAGGAGACTGACTCAACAAGAGAGTGTGGAAATGTGATAGTGAAGGTGTGAAAGACACAAGAAAGGGGGGGGGGGTTGAATTGTGTTTTTAACTCTTAATAACTTTTCGCTTCTTATCAGCTAACGTGCTAAAAGAATATCAGAGTTGCGTTGAGAGACTCTGACATGCGAAGCATCATTCAGATTGTGAAATGCATGAAGCATAAGCAATAAGGAGAATCTGAATTAGCGATGCTTGAATCAGACTTGCAATGCGGAAGCTTATCAGAGTTAAGTTGTAAGGTTCTGACTTGCTATGCAAGGTTCTGATAACAGATACAGAAACATAAACAATAATTAAAAGCATAAGCAAGAGTCAAGAACACACGATATATCCTGGTTCACTTAAGCCATTCTCAAGCTAGTCCAGTCCACCCTTCCAAGGTGATTTCACCTTGAACACAAGGACTTAATCCGCTATAATCCAATCCGATTAGAGATGCACGGGCTAACGCCGGTGACTAATAACCTGCATAACCGCAGCTGTGACTGACCCACAATGAACCGTTCAGGGATCCAAGTTAATGGATATAACGAACATTGACCCAATAGGTTCCAATCTCGCAAGATCTACTATCAGGATTTCACCGGTAAACATTCAGGGATCCGAGTTAACAGATATAATGTTTACTGACCATTCTTCCAGGATTTTCAATGAGTTCCATCAGTGATCTCACAAGAGTCTAACCCACAATTGGTCCTCTTTGAGATATGACTATCATTGACCATATTTCAGGATTTCCACAATGACACCCAGCAATTGTATTCTCTAGTCTCAGATCACACTGATCACTTGAGGAATCCTAATTCACATAGAATTAATTGTTCTGGAGATTACATTGATGCTTATTAACAGGAAGATAACTCCTAGTTTTAAGTACAAATGAACACACAGTGTTCTAGCAAGATATGAGCAACAACTCCTTGCTTATCTTTAGATTCTACAAAGATGTGTGTTGATTTGACAGTTGACGACATCTTGTAGATTTTCTTTATCTTCTTCGTTGAGCAAGCTTCGAGCAATAACTCCTTGCTTCAGATCTTCAATATAGCTCAGATGATGAAGTTGGTTGATGACTTGACTGATTTGTAATGTTGTCTTGTTCATCAACAGCTTCTGTTCCAATTGATTGTTATTATGTTGAATGATGATCTTTGAGCTTCAACAACAATGGTCGTGTGTTAATGGTGATAACTTTAAATGTTTAGTGTAACAATGATAACTGATCGTTGCGACTATCATCACATCGACACCTTCAAAAGCGCATACATGTTTCCTTTAAATAGCCAAGTAAAATATAGTCGTTGAAGAGCTATTGGCTGTTTGAAAAGAGTCGTTATGCAATGATGAAAGTTGTACTGCCATATCTTCTTTTTACTGTAGAAGAAGTGATGGGATAGATATTTTTAGTATTATGTACAGTCATCGCTAAAGGTAACATTTGTCTTTAAATCTTCCGAGGCTTCTGATGGTAATTAAATTGAAGCATGCGTTGAGACTTTCTAACCGTGTCCTTAGAATCTTCAAGTCTTCAGTCTTCAGAACTTATCCATTAGGAACCTGTCTTCAAAACTTCAGCACTTGTCATTTGAACCTTAATCTTCAGAACACTTCAGTCTTCAGAATCTTTCTGCACTTGGTCTTCAGAGCCTTCAGCCTTCATAACTTCAAGTCATGAGAATCTCCAACACTTCGGTTCTCCACAAGATTATCTCTTCAGAAGCTTTGCTATCTTCAGAATCATAACCACTTTCAGAGTAGCATCCAGAAGAGCATTGCAACAGCAATATCGGAATCCTTGGATCTTTTTTATTATGATCAGATACAGAAGCATACTTGTTTCTTGCGACTTGTGTTGCACATAGTAACTCGCATATGATTATTTACGCACATCTTTCTGGTGTTTGTTGGATCTGATATCTTCTATGATTATGATCTGCACACAACACACATTAGAACATGAAATAGTTCTTTCACAAATACTCATTGTTATCATTAAAACATAGAGATGACTTGCAGAGATAACTCTTGCTCTTACAATCTCCCCCTTTTTGATGATGACAAAACCATGTATTTTAATTGAACATTTTATACAAGGTAATCACCAAACATAACATATTCAGAGTCTGGAACAACAGCTCCCCCTGAATGTGTTAACCCCAAAATTTTATTTGTGATCGTCTTGAATCTTATCTGATCCAAAGACTCACAAAATAACAATTTGAGTTGTCAGAACATAGAATAGAGAAGGACTACTTCCCTATATGTCTTAAGGAGACAAAAGTCTTTAGCATCTGGACTTGTTCATCAGAACCTTTGTCTTCAGATCTTTAGAACTTAGTTCCTTTGGTTGTCGTATCAGAGCTCATAATCTTCAGAGTCTTCTGAAGCAATTTCTACTTTTCAGCAGAATCATTTTAGCACAGAGATAGAACAATTCTCTTCTAATAACTTAGCCACGCTATTTATCAGAATTGAACTTGTCTTTTATCGTAAGAAATTCCCCCTGAGTTTCAGACTTGATGATCTTTAGATTCTTGATTTGGTCATACTAGTTCTGATCATCATTTAAGATCTTGAATTTTCAGAGTTTGACTAGACAACAGGCCTTCATCTCAGAACCATGTTTCTATCAGAACTCGATGGAGGATCACAACTTGATTCTTGATCTGATTGAAAAATATTTTTGTGATCAATCAAAGCTTGATTTGAAGTCTTTATACCCCTATAGACTGAGTCAAAATTTTTTCTTCTGAGTTGAATTCTTGGTTTATCAGAACCTCTTCTTCTTGGATCTTTTATCCAGATCTTCAGACAGTCTTCGATTTCTGATTTGCTCAGTTCTTTTGAAAAGCATCTTGAAATGTAGAATTTGTCTTGACTGCTTTTAGGAAGTTTTCTTCTTCTGATTCTTATGTTCTGAATATTATATTCTTAGACAGCTTACAGCTTATGAACAAAGTGAAACAAGAATCACGATAACTTTGACTTTCAGAAAGTTCTCAACTTTTGAATAGTACTGGGTAAATCTGATTCTGAACACATGTTCATGAAGTGTACAACTTCGATAATATAAACAACAGTTCATAAGAACTTTAAACAAAGTTCTTTATATTATACCTATTCTAAGAATGCCTAGTAAACTTGTTCAGAGTTCCTCGGTTAATCATCAAACATACGTTAGTGGTAAACGCATTAATATCAGAGTTGATGTTTAGCATTCTTTTAATATATATCAAAATCATATTCTATTTCTCCCCCTTTTTGACATCATCAAAAAGTAAGAGTATGTTAAGCATTTCAGATTGTGATGATAATGAATCTTAATGAGAATTAAGAGTTAATTTCATTCAATACAAAAGATAGAGCAGTGCAGGTATGAGTAGAGGATAGTTCAAAAATAGAACAAAAGGCAACACATACTTCATTAATCATAAATACAAGGTATGAACAACACAGATACAAGAAAAAAAACATTACAAACTGACAACTTAGCCTAATGGTAACAAACAATCATCTTATTTTATGAGAACCATTTGCTGTCGAAGGTTTCACAAAATTTTCTATCAAGAGCAGTGTCTGGACCACCTCTAACTCTGCAAATCATTTGCATGATTCCTGCTCTGAAGAGGACTTCAGATAAGACTCTTCCATATGGAATAAATGATTTGTTCATAGCTCTTGACAGAAGGATTGACTCTTTAAGATGGTCAAAGATTACTTGGGACAAATCTATAGAGGTTGGCTTAAGAAGACACATGATGAGAAGCTTATCGTCATGATACAAAAAATATTTGTCAATATTGTGAGGGCGAAGATTTGTCAAAATGAACTTAAACCATCCTTTTGCAGTAGGCAGAAGTTTTTCTAGATTTGTGGGTTCAAAAGCAGAGCCTTTGACAAACATGTGATGTATTTCAGCATTGGAAGTGCATCGAATGGAGTCGTGATGGGTTGTGATACCCCCTTTGGGACAGTCAATGGCTTCAGCAATGTTTGTAGAGTTGAAGGAAACTGGAAGACCATAGATGTTTGAAGAGATAGACAGACCATCACTACTGACAGAGGCATTGATCCAAAATTATTTTAAGATGTTTGTATATATTGAACCTCTCAACATAGACAGGTATCCATTCCAATTTTGAAAATGAATTCCAAGAAGAAAGTCTTTGCTAGCATCTGCTGGATTTGGTCGTTTTTCATTGATGACCTCTAAGAGATCATCGTTGCCATGAAAGGTTCTTGGAGTCATTCTTGGTGTTTTTAGGATTCTAATAAGGGTTTGAACAAAAGATAGTGACGAATTATAAGAATGAGAAATGATTTTAAATAGGCAACGTGGTAGACTAAAGTGAATGTGTTAATAACTGAGAGTGATTTGAAAAGACCGATTCATTATTACCTAGATACGAGAGTAGGTATGAATAGTGTAAAAGACAAGGACAAGCACAAAGTATAACGATCTTTTAATCTAGGGAAAATCAAAGGATCACACATACGATTTCTTTATCTACTTTTTGACTGAAGTCAAAACTTACAATAAATACATACTTGTGAGTGGTACTTGATTACTTGCGTGAAGTCACAACAGAGAATGTATTGCTTATAAGAGAGTGCACAAATATAGGGTTGAGCAGATGCGTTTCTATTTTTATTTAGTCAGTTCATAACTATGCAAGGTTAGTAGCTGATGTACAATCATTATGATACGTATTAATCAACCTTGATGACACGTTTCTTTCCATGGTCAGTTCAAGTGAGAATACTTATTAGAGTATGATAATGATTTTCATGCAATTCTTCTTAAGAATAAAATCCTAAAGTAAAACCATTCATGATCTTAGATTCAAGGGATATTTCATTCATTATCTTGAAGAGAATACATAGTGCAAGAGAAAAAGCAACAAAACAGAGAGCAAAATAACCATAACCATATTCTAAGATCCTTCAGGGATTCCCAGAGAATTCCACATAATTCATAGGTGAACATTCTACTGTTGCCCCAATGTTTTCTAACCTAGTGATCACATCTTGAATATCAAGGACACGAGATATGACCCTTCCATACGGAATACTAAAGAAAGACTTATCTTTAGATAAGAGGATTTATTCTTGCAAGTAATTAAACATGGTTTGAGGGAGGTTTATTTTTCTTCTGTAGACCAGAAGGAAAATAAATAGTCGGTCCAAGTGAGACAGCAATCCTGCTCCTATTTCTCTAGGTCGTAAGTTTGTTTCCATGATCT
This sequence comes from Lathyrus tuberosus, assembly GCA_022829125.1. Lineage (NCBI taxonomy): Eukaryota > Viridiplantae > Streptophyta > Magnoliopsida > Fabales > Fabaceae > Lathyrus > Lathyrus tuberosus. The sequence continues at coordinate 5,570,883 of JALAZF010000345.1, read as the reverse complement.
TGTGCCAGACTTTAAATGAGGGAGTGAGCGTGGAGGCATAGTTGGAGGGACCATTTCCACAATGAATTTTGTGAATGAGATCAGTGAAGATATTTCTTTCTTTGTAATCTTCAGTGGTATCACCAATTTCATCACACTTGATGGCTTGTGCAATGACAGAGGGATTAATAAATATAGGGATTCTGGAGATGACTGACTGAATGATGTGTTGATTATACACGTTTGAAAAGACACCAGCATTTGCCCAGAATTCTTTGACTAGGTCGGTGTAAATAAGGTCTGGAAGCATGTTGAGATAACCCTCCCATTTCTTACATCGTAACTCAGACGAAGTTCTTATTATACCATGTTCTTTTAGAGAATTGGTATTCACAGTAAGTTCATTTAGGACTTTTAACTCTGAGATTTCACCCTTAGCAGCTCTTGGATGTGAGTTAGACATTTTGGAGGTGAGGGGATACAAGAGAGAGACACTAACTGAGATGGGTTGGAATGATGGATAGAGAAGTGAACATGATGCCTTAAATAGGTGACGAATAGAGTGAGTTAATAAGTGCTTGTGACTCCAAACGACAGGTTCATCATATCCTAGACATTAGACTAGATATGAATAGGGTAAAGGACGGATACGAGCACTAAGTCTAACAGTCTCTCAATCTTGGGAAAACCAAGAGACCATACATAGAATTTTCTAATTAATTCTTGACAGGAGTCAAAAATTCGTGATAAATGCATATGTAAGAGTGGCATTTGAAAACATTAACTAAGAGTGAAAACAGAGAGACACATTGCCTAATTTCAAAAAGATTTATCTTACATATCTAATAAGTGCACAAACATAGAGGTAAGCATAAAGATTTTTACTATTTTCAATAGGAAAGCGAATCCTAGCTTGTTTGTTCATGATCACGCCTGGTTAGTAGATGCGAAGATTTTTAAGGCAAAACCAAGGTTACACGCATTGGAGATCCTATTACTTTGGTGACACGTATAGATTTTCAAAATCCGAAAATCCAGAGGATTTCCATCTGTTCAGTGATACATCTGATCTAAGGCATCTTCTGATGACTATGACTAAACATAAATGTTTTTAAATAATAATCCCATTTCATCAGATTTTTTTTACTAACTATGTAGAATTTGATGAAATCTTTCTTAACTTGATAGCACAAATATTCCACTAAGATAGAGGATGTACTGTACTATAGGGTGACCTAGATCAGGTACTTATCAGGTGTCAGGACTTTCCAATGAGAGAGAGAAAGGCATGGAACAGTCTTCCTAAGGAATAGATGTTATAGGTTTCAAATAAGATTTTGAAAACAATGAGCATTTAGATATGACAAAAGCATGAACAATCATGAGAATATTGATAAAGTTGCATATTTCATACGAAATATTTGTAGATCATTTTCGGGAGAACTTATGTTCCTAGGAATATATCATGGTTATTCAAGATTCGCAATTATGACTGAGGTACGTTGAGTGCACGCATTGTCCAGAGATTTGATCAAAAGATTTTTCTTGGAAAGGGAGAATATTTCAGATCATTAATATTTTTACTTACCAGACAGTTTTCAGTTTGGACTTATTTAATCAGTCATTGATAAAGAGAGTCATACCTTAGAGAATCTGAAATCTTCACCGTGATACTTTATCAAAGTACTTTCCAATCTGATTCCGAGCCTCTGATCATCATCTTTCAGCTTCTGCTTCCATCAGAGTGGTCTATTAAATATTTGCTGATTCCCATATTCTTCCGAAATTCTCTGTATTTTGTCGTTGAAGAATATTGGTGTCCTCTGAACTCAGGTCTCTAGTTTGAGAACTAAAATCAATCTTTTCTTCAGATGATCCTTTCCTTTTTCCTATTTAGAAATATTCATCTGACTTCTAAGAGCAACCTTCACAGATTTTTATCTTTATTATCAGAACGTCTATCTTTCATCAGGCTTCCTTGTTTTCAGAAGGCCATTAATTTCTTAACTTAAACATAAACTGCTGAGAGGTTATGTGCTCGAGAGAATTGATTGACATTTCATAACATCTTCTGACTCTGTTTCTTCGAACAGATGCAGAGCTTGTTCAGAAACAAGTATCATCAAACATGTGTGTAACACATGACATAGTTTGCATGACAATCTTGTTCTTGCAATGCTGATCTAATTTTAGTCCATCTAAGGATTGACAGCATATCTGCTTCTAAAAAGAATGTCTACTGATTTCTTCATTCTGAAAAACATCAGTGACTTAGATCCTTTTTGGCTTCGAGTAGATGCCTTCTGTCTTTGCATCTAATCAAGCATCTTCTGATTCTAGGATTTGTGCAACATGAATTTTTGAGAGAAGTATCAGATAACATCCTGACCGATTACAGTTGTTTCAACTGAGATAGAATCTCAGGTTAACAGAACTCAATCGTCTATGTTATTTCCACCAAGACTCAGAATTTGTTCTTAATCAGATTCTTGATAAATCACTAGATTTACTCTTTCTGAATGTTCTTTAGTTTTCAGCAAGGCTTCTCAAGAAAACAGTATTCAATTCTTCATTGAATCTTTTAACTGCAGACTTTATTCTGAAGTTCAAAATCATAGAACAACAATATTTCTTCTTTACATGAAGAAATTCTTAATGAGCTCTTAATGAGAAAGTCAAGCGTGGACTAATCCGTTTCTTGAAAACATTTAAAAAACTCATAAAGAAATAATCTTCAGCATACAAGATTTCTTGTTTTCTGATGATCTAATCATGAGCACATACGTTGTTTATCCAAACGTATTTCTAAGGTAGGTATTCAACAGATACTACTTCTTATCTGATGAATCTATCTTATCAGCTGATTCTTCAATCTTCTTCAAAGCTTTAGTGAGGAAGATCTTGTTGTTGACAACTACAAAATTCCAAGAATCAGTGACTTGCTCAGGTAATCCGTTTGATTACAATTTAGTACACAGTCATCCTCAGAACTGATACTAAAATTATAAGTGGATTGAGATTTCACCCAGAGTATTTCTACACACCATATCTGTATCTTTTCCTGGCACTGTTAAGTATTTGATATCCATCAATAACAGAACCGGCGTTCTGATACCAATTGAAGGTGTGAGAAAGACATAAGAAAGGGGGGTTTGAATTGTTTTTTAACTCTTAATAACTTTTCGCTTCTTATCAGCTAACGTGCTAAAAGAATATCAGAGTTGCGTTGAGAGACTCTAACATGCGAAGTGTCATTCAGATTGTGCAATGCATGAAGCATAAGCGACAAGGAGAATCTGAATTAGCGATGCTTGAATCAGACTTACAATGCGGAAGTTTATCAAAGTTAAGTTGCAAGGTTCTGACTTGCAATGCAAGGTTCTGATAACAAATACAGAAACATAAACAATAATTCAAAGCATAAGCAAGAGTCATGAACACACGATATATCCTGGTTCACTTGAGCCATTCTCAAGCTAGTCCAGTCCACCCTTCCAAGGTGATTTCTCCTTGAACACAAGGACTTAATCCACTATAATCCAATCCGATTACAAATGCTCGCGATAACGCCGGTGACTAATAACCTGCACAACCGCAGCTGTGACTAACCCACAATGAACCATTCAAGGATCCAAGTTAATGGATATAACGAACATTGACCCAATAGGTTCCAATCTTGCAAGATCTACTATCAGGATTTCATAGCTAAATGTTCAGGGATCCGAGTCAACGGATATTACATTTACTGACCATTCATCCAGGATTTTCAATGAGTTCCATCAGTGATCTCACAAGAGTCTAACCCACAATTGGTCCTCTTTGAGATATGACTATCATTGACCATATTTCAGGATTTCCACAATGACACCCAGCCATTGTCTTCTCAAGTTTCTGATCACACTGATCACTTGAGGAATCCTAATTCACATAGAATTAGTTGTTCTGGAGATTACATTGATGCTTCTTAACAAGCAGATAACTCCTAATTTTAAGTACAAATGAACACACAGTGTTCTAGCAAGATATGAGCAACAACTCCTTGCTTATCTTTAGATTCTACAAAGATGTTTGTTAATTTGACAGTTGATGACATCTTGTAGATTTTCTTCATCTTCTTCGTTGAGCAAGCTTCGAGCAACAACTCCTTGCTTCAGATATTTAATATAGCCCAGATGATGAAGTTGGTTGATGATTTGACTGATTTGTAATGTTGCCTTGTTCATCAACAACTTCTGTTCCAATTGATTGTTGTTGTGTTGAATGATGATCTTTGAGCTTCAACAACAATGGTCATGTATTAATGGCGATAGCTTTAAATGTTTAGTGTAACAACGATAACTGATCGTTGCGACTATCATCACATCGACACCTTCAAAAGCGCATACATGTTTCCTTTGAATGGCCAAGTAAATTATAGTCGTTGAAGAGCTGTTGGCTGTTTGAAAAGAGTCGTTATGCAATGATGAAGGTTGTACTGCCATATCTTCTTTTTACTGTAGAAGAAGTGATGGGATAGATCTTTTTAGTATTGTGTACAGTCATTGCTAATGGTAACATTTGTCTTTAAATCTTCAGAGGCTTCTGATGGTAATTAAATTGAAGCATGAGTAGAGACTTTCTAACCAGGTCTTCAGAATCTTCAAGTCTTCAGTCTTCAGAACTTGTCCATTAGGAATCTGTCTTCAAAACTTCAGCACTTGTCATTTGAACCTTAATCTTCATAACACTTCAGTCTTCAGAATCTTTCTGCACTTGGTCTTCAGAGCCTTCTGCTTTCAGAACTTCAAGTCATGAGAATCTTCAGCACTTCGGTTCTCCACAAGATTATCTCTTCAGAAGCTTCGCTATCTTCAGAATCATAACCACTTTCAGAGTAGCATCCACAAGAGCATTGCAACAGCAATATCAGCATCCTTGGATCTTTCTGATTATGATCAGATACAAAAGCATACTTGCTTCTTGCGACTTGTGTTACACATAGTAACTCGCATATGATTATTTACGCACATCTTTCTGGTGTTTGTTGGATCTGACATCTTCTATGATTATGATCTACACACAACACACATTAGAACATAAAATAGTTCTTTCACAAATACTCACTGTTATCATCAAAACATAGAGATGACTTACAGAGATAACTCTTGCTCTTACAGATAGACTCAACAAGAGAGTACTTTTGGGGATAATTTTGTTGAGGAAAATCATTATACAAAGCCTAAGAGGAGGCTGACTTCTGTTGAGGATTATTGAGATCCAGAGGTAGGTCCAAGTTGGGGGATCAACTCTTGCTGAGGGTTACAGAAAAGTTGAGGTATCAGATGGCTTGAGGTTCTGATTAAGGTTTATTGGTAGTGATTTGACCCTAGTTAGGGAAATTTGGAAGAAAGTTTGAGTTTTTGAACCTACAGAGGTTTTAACTCTACTGGAGATTTATTAAAATGGCCAGGGTTTCTCCTGTGTTTGTAGGGAATTTGAGAATGTCTTTGAGATTCAAGAGGAGATTAGACTATCCAAGTCTACTGGTATGGAAGAGTTTATCTTTGTATGATGCCCAAGAGGAGGCTGGTGTTTTAAGGGATGAGAATCAACCCTAAAATTTTTCTGAGGTTCTGACTCTTCGGAAAGACTGTTCTAACAAAGGATGACTAAGTTCTATCATATACCTTTAAGAGGTCTTCAAGGTCCTTGTATTAAGCCCATGAGAAGGCATGAGAACTTCTAAGAAGCCGGAGGGTCCTTGTACAAAGCCCAAGAGGAGGCGGGGATGCTTTTAGGAAGCCTGTGGGTCCAAACTTAAGAAAAGTTCAAGAAAAGTTTCACCGGGAATAATCTTTTCTTTTAGTGAACAGTTCTAGGGTTTGAAGAAATTCAAGAGAGGTTTCACCGGGAATTAATCCTCTCTGGGGAAATGAATTTCTTTGACAATTTCTAATAGTGACAGTCTGAGAAAAGTTTCACCGGGAATAATGCCTTTCTCTTTGTTCCATATTGTTTAAGCCCAAGAGAAGGCAAGAGTGTATCTGGAAATTCCTATGGGGAACTAGTTTTGACTGTATTTAAGAGTGACCAACTGGCTTTACCTAGTTCTAGACCTAGTTGTCGGGGAAAACTCTAAGCAGATATACAAGTATATATACAATTGATATATGACAAGTATTTAAAAGGATATGAAAGAAGGACTTACAGGTGAGCAAGCTTCCAGCAATACTGTTATATATATATGAAAGCAAGTAAATGAAAGCTGATAAAACTTACAGGCGAGCAAGCTTCCATTGTAACAGCTGTATGGTTAGTTGTTCAAAAAATTAAAGAAAGTTTTGATAACAACTATGAGTTTGAACCTAAATCAAAAGGGAAGTTGTTTTTGAAAAGATTGGGGCTTATACTCAAGGAGAGGCGCAGATGAAAAACAACAATCGTACCGTTGATCTGAAAATTGTATCGGGACTTATACAACGACTGAGGCCCAAATTATTGTAATTACAAAGAGGGTTGGGTATTACAACTCAAGGAGAGGCCCAAAGTTTATTTTTATACAAGAGATGAGGCTTACAACTCAAGAAGAGGCCCAAGTTATTTTGTTGAAAAGGCGACGACCGCGCCGAGATTTTAAAATCACAGTGGGACTTATACAATGACTGAGGCCCAAAAAAAGGTTTTTATTTACAAAGGGGTGGGACTTACACTCTATCAATAGGCCCAAAGATGTTTGAAAAGAATTGTTAGGGTGATAGTGATCAAAACCCTAATTTTTTGGTTTTAAAATGTATTTTAATTGAATAAAAATTCAATTAAAATAATCAAATATGTGAAAAAAGGTTGTGATCTTGGATTTATATTTGGAAAATCATGTTTCATTCACGGGATGATTTAAAAATCATTTGAATTTTGCAAAACCAAGAGAAAGAAATATTTTTAATGTTTAAAAATAAATAAAAATACAATTCTTTACAAAAATACCAAATATGTGAAATAAATAATATTTTTGTGAAATTTTCATGGAATAAAATATTTTAATATTTTTGTGAATTAAAAAAAAAAGAATCAATAAAAAATAATTAAAATTGAGAGAGAATTTAATTTTTGAATTAATTAATAAAAAACATGAAAATAATGAAAAATAGCAAAAATGAGAGAGGTAGCAAAAAAGGTCTAGGTGGGGTTTGAACCCACGACCTCATACACAAACACACATGCTCGCTACCACTGGGGTGGTGATACATCCGTGTATCAAAACCACCCCATTAATACATAAGGGGTGCCAAGTTTTCAGGCCCGGCCAAGGCAAGGCAAGGCAAGTTTTGACAATTTACGTGAAGCCTCTAACTTTCTCATTTCTCCATCGATTGGGACAAAATTTAGGTGCATATGACCTAGAATTTCATAAGGAATCCAATGGTGCTTTTGGAATTTTCAGAAAGTGCCCCTATTTTAAAACCCGACGATGGTTTCAAAATAGGCCAAATTTTGCATGTTCTATGCTATCTCATGGTACAGGCAAAAATTGTATGATAAATTGGTTCAAACACAACATATACAACATGTATGAGATGTTTATGATCAGTGGACCTCAAAAGAATGCATAATTCAAAGAGTTCAAGTTGTGATGCACTTACCTCTTGTAGCTTCTTGTGTTAACTGTCAAGTTCCTTGTGCCAGAAGTGATCCAATACTTTTAACACTTCCAATTGATCCCTTAGAAGCTTTTAGGATGATTAGAACCATTTGGAATCTTCAGGAACAAGTTTTGGCTCTTTCTTGCAAAAGGGGCAAAAGTGACCAATATGGCAACTCCCTCAAATGGTGTTCCAGATAAGGGGAACCATTTGGGACAGTTTGAGGATGATATTTGGAGTGTGTTTGAGGCTTTGTTTGGTTTTGGAAGTGACTGAATCAAGACATGGCTTGAAAATGTAGAAAAGTCAATTTTTGAGGTTTTGGAGGTGGTCTTTTTGATTTTGGTGTTTCAGGTCACAAGTGAGTGTTTGGACAACTTAGATATAACATATTAGAGGTGTTTGGATCATGAGCTGTGGTGGAATTGCTCTCTAACTCAAAAACTCTGAAATAACTTGCAAAAGAAGGCATTTTGGCCTAGACAAAGAGAATTTGAGGAAAGCAAGTGTTGTAGTGCTTTGGTGTACTCAAACTGATCACAATTGAGCTCTATTTATAGTGTGTCAAGTTTGTTTTGGCATTAATAGTGAATAGCAGCTGCAGCAGGCCTTTGGCCAATGTTGAGCAAAAGGAATCTCAAGTCTCCTCTAGCCATTGACTTAAGGTTAGGGCACAGGCCTATGGTCCTTTGATTCAGAGCTTATTCTTGACTCATTCAGTTAGGAATGTGTCAGTCCATGTCACCTTGGTGCAACTATTAAATGCTTGGAAACAAAATTGGAGTCTTGGCACCTTTTTAGCCTTTTTAGGTTTGTTTTGGCTAAGTGTAGATTCTTGGACTTTGGAGGCTTAGGGATCAGATCATTCTCCTTTTGTTTTATCCTCTGATGTGTCCAAGTGGATGACAAGGCTTGGAGTTGTCCAAATTGGTCAAATCGAGCAAAACACCAAATTCTGCCTTGCTTAGGACAGTTGGAAATGGTGATTTTGAGGGGATCATATCTCCCTGCTCAGGTTGAGTTATGGGAGGATCTTGTGCTTTTTAGAAAGCCCTCATATGATACAAAACATGTGTGATCATAGTTTGTTTTGAAACTATTTGGATCCAATTGAAAAAACCTCATGAACATTGATGTTCAAGGCTAGTAACTTAGGCAGATTTTCACTAAGTGTTGGAAAAAGTGTCATTTTCATGTTTTTGTGATTTTGATCAATCCATAATTCAAAATCCATAAGGAATTGGAGTCTGAGGTAGTTTAAGCTTTTGTAGAGTGTAGCAAGACCTACAAATCCAGCTTTAGATCACCCAAATTGGTTGCTTGGATCTCAAGTTATGATCCTTGGAAGTTGGTACCAAAATCACTTTTGTTCCATAACTTAGAAAAATTTTGATTTCTTATGGTTGCCCCTTTTGCAAGAAACCTAACTTTTCTTGATTTTTCTTAATGAATGATGATCAATATCATACATTAACATTATTTTTGACTTAGGGGATCCATATTTGTGAAAAATTCCAAAAAGTCAAACTTGATTTTGTGCACAGTTGACTTTTTATCGGATGAAATCCAAACTGTGCGATCCTTTGTGAAATCAAGTCCTTGACCTAAATAAAACCTAATGTATGGATTCCATAGGTGTTATAGGGTGTATTGAATCATGTTCCAAGGTTTGGGAGCATGTCTTGGTCAAAAGTCAACGGTACAGTTGACTTTTTCTTCAAAACCCTAATTGTGTTCCAGATGAAAATGAAACTTATGAATCAAGCTTCTTGGATCAATCCATTGTTGTAAATGGATCAATGTAGTGTATTGGAGGCCCTCAAATCATGTCTTGAGGTCTTGGCTCATGCTTTGTCCCAAAAGTCAACTTAGGAGTGAATTAGGTCAAGAAACCCTAATTCCTGATTTTTGGCAAATGCATCCCCTGAGGTTAAATTGACTTGATGATTGGGTCCATGAGGTCCCTTGGAGTATCTTGGGTTGTTCTTTGAAGCATTGGCTCATGCCCAGATGAAGATTCCCATCTGGAGGCCTCAGTCGACCAAAACCATAATTTAGTGACACTAGCGATCTTGAGGCTTGATCCACTTGGAATGTTGTAACTTTGTGCTTGATTCTTCATGTGGGAGTCCTCGTGATCCTTCATATGATGATGATTTGCACAATGATGGGAAATCTTGGTGGTCAAAATTTGGGTTATGACAGTCTTGTGTTGTAATCTACACCTAAACACCATATAAAGACTTACACTTGGTGAACCCCAATTACACTATATAAGACCAGGCCCTAGGTGCCTGCTTGAGTCCATATAGGGCTTTGTATCACAAAGCCAGGTAGTTGAGTAACATGGATTATTTCATCTAAGGGCCCATTTAAGAAAGACGATTTCCATCAAGGTGAAATACTGACCATTCTTTCTTGCATGCCAAGGCTGCTACTAATCTGATAGTTTCCAGTCTACCCACTAGAGCATAAACTTCAGAGTAGTAAAGGCTTTCTTTTTGAAGAAAACCTCTTGCTACCAACTTGGCCTTATGCCTCGAAATAGAGCTATCAGGGTTGTGCTTTAGTTTATACACCCACTTGACCTCAATTGGTATGTATTGTCCGACAATTTTACTAGTTCCCAAGTGTTGTTCCTCTCAATTGCTTCTAAATCTTCAATCATTGTAGTCTTTCATTCCTTGGTTCTCAAGGATTAATTATGGTTTATAGGCTTTGCATCTGCTAGTAGTGTAAAGTGAACCAAATATCCATTTGATGTGACTTCATTATCTCCAATAACTTCACAATCTTGAAGTCTTGTTGAAGTTGTTCTTACTCTTTGAATTCTTTGAATCAGGCCATCCTCATCATCATGATTGTCTACCTCATCATGACCCTGCTCAGCTAATTTAACAGGTTGATTCTCATTTAGCTCATCACTTACCTCATACCATATTGAGCTCAACAGAGGCCTTTATTTTGAGTTGTTAGAGTCCCAGTTCCAGGAAGAATTATCATCAGCAACAATATATTTACTAACCATGAGTCTTTAATTTACTAGGTTGAACAATCTATATGCTCCAATTTTGTGATAACTAAGTAGTATCATAAGTTCACTTTTTTCATCCAACTTCCTTCTCATAGCATCAGTTACATGTTTGTAAAAACATGAGGAAAACACTTTTGAATCGTTCACTGAAAGTTTCTTTCCACTCCACACTTCATCTAGAACTTTATTCTTTAATATCCTGGTTGGACACGTGTTCAACACATAAGCATTTGTGGTCACGGCTTCACCCCATAATGAGTTAGTCATGCACTTTTTTTTCAACATACAGCTAGCCATATCCATTATACTTTTATTCCTTCTCTCAGCTGGTATATGGAGATGTAACCTCATGATCAATTCCATGCTCTGCACAAAACTCCTTAGACTGCTTGGATGTGTATTCTCCCACCTACATCATTTCCAAGTATCTTAATCTTCTTCTCACTTTGATTTTTAACCAGCATTTTAAATCTCTTAAAGACTTCAAATATTTCATCCTTGTACCTGATCATATACATCTAGAATTTTCTACCATACTTATCAACAAAGGAGACAAAGTATCGATTTCGACCAATAGTATATTCCTCAAGTGGACCACATACATTAACGTGAATCACTTCCAATACACAGGAAGATCTCATAGGCAGATGAGTTTTGAAGGCATTTCTTGATTTCTTTCCCACCAAGCAACCTTCACATAGTTTTTCAGGCATCACAAAACTTGGCATACCAGTTACCATTCCTTGTGTTACAAGTTTATTGAGAGACCTAAAATTTAAATGACCATACCTCATATGCTACAACCAACTTTGTTTGTGACACACTACTGCTTGCTGGCATTGACCTTATGTGGAATTGATAAAGGTCTTGAAGGTCATGTTCTTGGAGATATGAGACCTCAGGACTAATTTGTTTCTAGCATCAAACAATTAAAAAGCCTCATCTTTCATGATCACGGAGAATCATTTCCCAATTAGTTAGCCAACACTTAATAGGTTTCACTTCATGTTGGGCACATATAACACATCTTCAATTATGCCTGACTTATTTTACTTCTTTTGATGACCAAGTTACATGCTCATTATGCTTATAAGAATCTATTATTTTCCAACCTAATCTTGCTTCTCCTTGTGTCATCAAAGTTTGATAGCCAAGCCTTATGCTCAGTCATGTGATTGGAATAACCTATGTCCATGAACCAAGTCTGAACTCAGTATGATCATTTGAGACTGCAATCATAAGCACTATTATTCCTGAATCATATGACTCTTCATGTGCAAGATTTGCTCCATTAACATCTTTAACCTTCACAACTAATTTTCCTTTGGTTTACCAACAGTTCTTGGCCATGTGCCCCCACTTCTCACAGTTGTAACAAATGTTGAACCATATGCCTAAGCCAATGTGTTCAACATCTTGCGCCAGAATTAACAAATAACTGATAAACAAGATAATCAATGCAGAAATCAATAAAATGATACAAAGAAATGTTAACTTAGTTTGGTGAAACCCACCTACATTTCGGGACACTCTACCCAAGAAATGAAATTTACTATTTTGAATCAGTACAATTAGTCTTATAGGAACTACAACCCCATGTTGTTCAATGCCTATTCCTAATCCTAGATACTTTCTATTTAGGACTCTCTCAAAATATGAGAACCCCTCTTACTTTCTCTCAATCACTAATCGCAGTTACTGATGAGGTGGAAAGGCTTTGGAGTTATGTTAGTAAACACATGTCTAAAGTTGGTTGGTCTTTATCTTAAGAAAAACATGAAAATTTTCTCTCTCCTGAGGTGATTGCAAAACTTATAATAAAAGGAAAATTTTCAAATTCATTCTCAATTCTCTCGATGAAATTATGTCTCTTTCTTTGCAATTCAAACTATTTTGCTCGTCCATAACTTACCCAAGTTACTCAAGCTAAACTAAATATGATTCAAAGAAGAAATGAATCCAATGTCTCTAGACCTATATCAATTTCAAAGGACCATGGGGTCAAGATGTCATACTTAAAAATGGAGGAGAAATCCTCTCTAAAGAAAACTAGGGTTTCTACTCCTGACAACATACAATCTGATAAGAATGTTATACACGATGTTGCTCCTCTCCGCATGATTGTGCCTGTAGAAAAGAAGTCAAATGATGTGTACGAAAGGAAGAAGAAACCTCAAGTAACTTCATATGCTCCTAAACTTACTCTTTGTGAAAAAGTTTTGGCTGCTATGAACAAAATGAATGAATCCCACTATGTTGAGAATATTAGTAAGAAATTCAAACCACTTGGGGAACCTTTGGTAAAAAAATTATGTTAAACCAAATGTTTAAGCTTCTTCTCCAACTTCTGGTAAAGCTCAGATAGAGTCCCCTAAACATATGAATGCTTTATTGAGGGATGAAATGATGAGTAATATACCTCTTACTCAATAGGCTGAAGAAAACAACGAGGATGATGACAACCCCCTTGTGGACCTTTTTAAAAAAAATTGATGAAGAAAAGGATGCTCTGGAACCAACTCGTACCTTGTTAAAGAGCCTAAAAGACCAGTTCAATCCAGGAATAAGCTGGAGAGATATCGTCACACAAGACACTAACCAGTGAGGAATGAACTCGAACTAGGGATTTAGCCTATCCAAGTGTGGAAAGGAGAACTAAATCAAAACTTCCATGAGGATTAAGCTCAGTGAGGAGTTAGAAAGGATATGCATTTTCTGCCTACGGCTGATCACTCTATTGAAGAGAGGAAACGTGTCACTCGGGGATGAACACAACCAAGGTGAATGAAATAAAGATTATCAATAAAATGCATTATGAACTTGGATATGAATTCAAATATGCATGATATATGTATGATATGAATGCATGTCATGTTTCTATGTTGACAAAATAAGTGAAAGAGATATATTGACGATGAAATAAACATCACAATGTAACAGGGTACTCATCCAATTATGGTGAGCATTAGGTCCTCTTTTACTAGAGATATGGGATTGTACGTCCGTCATACCAATGTGTGGACGGAGTTAAAGATCCATCATTTCGGAGATACCTTTCAAGGCAAATCGCAAGAACATTCGATACTGTATTTCGAGGTTTAACTGTTCTTGGAGAAACTGTTGATATTCCTCTTTATGCTCACAAATCAAAGGAAAGTAAACACAAGCATTTTAAAAGAAAATTATAACTTTTTGTTTCAAGAATTTTTATCAAAGTAAAATAAAAATGTTATTTTACAAGATATAAATAAAACAAAAGTTACAAACAAGATGGAAAGAAGCTCAAATTTTATTGATAGAATGGTAACTCACAAATAGCGCGATTCCATGAATTATTACAGAAGTTGAAAAACGGTAATTTAAAGGGAAATGGCTACATTAAAATATAATGACCGAATTCTCCCCAACAAATTTGAATTTCCAATGTTCTTTGAACTTAGGCGGAGATGCTCTGATTAGAGAGATTTTTGATGGACGCGGCTGCTTCAGACGATCCATTCTGGTTTGATGCAGTTACTTACTGTATATCCCTAACTTTTGCCTAGATTGCCCCTTTTGGGTTTTCAATCTACCGGGATGGTTTATTTTTTCATGTCTCTGGTTTTTTCATGGATCACCCTCTCGAGTTTTCAATCCATCGAGACTCTCTTTTTGCTTTTTGTTAGGCGAAGTATTTCTTCACTGCATCGACATTTGTAGGACGAGTGAACTCCACATCATCCATAGTCGTAAGCATTAAAGCACCGCCTGAGAAGGCTTTCTTGACAACATATAGACCATCATAATTATGAGTCCACTTGCCCCTAAAATCAGTAAGAAATGATTAAATTTTCTTAAGCACAAGGTCCCCCTCTCTGAATACACAAGATCTAACCTTCTTATCAAAAGCCTTTTTCATTCTTCGTTGATATAGCTGACCATGACATAAAGTCGTCATTCTCTTTTCTTCGATCAAGTTCAGCTCATCATATCTACTTTGACACCATTCAGCCTCTGTCAACTTAGCTTCCATCAAGACTCTCATTGATGGGATTTCTACCTCTATGGGGAGCACAACTACCATGCCGTATACCAACGAGAAAGGGGTTGCCCTTGTTGAAGTACGAACGAATGTATGATATCCATGAAGAGCAAATGGTAGCATCTCATGTCAATCCTTGTTGGTCACTGCCATTTTCTGGATGATCTTTTTGATGTTTTTGTTAGCGGCTTCAACAACTCCATTCATTTTATGACGATAGGGAGAAGAGTTATGGTGTTCGATTTTGAATTTGGCACATAATTCCTTCATCATTTTGTTGTTCAAGTTCGATCCATTATCAGTAATGGTCTTACTCAAAACACCATAACAGGAGATTAGATTGTTCTTGATAAAACGGACCACCACTTGCCTGGTTACATTGGCATACGATGCTGCTTCAACCTGTTTGGTGAAATAATCAATGGCCACAAGGATGAAACGATTTCCATTGGAAGCTTTAGGTTCAATCATGCCAATCATGTCAATTCCCCACATGGAGAAGGGCCATGGAGAAGAGAGAATATTGAGAAGAGTTGGTGGTACATGAATTTTGTCGACATAAATCTGACATTTGTGATACTTCTTCATGTACTTGCAATAATCAGATTCCATTGACAACCAATAGTATCCTGCTCTTAACATTCTTTTTGCCATTGCTTGCCCATTGTCATGAGTACCAAAAGAGCCTTCATAAATTTCTTCCATTAACATGTCTGCTTCGTGTCTATCCACGCATCTGAGCAAAATTATGTCGAAGTTTCTTTTGTACAACACATCATCATTCAGGAAGAAGTTGCCAGCTAGTCTTCTGAGGGTCTTCCTATCTTTCTTTGACGCCCTAAGCGGGTATTCTTTTTTTTGAAAGAAGCATTTGATATCATGGTACCATGGTTTATCATCAACAACCTCTTCTACTATAAACACGTGAGCGGGCCTATCAAGGCGCATAACATAAATTCTAGGTACATCATTCCATCGATTTACAATAATCATGGAGGATAATGTAGCCAATGTATCATCCATGTTATTTTCTTCACGAGGTATGTGATGAAACTTAACTTTATTGAAGAAAGGTAACAACCTTCTTGCATAGTCCTTGTAAGCAATCAATTCGGGTTGACGTGTTTCCCATTCACCTTTGATCTGATTTATGACCAAAACTGAGTCTCCATAGACATCCAGAATTTTGATCCTTAAATCAATGGCTTCTTTAAGTCCCATGATACAGGCTTCATATTCAGCTTCATTATTTGTGCATTTGAATGTCAACCTTGCGATGAAAGGAATATGGGTACCTTAAGGTGTAACAATAATTTCCCCAATTCCGTTTCCATAAGCGTTGACAGCTCCATCGAATATTAATCCCCATCGGGATCCTGGCTCCGGCCCCTCGTCTGGTAATGGCTCATCATAGTCTTTCATCTTCAGGTACATAACATCTTTATTAGAGAAGTCAAATTTAACAGATTCACCCTCATCAATTGGTTGGTGATCCAAATGATCAGCTAGAACGCTCCCCTTGACGGCTTTTTGAACTTGGTATTAAATATCATACTCTGACAACAACATCTGCCAGCGAGCAATCCTTCTGGTTAAGGCGGGCTTTTCAAAGGTATACTTGATCGAGTCCATTTTGGAGATCACCCAAGTAGTATGAAAAATCATGTATTGACGGAGATGTTTAGCAGCCCAAGCTAAGGCACAATAGGTTTTTTCAAACACAGTGTAACGAGATTCACAGTCTGTGAATTTCTTACTTTAGTAATAAATGGCGTGCTCTTTCTTCTTAGTTTCATCTTGCTGGACAAGAATACAACCCATGGAATCCTCTAATACTGTTAAGTATATGACCAAAGGTCTTCCTTCCACTGGAGGGATTAGGATAGGAGGCTCAAGCAAATATTCTTTGATGCTGTCAAAGGCCTTCTGACAATCTTTTGTCCGTATACAGCTCTGATTTTTCGAAGAAGTTTGAATACCGACCCACAAGTAGCGGTCATCTGAGAGATGAACCTGGAGATGTAGTTTAAATGACCCAGAAATCCTCTTACTTGTTTCTCAAATTTTGGGCACCGACATTTCCTGAATGGCTTTGACTTTATTAGGATCAACTTCAATCCCCTTTTGGTTGACAATGAAACCCAAAAGCATCCCTGAACGAACACCAAAGGTACATTTATTAGGATTTAAGCGGAGTTTGAATTTTCCCAAATGCTTAAATAAATTCAACAAATATTCCACATGTTTTTTTTCAATTCTGGACTTGGCAATCATGTCATCGACATATACCTCAATTTCTTTGTGCATCATGTCGTGGAAAAGAGTTGCCATGGCTCTTTGGTAGGTTGCACCTACATTCTTTAAACCAAAAGGCATTACTTTGTAGCAAAACGTTCCCCATGGCGTAATGAATGAGGTTTTTCTATGTCTTCAGGTGCCATTCTGATTTGATTATATCCGGAGAATCCATCCATGAAGGAGAATACTTTGAATTTTGCAGTGCTGTCGACCAACATGTCAATATGTGGTAATGGAAAATCATCTTTCAGACTAGCTTTGTTCAAGTCTCGGTAGTCCATGCAAATTCTTGCTTTTCCGTCCTTTTTTGGAACAGGCACTATGTTGGCCAACCATTGAGGGTATTCTGCCATGGCAAGGAAACCCGCATCGATTTGCTTTTGCACTTCCTCTTTAATTTTGATGGTCATATCTGGGCGGGTTCTTCTCAATTTCTATTTGATTGGCAAACATTATGGCTTCAGTGGTAAGTGGTGCTCCACAATATCGATGTCCAACCCTGGCATGTCTTGGTAAGACCAAGCAAACACATTTGGGAACTCTTTGAGAAGTTCTATCATTTTTATTTTAACAGCTGGACTAAGCAGTGCCCCAATCTTGACCTCTTTTCTGTCTTCATTGAAACCAAGGTTGATCACCTCTATCGGATCTTTGTATGGCTGAATGGAAGCTTCTTCTCGCTCAAGTAGTCGGGAGATTTCATCCAAAATTTCTTCCTCTTCTCCATCTTCAGCTTCGAATACTGGGAACTCAAAGTTGGGAGAGGGCATATGGTCATGTTTTTCAATGGAGTTTTCGATGATTAATCTGCACATATGATTGATTGTTGTTTTTTAGAAAACACATAAATGTGGTGGTGTAAAGACATCGAAAGTGTTTATTATTTATTTTTTTATCTTTTGTTTATTACTGTTTTTTCCGAAGAATAGAAAAGTTAAAAAAAACAAACAAATAACATGGAGTTGAAAATAACATCTTTATTATTGATCAATTATTTCTTGAAACAAAATCCTAATAAAGAAATATTTAAAATAGGTGGCCCTAAAAACATATCTTGCTTTGGGCGTAGCGAGAGGACAAAACAAAGATAAACATTTACTTTGAGATGTGGACAACAGTTGGAACAGCAACAACTATCCAATTTTGAGAAACTTTCCCATGTGTAAAAAATCTTGAGAATCCCTTTCAGGACTGTCTTAAATAACGACACTGACTTTTAGCAGAGTTAAATTGACGGAGTCTTTAATCTTTGCGGATACATAAAATAGGTGGTCCTCAGTGGACTTTTCGATGGATCGCGGGGTATGGAACGATATATATGCATCCTCTAGGGACATGTACCCAGGGTCTTATAAATAAGGTTCCCACTCACATATATTGAGATCACATGATGCAGTTTCGCATTTGGAAGATCTTTTTTCCTTCTCAGGCTTTTCTTTGGCTGGCAGATTAATAGGAACTGTAGCGGCTCGCATAAACTTGTGCGGCATGCCCTTGGGACAATTGAGTAGATTTTACAGAATTTTGGGAGGTGCCATGTAAGTGGATAAATCCTTTTTAGGATCATCTTCCATTATGACATTTACTTCTGGCATGTTATAATGAATGAAATCTCTTTCAGCAACCTTTGCAGATTTGTCAAAAAGGTGATCTTCGACTTCTTTCTCGATGGGTTGAGGAGTATAAAATGGTATGTAGGCCTCTTCCGGTTGGCTGTCATACCCATGAGTTTCCATGTAGGGATCCCAAACCTCTAGAGAAATATATGAATCATCCTTGGAGTAAAAAAATTATCTTCCATAACCGTATCCTCTTCTGCTGAAGTAAGGGAAGTGGGACAATTTTCAGCGTAGCAATCCTCTATATCCATTTCATCATCTAGCTCAAATGCATCCTTATATTTCTCCAGTGGAGAAGATAATGGAGTATGTGCCTTTTCTTGTGATACGTACCCAGAATCATTGAGGTAGGATCTCCATTCTTCTTCAGAATCCAATGGTTCGTCTTCAGAGTCGTCTCTGTTAATGGCGTCGACCTCTTGAAGGATAGGATAAATAAAGCCTCCACTGTGAAAATTATTTTGAATGAGAGGGATGCCTTCATTCTTTCTTGAAGTTTTTGCAAATGCCGGAGAAAAACCGAGGCCTCTTTAGGTCTGGATATTGGTAGGAATCACAACTTGTTCCCATCCTTTAGTGATACCTCTTTCCACTACTCAAATGGCGTCTTTGTAGAAAGAAATGGGCGCCCTTTTGCTATCTTTCCTACTTACAGAAAGTTCCTGGAACTGATTTCCAATAACCTCTTCGGGTTCTAAGTAAGAAAATGATGACAGATTGCTAACAAACAAAGCCCGTTCGCCACACATAGTAGCCAATTTGGTGTTCTTTACAAACTTCAGTTTCTGATGTGGCATCAAAGTGACTGCTCCAGCTTCATGGATCCAGGGACAACCCAACAAACAACTGTATGCTGCTTGGATGTCCATTACTTAGAAAATGACTTGAAATGTATGGTGGCCAATAGTTATGGGAAGGTCAACTTCACCAATAACCGTCTTCTTAGATCCATCAAAAGCTTTAACAACAATTCCACTGCCCCTTATATGAGTGCCTTAAAATGCCAATTTTGTACGAGTTGATTTTTGAATGACATTTAGTGATGAACTAGTGTCTACCAACACACTTGACAGAGCTTCCTTCATGCAGTTAACTGAGATATTTAGTGCCATATTATGATTTCTCCCCTCTTCTGAGAGATCTTCATCACAGAAGCTCAGATTATTGCAGGCAGTAATGTTAGCAATGATATTGCCAAATTGACCCACCGTTACATCATGATTCACGAAGACTTGCTCTAAAATTTTTTGTAGAGCTTCCCTGTGAGCCTCAAAGCTCATTAAAAGGGATATCATGGATATCTTCGAAGGTGTGTTTAATAGCTGGTCCACAATATTGTATTCACTTTTCTTGATCAGCTTTAAAACTTTGTCATTATCTTTCATTTGATTGTTATCACTTGATTGACCAATCGGTTCCAAAGGATTCTCAATCTGTTTCTCCTTTCTCGCAGCCACATCCTTAACTTCTTTGTTGAATACCCGACCACTTCTGGTAACTCGGCTTATGTCAGCAATGTTGACAATAGATGGTAAGGGTAAGCCCTTCCCCTCTTTAACCATGGTAGCACCATACTTGTAGGGTATGGCCTTTTCTGGTTTGTATGGGACTGGACCTGGTAAATAAATGACAAAGGAGTCAAGATGGTCTTCTGACTGCCATATATGATTTCTATAGGTTCAACGGTGGGAACATCAGGAATTCTTCTTCTATCATCAGGGATTTCTGCGCGTCCAGGTTAATTAAACTGAGGAATTATGGTATAGACATCCACCTTAGCTTCACCATTAAGGGGTTCTCTTTCATGGAGGACCATAATGGTCCTTCGATCTAACAACCCTTGGATCTCATTTTGAATGAGAAGGCAACCACGTTGACTTCTGTGACATTTTCTGCAAGTAGTATGATTATGATAATTGGGACCAAAGTAATCAAGTTTGCACAAACATTTGTGAAATTTGACTAGCGACTCTCTGATATATTTGATATCATAAATTGCATATTCTCCTGGACAATCTTGTACCATATTTATTGGTTGGTATAGCCTCATTCGGTATTCTTGGTCCAGCCTTGGTTCATCTGCTCTTGTAGGGCTGCCTGTATAAAGTAGCACCCTTGATTATTTGCAGAACAAACACTGAATGTTGCGTAATCATGTGGATCTACAAGACCCCATCTGTTGTGTCCTACGTGCATCTTCACCAAGTTCCTCCTTAATAGATGGACATCATAGATCTTATAGCTTCCGGGGCATCCATAGACCATGTTGACAGAGGCTCCTCCATGTTGAGGTGGCGGATTCACTTAAACATTTGGATTACTATCTTTGAAAGACTGAATGCCATTTTTGATAAGTCTTTGAACGTCAGCTTTGAAGCTAAAATAGTTCTCGATGCTATGCCCGGGTGCTCCCTGATGATAAGGGCAAAATTAGTCATCTTTGAACCAATAAGGAGGATCTTTTGGGAGAACAGGAGGAGATTTTGTCTGAATATGTCCTTTTGTCAATAATGCTGGGAACAAACCTGCGTACGACATTAGTATAGGGTCGAACCCATGTGACCTTTGAACACGATTATTTCTGTTATTGTATTGTAGGCGAGCCTGTTGTAGAGGTTATTGCGGCCTTTGCTGATACTGTGGTTGTTGTTGCTGATGTTGATTTTGATTTTTAGAATTTTATGGCTGGTAGGCCGGAGCTGGCGTCGAATTGATAACATGAGACACATTTGATACTTGTCGTGGTTGATATCTTTGTCTTTACTGGCTTTGCAACACAGTGTTGACATTCTGTTCCTTCTTCTTTTGGAACCCACTTCCATGTCTTTTAGATGATGCAGCATCTTTGGATAAACGTCCTTCTCGGACTGCTTCTTCCAATCGTACTCCCATGTTTACCATTTCAGTAAAGTCATTAGGCGCACTGGCGTTCATGCGGTCGTAGTAGAAGGGATTCAGGGTTTTCAAATATATCTTCGTCATTTCTTTTTCTTCAATAGGGGGACAGATTTGGGCGAAGACTTCTCGCCATCTCTGAGCATATTCTTTGAAAGATTCTTTTTCTTTTTGAGACATAGCCCTAAGCTGATCTCGGTCAAGAGCCATATCCAGGTGTACTTGTATTGTTTCACAAAGGCTTCACCAAGATCTCCAAAAGTTTGGATTTTTGCACAATCTAATCCCATGTACCATTTGAGTGCGGCACCGGTTAGACTATCCTGAAAGTAGTGAATTAGTAGTTGCTGATTGTCTATTTGTGTGGACATTTTTCGTGCATACATAACCAAATGGCTTCGTGGGTAAGAATTCCCCTTGTACTTTTCAAAGTCAGGTACTTTGAATTTAAGTGGTATCTTGAGAGCCTTAATATCTTTCTGCATGTTTGAGAACCTGTCTATGAATTCATCCCACCTGTCATCTACTCCCATAGTTTCACTTGGACGAGCATGGAAGATCTGTTCTTCAATGTATGGAGTGGTATGTATCACAGGAGGAGGTACTGTCATGATTACTAAGACCTTTGAAGCTTTCGGGATCGGAGGTTTGTAACCTTCTGGTACAAATTTGAAAGGCATGCCCTAAGGAAAGCCGGGAGGCATGGAATACTATGGCATGGCAACATATGTGACAGGTGCAGAGACAATTTCTGAGATGACAGTCCTTTGAATTGGAGTTGACGATTGATTCAGAGCGGTCGTCAATGAGTCTACCATGTTACTGAGCCTCTCTATATTGTCTTTTAGAGTAGTAACTTCATCTCTAAGTTCTCTATTTTCTTGCTCAAGTCTGTCCATCTTTTTCTGACGACTGGCCGGAGTATTATATGAATGAGACAGTTTGGTTTCAAAGTGAGAACATGTGTAAGTTTATGGTAAAAAATGAAATATGCTTACATGATGTATGATGTGCAAAATGCAAATGACTTTGTTTTACAAGGAACTTTAACAATTAAGTCGTAAATATTATGAGAAATGATAACACTCAGGATAACTGAAAAACATCTTATTTTATTTAGGGTTAAATACACAACCCCCCTGTAATGTTAGCGAGTTCTCATTTTAGCCCCTGTAAAATATTTTTTTTAAGCACCCCCTCATTTTATTTAGATTCCCTCATACAGCCCCCCAGATTCCAAGTGGCATTGAAGATTCAGTTAAGATCATCAAATTTTGTCCACGTTGGCATTTTTGATTATTTTTCTTTGCTGACTGGTTATATAATTTTGAAACACCCCCTTGTAATAGTTAGGGTACATGAGACGAAGAACACGAAGACGATTCATCTGCGAAGGCGATTCTTCTACGACGGTGATTCATCTACGAAGAACACGAAGACGAAGACGGTTGTCCACGAGGCTAGAATCGAATGGGAAGACGAATACATTTCCATAATCGAAGGTCGTAATGACTCAGGTATGTTTATTTGTAAACTTCTTCACTGTTAAATGTTAGGATTAGGGTTTTTTGAATCTGAATGTTGTTTGTGAAATCTAGATGGAATTTTTAGGGTTTTTGATAACTGGTTATGGCTATTTCACAGGAATTTAAACCTTTTGATGTTACTTTTCACCATGGGGGTGAATTTATTAGGGTTAATCCGAATGAAATTATTTACAGAGGGGGGGTTTATTCGACTGTAACTGGGTTAAATGTTGCGAACTGGACCATGGATAGCATTGTCAAGCTGTTGAGTAGGTGGGGGTATAAGGAAGGTTCCTTTAGGTTATGGACAAAAGTCTTAGACATTCTAGAGGGATTTATTTTAATTAAAAGAGATAATGATGCATACGACTTTGCTACATACTTCAGTGTAATGGAAGTTAATGGGGATATATTTATGGAACATTCTCTGGAAATAATGGATTGTGAGGATATAGAACCTAGGTGTGTTAATGAGAAGAAGGATTTGGATGGGTTAGAAGATGAGGATTTTGAAAGGTTAGATGATAGTGAAGATGAGAGAGCTACTGGTCTAGTTGATGCCTTTGAAGGAATTGATGAGCCAGTGCCCATCAAAGTAGATAGAAGCAATCTTGATACAAGTATGAGTGGGCTTAATGTTAGGCCCAAAAAGAAAATGGACCAAGATGATTACTATAGTGATGAATTGAATAGTTCTGATCCAGATGATTCAGGTGATGATGAAAGGCCCAAGTATGAAAGATTTAGGAAAGAGCACCTCAACAAGGACTATAAGTTCAAGTGGGGTATGGAATTCAATTCACTGGCAGACTTTAGGGATGCTATTCGTGAGTGGCGTAACGCCCCAGTTTTGTCAGTTTTTATTTAATCGAGTCGTTTTGATTATTTTATTATTATTTTTATTTTATTTTCGACTTTTATTTTAAGATATGTTATTTTTCAATGTTGTGATATTTTATCGGGTTTTGGGAACGTTTGCGAGATAATTGAGTGCGGGGGTATTTTGGTCATTTCCTAATATTTTCATTAAGTAGAAAGAATAGAAAATAGAAAGAGAGAAAAATAGAGAGAAAGAAAAAGAGAAGAAGGAAAAAGGGGAGAAAAGAGAAGAAGAGAAGAAATAGTAAGAAAAACTTGGAAAATCAAGAAATCAACTTCTAGAATCGATTTAATCGGGTAAGGGTGCGAAACTCAGTTATTGTATGCTTGTATATGATTATGTATGTGTGTTTGTGGTTGGTATTGGATTGAATTGGAAAAATTTAGTAAAACCCATATTATGTAAAATTGATTAGAAATCGATTAAATGTGTTGGAAATCATGTTTTTAGTGCTCATTATTGTTGTTACATGGTAGATACATGTTGTTATGCAATGTATTGGTAATTTTCTGGGTGTAGGTGAGAAGTTGGAGGATTTTGGTTGAGAAAACGCAGAACTTTGTTCTGCAGAATTTTTTTCTGGTTTTTCCAGGTCATACGCGTATGGGGCATGTTCTTACGCGTATGGACCTTGGCAATACGCGTAACATGGGCGAGGCATGGGCCAATACGCGTATGGATCCTCAATTTTCTCGGCCATCTGCCCATTTGCGTATGGTACGCGTAACATTTTAGGGCATACGCGTACGGTGTTGGGCATTACGCGTATGGACTTTTACACGTGAATTTTGGGAAAAATGAATTTCTGCCCATACGCGTATGACCTTGGGCAATACGCGTATGGAATGGCGAGGAATCAGGGCAATACGTGTATGACAAGGGGCCGTACGCGTATAGTCAGGACAATTGTAAAATGGGACTTTTCAAAATATCGTTTTCGTTTTTCTTTCGTAACTTGTGTTCCGTTTATCCGATTTTTATATTCTTGCTATCATTGGAAAGCTATTGAGCTGTACTTTCTTATTATGATGGTTTGGAAATTGTTATCCGATTTAATTATGCCGGGAATTTGTAATAGTGTCGGTTTGTCGACTTTTGTCGTTATAATTGTGCGTAATTGATGAGTATTATGCAAGGTGCTGTTGTATGATGTAAATGCATGTGTTTAAATGGTGTTGTGATGATTTGTGGCCGTATGGTAATTAAATGCATTTTTTTGGGCATAAGTGCAAAGTGTGATTTTGGTGAATGTATATATGTGTATATTTGAATGTCATGAGTCCTTGTATACCAAGCATCATGATATGCATTGTTGTGACGTCCTGAGTGATGGTTTGGATTCCAGAGGGAATCCGCTATAACGTCGTGTGCCCATGTGGGGTGTGAGCGATGATTATAGACGATCGTGTGCCCATGTAGGGTGTGAGCGTTCGGGTCGTGTGCCCGTGTGGGGTGTGAGCGATCCATAAACGGTGTGTGCCCATGTGGGGTGTGAGCGACTGGGGACATCGTATGCCCGACGGGGAGTTACAGTTATGTAATGAGCGATGATTCCAGTAGAGTTCCTGAGTGAACTAGTGATGAGAAACATTGGAAGTCGGTACCGCATGTGCATATGCATAGAGTCGTGGTGTCGGTCTCTTGCATTTGCATAAATCATTAATGTCTGTTTATGTGTGGAACTGTGGATAAATGGATATATGGATATGTGTTGGTGATACTTGTATTGAGCATGGTTGGTATACCTTGGTGATGGAAATATGAATTATACATTGTGTTGTCTTGTGTTTGAATTATGGTGTGAGTTGTGGGGAGAACTGTATATATGTGTATTTTTGTGTTATATATAATTGTATGCAATTATATGATGATTGTTTTTCTCACCCTTCTGCTGTTTTATAATGCTCTACGAGGCATTGCAGATTAGAGTTGCTGGAGGTCTTTTTTGTGAAGCTTAGGACTTCATTCTTTTGTCGGTCGGCTCTGATATGTGACACCGGGTAGTTAGGGAGGCCGTTTGTGATTATTGTGTACTATGTATATATATCTTTTGGCTTGTGCATGTATAACTTGACGTATGACAAACTTTTCATATGATATATATATATATATATATATATATATATATATATATATGATATCCAGTTTTAGATTTTCCGCTTTTATTCTAAAAACTGAAATGTGGGTGTAAGGAACTGAGTTCCTCTGTTGATTGCTACCCCACTATTGCATATCTTTATGAGCAGGTGTTGTATGATTTGTTTCAATATAATGTGATTTCCCCCGTCTATGCCATGATAATTTAAATATACTCTGATGAATTTTGAATTTTCTTTTACTGCTTTAATTAATTGGGGGTATAGATTGGGGGTGTTACATTAAGTGGTATCAGAGCTAGTCCGTGTCAGTTTGTGTCAGTCCTAGTCTGTGTGGTGTGCGGAGTGAGCTGTTTGTTTAACCATAGTTTCTGTTATTGGAAATGAACAGAATATGGCTGGTAAGAATGATGCTGCTTTGGCTACTGCTATGCAAGCTATGGCACGTGCTGTGCAGGGTGCACCTAATGCTGCAGGTAATGATGAGTTCAGGAAGAACAAACCGCTTGTCTTCAAGGGAAGATGTGATCCTGATGGTGCACAGATTTGGCTGAAAGAGATTGAAAGGATTTTCTGAGTGATGGATTGGGATGAGGATCAGAAGGTGAGACTGGGTACTCACATGTTACTGGAAGAAGCTGATGATTGGTGGGTAGGTACTCGTCGTGTGTTGGAACCTGCAGAGGAGGAAGAAATTACTTGGGAAGGTTTTAGCCGGGAGTTCTTGAGGAGGTATTTTCCTGAAGATGAAAGAGGAAATAAGGAAATTGAGTTCTTGGAATTGAAACAAGGTAATATGTTTGTTGTTGATTATACTGCTAAGTTTGTGGAACTTGTGCAGTTTTATCCTCATTATGCCGAATCGACTACGGAATTTTCCAAGTGTGTTAAGTTTGAGAACGGATTGCGTCCTGAGATAAAGCAGGCAATTGGTTATCAAAGGATTCGGAGGTTTTCTGATTTGGTGGATTTTTGTAGGATTTATGAGGAGGATAGTAAGGCTCGTTCTACTCATTACAAGAGTGTGAGCTAGAGGAAAGGGAAGCAACAGTTCCGTGGTGGCCCGTATGTAACCCCAGCTGATAAGGGAAAACAGAGGGGAAATTTTGAGAAAAGGTCAAGTGGAGGAGGAATGTCTGGTCCTTTGAGATGTTATAAATGTGGTGAGTTGGGGCATCGTCAGTTTGAGTGCAAGAAAGATTTGAGGAAGTGTACTAATTGTGGAGGTGTAGGACATGTTGCAGCTGATTGTGCCAGGAAGAATGTGGTGAAATGTTACAATTGTGGTGAACCTGGTCATATTAGTACAAAGTGTCCGAAACCGAAACAAGCTCCAGCTAGTGGGAAGGTATTTGCTTTAGCGGGAACTCAGACTTCAAGTGCAGACCGTCTGATCAGAGGTACTTGTTTTATTAATAGTACTCCTTTAGTTGCTATTATTGATACTGGAGCGACTCATTCATTTATTTCGTCTGAGTGCGCGAAGCGTTTGAATCTTGTGTTGTCTTTGATGGGTGGTGAGATGGTTATTGATACTCCAGCAATGGGGTCAGTAACTACTTCTTTGGTTTGTCTAAGTTGTCCTTTGACCATTTATGGTAAAGACTTTGAGATGGATTTGGTGTGTTTACCGTTGGAAGGTTTAGATGTGGTTTTGGGAATGAATTGGTTGCAATTCAACAGGGTTCATATTGATTGCTATCATAAGCTGGTAAGGTTTCCTTCTCTTGAGGAAGACGAAGACTTGAGTTTCTTATCTACCAAAGAGTTGAAGAGACTTTTGGCGGATAAAGCTCAGTTGTTTGGATTGTTTGCATCTTTGACTGTGGATAGTCAAGTTTCAATTGATGTGTTTCCTGTTGTGTGTGAATTTCCGGAAGTGTTTTCAGAGGATATTTCAGACTTTCTGCCAGAGAGAGAGGTGGAGTTTTCTATAGATCTAGTTCCTGGTACTAGACCTGTTTCTATGGCACCTTATCGTATGTCGGCATCCGAGTTGGTTGAGTTAAAGAAGCAGTTGAATGAGTTGTTGGAAAAGAGGTTTGTAAGACCTAGTGTTTCTCCTTGGGATGCTCCAGTTTTATTGGTGAAAAAGAAGGATGGAAGTATGCGGTTGTGTATCGATTATCGCTAGTTGAATAAGGTGACGATCAAAAATAAGTATCCTCTTCCAAGAATTGATGATCTGATGGATCAGTTGGTTGGTGCTTGTGTGTTCAGTAAGATTGATTTGAGGTCAGGGTATCATCAGATTAGGGTGAAAGAGGAAGATATTTAGAAGACGACCTTTAGGACACGTTATGGTCATTATGAATATTCGGTGATGTCGTTCGAGGTTTCTAATGCGCCAGGTGTGTTTATGGAATACATGAATCGTATTTTTCACGAGCATTTGGATCGATTTGTTGTTGTGTTTGTTGATGACATTTTGATTTACTCTAAGTCTCGGGAGGAGCACGTGGAGCATTTGCGTATTGTTTTGTAGGTTTTGAAAGAAAGGAAGTTTTTTGCCAAATTGTCCAAGTGTGAGTTCTGGTTGTCGGAGGTGAGTTTTCTTGGGCACGCAATTTCAGGTAATGGTATTTCTGTGGATCCATCTAAAGTAGAAGCAGTTCTACAATGGGAGGCTCCTAGATCTGTTACTGAAATTCGAAGCTTTTTGGGTTTGGCTGGTTATTATCGAAGGTTTGTTGATGGTTTTTCTAAGCTAGCACTTCCTTTGACCCAGTTGACTTGTAAAGGGCAAGCGTTCATTTGGGATATTCGGTGTGAGGAAAGTTTTAATGAGCTAAAGAGAAGATTGACGACAGCTCCGATTTTGATTTTACCGAACCCTAATGAACCATTTGTGGTTTATTGTGATGCTCCTTTGATTGGTCTAGGTGGTGTTCTGATGCAAGAAGGTAAGGTCGTGGCTTATGCTTCAAGGCAATTGAGAATGCATGAGAAAAATTATCCTACTCATGATCTTGAATTAGCGGCTGTGGTTTTTGTCTTGAAGATTTGGAGGCATTATCTCTACGGTGCAAGGTTTGAAGTCTTTAGTGATCATAAAAGTTTGAAATATTTATTTGATCAGAAAGAGCTAAATATGAGGCAGCGTAGATGGTTGGAATTCCTGAAGGACTACGACTTTGGCTTGAATTACCATCCTGGTAAAGCTAATGTGGTAGCTGATGCTTTGAGCCGGAAATCATTACATATGTTCTCTTTAATGGTTAAGGAGTGGGAACTTTTGGAATCGTTTAGAGATTTGAGTTTGGTGTGTGAAGTGACGTCGGATAGCGTGAGGCTTGGTATGCTAACAATTACTAATGATTTTCTGATGACGGTTAGTGAGAAACAGAAGCTGGATGTGAAATTTGTGGATTTGATGTTGGTTGGAGAAAAAGATGTGAATAGTGATTTTCAAGTGGATATTAATGGTGTTTTGATATTCCGAGGTAGAATTTGTATTCCGGATGATGCGGAGTTGAAAAAGATGATTTTGGAAGAAGGACACCAGAGTAATTTAAGTATACATCTGGGAGCGAATAAGATGTATCAGGATTTGGAGAAGATTTTCTGGTGGTCTGGATTGAAAAGAGATGTGGCTCAATTTGTTTATGCATGTTTGACTTGTCAGAAATCGAAGGTGGAACATCTGAGGCCTTGTGGTTTGTTGCAACCGTTGGATATTCCTGAGTGGAAGTGGGATAGCATTTCCATGGATTTTGTGACGGGGTTGCCGAATACTCAGCGAGGGCATAATGCTATTTGGGTGATTGTGGATAGGCTGACTAAATCGGCTCATTTTATTCCGATTGACATCAGTTTTACTTTGGAGAGGTTGGCGGAGATTTACATTAGTGTGATTGTGAAGTTGCATGGGATTCCATTGAGTATTGTTTCGGATCGAGATCCAAGGTTTACCTCGAGATTTTGGGAAAGTTTACAGAAGGCGTTGGGTTCTAAATTGAGATTGATTTCGGCTTATTATCCGCAGAAGGATGGTCAGACAGAGAGGACGATTCAGTCTTTGGAGGATTTGTTGAGAGCTTGTGTTCTTGAACAAGGTGGTGCGTGGGATAGTTATCTTGCATTGATTGAGTTCACGTATAATAACAGTTTCCATTCTAGTATTGGAATGGCACCGTTTGAATCATTATATGGACGAAGGTGTCGAACACCTTTGTGTTGGCACGAATCTGGTGAGAGCTCGGTGGTTGGACCAGAGTTGGTGCAACAGACGACGGAAAAAGTGAAGCTTATTCGAGAGAAAATGAAGGCTTCTCAGAGTAGGCAAAAGAGTTATCATGATCGGAGGAGGAAGGATCTTGAGTTTCAAGAGGGAGATCATGTATTTCTATGGGTTACACCGGTAACGGGTGTGGGTCGTGCATTGAAATCGAAGAAACTTACTTCTCGGTTTATTGGTCCTTACCAGATATCCGCGAGAGTGGGTGTTATGGCTTATAGGGTGGCGTTGTCGCCGAATCTGTCGAATTTGCATGATGTGTTTCATGTTTCACAGCTTCGAAAGTATGTTTCGGATCCGTCATATGTGATTCCGATGGATGAGGTTGAGGTAAGGGAGAACCTTACGGTTGAGGGGTTACTAGTTAGGATTTTGGATCGCGAGGTGAAGCGGTTGAGGGGCAAGGATATTGCACTTGTGAAAGTGGCGTGGGGAGGCGCTGCTGAGGGCAATTTGACTTGGGAGTTGGAGAGTCGGATGCGGGAGTCGTATCTAGAGTTGTTCGTCTCAGGTATATTTTTGAGGACGAAAATTTCTAAGTGGGGGAGAGGTGTAATGCCCCAGTTTTGTCAGTTTTTATTTAATCGAGTCGTTTTGATTATTTTATTATTATTTTTATTTTATTTTTGACTTTTATTTGAAGATATGTTATTTTTCAATGTTGTGATATTTTATCGGGTTTTGGGAACGTTTGCGAGATAATTGAGTGCGGGGGTATTTTGGTCATTTCCTAATATTTTCATTAAGTAGAAAGAATAGAAAATACAAAGAGAGAAAAATAGAGAGAAAGAAAAAGAGAAGAAGGAAAAAGGGGAGAAAAGAGAAAAAGAGAAGAAATAGTAAGAAAAACTTGGAAAATCAAGAAATCAACTTCTAGAATCGATTTAATCGGGTAAGGGTGTGAAACTCAGTTATTGTATGCTTGTATATGATTATGTATGTGTGTTTGTGGTTGGTATTGGATTGAATTGGAAAAATTTAGTAAAACCCATATTATGTAAAATTGATTAGAAATCGATTAAATGTGTTGGAAATCATGTTTTTAGTGCTCATTATTGTTGTTACATGGTAGATACATGTTGTTATGCAATGTATTGGTAATTTTCTGGGTGTAGGTGAGAAATTGGAGGATTTTGGTTGAGAAAACGCAGAACATTGTTCTGCAGAATTTTTTTCTGGTTTTTCCAGGTCATACGCGTATGGGGCATATTCTTACGTGTATGGACCTTAGCAATACGCGTAACATGGGCGAGGCATGGGCCAATACGCGTATGGATCTTCAATTTTCTCGGCCATCTGCCCATTTGCGTATGGTACGCGTAACATTTTAGGGCATACGCGTACGGTGTTGGGCATTACGCGTATGGACTTTTACACGTGAATTTTGGGAAAAATGAATTTCTGCCCATACGCGTATGACCTTGGGCAATACGCGTATGGAATGGCGAGGAATCAGGGCAATACGCGTATGACAAGGGGCCGTACGCGTATAGTCAGGACAATTGTAAAATGGGACTTTTCAAAATATCGTTTTCGTTTTTCTTTCGTAACTTGTGTTCCGTTTATCCGATTTTTACATTCTTGGTATCGTTGGAAAGCTATTTAGTTGTACTTTCTTATTATGATGGTTTGGAAATTGTTAGCCGATTTAATTATGCCGGGAATTTGTAATAGTGTCGGTTTGTCGACTTTTGTCGTTATAATTGTGCGTAATTAACGGGTATTATGCAAGGTGCTGTTGTATGATGTAAATGCATGTGTTTAAATGGTGTTGTGATGATTTGTGGCCGTATGGTAATTAAATGCATTTTTTTGGGCATAAGTGCAAAGTGTGATTTTGGTGAATGTATATATGTGTATATATGAATGTCATGAGTCCTTGTATGCCAAGCATCATGATATGCATTGTTGTGACGTCCTGAGTGACGGTTTGGATTCCAGAGGGAATCCGCTATAACGTCGTGTGCCCATGTGGGGTGTGAGCGATGATTATAGACGATCGTGTGCCCATGTGGGGTGTGAGCGATCGGGTCGTGTGCCCGTGTGGGGTGTGAGTGATCCATAAACGGTGTGTGCCCATGTGGGGTGTGAGCGACTGGGGACATCGTATGCCCGACGGGGAGTTACAGTTATGTAACGAGCGATGATTCCAGCAGAGTTCCTGAGTGAACTAGTGATGAGAAACATTGGAAGTCGGTACCGCATGTGCATATGCATAGAGTCGTGGTGTCGGTCTCTTGCATTTGCATAAATCATTAATGTCTGTTTATGTGTGGAACTGTGGATAAATGGATATATGGATATGTGTTGGTGATACTTGTATTGAGCATGGTTGGTATACCTTGGTGATGGAAATATGAATTATACTTTGTGTTGTCTTGTGTTTGAATTATGGTGTGAGTTGTGGGGAGAACTGTATATATGTGTATTTTTGTGTTATATATAATTGTATGCAATTATATGATGATTGTTTTTCTCACCCTTCTGCTGTTTTATAATGCTCTACGAGGCATTGCAGATTAGAGTTGCTGGAGGTCTTTTTTGTGAAGCTTAGGACTTCATTCTTTTGTCGGTCGGCTCTGATATGTAACATCGTGTAGTTAGGGAGGATGTTTGTGATTATTGTGTACTATGTATATATATCTTTTGGCTTGTGCATGTATAACTTGACGTATGACAAACTTTTCATATGATATATATATATATATATATATATATATATATATATATATATGTTATCCAGTTTTAGATTTTCCGCTTTTATTCTAAAAACTGAAATGTGGGTGTAAGGAACTGAGTTCCTCTGTTGATTTCTACCCCACTGTTGCATATCTTTATGAGCAGGTGTTGTATGATTTGTTTCAACATAATGTGATTCCCCCCGTCTATGACATGATAATTTAAATATACTCTGATGAAATTTTGAATTTTCTTTTACTGCTTTAATTAATTGGGGGTATAGATTGGTGGTGTTACAAGTGGTCAGTGCTAAATGGTAGGGAAATATGTTTTGCGAAAAATGAGAGCTATAGGGTAAGGGTTGAGTGTAAGGCTAAATGTGGGTTTTTAGTCTTATGCTCTAAGGTGGGCCACAAACACACTTTTGCTATAAAAACACTCAAAGACACACACACATGTGCTAGGGTTTTGAACAACAAATCTGCAACATCAAAGTGGGTGGCTAAGCATGTGGTAAAGAGGATGCAAACATGTGACACAGTTAGAATAAGAGATATCATGCAAGATATAAGGCAAAGCTTTTCTCTGGGTATTAGTGTTGCAAGAGCATGGAGGGCTAAGTTGATTGCAAAGAGGATAATAGAAGGTGATACTGATAATCAGTATGCATCCATTTGGAGGCATACAGCTAAGTTAAGAAGGGTAAATCCAAGCAACACAATCAAGATTAATGTTGAAAAACCTAATCCATCCATACAACCAAGGTTTGGACCATTGTATTTTTGTTTTGATGGTTGTAAGAAAGGCTTTATAAATGGATGCAGACCCTTTGTGGGGGTTGATGGATGTCACTTGAAGACCAAATATGGTGGCCAATTACTAATTGATGTGGGTAGGGATGCTAATGATCAATACTTCCCTTTGGCATTTGGTGTGGTTGAAAATGAGACAAAGGAGAGTTGGAGATGGTTCCTTTAACTATTGATTGAGGATATTGGCTAGGATAGAAGATATGTATTTATATCTGATCAACAAAAGGTACAACAGTAACATATCTAACTCCTTGTACTTATGTATTTAATTTTGTTTTGGTAATTAATGTGTCAACAATTGGTGTTATGTTTCAGGGACTTGTGGCTGTATTTGAGGAAATGCTTGACAGGATTGAGCACATGTTATGTCTTAGGCACCTTTATGCTAATTTCAAGAAACGGTTTGGTGGTGGATCAATGATCAGAGATTTGATGATGGGAGCTGCTAAGGCAACATATTAATAGGCATGGGTCCAAACGATGAATTAGTTGAAGAAGGTAGATCCCAATGCTTGGAATTGGTTGATGGCAGTCCCAACCAAAAGCTGGTGTAAGCATACCTTCACTTTTTACCCTAAATTTGATGTGTTGATGAATAATATATCAGAGTTTTTTAATGCTACTATCCTAGTTGCTAGGGACAAACCAATACTGACTATGTGTGAGTGGATAAGAAAATACCTGATGAATAGGTTAGCTACATCTGCTACTAAACTTGATAAGTGGCCACATAGAGTGATGCCTATACCTAGAAAGAGGATGGATAATGAAGTTTTCAATAGTAGACATTGGTTGCCAACATGGTCAATGGCTGAACAATTTCAAGTCACACATAGTTTCAACAATCAAGAGTTTATTGTTGATATTGACAAAAGATCATGTAGTTGTAACTTTTGGGAATTAGTGGGAATACCTTGTAGGCATGCTGTAGCTGCCTTGAGCTATAGGAAGCAAAACCCTAATGACTTTGTAGATGAATGTTATACAAGAGAAAAGTTTGCCATTTGTTATGGTTTTTCTGTAAGTCCAATCAATGGTCAGGATATGTGGCCAGAAGTTGAAATGGAGGAACCCCTACCACCATCCTATAAAACTGGCCTAGGTAGACCTAGAAAGGTTAGGATAAGAGAAATTGGAGAGAAGGGTGCAAGGAAGACAAGAACAGGGGTGGCATATAAGTGCACCAAATGTGACAAGTTTGGTCACAATGCATTGA
Source organism: Lathyrus tuberosus (assembly GCA_022829125.1). NCBI lineage: Eukaryota > Viridiplantae > Streptophyta > Magnoliopsida > Fabales > Fabaceae > Lathyrus > Lathyrus tuberosus. Next base: position 5,535,972 of record JALAZF010000345.1, on the reverse strand, counting down.
CTTGCAATGCCTCCTCACAGGACCCCAATGCACTTAAAAGAAAGGTACTCCTTGTGTCTTACTTTAAAATGACTTGTTTGATTTATAATTCAATTACTTTCAATGACTTGTGTATTACATTTGATTGTGTAGAGAAAGGTTAAAAATGACCAAAAACCTGATAATGCACCAACTGCTGCTGATAATGCTCAAGCTGATAATGCACAAGGAAATGCACAAGAAGATGCACAACGAAATGCATAAGGAAATGCTACTGATAATGTAAGAATTGCTACTGGTAATGCTTCTGATAATGCACCAATTGCAGTGGTTTCTGATGCTGCCCCAACTGCTGCAGTTTCTATGAATCAGACCCAACCATCAACTGTTATGAGTCAAAGTGGATCTTGTGTTGTTGATTCAATTAAAAAGAAGGAAAGAAACCAGTCATTACAAGGAGAAGGAAAAGTGAAAGGATCAAACTATCTTGGTTCAAAAAACCAATTGTAGGAGAAGGATCTAGTGAACAACCAATCACACTACCAGACAAAGAGGTCAAATCAAGTTCAAAAGACTCTTACCTTGGATTACAAACTAGGTCTATGAAGACATGGAAGACTAAGAAAAAGATAGATTGAGTGTTATGTGTTGTATTACCAATTGTAATTTTGTGTCATTTTGTGGCTATGCCAATGAAGTACTAAGTACTATGTGTCAAATTGCAGAATTGCAGAATTTATGTATCAAATATTTACCAAGTTTGTACTATGTGTCATTTTGTACTATGTATCAATGATGTACCAGACATATGCACCAAGTGTGCTTTTCAAGTATTTATGTATCAAATTGCAGAATTTAATGTAACTGTTTTGTGTAACATTTGAAGTATCAGTGACTGAATATTTATGTAACAGACAACTTACATTGATAAGAACAATTCAACTTACATCAAACTTTAACATTAATACATAACAAATGCTTTCATTGATAAGAACAATTCAACTTACATTGATACATAACAAATGTTTTCATTGATAAGAACAATTCAACTTACATCAAACTCTAACATTTAATCCCAAACAACCTAAACAACTAATTCCAAACAACTTAAATAACTAATTCCAAACAACCTAAACAACTGATTCCAAACAGAGTTGATTACATTAACTTAAACACTACTGCAAAGATTAACCATGACAGACCAAGTACAAACAACATCCATAAAATTTTCCTCTTTTCTATTCGAATTTATCTTTTCAATTTTTCTGTTTTGATAATGCTTCCTTCTGCACCATACTTCTTCAAAACTCTGCTTTCAATTTCCTGAGCAATCTCCTTTGCAAATTCTCTCAAATAACCCTTTGTGAATTCGCAATCACAACATCTTGATTGATTCATGTCGTTCGATTCAAGCTCATTAACAAAATCGTCCCACACAAACAAAACGCAACCATTCTGCAAATTAAACAATCATTACCACATAATCAGGAATTAACATATGGATTTAACAAGCTGAAAATAAACTCACCAAATAATTTCAAAATTTCCAGAATTTTCTACTTGGATTTTCAATGGTGTTTGATACAAACATCTTCATCGTATCGTTGCAACCACATCTTGGCAAACCCTTTCCAAAATTTCCCCCAGACGATGACTTGCTTCCACCCATGTAGAAGATGATGGCGGACGAATAAGAGAGAAATGGGGGAGAGAAACCCTAACAATTGCAAGGGGGTATTTGTAAACACATAATTTACACAATCACTGGCCCACGTGGAAAAAATTGAAATATTGAGTGACTCTTCAATGCCACTTGGCTTCTGGGGGGTTTTCTGAGGGAATCTAACTAAGATGAGGGGGTTTTTAAAAAAAAACTTTACCAGGGGCTAAAGTGAGAACTCGCTAACATTACAGGGAGGGGGGTTGTGTATTTAACCCTTTTATTTAATGTATTCAAAGGATTACATTTATGGAAGTACAACTTCAAAAAGATATGGAACAAAGATGACAAAGTTTAAGCATGAGGGTCCTAAGGAAATCTTGTTGATGAAGATCTAGCCCCCATGTTGTTGCTTCTTCTTCTGCCTCTTCAATTGTGTATTTTCTATTGTAAGTTGATCGACGATCTTCTTCCAAGCACCTGAGGTAGGAGGGATATGACCAGAGAAAAATAAATTCTCATGTTCTTCTTGTCTCTCTACAGCATGCTGCTCCAAGATTTCTATCAAGTCATTTTTTTCTTTTAATTGCCTCTTCAACTCTCTTTTCTCAATCCTCGCAGTATGGAATTTATCTTCCCAAGTGTCTCTTTCCAGCTTCATCTGGATTAAGAGATCTTGATATTCTTCCCTTTTCTCAATAGGGATGGTAGAGGAAAAGTCAATGAAAGACTGTGAAGGTTTCTCAAGAGGATAAGGCATCTTGAGCTCACAAGCCCCAACATTGACCCACTGAGTGTAGGGTTTGAAAGCAACACAATCTTTATTTTCCAACTGATCTTTGCTATTTTTATGAATAGTGTGCCAAGCCTTTACAACTGCTTTTCTCAAATCTAGATTTCCACCCTCATTGAGGTATAAAAAACTTGACATTAAAGACTGCTAGGTCTATCTTTCATGGGGTACCCAAACTGACGTCTTGCAAGAGCGGGGTTGTAGTTGATTCCTCCAAGTATACCAAGAAGGGGTACATTGGGAAATTCTCCGCAACTGTTGATGATAACTCCTTTGTCATAAGCTGGGTCATACTAATTCATATTAGTATGAGTAAGAGACATAAGTCTTTGAGACCATCTGAGTTTATCAGGATTTTCATCAAAGAGTCTAGTTTTTGGTAAGTGTGACTTGAACCATTTGTACAACAATGGTGCATAACATATGATTGTTCCACTACCCTTCATAGTCCTGTTATGAATTGAATGGTAAGTGTCCCCAAGTAAAGTAGGTATTGGGTTACCACTTAAAAATATCTGGATGGCATTAAGATCAACATAGTGGCTGATATTTGGAAATAGTAAAAGGCCATAGATGAGTAGTGAAAGATTGCTTCAAAGGAACTCGTGTTATTAACTTTAGCCAACTCTGTTGCTTTCTCTATCAGAAATTTGGAAGTTAAACCTTTGATTCCTCCCTTGGAAGTGAAGTTTTATTTCACATATGAAATATCCAAATGAACGGCCTTTGCAATAACTGAGTACTTAGGAATTTCCTCTGAGCCATTTAAAGGAATCTTGTTTAGTACTGGCAAACCAATCTAATATGAATACTCCTCCAAAGTGGGTGTAAGTTGATAATATGGGAATGTGAAACAGTGGTAGAGGGGATCATAGAATTGTACAAGGGTGTCAAGAATTCCTTCTTCAACATTGGTATTTAGAACACCTAAGAGTCCTCTATAACTTCTTCTGAAATTATCTGGACAAGAAATCATACGAACTAACTTTCTCAGTTCTGTTGTATCAGGATCCTTGAAGTCGTACTTCTTGGTATTTCTTTTCCCAAAATCCATGTTTAAAACCTATGATATTTGTCATAAAGGTTTTAAGTTCCTTGCAAAATTTTGTTTAGAAAATGATTTTTGAATGAATGTATGAATGTATGGATGCGCACATATACAAAATAATTCAAAGGTTCAACGTCACGAGCTTGAAGTCATGAGTCTAACCAAACCAAAAGAATATGTACTAGGGTTTTAATGTACCTGTAAAACATGTTCTAATATGGTTCCCAGAGTCATAAGTTAATCTTTCGGATATTATCGACACACCGACTACTAGGGAATCAATAATATTCTCAAGAGAAACTTGTCTGAGTGTAGTATTTTGTATTAATAATTGTAAGTTCTGTGTTGGCAGCAATTTTGGTAAAACATACTGCTCTGTTAAATGTCGTGAATGATGCTTTGACTTATGAGTAGAACATCTCTGCAGGGTTTTCAGATGTCAAAGCAGATGTCTTAACATGTGCTTCCAGAACTGGAGGTGTTTCTGTTTAGTATTATTATGCATTGTCTGTTACTTCTTTTGGAATATCTGATTGATTCTTTGACGACGCAAAATAAGGAGGAGATTTTCTAAGTCCATAAATATTTCTATTACGATTTGATGGAGATCTTCTGTTCTACTTTTATGGAGAAAATCGTGGGATGTTTAAAACATTAAATTGATTTGATTTGGCCCATGCCCATGCTGCGTGTTTCTTTTTAAAGACCTGTTAACCCTATTTGCAAAACAAAGAGAATAGTGTGTGAATTATGCACTTTGTTTTAAGGATTAGGGTTTCTGTCTTTTGTGATTTGTGAGCCACTCTTGTATTGTTCTAATACTAGAGTTGGACTGTTAGTTGAGTTGTAATTTATTAATCATCTATAAGCTTTTAAGCAAGGATGATTATGTGTCTTTGAAGTGTGTCTTCTATCTCTTGTGATTTTGTATTTGTCACTGTGTGTGTGATTGAGGGGGAGTGATAAGGGTCTCATATCTAAGAGTGTCTTAGGTAGAAATTGCACGGGTAGAGATTAGGTGAGAAGGTTGCAAACCAGAGGTTGTGTGCTGAGAATCTTCAAACTAATTCTATTTAGTGAATTTCCTTTTTGGCTTGGCAGCCCCCAGACGTAGGTGTGTCTGCACCGAACTGGGTTAACAATTGCTTGTGTTTTCTCTCTTTTCATTTACTGCTTTTGTTACATTGTTTTATGTGGATCAGTGCTCAGATATTTGTGTCGTAACATCTCCTTCGACATCACATATCTGATACCAAAATTTCAATTGGCATCAGAGCGGGCATCCTGCTCTATTTCTGGGTGAGATCTAGGGAAGATACTTTCTGGTACTATGGACAAGGAGGGAGGATTTGTGAACAGACCACCCATTCTAGATGGAACCAATTATGACTATTGGAAACCACGCATGGTGGCGTTCTTAAAATCTTTGGATAGCAAGGCTTGGAAAGCTGTCTTAAAAGGGTGGGAACACCCTGTTGCTATGGGGAAAGATGGAAAACCTACCTCTGAACTGAAGCCTGAAGAAGAATGGACTAAAGAAGAGGATGAATTAGCTCTTGGAAATTCTAAAGCCTTGAATGCACTATTCAATGGGATTGATAGAAACATTTTCAGGTTGGTAAACATTTTTGAGGTGGCTAAAGATGCTTGGGATATACTTAAAACTACTCATGAAGGCACATCTAAGGTGAAGATGTCAAGACTTCAATTGCTCACTACCAAATTTAAAAACCTGAGGATGAAAGATGATGAAAACATTCATGACTTTCATATGAATATTCTTGAGATAGCCAATGCATCCAGTGCCATAGGAGAAAGAATGTCAGAAGAAAAGATGTTAAGGAAGATTCTCAGGTGTCTTCCCAAGAGATTTGACATGAAAGTTACTACCATAGAAGAAGCTCAAGACATTAGCAAGATGAGAGTGGATGAGCTTGTTGGATCTCTCCAAACATTTGAGTTAGGCATCAGTGACAGACCTGAAAAGAAAAACAAAAGCATAGTTTTTGTGTCCAATGTTGAAGATGGAAAGAAGGAAGGTGATATGGATACTACTGAAGGAATATTCAATGATATAGTACTACTTGGAAGGCAGTTTAACAAGGTGCTGAGAAAAATGGATAGGCATTCTAGACAAAATGTCAAGAACAACTCATCTAACATCAGCAAGTCAAATGACTTTGGAAGAAGAATAAGGGCTGAAGAAAAATCCACTCAAGGCAAAGGGATACAGTGTCATGGATGTGAAGGTTTTGGGCACATTAGAGCTGAATGTCCTAAATACCTCAAGAAACAAAAGAAGGGTCTAAATGTATCTTGGTCTGATGAGGATTCTAAAAGTGAGCTTGAAGAAGAATCCGCCAAGCATGTTACTGCACTTACTGGCAGATATGTCTCTGATGAAGACTCTAGTGATGATGAGGTGACCTATGATGAGTTAGCTGCCTCCTACAGAGAATTGTGTCTCAGAAGTGAAGAAGTATGTCAGCAAGGGGAGAAACAGAAGAAACTTATAATCCAACTGAAGGCAGAAAAGGAAGAGAATCTGGAAACTATCTCTAAGCTGGAAGATGAAGTGAGTTTGCTGAACTCTGAACTCGACAGAATGTCCAAGTCTGTCAGAATGCTGAACAGGGGGTCTGATACATTAGATGAGATTCGTCAGGTTGGAAAATTGGCAGGAGATATGAGTGGACTAGGATTTAATAAAGGAAAGGAACCTTTTTCAAACTTCATTCATCCCAAACCTAAAATAAAGATGTTGAATAAAATGTCTCAACATCATGACAGAAGGGAATTCAATCACACAAGAGGGAAATTTCAACGCTGGAGATGTCATTACAGTGGGAGGTTTGGTCACATAAAACCATTTTGCTTCAAGTTGTATGGGTACCCTAAGCCTGCACCTCAGCCCAAACCTAATCAGGTCATTCCAAATGTCAAAGAGAAGAAACAATGGGTTCCTAAGGCTGATGTTACCTGTCTTATAGCTCACACCTCTCTCAGAGCCTCAGCCAAAGAAGACTGGTACTTTGACAGTGGCTCTTCAAAACATATGACAGGTATCAAGAATCTGTTGGTGGATATCAAATCTCACTCCACTAGTTATGTGACTTTTGGTGATGGAGCCAAAGGTGAAATCAAGTGGGTTGGAAAGCTGGATTGCTCAGGAGTTCCAAACCTTGATGATGTACTGCTTGTGAAAGGGTTGACAGCCAACCTAATTAGTATCAGTCAACTTTGTGATCAAGGTCTCAAAGTCAACTTCACAAAGAAGAGTGAAGTAATTATGAAAGGAGTTAGATCTAAGGACAACTGCTACTTATGGGTTCCTCAAGATTCAAGCTATTCCATCACATGTGCCCTAGCCAAAGAAGATGAAGTCAAACTATGGCACCAAAAACTTGGACACTTGCATCTAAAAGGGATGAAAAGGATAATCTCTAGCTCAAGATTGAAGAAGGAAGGGTATGTGGTGAATGTCATGTTGGAAAGCAGAATAAGATGTCACATCAGAAGATTCAACATCTCACCACCTCAAAAGTGTTGGAACTCCTTCACATGGACTTGATGGGACCTATGCAGGTGGAAAATCTTGGTGGAAAGAAGTATGCCTATGTGGTTGTGGATGCTTATTCTAGATTCACTTGGGTGAATTTCATCAGAGATAAATCAGAAGTGTTTGATGTTTTCAAGGATCTCTGTCAAAGACTTCAAAGAGAAAATGCAAGTTATGTTATTAGAATCAGAAGTGACCATGGGAAGGAATTTGAGAACAACAAATTTTCCGAATTTTGTTCATTTGAAGGAATTGATCGTGAATTTTCCTCTCCCATTACTCCTCAGAAAAATGGAGTTGTGGAATGAAAAAACATAACTCTTCAGGAATCTGCTAGAGCCATGATTCATGCAAAGAAATTACCTTACCACTTTTGGGCTGAAGCTATGAATACTGCCTGTTATATTCATAACAGAGTGACTTTGAGAAAAGGTACCTCAGCTACTTTATATGAAATATGGAAGGGAAGAAAGCCTACAGTCAAATATTTTCATGTTTTTGGAAGCAAGTGCTACATCTTGGCAGATCGTGAACAAAGAAGAAAGATGGATCCAAAGAGTGACGAGGGAATATTTCTGGGCTACTCCACAAACAGCAGAGCTTATAGAGTTTTCAACTACAGAACCAAAGTCATGATGGAGTCCATAAATGTTTTTGTTGATGATAAAGGGTTGAATGAGGAGGCTGATGTCCTAGAAGATGTTGGAACATTTCTGAATGATATCCCAGCAGAAAATGCAGAAAGAAATATTGATCTTAATTCTACTAAGGCTGAATCAGAATCCAGTCAAGTCAACAAAGGGCCCTCTATCAGAATTCAGAAAGATCATCCTAAAGAACTTATCATAGGAGATCTGAATGAAGGAGTCACTACTAGATCAAGAGAAGTCATATCAAATTCCTATTTAGTGTCAAAAATTGAGCCTAAAAATGTTAAAGAAGCTTTAACTGATAAGTTCTGGATCAATGCTATGCAAGAAGAGTTAGGGCAATTCAAGAGAAATGAAGTCTGGGATCTGGTTCCAAGACCTGAGGGAACAAATGTGATTGGAACAAAATTGGTGTACAAGAATAAGTCAGATGAAAAAGGTGTGGTCACTAGAAATAAAGCAAGATTGGTTGCTCAAGGGTATACTCAAGTTGAGAGGGTTGATTTTGATGAAAATTTTGCTCCTGTAGCTCGTCTTGAATCAATCAGATTCCTCCTAGGAGTTGCCTGCATTCTGAAATTTAAGCTGTTTCAGATGGATGTAAAAAGTGCCTTCTTAAATGGATACTTAAATGAGGTGTATGTGGAACAACCTAAGGGATTTATTGATCCAACCTACCTTAACCATGTGTACAAGTTGAGGAAAACTCTTTATGGGTTGAAACAAGCTCCAAGAGCTTGGTATGAGAGACTGACAGAATTTCTTGTTGAGAATGGATACAGGAAAGGTGGTATAGACAAGACTCTATTTGTCATAGAAGAAGGAGGGAAACTCATGATTGCCCAAATTTATGTTGATGATATTGTGTTTGGTGGGATGTTTGATGAGATGATTCAACATTTTGTCAAACAGATTCAGTCAGAATTTGAGATGAGTCTTGTTGGTAAGTTAACCTATTTTCTTGGTCTACAAGTCAAGCAAATGGAAGATTCTATATTCTTGTCTTAGAGTAAATATACCAAGAATATAGTAAAGAAGTTTGGGATGGAGAATGCTAGTCACAAGAGGACACCTGCTCCCATTCATCTAAAGTTGTCTAAAGATGAAAAAGGTGTGAGTGTGGATCAAAGTATCTACAGAAGTATGATAGGTAGCCTGTTGTATCTTACAACAAGCAAACCTAAAATTGCCTTTGCTGTGGGGGTGTGTGCTAGATATCAAGCTGAACCCAAAGTGAGTCATATCAATCAATTGAAGAGGATACTGAAGTATGTGAATGGGACATGTGACTATGGTATGTTATACTCTCATGGTTCTGGCTCTATGTTAATTGGATATTGTGATGCAGATTGGGAAAGAAGTGCTGATGATAGGAAAAGAACATCAGGAGGATGTTTCTTTTTGGGGAATAATCTTATATCCTAGTTCAGCAAGAAGCAAAATTGTGTCTCCCTGTCTACTGCTGAGGCTGAGTACATGGCAGCTGGAAGCAGCTGTTCTCAGCTGGTTTGGATGAAACAAATGTTGTCTGAATACAATGTCACACAAGATGTCATGACATTATATTGTGACAACCTAAGTGCTATAAACATCTCCAAAAATCCTATTCAACACAGCAGGACCAAACACATTGATATTCATCATCATTTCATAAGAGAACTTGTTGAGGACAAGATTGTTGCCTTAGAACATGTTGCTACTGAGATGCAACTAGCTGACATTTTCACTAAGACCTTGGATGCTAATCAATTTGAAATTTTGAGGGGCAAACTAGGGATTTGCTTATATGAGGATTTGTAGCAATTAATGGCGTGTGGAAAATTTTCCTTATGTGTTCAAAAATTAAAGTGCAAATTAATTTCCTTATGTTTCCAACAAATAAAGTGCCTCTATCATAGGCAATCATTTCAAGTTTTTCTTATTGTCCTTCTCACACGCTACATATGCATTGTGCTATACTTCAATAGCTCTTTCATCTTCTATCTTAGAAAAAGGAATTCTTTTGCTCATAACCTTTTCATTCACAAAAATTCCAAGATGTCTCAACAACATGCATCGTCTCCTTCAAAACACTCGTCGGATAAGGCAACTGCTTCTGCATCCAAATCTAGGGCTCACCCTGTGAATATCTCGTTTGATGATGTCATTGATGTTGCTCCGTTGGCTATGGTTCCTTGTACTGAAACGGAGTTGAAGAAGTCCAGAACACCACATGTAAGAGGATAAAAGGACGCTTCTGTAGGTAATTCTTCTAAGCCCTCTCCTGACTCTTCTTTCAAAAATAGGACAGAGGAAGACGCTTTTTCTGTTGATAGAAGTATTAGAAGGCTAGTTTCTAGGGTTTTGAATGAAGGCGTTTTGGTTCATGGGATTTCAAAACCCCTTTCTCAAATTTCTGCCTCTCCTTTCTCTGAGGCTAATAAAAATACTGAAACATCTGCAGACCCAACTGTGACTGAGAAAGATGATTCTGAAGAAAATATTCACAAGCTTACTACCTCTGTGTTGGAAGAAGCTGGAACTGGTGTTGAGCCAGATGTTGAGACATCATTTGCAAGGGAAGATCCACTTTCCAAGAATGATGTTCCTGACCCAAAGGAAAAGAAGAATGCTAATGCTGAAGATGTTGTGGATGTTGATGACTTGTCTGACAGTGATTTGATCACGAATTTGACCCCTGGTATTACTAAGAGACTCAAGACAAGAAAAGGGAAGGCTGTTGTTGAAAACATTCCTACTAAGAATACCAAGAACAAGGTGTGAGAGCAAGAATTGTCTCTACAAGTCAATCTATGTTTTGATGATAACAATAAGTATTTGTGAAAGAACCATTTTATGGTCTAACGTGTGTTGTGTGCAGATCATAAGAACTAAAGACATCATAATCAACATGCACCAGCTAGATATACTATGATCGAATATATATATATATATATATATATATATATATATATATATGCGAAGTTACTATGTGTACCTAAAGTCGCGAGAAGCAAGAACGCTTCTTTATCTAACATGATCAGCCAGATCCAAGGATGCCAAGATTGCTGTTGCAATGCTCTTGTGGATGCTCTATGAAAGTGATTGAGATTCTGAAGATAACGAAGCTTATGAAGAAGTACACTCTGAAAGAACCAAAGTGCGGAAGACTCCTATGACTTGAAGTTCTGATGGCTGAAGGTGTTGAAGACCAAGTGCAAAAAGAATCTGAAGACTTATGGGTTCTGAAGATAAAGGTTTCAAATATCAAGTTCTGAAGACTCTGAAGATAGGTTCTGAATATTCGGAAGACTTAAAGCAGAAAAGAATAACGTTCTTAAAGACCAAGTGCTGAAGTTCTGAAGACTGATTCCTAATGGACTTCTTCAATCGACTGAAGACTTGAAGCATCAGACATTCTGCTATGAAGACTCTACTCATGCTTCATCAAATTAACATCAGAAGCCACTGACGTTTTGAAGTCTAAATATTACCGTTGTGAGTTAAATGTACACACTGCCCAAGAAAAGATGTCCGGTCACTTCTCACTCTGCAAAAAGGAGATGTGTTAGTACAAATCATTAAATCACAATGTCTCTTTTCCCAACAGCCAACAGTATTCTCAAACGGCTATATTACCACTAGCTATTTAATGGAAATAGTTTTTGCTTCTGAGGAGTCGATCACTTGTAGAATCATGAACTGAATGTTCATCTACAAAATTGACCAAGTCATTGTGAAGATAGCCACAACAATGAGTTCTCGTTGTAACAATTAGAATATTCAAAAGCTATCATTATTTCACTAATGGAAATTATTGTTGAAACGCAAGAAGATAAATCAACACAACAACAACAATTAAGAACAAAAGCTGTTGATGAAGAAGACAACATTGAAGATCTGTCATGTCATCAACTCACCTTCTCGTCAGGACTACATTAAAGATCTGAAGCAAGGAGCTGCTGCTCAAAGCTTGCTCACCCCGAAGATGAAGAAGTAGAAGATCTACAAGATGTAAACAACTTTCAAATCATTATACATCTCTGTAGTTTCTTAGGAAAGCAAGGAGTTGTTACTCAAATCTTGCTTGAACACATGTGTGTGTTCTTTGTACTTAAACGTAGGAGAAACTTGCTTATTAAGAAGCACAATTTGTAATCTCCAGTTTGCCAATTCGACTAAAGGAATTGAGACTCCTCCAGTGAACGTTTTATCCTGAATGGATCCCTGAACGGTTCAACTGTGAGTTGATGCCCTTGAGTAGATCACGAGGTGTTCGGATACTTGAGATGACAATGGTTGAGGGTCATTGTGGAAAATCCTGAAATATGGTCAGTAGCGTTATATTCATTGTGATGAGTCCCTGAACGTCTAGCTGTGAAATCCCAGCAGTGGGTCTGCTCGGTCAATGAACGTTATATCCTGTTGGATCCCTGAACGATTCATTGGGTTGTTAGTCACAGTGCGGCTGTGCAAGTAGTTAGTCATAGTGCGGATGTGCAAATGGTTAGTCACCGGCGTTGCCCGTGAAAGTGTAATCATGATTTGGTTATAGTGGATTAAGTCCTTGTGTTCAAGGAGAAATCACCAGAGGAGGGTGGACTGGATTAGCCCGCGTGGTGAACCAGGATATATCGTGTGTCCTTTACTCTCTTGCTTAGTATCTCTATTTATGTTTCTGCATTGAATATCAGAACCTCATATTAAGCAAAGTCAGAACCTTGCTGCATATCTCTGATCAGCTTCCGCACTGCAAGTTCTGGGTATCATATTTTATGATCAAAACCTATATGGTTCTCATGCTTCAAAATTAAGAGATCAGAATCTCTCAACGAACATTGGAGGTTCTTGAGCATCTCCTTATGAAAATACAAAAAGTTAAGAAAAAAGTAAATACACAATTCAAACCCCCTTTTCTTGTATCTTTCTCGCACCTTCAATTGGTATCAGAGCTTCGGTTCTGTTATTGATTTACATCAAACACTTAACCGTGTCAGAAAAAGATGCAGATGTGGTGCGTAGAAGTACTCTAGGTAAGATTGAAATCCACTTATAATTTCTGTAACAGTTCAGCAGTTAACTGTGTACAAAATTGTAATCAATCTAATTACTTCACGAACAATTCACTGATTCTAGATGAAGTCTCATTAAACATGAAGAATCAGCTGATAAGATAAATTCATCAGATAAGAAACTGTATCTGTTGAATGCTCATTCTGGAAAATACGTGTGGATAAAACCACGTATATGCTTAAAAGATGAATCATCAGAAAGCAAGAAATCTTGTTTCCTGAAGATTAATTCTTTATGAGTTTTTAAGATGTTTTCAAGAAACGGATTAGGTCCACCCTTGACTTTCTCGTTTAAAACTCATTTTGAATCTCTTCATGTAAAGAAGAAAGATTGCTGCTCTAAGACTTTGAATTTCAGAATGAAATCTGTCAAATCCAGAATCTGAAAAATTCAAAGTACTAGAAAAGATTCTGAATGAAATCTTAAGTCTTAATTGATTCAAAAATCAATCTCTAACAACTTGAGATTATTCTTGTGAAATTAAATGTTGATAATCTGATCAAGTGTTCTCAGAACCACTTGAGCTATGGAATTAGAAACTATCAATCATGACATCTAGGTTCTCTAACTGATGTTTTAAAAGATGTCGATAGTGATGTTCTTTTGAAGAAATCAGTTAACTCATAGATAGGCGTGACCAACCCCAAACATGTTGATCAACATTGTAAGAACAAGAAGTTTCATGCAAACCATGTCTAGTGTTGTACACATGTGATGCGTGATGATGTTTTTGTTCTAAACAAGTTCTGAAACAACCTTGAGGAACAAAGTCAGATGCTGATAGGTTATGAAAGGAGAGCTCAACAATTCTCAAAGTTTGACGTTTAAAGATTCAGATTCATAACTTAAGAACTGTACCGGAACCAAATAGGTTATATGAATCAAGGAAGTGAGAAGTGAGAAGCAATCAAAAACAGATGCAATCTGATGCGTAGGAATGAGGTCATCAAATAGAATTTATTGGTCACAAAATTATGATGAAGTGGTCACTCTGATCAGTCTTAATCTCGGTCATTATACATAGAGAGTTGATGGGCAAGAAAAGAGAGAAAACTGTAATTCAACCAGGATCTCATTCCAAGAAAATATTCATTTTCCTCAGAAGTCAGAACATAAGCTTATCTTGAAGAACCCAAGAAATCTCTGTAGCTCACTCAAAAACAAGCAGAATCTGAAAAATAATAATAATATCTCAGAATGGAAAGCACTCAGATAAATCTGTAAAGAATCTCGGCAAAAAGATCTCTGGATCCCTAAGGTATGGTCTCACTTATTAATGTTTGTTTTTTAAAATTATATTGAGATTATCAAGTATTCATGATTTCCAAGACAATCATAATTACGCGTGAGTTAGCAACCTTACCTTTAACCATAGGCATACGGCAACTTAAGTCTATCATATGTCCTATCAACTGATCGTCCCAGCTATTCATAGCTTGTCTAGGAAATAATGACCTCGCGTGTTCCAAGCTTGATGAATAACCATCACTCATAAGTTCTCCTCACAATCTTACTCCCTTTCTAGGAAGAATCACTATCTAGTAGGTTAGAACTCTCTTCTTCTTTTCCTGCTCAAAATGTCTTCACACAACATCAGAGGAGAAATTTCCGATCTAGAACTCCTAAAGGAATTCACGTTAAATCTAAACCTTTTACCACAACTCAACAAAACTTGTATTCTCTCTGGTATTGTATTTTAGAATTGGGAAAACTACTTCAACATGCTTGTTGGACCTATCTTTCCTTCTCTCGTAACTGAGTTTTGGGCAAATGCACGTGTACTTGAATATGACTATGGCAAAAATTCTATTTTTTCTGTAGTTGCTGGATGTCCTGTCTTGATCAACCCCACCATCATAGCTAAAGCCATTAGGTGTGTTGAAAATGGTGTGACTGTGGAAAGAAATATCAATAACCATAGCTTCGACAGGCATTTGCACGTCATTTTCAAAACAGAGGGGCATCCCCCTCAACCTTGTACTCTCACTCCAGTTGCTAAAGATTGGTACAATCTAATGGTAACAAATTTCATACCGAGAGAAAGAGGAGGAGGATGGTTATCTGACAAAGAGAGATTGTTTATTTTCTTCTTAGTATCTAGGATCAAAATAAACCTACCTCAATCCATGTACAACCATCTAAAGGAAGAAATTAACCTGTCAAGGGAACACACAATCTACCAAGTTCCCTATTGCAGGGTCATCTCCCATATTCTTGATCTTTAAGGAGTGGTTAGTCATTGCAGAAGAAATGGAATGACTGATAAGACTCTTCCTGAGTTCTGTCAACCCATAACCTTCTTTGTCTAAGATAGAAGTTAAGTTTTTCTTAGGATTACAGGTTTTCTAGGATCCCTCTTTGTATGTCATTATGATCTAAGCTTGTTATGTATTCTCTTGCTCAATTACTGAAGTATCCTAATTGAGAAATGCTTATCCGTTTTAAATGATTGATTTAAATTCACGATGCCCTTGATTAAATTTCATTAATTATTTATCAATAATTAGGCATTATGATAAAAGGACGTAGGATTAACTAGAAATTATAAAACCTTTCGCTGGTCATAATTAAGTAACGGCTCCATCACTACTTTTTAGGGTTATGATTTTTGATTAAAGGAATTAATCATTAACCTACTCTCCCACATTACTTAGCGCTTCTAGGAAAATCAATCGTTGCGGTTTCTTTTCCCCACAAAATTTACCTTACTTCCCTATCTATGAAAACGTAAGACAACAACACATCTCTTACTCATCCAAATCTTCAGTCTAATTACCTTCTATTTTCTCATTATCCCTAAAATGGCTTTCATCTCACAAAATGCTTCAAATCCTTCAACCATACAAAATTCGGCTGATCATTTCATCATTTTGTCAGAAACGATTATAAACTTCAACAACATAAAAACGAATGGATGTAATATTACTCCTTCAATGGAAGCACAAGGATGGAGTAACTACTTTAAGAGGTTGATAGG
Organism: Lathyrus tuberosus; assembly: GCA_022829125.1. Taxonomy (NCBI): domain Eukaryota; kingdom Viridiplantae; phylum Streptophyta; class Magnoliopsida; order Fabales; family Fabaceae; genus Lathyrus; species Lathyrus tuberosus. The sequence goes on along the minus strand of JALAZF010000345.1, from coordinate 5,520,254 downwards.
ACCAACCTATGGATGTTTGGTTAAAGATTTCTAGATTCATGCTAATGCAGGCTCGACTCTCATTAGTTCTTCGGTTTTTGGAAGAAGAGTCTACATATCTGAAAAGACTTTTGCAGATCTCTTGGAGCATGAGAATAATGGATTCAGAATTACCAAGGATCTACTTAATGAGGAAAGAGAAGCCAAGGTCATAGCCTCTATTTTCAAAGAAGGAATAGCAGTTGAGAACCAAGAATTATCAAACCTGAAAGAACCACTACAAGTTTGGTTCAGAATCTTGCAGGGAAGCATTTTTCACCATCTTCCTGCAAATCAGCTCAACGACACTCAGAAGTGTGTCTTGTTCCTTCTCCTTAAAGGAATTAAGATTCATCTCCCTTCCGTTCTCTTCAAACTCCTCAAGGAAGCCATAAGAAACTCCAGAACTAGTTCTGATCCGAAGATCAAACCTATTCCATACGGAAGACTTATCTCTGACATTTTAGTTGAATCAGGATTAGTTGATGACATTCTAATTAGTGAAGGAGAATCTTGGAAGCTGCTTAAAAGCATTGGGAAGATTCTTAGGTTTAAGAACCTTTAGAAGGAAGAAGTCAGTTTAGATAATTCAAGTTTTAGAGAACTGACTCTAACCCCCAGAGTTCCTGTTATAGGTTTTCCAAAATTCGCTACCTACAATGAGGCAGAATTTGGAAACTATCTGAGAAAAATCAAGGACGAAGATATCAGTGTTTGGATTAACATGAAAAATATCACTGATGTTCTTCAAGAACTCTCAGATTGGAAGGTAGGAAGAAAAGCGGTTATTAAGAAAGAATATTTATCCAAGAGATTAAGAACCACGAATAGCGTTCTTGCATCGTTCAAAGACAATGCAATCTCAAGAATTCAAACCCTTGTCAATGCTTTTAGTTCTTGTGTATACCCTATAGAAGTAAGAAATGTCTAGAATGAGTTCCATGAATGGATCTCAGAAGAAATAGTAAAACACAAGAAGCTCGCAATGGATCAAACAGAAGAAACATCACTTCCCTCAAGCTCAGATAACTCTGAAAGTCTTTCCTCATCTTCATCATCATCCCTAAGCTCCTTTCAGTCTAACCTATAGGAATCTGTTTCGTCTAGTCTAGATATGTATGTCTTGATGAAATCCGTCCATAATACAATCGCTATCTAATGCAATCTATGTTTTTTTTACACTTTAAATTAATCTATGAACCTCTATGTTTAGATGAAGTTTATTTTCTTTCAGATTAATTAAGCCATAACGAAAAATTAGTAAAATAAACCTAAGTGTTTTTTAAAATGCCTGAACACCAGTTTCACAACCTTCAATTAGTATCACTTTTAATTGGCATCATTCATATACTTGATTGAAAGATATATGCTTAAATGCTATAACCAACAGTTGATCCAGATGCTTTAATCCTTCAGTTAGTAATCAGTTGATTCCATCTATTAACCTTCAATTAAATACATGCATATTATAGATGTGTCTCACTAAAATGAGTCTTAACACTTCTAAATGTGTAAATGATGTTCTATGACTCCATGCTTAAATGCTCATATGCCCTGATACTTTTTGATGATGTCAAAAAAGGGGAGAAATATAATAATTTTGATTGAGAAGAGGAAATAATTGAGAAGAGGAAATCTAAAGAATACAACTCAAATAAGTAATCAATCATATAAAAATACATTGCTACTAACGTTTGTTGTTTGATGTTATCCGAGGAACTCTAAACAAGTTCACTAGGCATTCTAAGAACAGGAATAGGCTAAGAATGAAGAACTCCGATCATATAATATGAACTGTCTAAGAATCATAAGAAGTAAGAAAACTCTAAAAGCAGTCAAGACAAAGTACACATTCTCAAGATGCTTACTCAGAGGAACTGTGCGAATCAGAAGCCAAGAGCTGTCTGAAGATCTGGATTGAAGATCCAAGAAAGAAGTTGTTCTGATGTTTACCAGAAACAAATTTAAATGAAAACAATTTGGTATTTCAACAATTGGTAATCAAACTCAGTACACAAAGATTAGTATCAGACTCATCAATCAGAGTAAAGCTGTGGATTACTGTCAAAATACCTTCATTGGTATCAATATCAGCCCACTAATGAAATACCTCTCAAGTGGTATGAGAAGAAATTCTTCACTTGGTATTAAACTCAACATACTCTGGAATAAGACTCAGCACATCACATGATATCAGATCAAATTAAATCATGAGTACCAGATTCAGAATCAAGCATTGATTGATCACTTTAATTAAACCTTCAATTGGTATCTGATCAGAAATCAAGCTTTGATAAACCACTGAGTGTGACAATAACAAGGTTCTGATATGAAGACCTGTGTTCAAAAGTCAAACTCTGAAAAGTCATGTTCCACATTGGTGATTAAAATCTTACAAATCTGAATCTTGATTCTGAAGATCCCAATATATGACTTATGGTAATTAAGGGGAGACTACCCAGAAGATGAAAATATAAAGTAAAAAAAAAACTTCATATAGTATGAAACTCAGGGGGAGTTTCCTTTAAAGACAGTGTCTGTCTCTGATAGATAGCAAGGCTATGACTATCAGTCAAGAACTGTTCTGATCTTATGCTTAATGGAATCTGTTGAAAAGTAGAAATGCTTCAGATGTCTCTGAAGATAATATGCTCTGATACGACAACAGAGAAAATTTAGTTCTAAAGATCTAAAGATGGAAGTTCTGATGAACTAGTCCAGATGCTAAAGACTCTTTGTTTTCCTAGAGACAAGATAGAGAAGTAACTCTTTTCTATTCCTGTTCTGACAACTCAAGTTGTTACTCTGTATATCTTTGGATTATATAAAATCCTAGATGATCTCAGATAAAGCTTTGAGGATAACTGATTCAGGGGGAGCTATTGTTCCAAACTATGAATTTGTTTGCTTTGGTGATTACATTGTATAAAATGTTCAATCAAAATACTTGGTTTTGTCATCATCAAAAAGGGGGAGATTGTGAGAGCAAGAAATGTCTCTACAAGTCAATCTATGTTTTGATGATAACAATAAGTATTTGTGAAAGAACCATTTTATGGTCTAACGTGTGTTGTGTGCAAATCATAAGAACTAAAGACATCAGAATCATCATGCACCAGCTAGATGTACTATGATCGAATATATATATATATATATATATATATATATATATATATATATATATATATTTGTGTGTGAAGTTACTATGTGTAACTAAAGTCGCGAGAAGCAAGAACGCTTCTTTATCTAGTCATGATCAGCCAGATCCAAGGATGCCAAGATTGTTGTTGCAATGCTCTTGTGGATGCTCTCTGAAAGTGATTGAGATTCTGAAGATAGCGAAGCTTCTAAAGAAGTACACTCTGAAAGAACCAAAGTGCGGAAGACTCCTATGACTTGAAGTTTTGATGGCGGAAGGCGCTTAAGACCAAGTGTAATGCCCGTTTATTTAATTAAGTATTTAATTAAATATAATTGTAGTATGTTGTGTTGATTCGCGTTGATTTGAGTATTTGCGTTGATTTAAGTTGATTCCGGAATATCGGGATATTATGTTGATGTTTCTAAGTTGGTTCGAGTTGGATTAATTAATCAAGTTGATTTAAGTTGTGGAAAAATAATATTGAATATTTTCCGTCTATGGTTAAATATGTTGATTTGGTGGTTTGGACGATTTATTTGATAGTCGGTAATTAGTCGATTTAGTCAAGAGAAATAATATTAGAATTAATATTATGGAATATAAGCGTATTTTATTTAAGTGGGCTTAATCGTTGCGTTGATAGTAGTAATTAGTGAGGTGTTAATTAGTAGGCCCAATTGGAGATTTATAATTATAATTATAATTATAATAAAAAGAAAAGTGGAGGAGGCAGTAAAGGAAGTTAGAGAAAAATAAGGAGAAGAAGTTAGGGGTATCAGTAAAGAGAAAGAGGAGAACGTGAGAAGTTGAGAACGAGGAAAAAGTTGGAGAAAGAGAGATACGAGAAGTTGCCGTCGGAAAGCTAAGTCGGAAAAGTCGGTCGGAAATTTGAGCAGCCATCAATCTAAGGTAAGGGTGGGGTTCGAATTTTATAACTGGGAATAAGATGATTAATACGCGGGATTGGGATTTGTATGATTTTTCTACTGTGATTGTGTTGATTTTATTGTTGAATTTGTTCTGGTATTATGTGTTGACCCGTATTAATGGATTATTCATGTTTCTGTGAAATTTGATGTTCTGTGGGAGGTTTTAGTGTTTGATTTGATGAATTGGTAGTGTAAGAAATTATGGGTTGAACACCGTAAAAATTGAAAGAAGTTAATACTGTTTGTGTTTAGAAAAAAAAAAAAGAAAACATTGTGGGTGGCGCAGGCCACATATGGAGGGTGGCGCAGGCCACCTTGAATCATCAAGTAAGTGGCGCAAGCCACATATACTTATGGTGGCGCAGGCCACCCTGTAATTTAAAGCATGTGAAGCCACTGTACCGTGTCTTTAATAATTTGTTTTGTTTCTAGTGACAGTGGGTTAATTAACTAAGCATATATTATTAAACCATATATTATTAAATTATAAATATGTTAATAATGTTGAGAGCCACCATAAATCCATGTTGAGAGCCACCATAATCTATGATGAGAGCCACCTGATCATGTGGGGGCCACCTGGTTTTTGTTTTGTCTGTTTTAAGTGAAAAATCCATATTTTAATATTTAGGTGTTAGATATTGTTTTGATTAATTAAAATACAAAGTTAGATTAATTAGTAAATGGTTTTTATGTTGATGAAAGGAAATACATGGTAGCAACTCAGGACTATCGGTAGTGTTGATTCTAACAGAAAAATGAATTTTTAGCAGGATGGTATTTTGATAGAATTGTGATAACAGTGTTAATTTGGTGATAGAAAAAGGTTGGAATCAGTAACATAGAATTTAACAGGAATAGTAGGAAATTATCGGTAGCAGTAATAGTAGTAAAAACAGTATCAGTTTAGTCGACCGGGTGAAATTACATGGTAAAATTAGTTGTTCGGAATTTAACAAAAATTGTCGAGGTAGTTAGTAATAATTAGTAGGTGATTTTAGTCGGTTTATTTTGTTTAATTCGTGTTGTATGTGTGGATTTCTTGTACAGTTGCTTATGTGGTTTTGTCCCGGTTTATGGGCATTTTTAAGTCGTAGGTCGAAGGACCAATGTTGATGTTAAAGTTGTAGGTCGTATGACCAACGTTGATGTATATAAGTTGTAGGCCTATGGGAAAAGTTGAATCGTGTTGAATTAAAGTTGTTATGTGGTTTGTTATATGTTGTTCGGAGTTGGTTATTGTTTTGTGTTGAGTCGTTGCATCATAGCATAGCATTATTAAGTTGGCCTGGATTGGCAATTTTTAAGTTGGAGATGATGCTCACCACGTTGGCCTGGATTGGCAAGATTATTAAGTTGAAGGCTTATGCCTTGCAGATACCTCGATAACTTGGTATATTTGGGAGTTTTGCTCCAATGGTACCACATGCATACGCATAGTCGAGTCGCATCCTGTGTCGCATTATTTATGTTGTTTGTGTTGATTGTGGTTGTTGAAGTTGAGTAAGTTGTTTATGTTGTCCAAGTTAATAAAGTTGTTCATGTTGCTTAAGTTGATAAAGTTGTTCATGTTGCTTAAGTTGATAAAGTTGTTTGCGTTGTTTAAGTTGATGAAGTCGATTATGTTGATGTTGAAGAAGTTGAATATGTTGGGTATATTTGTTGAAGTTGATGAAGGTGTTTACGTTGATTTTAGAGTTGAAGTTGGTTATGTTGATTAGGTGATTTTAGTGATTATGTCATAAATGTTGATATGTGTAATAGGTTGATAAAGTACGTTGGTAAGTTGTGGGTGATTTGTAAGATGTTGTTGTTGGATAGTAATGAAAATTGTATGATTCTTTCTAACGTATTGATTATCATATTCTTGTTTATATTTTTCGATATCTCACCCCTTCTGTTTGAATGTTACCCCTATGTTGGTAACGTGCAGGTTAGCAGAGATGAAGGTCGTTTATCTTCATTAGTTGAGTCGGTGATGTCGCTCTGATTCGTAGCACTCGGGGGGATGAACACTTAGTTGCTCTGTTGTTGTTTTAAGTTGTTTCCATGAAAATATGTTGTTACTAAGTTGTTTAAGTTGAACAAAGGTTATATCATGTATAGTTGAATATTTGAGAATCCGCTGCGTAGTTGTGAAAATTGTTTTGGTTTCCAAAAATGAATAAAAGTTGTTATTATAGTTTCATCCGAAATAAAGGTGTTATGTATCGATGTTCGATTTGATTTAAATGAATAAGTCTTTTTAAAGTTGTAAAATGTGGCATCCTATTGGTATACTTGTTGATTGAATTTTTACTACTCTGATTTTCAATATATTTGCCGGGTAGAAATGGGGTGTTACACCAAGTGCAGAAATAATCTGAAGACTTATGGGTTCTGAAGATCAAGGTTTCAAATATCAAGTTCTGAAGACAGGTTCTAAAGATTTGGAAGACTTAAAGCAGAAAAGAATAACGTTCTTAAAGACCAAGTGCTGAAGTTCTGAAGACTGATTCCTAATGGACTTTTTCAATCGACTGAAGACTTGAAGCATCAGACATTCTGCTATGAAGACTCTACTCATGCTTCATCAAATTAACATCAAAAGCCACTGACATTTTGAAGTCTAAATATTACCGTTGTGAGTTAAATGTACACACTGCCCAAGAAAAGATGTCTGGTCACTTCTCACTCTGCAAAAAGGAGATGTGTCAGTACAACTCATTATATCACAACGTCTCTTTTCCAAACAGCCAACAGTATTCTCAAACGGCTATATTTCCACTGGCTATTTAATGGAAATAGTTTTTGCTTCTGAGGAGTCGATCACTTGTAGAATCATGAACTGAATGTTCATCTACAAAATTGACCAAGTCATTGTGAAGATAGCCACAATGATGAGTTCTCGTTGTAACACTCAGACTATTCAAAAGCTATCATTATTTCACTAATGGCAATTGTTGTTGAAACTCAAGAAGACAAATCAACACAACAACAACAATTAAGAACATAAGTTGTTGATGAAGAAGACAACATTGAAGATCTGTCAAGTCATCAACCCACCTTCTCGTCAGGACTACATTGAAGATCTGAAGCAAGGAGCTGCTGCTCAAAGCTTGCTCACCCCGAAGACGAAGAAGTAGAAGATCTACAAGATGTCAACAACTGTCAAATCATTATACATCTCTGTAGTTTCTTAAGAAAGCAAGGAGCTGTTGCTCAAATCTTGCTTGAACACGTGTGTGTGTTCTTTGTACTTAAACGTAAGAGAAAATTGCTTATTAAGAAGCACAATTTGTAATCTCCAGTTTGCCAATTCTACTAAAGGAATTAAGACTCCTCAAGTGAACGTTATATCCTGAATGGATCCCTGAATGGTTCAGCTGTGAGTTGAGGCCCTTGAGTAGATCACGAGGTGATCAGATACTTGAGATGACAATGGTTGAGGGTCATTGTGAAAAATCCTGAAATATGGTCAGTAGCATTATATTCATTGTGATGAATCCATGAACGTCTAGCTGTGAAATCCCAGCAGTGGGTCTGCTTGGTCAATGAACGTTATATCCTGTTGGATCCCTGAACGGTTCATTGGATTGTTAGTCACAGTGCGGCTGTGCAAGTAGTTAGTCACAGTGCGGCTGTGCAAATGGTTAGTCACCGGCGTTGCCCGTGCAAGTGTAATCATGATTTGGTTATAGTAGATTAATTCCTTGTGTTCAAGGCGAAATCACCTGAGGAGGGTGAACTGGATTAGCCCGCGTGGTGAACCAGGATATATCCTTTATCCTTTACACTCTTGCTTAGTATCTCTATTTATGTTTCTGCATTGAATATCAGAACCTCATATTAAGCAAAGTCAGAACCTTGCTGCATATCTCTGATCAGCTTCCGCACTGCAAGTTCTGGGTATCGTATTTTATGATCAGAACCTATATGGTTCTCATGCTTCAAAATTAAGAGATCAGAATCTCTCAACGAACATTTGAGGTTCTTGAGCGTCTCCTTATGAAAATACAAAAAGTTAAGAAAAGAGTAAATACATAATTCAAAGCCCCCTTTCTTGTGTCTTTCTCGCACTTTCACAAGGTTGCTGTTGGTCCCCCAAGGTCCTAGAGCAAAGTGATTAGTTCCTCCAAAAAGAGGAAGGGTAGGTCTGATTCTGAGTCAGAATATGATGTTGAGGATGATGTCCAGGACATCACCCCTGTGAAGAAATCTGTGATTAAGAAGATCTCTGATGTAGTTCCTGATGCTCCTCTGGATAACATTTCATTTCATTTATTGAGAGCGTTAATAGATGGAAGTATGTGTACCAAAGGAGGATTGCTCTTGAAAGAGAATTGGGAAAAGATGCATTGGAGTACAAAGAGGTGATGGATCTTATTTCATTTGGTGGTTTAATGAAATATGTGTCTAGGTTTGCTAAGTGCTATGGTGTTCTTGTGAAGGAATTTATTGTCAATATTCCTGTGGATTGTGCTCACAGAAAAAGTAAGGATTTTATGAAGGTATTTGTTAGAGGCAAATATGTTGAATTCTCCCCTACCATCATCAATAGGTACCTGGGAAGAAGTGAAGAAGATCAGAGTGAGCTGGAGGTTACTGATAACCAGGTTTGCAAAGAAATTACTGCAAACCAGGTGGTTGCATGGCCTATGAAAGACAAATTATCTGCTGGGAGGCTTAGTGTAAAATATGCCATCCTGCATAGAATTGGAGCTGCAAATTGGGTCCCTACCAATCATACCTCAACCATTTCTGTTGGTTTGGGAAAATTCATTTATGCTGTTGGAACCAAGAAGCTATTTGACTATGGCACCTATATTATTAATCAAACTTTGAAACATGCTGGAACTTATGCAGTGAAGATGCCTATTGCCTTTCCCTCCCTAATCTGTGGTATTATCTTAAATCAGCATCCTGGGATCTTATCTAGTGCCGATGTTGTGTGTAAAGGGGGATCTGCTCTGTCTCTCCATTATAAATTGTTTGTAGGAAAACATGTCACAGACATTATCTTGACATCTGCTTCTGCTGAAAACAAGCCCACAACCAAGGCAAGTGTGATCTCTGAATTAATGGATGCTTGCAAAGAACTTGATGAGGTGATTCGTGCTAGCACTGAGAGGAAGCTCAAGTTTGAAAAATTGATCAAGACTCTGAAAATGGCTGAAGGTAATAGTGTTGCTGATGACAATGAGAAGGAAAGTGCTGAGGAGCATGACTCTGATGGAGATGCTGAGGGTGAAGAAGGAAATTCTGAGACTCATGACTCTGATGAAGATGCTGCTAGTTCTGAAGACAATTGAGTGTCCTGTTCTTGAAGACCTTTTGGCTTGTTTTTGTTGTTTTTTTGTTCTATTCTGGTTTTCTTTTTAGCACCTTAGTGTGCATGTTTTGTACTGCACTGCTCCTTAGCTCTTGATGGTTGAATTCTGGTTCTTTTCTTGCTGACATATTTCATGTTTCTTACTATGTCTTGACATATTATGGCTAAAAAGGGGGAGAGAATTTATGTGCTTCTAACCTGGTGTTCAGGGGAGTCTCAAGGAGAGTTTTGGATTGAGGTGGAGTTTCTTTATTTTTGTCTGATCTGATGTTCTGACATCTTCTTTCTGATATGGTGCTGCTTATATGTCTCAATGATCAAAGAATGTTTTAGCCAAAATTTTCCAAAGGGGGAGTTTGTAAGTTCTGTGTTGGCATCAATTTTGGTAAAACATACTGCTCTGTTAAATGTCGTGAATGATGCTTTGACTTGTGAGTAGAACATCTCTACAGGGTTTACAGATGTCAAAGTAGGTGTTTTAACATGTGCTTCCAGAACTGGAGGTGTTTCTGTTTAGTATTATTATGCGTTGTCTGTTACTTCTTTTGGAATATCTGATTGATTCTTTGACGGCGCAAAATAAGGAGGAGATTTTCTAAGTCCATAAATAGTTCTGTTACAATTTGTTGGAGATCTTCTGTTCTACTTTTATAGAGAAAATCGTGGGATGTTTAAAACATTAAATTGTTTTGATTTGGCCCAAGCCCGTGCTGCGTGTTTCTTTTTAAAGACCTACTAACCCTATTTGCAAAACAGAGAGAATAATATGTGAATTGTGCGCTTTGTTTTAAGGATTAGGGTTTCTGTCTTTTGTGATTTGTGAGCCACTCTTGTATTGTTCTAATACTAGAGTTGGACTGTAAGTTGAGTTGTAATTTGTTAATCATCTATAAGCTTTTAAGCAAGGATAATTATGTGTCTATCTCTTGTGATTTTTGTATTTGTCACTGTGTGTATGATTGAGGGGGAGTGAGAAGGGTCTCATATCTAAGAGTGTCTTAGGTAGAAATTGCATGGGTAGAGATTAGGTGAGAAGGTTGCAAACCAGAGGTTGTGTGCTGAGAATCTTCAAACTATTTCTATTTAGTGAATTTCCTTCCTGGCTTGGCAGCCCCGACGTAGGTGTGTTTGCACCGAACTGGGTTAACAATTGCTTGTGTTTTCTCTCTTTTCATTTACTGCTTTTGTTACATTGTTTTATGTGGATCAGTTCTCAGATATTTGTGTCGTAACATCTCCTTCGACATCACATATCTGATACCAAAATTTCAACAATCTCAGGTCTAAACCTAGATAATCACCGCACTACATCCTAAAAAGGCCAAGTGGGGGTAAAAGGATACTAAGGTCCTCGCCTTCGCAGGCTCCCAAGTCAGAAAAACTAATGACATTACGATTGTCGTAACCCAAAATTTGACCCCCCTCTTTTGGCCTTTTGCATAAGCATGCGCACTCGCATCGTTGGCATACGCATTCGCATTTTTCTCCGTGTGTTCCTTGTTGCAGGAGCTGCAGGTTTTCCAAGCCCGATTAATCGCATCCTCTCAAGATTATTTTATCATCAAAACAGGCTCAAAATAAAGGTTTCCATGTTTATTTATCAAGACAAGAGTTTGAAAATCAATAACGGGACTTCAACATCATTTTTTGGCAAATTTGTGGAAGTTTAGCTGAAGTAACCGGTTACAGCATAACTGATAACCGGTTACACAGTGTAAATTTCACCAGAAATGCAGTTTTCCAAGCAGGTAACCGGTTAGTAGATATGCTATAACCGGTTACTCTGTACAAAGTTGCAGATTCTGCTGCATTTTTGGGACAGCAGATATGTGTCGCACCCTAATTTTTGACCCTAAGATCCTCTTTCTTTTTGCATAGCATCTTTAGGTCATGCGGTCTTTGTGTGCGTGTTTATTATGGCTAACCAGTTCGTGCAGGGATTTTGGCTTCAAGTAGAAATAACAATTGTCCTCTCAGCCTAATACTTCAAGACGTGACCAGTGGATCCTAATTCAAAGGGTCTCAGAGCTTTCTGTCATTTTGAACTTGCTATTTCATTAAAAGATTAGTTCAACCATTTCTTTTTGCACTAAGATTTGGATTCATTATCCTGGGTACATTCTGTTATCAAGACTCGTCAAAGATACTTCAAGATCAAGATGCTAGGCCTCTCAAGCCGTTTCTTCGTCAAGACCATCAAATGAAGAAAACTTGTTAAAACAAGATATTTGTTTGATTAAATTGCAAAGTATGGGTCGCGGTATTGAAAATGAAGTTATAGGTTGTTTGAATGCAAGATAGTTCGGATTTGAGATTAAAGTGTCCATTCAAGCATACTTTGAATTCAATATTTGCAAAGTTGCCAATGGTATGATTTAGTTTGTGGTTTCCCTACGGCATCAAAGTTTATTCATAGTGTCTTGGGTTCAAATGGTCAGATGGAGCAAGAATAAAGCAGGCTAAAGAGATTTATGGAAGATTAAGTACAAAACCCAAATTACAAATTCAAAGTTGGCTTCCAAATTTCAAATAAAGGAGCAGCAAACTTCCTTGATTGGACTTAAGAGGTTATAACTAATTCATAGTTACACCTGCAGAGTTGGAAAGAGTTAATAAGTTAAAGTTCGTAGTATTCCTAACAGATAAACTAGAGAGAGGTTTTTCTACTAAATTTACCAACAAGGTTGATTAAGTTGAGTAAGATTTGTGATCTCATGTTGATACTCCAAGGATCTTCATACGTGCCTATACAATAAATGACGTGGTCTTTTAAGTATAACAAAGCTCGAAGCAGGTCTTAGTTTTAATACCAAGGTCGCTCAACAATCTGGAGAAGTACACACTATAAGTGCAGTTTATTTTTTGAATACATATGGAAAAATAAAGAAAACAGAGCTAGGTTATTTTAAAGTTCAATGCCACTAAGGTGTTACAATCTGGGATGGATACCAAAAGCGCATGCGAACCATGAATTCCCCATAACGTGCAATCACGGTAGAAACCCTTTAACCAAACATTTCAGAGTAGGCAACCGTGAAAAAGGAATTAGAAGCATTGCGTTTACTTCCTTTGTGATTGATAGAAAGGAAACTATTAAGAAAGACCAAGTAAACCAGCCGTCCGTTGAATCATGCTTGGATATTCCACAGGAAGTTGATATGTGTAGAGCAGGGAAACTTTAACTTACATACAGCTGAAGAAGCTTCCACCACTTGAAAGCAAAAACCAGTGAGGCCCATGAAGGATGCTGAATGGCAGGCAACAACGAGCAAGATGCCGCCTGGAATAAAATACATGAACATAGAAATCTTAGCCCCTCGCTAGAAGAAAATTACTTGAATATGTAACTCACATAATTGGGACAAGTAAAAAATGTGTGCACCATGTTCATACTAACCAGTTCAAAACATGTGAACTCTACAATCAAGAGAGTTATCATCCCCTCCTTCTAGCGCCAAAGAATAACGAATTGGAGTTTCAAGTATTAACTGTTCAAAGACGGAATGGGCAAGTTTCATCAATAACGACATATTCCAGATTCTGAGCGAACTAAAAAGTCAGGCACCTTATTATTATTTCTAAGCCAACTTGTCAAAAACAACAAAGTACATCAAATACCAAGTTTGTTGAATTGGGAAATCCTAAATACTATAATCATATCTTTCCAAAAAAGCAAAGTACGATTGGTCCAAAAGCTAGAAAAGGAAGCGGCGCAGCAGACAATTTCATTACTTTCTAAAATAAAAGGACCTTTGACAGCTATTTCAATGAAGGTTATAATTCAAATCATTTATCAATATCAAACAATAAAAAACTTTCCAAAACCTAATCAGACCAATCTTTTTCCAAGACAGGATCAGAGCATATCCAAAACAATTCAAGAACCTGTCAAACCGTTACAAATACATTCCAAAACAATCATCACTAGCTTTCAAACACTTTCCTAAACCACTCCTCAACATGTCCAAGTGAAAAAGGAAGGTTTTCATTACACAATTAACACCAAAATCAACAGCATTTAGTTTAATGAGTGTATATAAAGAGCAGTGGAACAATATCAAGGGGGAGGGAGACGAGAAAAGAATTCAGAGCATTCAGAAAATCCCGCACACACATATAACACTACAGCAATACACATCACAAAAGGTCTACAACTTATGACACCATGGACACACCCATTACTCCTCTAATGCCATGAAAATTTCCTCTTTTCTGAGCCAAACCGAACATCAGGAAACCTAACTTCGAGGTGCAGCAATACGAACGCAGCGACATCATTACCGTCAGAATCATAACCTCAGCAAACATCAACAACAATCGAATCAGAACTCCATCAGGCACAACATACACAAAGCGGAAAAGAGAAAGATTTACCTTGGAACGGAGATTCTTGAGGTCTCGATCACGATTCCTCGCCCTTTCGACGCCCCTTTTCTTTATTATTTCATGCTTTGAATCGATGTAATATGTAACCGTAAAAATTATAGTGGATTGGGGTTGGGACTGTTGGGGGCTAGGGTTCTTTTGTTGCTTTTTGTTTGATTCAGCAAGTGAGGATCGAGAGAGATAGAGAGATCGGAGAGGATGAGAGATGACGACGGCGAAGGTTAGGGTTCCGTAAACCCTATTTTGAGAGAGAAGAGAACGAGAAAGAGGGCTCCCTCAGCTTTTTTTTTTCTTTGTTTTTTTACAATTAACCTTTTATAGTAATTAAAAATAAATTCTATAACTCCTTTTGATAATAAAAAGCATGCCTTTTAAAATAAATATTAAAACTTACTTTTAATAATAAAAATTAAAATATAATATAACCTTTTTTTTTCTAAAATAATAAAGCACTTTTTATAAATAATAAACTTTTATAATAAGTTTACATGTTAAAACCTTTTTTTAAATACTGAACTTTTTACGTAAGTTTTTTTAAAAACTAAAATCCTTTCATTTAATAAAACTTTATTAGCTTTTTTAATATAATATTAAAATTAAATAAAAACTTTTATTTATAAAATACTAAAATTAAAACCTTTATCAAAATTAATAATTTTCATAACATAACTAAAAAAAAAATAAAGAAAGTAAAATAGACCTTTAATAAAACTCTTATTTAAATACAAAATTAAAATCTTCTAATTAATAAGTTTTTTAACTAAAAAAATAATATTGATAAGAACTTTTGTTAACACTTTTAATAATCTTAATCTAAATATTAAGGTTTTTCTTAAAAATACTAACATTAACTTTTTTTAATTAAAACTCATTACCCATCCTTAACCATTTTGTTAAACTCTAAACTAAAGGAATCTCTTTTATAATCAATTTTTATAAAAATTTCTCTAACCTTGCTCAAGTGAAAGTTAACCACTAATATTTTCTAAATAAAATAAATCTAAAATCAATTTTTCTTAACAAAATCGTCCCCGGATTAAAAACCTCTCGCTTAGTCCTAGGTTCGTGAACGCTCGTGTGTGAACTTTCGTTTGGTTGCTTGTATGTTCTTTATCTTAATTTATGTTTCTGCTTCAAACCCTTTTCAAAAAACAATAAAAATCCTCGATCCAACGTCGAGCCAATTTTCTACCTATGTAAGTCAATCGCCTTCGGGCATCGCATTCGACCTATTGATCACAAGACACAAGTCTAGCATCACTTTGCTAGCACACTCGCCTAAATAATATAATTAACCGCATAAAATATCCAAGGGAAAATCCCATGCATGATAATCAAGTTATTGTGCATGGTGCACATCATTTGCATTCATAATCGACACCCTTAAGTTAAGACTATTAGACAACTTAGGATAGATTTCCTAGGTTAGTCCCCCACAATTTTGATTATTTAATCAAACTTTAGCCCACCTAATTCTCCACACAAGAGAATTAGATGTTAATCATCTCAAAGAAAGGGACATACAATCCCATACCTCACAAAAATTCAAACATTTTCAAAAGTGTGGTGGTCTTTCTTAAGATGATGACTCATCTTCTTTTCCTAAACCTTTAAAATAAATTTAGTATCCTTAATAAGGAACTACAAGTGCTCTGATTCCCTCCTGACAAGATATGTAGGCACAAGATGCGATATCTTGTCGAGCACACTTAGGAATAAAATAATAAATTGCCTACCCTTAAACCCTTAGCAAACCAAATAACAGATAATATAAAATGAATCAAGAGGTTCCTGTAGAGTACTACAGATATCTAGGATGCTAACACCTTCCCTAGGTATAACCAACCCCCGAACTTAGAATCTTAGTGCATTTGCATTGCATTGTGGGTATTCGGTCTTTCTCCCTTCCCTTGGATAAATCAAAGACCGGTGGTGACATTAAAAATGCGATCCTAGTTAACAAATAACTATGGTATCCAATTTTCACCGCGACACTATGCACTCTCCTTGGTCATTGATTCTACAATATTCTAGCAGTGTGTGGAACATTCTAGACTTCTCTAGACATTTCAAGGCTATCCAAGTGCATTTATTCTAATGCTTCACTCCAAATTAAGTGCACAATGTTCCTTGTTTTACAAGCATGCAAACCGTTGGATGATGGAAATTCACATTGGGATTGTTACCGAGTTGGTTCTAACTAACCAAGTTAACCACCTTGACTCAGTGAATCAAGCCCAACTAACTCCAACCCTAACTCCAAACCCAAAGCTAAGTCCAAACCTCCCATACTCCAAACCTAAAGTCTATATAAACTCACCTTCACTTATTTTTCAAGAACCTTCAACCATTCTTCACAATTCACTCTCAATTCTCTCATTCTCCTCTGCATTTTTCTGCAACTTCTACATCTTCATCTCAATTCTCATCCCAAAACCTCACCAAAAGCTCTTATTCTTGAAGGATAATCACTTTTCACATTGAAAGTGATTAATTCTTGAGCTTAACCTCCATCATCTGGCATTCTTTGGTTGGATTTCTGGAATTACATCTTATTCTACTTCAATCCAATAGTTCTACAACTTTCAATTTGGTGCAAGTTTGATTTCGGTGCATTTTCGTGTTTTTGATCGGTTTCGACGCGTTTCGTCTACAAATTAAGGGTCCTCTGGTTTTCTTTGATTTTCTGCATCAAAATCTCTTTACAACACTTACCAAGCCAAATCTCCGGCTTGTAGGTTGGTGGATCTAACTAATTTTATCGTTTCGCGCATTTTCGTACTGTTCGCAATGTAGTCGATAATTGTTGTGTGTGATTTGGTTTTGCATTTGTTTGATCCATGATCCTATTGTGTTAGTTGATTCTATCACTGTTTATTTGTTGTTTTCAAGTTCAATTTTCGTGCACAATTTCAGTTCCTAGCATGTGGTGGTTGGCATAAGTGATTATGTATTGAAAACTACTTTTGAAAAGCTGTTTCTGCTGTTATTTTTGCCACTGTCTCAGTGGTAACCGGTTAGAAGTTATGCTGTAACCGGTTACGCAGTTCAATTTTCAACAAATACGCTGATTTTCAAGTATGTAACCGGTTAGCAGATATGCTTAACCGGTTACCACTGAACAGAATGGCAAATTTTGAGTTTTTACAAGCTTGTTTGCCATGCTTTCTTCATTTTAATTTCCATTGATTGTCATGCTTGATTTTATGGATGTTTTAATGTCATTGCACTTCTGGTTGAAGCAAATTCATGAACTTTCGATGCACATTTTCGATTATTCATTTGTTTCATGTTCTTAGCATTGTATGAACATAGCAATTCTTGCACTATCTTTGTTCATATGATGCATGAGTTTGTGTGGCATTTTGGTGATCATTTGGCACTGTTTTGCACCTTCCATTTCAGATTTGCATTAAGTTTATTCTTTATGGATAAACTTAATCGTGTATAATCAATAATTCACTCCTTTTTGCTTTAATGACTTTTCATCCTCTTTGAAAAGTTGTTAGCATGTTTCTCCCTTGATTAATTGATCGAAACTTTGTTTCGATTAATCGATCTTCCCTTTTCCCCTCTTTAGGCCTCCTTTAGAGCTTTCTCTCTCATTCCCCCCCGTGGAGTTGGAGTTTCGCGTTGCGCCTTGCATCGGAGCACTGTACAAATCGACGCCATTATGCTGTCCGTTTCTCTACGCAGGAGCATTTTACAACTTGGAGCTGTTGGGCCGTCCGGTTCAACTTTCGCATTACACCCTGTGTGTGTTAGGGAAGGGATGAGAAGGGGGAATTCCTACTCTCATTCTGACTACTTCAGGTAGGGGACGAATGATCCTGTGCTTGGCTTAGTCATCTCTATCTCCAGGCGGTAATGTGCTTTCTTTCCCCAGTCGAGTTGATCCTTGATCACTCTTCTCTCTTTGCGATCCTTTTCGATCATCGATCACTCCTATCTCTTTCAATCTCTCCTTTCAATCAATCACCATCCTTCTTGGTTGAGATCATTATTCTTGCGCTAGCAATCTCTCTTTGTTCCATCACTCATTTCTTCTTGTAATCAATCATTGCTTTTTGATTCCCCTGAAGAGTTTCAATTCTCTCTCTTTGGTCAACACCGTTTTCCTGTCACGACCATTTTTCCCAGGAGTTCGCAACCTTCTCTTGGTTCTTCTCCTTTCTTGGGTTAATCACATTCTCTTGGTTAATCGCCATTTTCTTCAGTTAATCACAGTCCGTCTGTTAATCACTGAGCAACCCCTTGGGTTAATCACCTTCTCTTGGTTAATCACCCGTCTCTTCAGTTAATCACAGTCCGTCTGTTAATCACTGAGCACCTCTTGGGTTAATCACCTCTTCTTGGTTAATAACCCTTTTCTTCAGTTAACCACAGTCTGTATGTTAAAATACTGAACCCTTTCGAGTTAATCACCTTCTCTTGGTTAATCACTCGCTTTTCTCTTCGGTTGGTCACAGTCCGTCTGTAAACACCGAATCCCCCGCAGTTGGCAACCTCCTCTTGGTTCAAATACTTGCACCCTTGGGTTAGTAACCTTTCTTTGGTTCAAGTACCCTTTCTTCGGTTGAGTACTGGTTGTTCAGTCAGTTTACCGAACCCCTTTGGGTCACGACCTTTGCTCGATCCTATACCCGTCCTTTGGGTTATGATCTTTATTCGGTCCTACACCCGCTTTTCTGGTTAATCGCAATTTTCTCTGCTAAAACCAATGCTTCTCTACCCCCACAGAGTTACAGTCCTTTCTTTCCTCGGTTAATCACTATTTACCAGATAATATACTGAGGCCCCTTCAGAGTCAAACACCTTCTCTCGGTTTAACACTCTCTCTCTTGGTTTATCACAGTCTGTCTATTGACACTAGCTTCTTTTCCCCGCCAGGGTCTACTCTCTTTCTTCGGTTAACCACTGCCAGCTAGTTAATATACTGAATCTCCTTTTTCTCTTGGTTATGACACCATCCCTTTTTTGGATCCCCAGAGGAGTCCTTCCTATTCCCCTTGCTCTTACTTTCTTGGTTTCGACACCAATTCTCTTTGTTATCCCCAGCAGAGTTTCTTTCATTCTTGGTTTTGACACCATTCTTTTCTTATTCTTTTGTGCAAACGCTCTTACTGCGGGGTCTTTCCCAGTAGAGTTTTTCTTTCACTCTTGCTCTTAGTTTTGACACCACCTCTTTCATCTCTTTGTTTCTTTCCCGTTTTCCTTTTCCGTTCAGTTCCCCGAACTACGGAAGCTCTGAATCTGCATTCTTCTGAATGTATGATACGTAGGCACGAGATGTAATGTCTTGGCGAGACACCTCTTCCATAGATATGATTCATGTCTCATCTCTGGGGAATGTTGAATTTAAAGCCAAAGGTTGGCTAGGTTTTGACTTGAAGTTTGAGGTTTGAAGGTTTGAAGGTTTGAAGTTTTGAAGCCACAAGGGGCTATGATTGAGTTTTAGGACTTCAGAAGGGAATTCTCATCTCTTGGTTGAAGAGTTGAGTCTGAAGTCTAACTTCCTTATACAAAGCCCAAGAGGAGGCTATTGTTGATAATTGGAACTTCAACAAGGGAAACCTAATGTTTGAACTAAGTTGTAGTTGAAAAGGATCTTAAAGTTTGAACCGAGTCTAAACTAGGGATGAGTATTGAAATGCAACAGTTATGTAAGTGTTGTAAATGTCAAGAGAAACTTAACGAGACAAGTCTAATTAAGCTTTTAAACAAAATGTAGTCATCGAGGATGGAATGAATATGGTATGACTAAGCATGATATATCAACATATGAGGGTGTATCAGACAAGGAGATATGTTTATCATGGTAAGAGTTTATGAAGGAAATACTTGAATGTGTGAGCAAAGGTTTAATCCATGGAAGCATTCACAAAGAAGTTCAAGTAAGTATATATCAAAAAATGAATCGAGGATCTGATGAATATGGTAAAGGGTAATCAAAACCCTAATGGAGATAAGAATATGAACAAAGCATTCAAACATGGTTGAATCAAGGGCTTTGGGGAATCCAAACTCAAGTGGAAGCCCTAGTTATGTACAAAGGTGTTCTCACAAAGTTGAAAACAAAACCCTAATTTTTAAAACAATTAATCCAAGTTTTATAGAAAGTTCAAAGTTTAATTAATCATGGCACGAAGGACAAGACAACATGTTAGGTACATCAAACAAGGCTTGAACAAAGTGTATCATGACCATATAAGCACATGTGATCAATTAGGTTAAGGGAAAAATCAAAAGAATGTCATTAAAAGTATGAAAATACTTTGAAAATGGACGACCTTTCAACTTAATAAAAATGTGTTAAATAAATATTATTTTTGACATTTTTTTTAATATATTCACAAAATAGGGCATATGAATAAGAAGTGTTCAAAAATTCAATAAAAAATAATGAATTTTGCTATGTGAAATAAATGTGTGAAGTTGTGAAGAAAAATAAGAAAAATACTGGTAAAACAAAAGGTTTTGCTCCCACCAAGGATTGAACTCGTGACCAAAGGGTGATGAGCTCAAAATTCTACCATCTGAGCCAACGCGCGCATGGTGACAAGGAATGTCTAGAGCACATAATATATTAAAACTTCAAAGTGAAAATGTTTAAAAAAATAAAACCCAAAAGGTTTAGGGCGAGGGGGATTCGAACCCCAAACCTAAGGGTACACAAAGACTTATAACGCGCACTCTAACCACTGGGGTGGTGATACATCCATTGATTAAAACACAAAAAAAAATATATATTTTAAAACAAAACCCAGATTTCAGAAATGGCGCCACCACCATACTCGTTTTCTTCCTTAAGTTCATCATCTTCTTCAAAAATTTAAAATTTCTAACTTGCTTGTTTCTCGACCAAATGCCATGAAGTAAAAATGAAACTTGTGTGGATTTTGACAAGGAATTGAATGATTCTATTCAATTTCATTTATATTAAGTGTATCAAACACATGACAATTAATTGAGAGAAAATGGTCACAACATCATGATAAACATGTTTGTAACTTAAATGATCAAAATTAAGGCATGAATCATAGAGTTCACTTTAGATCAACTTACCTTGCAAAAGTGGAAATCGAATTCCTTGATAGAAGTGTTCCAGATGCAGTTTCTTGATGCCATCAGCTTCCATGACTTCTAAGGAATGTGTTACAATGTTTGAATTGTTTTGAAAGCTTCTGAAACTCCTAGCTCGAATCCATCTGCAGCTTATGGTGTATATGAAGCAAATGACATGTGACTTGATGATTCTGATGTTACAGTTAGTGTTTGAGTGTTTGGATCACTTACACATGATGTATGTGAAGTGTTTGGATGCTTGGTTTGACTGGAAATGACCTTGAACTGAGAATTAAAGTTTTCACTCTTTGAGAACATTGAATTTTGAAAGAAGGAGAATTTATGAGAAAACAAGCATTGGCAATGTTTTGGTGTGTTTTGAATGTTCAGAATGACCTCTATTTATAAGAGGAATGTATCAGATATTTTGAGTTTGAAAGGATTTGGATGTAGGTTATTATCCAACAAATGATGTCATGCACCTATAACTTGAAAGCCAAGGCACACATGGGTTATTCTTCACATGGCTCAAGTTTTGATATTTTGATCATTTAGGTGTTGATCTTGTGAAAATTTCAGGCTTGCAAAACTTATCCAAGTCGCGTGGCACAAGTAGGTTTGGCAAATCTGTCTTGAAAATCAGTTGTAGCAAGCCGTGTTGTGAAATTCATATCTCCTTGCTCAAATTAGGTAAATATGTGTTCTTGGTCATTTTGGAAAGCTGAGATATCATACTTCAACTTTGATGTTCAAAGTTTGTCTTGATTCATTGTGGATTAGTGAAAAATAGCCCTAAAGCTGGCTTAAAACTAAGACAGATTATGTCTTTAAATTTCACTAAGTGTTTTAAGTTCAAAAGCATGGAACCTCCAACTTCATGGCCTTATATCATAAAATCTATGCATTTTTTGGGAATCCACCCTCAAGGACAAAGTTGTAGCGTGTAACAAGCTCTTCAATTTGATCTTTGGATCAAAGAAAATGGTTACGTGGTCTGAAAGTTATGCCCTTGCAAAGTAAGGTAAAAATCATTGAATTTTATAACTTAGAAAAAAAATTCAACTTCTCCAATGTTGCCCTTTTTACAAGTAACCTCACATTTCTTGATTTTTCTTGATCAACCATGATCCAAATCACATATTAACATCATTCTTGACTTGAAGAGACTATGTTTAACCAAAAACTCCAAAAGTCAAACTTGATTTTGACCATAGTTGACTTTTGTATCAAATGCACTTAGAACTTTGTGATATTTTATGAAATCAAACCCTTGGGCTAATTGAACACTATGGATGGACTCCAAAGGTGTTTTTCAGTGTCTTGATGTCACGTCCCAGGCTCGAGATCATGTCTTTGTTAAAAGTTAAAAGTACAGTTGACTTTTCATCAAAAACCCTAGTTTGTGGACCAAATAATTTTAACTTCTTGCATTGCTTATGAATCAAGTCATTTGGGTTAATCCAATCATATTAAAGTTTTAATATGAGGAATTTGAGGTCCTTGAAACATATTTGGAGGTTTGGAATCATGCCTTGCTTCAAAAGTCAACTCAGGGACTAAATTAGGTCAAAACCCTAATTATGGTGAACTGAGGATCTTGAGGCTTGATGAGTTTGTCATGATGAAATTTTGTACTTGATTGTTGATGAGTGAAAGCTCTTGATCTTCATGAATGATATAGGGACTTGAGATGATGAACATGATGTTCATCCTCTGATAATTCATCTGCTTGAACTCTTGGAGAATCACCTAACATGTGAAGCAAGTAAGAACACATATCTTGTACTTGTGATGGGTTAGTGATGCATAAAGACACGTATATATGTAACGATGAATGTTATACCAATGATGCAAATGAGGCGGCATCTTGGGGGTAAAAATTTAGGGTATGACAAAGTGATATCCCTTGGATCCACCTACAATCCATGGCTAAAAAAGGGGAAATAACCAAGATCCTAAAAGAAAGAGATCATATACATGAGAAAAAAACTTTGGATCTAAGTTGGTGCACTCAATATCCAAAGGAAACACGAAGAAAACTACGATGAAAACAATATTGGTTTAATGCGTGAGTGCAACAAGAAGTAATACAGGTATACAAATGAGTCCAAGAAAATGCAGATTTTGTTGGGAAAACTCCAATATTGAAGTTCACCGAATCAATCTTAATGAACAAGAATCCATCACACCGATTGATCATGCCTCTAGTTTTTTATCCTTTACTCACACTACGCCAAAAATATGATTAGACAGCACCAAAAAGACAGCGCTTTTATGCAAAAGCGCTGCTAAAAAGAATAAAAAAATTTCGCTAAAAAAAAGCGCCTTAAAAGATAGGCTTTAGAAAGCGCTTTCCAAAAAGCGCTGTAAAAGAATGTAAAAGAGTGCCACCTTAGAGAGCGCTTTCTAAAAAGCGCTGCTATAGGTATCACTTTAGAGAGCGCTTTTAAAAAGCGCTGTCTAAAGTCCAACTTAGAAAGCGCTTTCAGAAAGCGCTCTAATAGGGCTCAATTTCTTTTCACTTTAGAAAGCGCTTTCTAAGAAAAAGCGCCCTCTAAAGTCATTTACTAATTATACTGAAAAACAACAAGAATCACAAAAAATGGCAAAAGTGGGGGTCGAACCCACGCCCTTTAGGTAGGGAAAGGAATTTTAAATTATATTAATATATCAAATTATATTTAATATATTTAAATCATATATTTTAACTTATTTAAATTATATTTAATATATATAAATTATATTAATATATAATTTAAAATATATTAATTTAAAATATACTTTAAATTATATTAATATATCAAATTATATTTAATATATTTAAATTATATTTTAATTTATTTTAAATTATATTTTAAATTATTCAAATAATATATTTAAATATATATGTTTTAAATACAAACATTTTAACTTATTTAAATTATATTTAATATATTTAAATTATATTAATATATAATTTAAAATATATTAATTTAAAATATACTTTAAATTATATTAATATATCAAATTATATTTAATATATTTAAATTATATTTTAATTTAATTTAAATTATATTTTAAATTATTCAAATAATATATTTAAATATATATGTTTTAAATAAAAACATTTTAACTTATTGAAATTATATTTAATATATATAAATTATATTAATATATAATTTAAAATATACATTAAATTATATTAATATATCAAATTATATTTAATATATTTAAATTATATTTAATATATATAAATTATATTAATATATAATTTAAAATGTACTTTAAATTATATTAATATATCAAATTATATTTAATATATTTAAAGTATATTAAATTATATTTTAATTTGTTTTAAATTATATTTGAAATTATTCAAATAATATATTTAAATATATATGTTTTAAATACAAACATTTTAACTTATTGAAATTATATTTAATATATATAAATTATATTAATATATAATTTAAAATGTACATTAAATTATATTAATATATCAAATTATATTTAATATATTTAAATTATATTTAATATATATAAATTATATTAATATATAATTTAAAATGTACTTTAAATTATATTAATCTATCAAATTATATTTAATATATTTAAAGTATATTAAATTATATTTTAATTTATTTTAAATTATATTTGAAATTATTCAAATAATATATTTAAATATATATGTTTTAAATACAAACATTTTAACTTATTGAAATTATATTTAATATATATAAATTATATTAATATATAATTTAAAATGTACATTAAATTATATTAATATATCAAACTATATTTAATATATTTAAATTATATTAAATTATATTTTAATTTATTTTAAATACAAACATTTTAACTTATTTAAAATATATATTTATAGAGTGAGAATAAACAATGGATGAGGGCGTAATACCGCTGGTCAAGGAGGTTTGTGTATGTGTTTGTCATGCTTTGAGTCAGGGGTTCGAATCCTCCTCGCCCCAGACTCATTTTTAGATTTTTTGACAAGGCTTCTAAAAATAGCCTTTAGAAAGCGCTTTTGAAAAGCGCTGTCTAGTCACCTCACCTTAGAAAGCGCTTTAAGAAAAGTGCCCTCTAAGGTCTTTAAGTCTCCTCACCTTAGAAAGCGCTTTGAGAAAAGCGCCCTCTAAGGGCTCACTTTAGAAAGTGCTTTTTAAGGAAAACGCCCTCTAAGGTCATTTATTAATTAAAATATAAAACACATTTTATTTAATTGTCTGAAACTGGTTCTAATCATTTTCTTCTCTCGACCCTTGCTCTCTTTCTTCTCTGCTAAAACCCTTTGCTGCCGTCGTTCAAGAGCTTGATTTTCCGTCGTTCTGCTGCCGTCGTTCATTGTCGTGACCACTGCTGCCGTCGTTTTGCTGCCGTCGTGACGAAGAAGA
The DNA here is from genome assembly GCA_022829125.1 of Lathyrus tuberosus. Lineage (NCBI taxonomy): Eukaryota > Viridiplantae > Streptophyta > Magnoliopsida > Fabales > Fabaceae > Lathyrus > Lathyrus tuberosus. The sequence continues at coordinate 5,495,015 of JALAZF010000345.1, read as the reverse complement.
GGTACATTGTTCTTACTTCTAACATTGTTCGTTGTTGCATGTTATTGTTGTTCGTTGTTGCTGTTCGTTGTTCGTTGTTACTTCTACTGCAACTTCTTCTTTTTTTTAAACTATTTTTGTTGTTGTTGTTCGTTTTTGTTGTTACTGTTGTTCGTTGTTGTTGTTGCTGTTCGTTGTTCGTTGTTGCTGTTGATGTTTAAACTAGACTGTTATTTTTGTTGCATGTTACTGTTGTTACTGTTGTTGTTGCATGTAGATATGAATTTAAATTATTGTTGTAGTATTGAACTGGTATTGTGTGGATTTTGGTGTTAGTTATGCTTGGATGCATTAGGTTAGTGGAAATGATATTAGAATGATAATGTGGTGACTTAATTGAGCTATGGCATGCTTGTAATTTGAAACAGAACTGTTAGTGATTGAAATGGATTTGTTAGCATAATGGAAATGTGATTGATGTTATTGAATTGCAACTAAGCTAATGTTAGGAGTGGTTAATTATACTAAAAAGAATTAGGAACTATTAATTATTTGAAAGATGGTGGCCTTGTGCTAGTTTGTCAACTTGAATTGCATATTAATCAAGATGTTGACATGTTGTGATGCATAATAATTTTGAATGCTATGTAAGATTGTTTTGGTGTGCAGTTTGGACTGTTTGGAAAATGAATTGTTGCAATGTGAAGAATTAAAAAAACTAGGCTGTTGATGATAAAGTTAGTGAAGTAGGTTAAATTGATACTAGAGAGTTAGTGAACTTATTCTTTTGTTGCTTTTAAATGTTGGTATTTGACTGTTATTTCTTTCTTACAGGTAAAATGTCTAATAACCAGGAAGACACCCACGAGACACATGATTCAGAGGAAGCTCATAATGAAGCTTCGAATGTAGAACATGAAATAAAAAGAGGAAAAACCATTATGACGAGCATCATCCGTGCTAGAGATAAAGGGATGAGATTTGATGTACATTGGAGTCAACAGAACCAACTAGTTGAGCCTAACGGTTCAATGTTGGCTTCATACATTGGCTTCATAGGATTTATTTTAATATTTATCTGATATGTCATATAATTTATTATTTTTAACTAAATAATGCGTATTTTGTTTTGTTATGTAGTATTTCGAAGATATGGCGTGTTCTTCTTACACAAGGAAACAATTGAATTATATTACGGAAGAATTGTGCGAATTCTTTCTTCTAAACAAAATTTATTGAATGTATAGTTTTGGGAATGTAAATTTTAGTTTTGTGAATATAAGAAAATTCTGTTGTAAATTCAATTCTGTTGTAAATTCTAGTTTTGTGAATAGAAGGAAATTCTGTGTTTATTGAAATGTATATGAATTCTGTTGTTCAAGAATTCTATTTATTAAAATGTAAAGAATTCTGTTGTTGCAAGAAATTCTATAAGAAATGCAGGTTTGAAACTATGCAGGTTTCTGCATAAAAAAAATGGTTAAAATGAGATTTTTAAAAAAAAAATCTTTAAAATTATACGTAGACAAAAGAGAGCGCTTTTGAGGAAAAAGCGCTTTCTAAAGTCATCGGAAAAAAATAATAAAATTATAGGTATACTTTAGAGAGCGCTTTTAAGAAAAAAGCGCACACTAAAATCCTATTTAGAGAGCGCTTTTAGGGAAAAAGCGCTCTCTAAAGTTATATTAAAAAAATCATTTCCATATACATTAGACAGCGCTTTTAAAAAGCGCTGTCTAAAGTCCCATTTTAGAGAGCGCTTTTTCATAAATAAAAAAGCGCTGTCTTTACCTACGACAGCGCTAGCTTAGACAGCGCTTTTAAGCGCTGTCATAGGCCAAAAAAAGCGCCCTCTTTTCCCTTGTTTGGCGTAGTGTCAAGTGAAACAACTACTCGTTGGTTGCAAGATGATTCTACACTACACAGAGAATTGAAAGAAGAAAACAATGCAATTGAAAGTGAGAGAAAAGAGAAATTGTGGAGGAAGAAGAATGTAAAGTTGTTGTGCAAACTGCACTCTAAGTGTTTGATAATATGTGTTAATCTTAACTATGATTTTAGAATCTACACAATGCTTTCTTACCCTTGATGATCACTTAGTTACCAATGAAATAAAGCTCTTTTCTATTTATAAAAGATACTACTTCCACTCTAAGTAATCACAAAATAACTAACTTATCTAAAACTAAGCTAAGTAAGACAATTTCGACATTGTCGACTCCTTCGACAACTACATGCTTTGACATCATGTTTCGACAGACTGTATTTGACTTTATGCCAAATACAGCGAATACAGACTCTGTTCGATACAAGCTATAACACGTTATTTCGACATACACATTAAAACACATTTCGACGCCCGTCGAATACAGACTCACCATTTCGAATTCAAAACAAAGAATTACATATTTAAGAGATTTATGGTTGTAGAATGCAAGATAGAAGAAGAATGATATTTGGATGCATGGTGGAAGATGATGCATGAGGAGCAGGAAAATAGAGAGAAGCTAGTGTTTCATGCATGATGAATGATAGTTGTGTCTGCTTCATTGATCGGGAAAAAAGTTGCATTTCATTGAAAGGGATGAATGCAACCTAGAGATAACTTAGACTTTCTCTCACTAGAAGTTTGTCTATAAACTCTATTCCATTCGTCCCACAATGAGTGATCAAGTTCATACAAATTAAGAAAAAATAATAAGTGAAAGAGAGTGAATGATAATTTTACTAAAATACTCTTTATTAAGTATTGAAAATGATGAAAGTAATATTAATTAGAGGATAAAATTAAAAAAACATGCATTGAAAATTAAAATAGATTATTTATTTTAGAACATTTTTTTATTCTAAATGAATCCCTCGTGGGACGGAGAGAATAACTTTTTACCAATATACCAACACAAATATTAATTATATTATTTTAAATTATAAAATCATTTTTCTTTTTTTTTAATGACTTGCCACATTTGATTTAATTGACACCATATTGTCATTGATATTTCAGGAGTCACGAATCATATGAAAATATCAACTATCCAAACTTTACGGGAGATAAAAAAATTTCAAAAATTATTAAATTGATGAATCAGGCTGAATTTTATAAAACGAGGAGACTAAGTTATAAAAATAAATAAATAAATAAGAGACTCATATGTATTTAAACCTTTATTTAGTTTAGGAGTGGGTTCTTTAGTTTATCCATTTAATATCATTATAAATTTACAACTGGATTTAATTTATCTTGTTGAGAATGAATGATTTGAGGATGTTGCTTAAGAATTAGAAAATGATCAAATTATCTTTATGAATAATTATCATTTGATTTTGAAATTGCAAGGAAATGAATAATAACAATTTAATAAGAATTATTTAAAAAAAAACACCAAAATACTCCCTCCAGTCCTTTTTATAAGGAACACTTTACATTTTTAGATTTATTAACTAATTAATGTATCTGATCTGTATTATAGACCAAATACATTAATTATTTAATGAATTTAAAAAAATAAAATTTCTTTATAAAAATGACCGGAGGTAGTATTACTTATAAAATATGAATATGGATCAAATAAACTAAATCAATCATACATTAAAAAATATGAAAAATTATTGAAAAAAAAAACAAAAAACGAAAGAAAAAAAAAGAGAGAAATATCCTTTTAGGGTTTTCAAACCCTATATGCATAAATACTTCCATTACTAAATGCTAGCTAATAGGGGCATAGAAGAAAAGATTTATTAAATTAATAAATAATTAATTCATAATGTTTGAAGTTGTTGAAATCAATCATCATCATCATCTTGAGTACCATCTTCTTTAATTCCAAGTTCCTTGAGGACTTGAGCACAACCAGGAAGACGTTCTTTCTTAAGGAAGCCAAGAGGGCTAGTGGTACGAATAGGAGACACAATTCCATTGTTGTTTGTGATGCTAACCTTAGCAGCTTGTTCCAAGTGAGATTCTGAGTCAACCTCTGCACAATCTGGTCTAGGGCTTTTCACTAGTACAACTTGACATTCCTCGTCTTCATGGTCTCCATCTACCTCTATTTTGTATGATCCAGTTGAGTCTGTTGTTGCTTCTTTGGTGAATGTCACTGTTCCGTTTTCTTCTTTGCACTCCACACGTACGACGGCACCTATTGTCACACGTATATTAAGAAATAACTTCATATTGTTTATGAATATTAAGTTTCAACGTATGCATGCATGTGAAATACATGAATTTGGATTCTAAACCTAATTATCTCTATAGTCGCATCAGCATCATGCATGGTGATTAGCATGTATGGTGATGCGGCAAATGATCTCTACAGCTGCATTAGTATGATGCATCGTGACATGTATGGTGATCAGCATCATGCATGGTGATGCCGCTAATGATCTCTACAGATGCATGGTGACATGCATGGTTATCAATATCATGCATGGTGATAAAGAAAATGATCTCTAAAGACGCATTTGTATGATGCATCGTGACATACATGGTGATCAGCATCATGCATGGCAACATACATGGTGATCAGCATCATGCATGGCGATGCGGCTAATGATCTCTACAATCACATCAATATGATATACATATATATTGATATGGCTTGAGATAATTTAGATTCGCAAAAATGTATGTACCTTCCAAGAACTCGGTCAATTTGGTGATGAATTGGATGCGGCATGTGTCGCAATAAACAACACCCTGGACGGAGAACCGGTCACTGATGGAATAAGCTGAACCAATGAAAGATAAGAGGCAAAGGGTGGAGACAAGGAAGATTGTAGACTTTGCCATTGTTGTTATGGATTTTTTGAAAAATATTGTGTTTCAAAATAAGATATACTGTTTATAATGAAGAGAAGATTGCATTTTATACTTAAAAATAATGGATTAAACTAATTTTGTTTATTTGTTCTGTTTGTATTATTAGGCTCTAATTTCTCCCATTGTTTGAGGATGGTAGAAATTTATGTTTTGACCCGTTTTTTCCTCTCCTTTATCCAGCTAATAAATCTATTTATGTATGTGCAAGAAAAGTGAGATGTATTATTAGTCATAAACACCAGCTTAATAGGAAACAAATTGAAGGGTCAATGTATTATTATTGAACATGTATCTCATTTCAGAGAACAACTTTATTGAGCCATTGTATGTGGCATAAAACAATTATAATTACATTTACAAGTTCTTGGTCCACATTTGTCTAGTCTATTATGAATTATAAATGTAGAAATTGGCTAATGAGTGACTTAAATATGATTCAATGATCTATTAAGGTTTATTTACAAGGAACTTTATTATGCTACATTACTTACAAATATATTATTTTTAGAGTTAACCCTTGATTTATTTTGGTATGTATATCGTTCTCTTCATCTTAATCATTGGAGTATAAAAAAATAACTAAAGTATAATTACAAAATGGTGAATTCTTATTTATCCATCTTAAAAAGTTAAGTAGAATTATCCATAGAATAAATTGTATTGAAAATTTATAAAATTTTACATATTTAAATAAATAATTAAATATAATAAAATAATATAAAATTAGTTGATTGATTGAAATTACACTGCCCAACATTTTGTGATATATATAAAACACGGGTGACCCCATGCAAATATGGGAGAAAAAATTTCAAATTTTAAAATTAGATATTCTAAGTGGTCACCTCTCGCAAAAAAGAAATAGCGCCAAAATGGATTTGAAAATGTTGTCATTTGCGAGAAGATAACCCCTCATCAATTATATTCGTTGAGATAGTGAGGGGTTACCCTTCACTAGTTGTTAGGGTTAAGTCAAATCAGTCCTACACAACATTTACTCTAACTACTAAAGCAGCTACGTGACTAAAAGTTGTCTGCAACACGTCAAACATTTGCTAGGGAAGCTCTTCACAAATAATATTTGCTTTGGCCGCATGGGGGAGCCCCTCGCAAGTTGCATACCACGTACTGACACAGACTGTACACACCTGCAAAGCTCTAAACACGTCATAAATTTGCTAGGAGTTGCCCCTCGCAAATTATGATTCTTATGTCCTTCGTGGGGATGCCCTTCGCCAGTTGCATACCATAAATGCAGGTTGCCCGCCTTCTTTCCCAGACTTGTTATTCTCTCACTCTCTCTCTATCTATCTATCTATCTAACTATTTATCTCTTTCTCTCTCTCTCTCTCATTTTTCTTTTCTCTCTCTCATTTTCTTTCTCATCAGCCATCTTTTCGAAGGTAGAGAAAAACTTAAGAAAGGGGAGTTTGAATTGGGTTTTTCACAAAACTTTGGTTATTGAAAACTATTTCTCACAAAGGTTAACAAGATAGAATAAGCATAAGGACACAAATATTTTTATCCTGCTTCACTGTTAACTAAGTTACTCTAGTCCACCAGCCAAGATTATTAGATTCTTTGAACAAGGACTTAATCAAATAATCTAGATAGATTACAACAAGATTGTCTAAGTGTATAGAAAAACACCTTAGCCCTCTCAAGTCTACAGACTAACACTTTGTCACTTGAGGAAATCAATATCAACAAAGACAAAAAAAGGATTGTTTACAATGTTGTTTCTTTAAGGCAGATGAAACAAAAGTTTAAGTACAGGGATTTACACAAATATGAGAAACAACTCTTGTGTATAAAAAATGAAAATAAACTGTGCATGTTTCACTTCTTTTGTATGTATTTGTTGGTTTTTTGCAAGAAGGAGTAATCTTTTTTTATAGCTGGACGTTGTGGCCTTGAGGGGTATAAGCGTAACTTTTCAACCCAGCTGTTACAACGGTAACATTTGACCCTTGAGAGATAATAGAGCAAAGTCTCACCATATCTCAGGTAGTAGTACAGACTGAAAATCAGTTTATATCAATATAGGCTAGTCTACACGTACGGATACTTCCATCACACGTTTCTGTCTTGTCCATCTTTTCTGATCAGCTTTTTCTTGTAAGACTAGAGAATAAAAGAATGAATGATATATGAGTCTTCAGTGTCTTTAAGATCTTTAGAAATGTTGTCTTCAGTGTCCTTAGAATACGTTCAGCAGAACCTTATATTCAGAGTTTCAGAGTTTGAACTTTAGAAAATGATATCTTTAGAATCTTCAGAAACTTCGTTCAACAGAACCTTTGTCTTCAGAGTCACCAGAGTAGTTTATCAGAGCTGGAAGCGAAACTTCTTCTTAGAAGCACAATACTTTCTTTATCTTTAGAGACATTCAGCATTCATCAGAGCTGCTAATGTTTCTTTAGAAAATAACGAAGTGGATTCTTAGAGACATGCCTGAGATTCTTGAGAGATATCCAGAAACATTTTTTACTAACCAACTGCATACTTTAAGAAAATCATTAGAGTACAGAATTGTTACATAAAAAATATATGTATTGTTATCATCAAAACTAGAGATTATATGCAATACAAAAATCTTGTTCTAATAATCTCCCCCTTTTTTATGATGACAAAATCGTGTATTTGATGAAACAATATGTACGAGTATATATGCAAAAGATGTCAAAGTTTCATAAATATATCAGAGTTAAGTTTAGAAAACTCCCCCTGAGATATACCAGCTCCCCCTAAGTCAGAATTTGGTTGATTAATAATAATCTTGGGAGATTTCAGAACCTTATTGACTTAAAGAGAAAGAGCCTAAAAGCATATGGTTTAGAAGGAGGAGAGATTTTCTGAAGCAACTTAGCAAGAAGGTCTTAAATATTGTTGTTAGTTTCTTCTTGCTTCTCAAGTCTGAGTCTAACTAATTTCTGTTCATTTTGCATCTCTTCCAGAGTTTTCATCATAAGTGGGAACTGTAGCGTGCGATTTTTGTCAGTGACGCGACCACCTTATTGCCATTGGTTGGATTTGGGTGCTACTTTCTGATTTCTTATTTATCCTATGAAACTGGAACGGAAAGGGAAGCTATCTAAAACTAACCTTGCACGCAAATGTTTTCTTTAACAAATGCTTAAGAGATTAGGGGGTCCGGGGTCAGGTTATACAATGGGGAGTTGTCAATTATCCATCCTATATATGGTTATCCCTATATCTTTTAGCAAATTCTACTGTTATCTACTTACTGGTGTTTATCTGTCATAAATTGGGAAAGTTTCACCTTTGGGAATGTTTGAGAGAGATTTTTTGTTGTTTTTGGGGTTTTTCGATGTTTTTGGTAAGGTACTGGACCTAAGGTTTTTTATTAGTGTGCTCGCTAAGATTTCACAATCTTATGCCTACGTATTCCAGTTAAAGAAAACAAGGAAATCAGAGCAATCATAGTTCCTCCTATTCTATGGGAGGAAAAGATGTTTGCTGTCTTGTTCAAAGCCCAAGATTGAAGCTAAAGGTTATTTGTGTCTTGTTCAAAGCCCAAGATTGAAGCTAAAGGTTTTAACTGAGAGAGAGTTTGTTATCTCTAAAGGGAGAAATCTCATTTGTTTATCACGGTTGTTGGGTGACTGATTATAAAGGAGAATTACTTTAACTTGAATATATGGAATCCAGCAATGCCATAATTTCCTTTATAGGGGATTTGTCCTGAAGGAGAAAACTTTAACTCAGTTTTGAGCAATGCCATTTTTCCTTAGGAATCTTTCATGCAAAGAGAGGGACATTGGCTTGGATGTAAGTAATCCAGAGGCTTGCCACTTACAGTAATTAGATGCAAGAAGGGGATTTACCAGGATAAGAGATGGACTACAGCTTGAATTTTTGAATCAACAAGTGTGCCACTTATAGCAGCTATCTGAGATTAAGGTTTTTTTTATTGTCTGTTTTGATGTGTGATGTACATAGAAATGTCTTCCTACAGAGAGATTTTTTATTTTCTCTGAGGGGATGTTGGTTTTTTGTGTGCCTTGATCAAAGCCCAAGGTTGAAGCTAAAAGGTTGACTCTGTTTAGGGAGTTTTATATCTGTCTTGTACAAAGCCCAAGATTGAGGCTGAATAATACTGACTCAATAAGAGAGTGTTTTATTTGTCTTGTACAAAGCCCAAGATTAAGGCTAAAAAGAAAACTAACACAACAAGAGAGTGTTTTATTTGTCTTGTACAAAGCCCAAGATTGAGGCTAAAAAAGAAAAGAATTGACTCTTTTTTTGGGAGATCATTATACAAAGCCTAAGAGGAGGCTAGAAGGAATTGACTCTTCCGGGGAATATTTTGTCTGTCTTGTACAAAGCCCAAGATTGAGGCCAAAAGAGGATTGAATCCACTGGGGAGGTTCCATATGTGTCTTGTTCAAAGCCCAAGATTGAGATTAAAAGGGGTTAATTGACTCAGCTGGAGAATTTTTATAGGTGTCTTGTACAAAGCCCAAAATTGAGGCAAAAAGATGCTGAGGTATGATCATTATACAAAGTCTAAGAGGAGGCTGTTTGGGGTAATTTCTTATATAAAGCCTAAGAGGTGGCTAGCTTCTGCCGAGGATTGTTGAAATCCAGAGACAGGTCCAAATTGGGGAATCAACTCTTGTTGGGGATTGCAGAAGAGTTGAAATATCAGAGACCATGAGGTTCTGAGTTTCCTGAGGGTTTTACTGTGAGTAAGTTAACCCTAGCTGGGGAAATTTTAAAGTAAGGGTTTAAAGATTGAGTTTTGAAACCTATAGAGGTTTTAACTCTGTTGGTGATTGATGAAATGATCAGGGTTTATCCTGTGCTTTTAGGAAACATGAGGGTTTCTTTAAGATCCAAGAGGAGATGAGATTGTCCAAGTCTACTGGTATGAAAATGTTTATCTTTGTATGATGCCCAAGAGGAGGCTGGTGTTTTACGGGATGAGAATCAACCGTAAATTGTTCTGATGTTTTGAGATTCTGACTCTCTGGATGATTGAACTATCAAAGGATGACTAAGTTTTGTCCTATACCTATAGGAGGTCTTTGGGTCCTTGTACTAAGCCCAAGAGAAGGCATGATAACTTCTAAGAAGCCTGAGGGTCCTTGTACAAAGCCCAAGAGGAGGTCGGGGATGCTTTTGGGAAGCCTGTGGGTCCAAGCCCAAGAAAAGTTCAAGAAAGGTTTCACCGGGAATAATCCTCTCTTTAGTGAACAGTTCAAGGGTTTGAAGAAATTCAAGAGAGGTTTCACCGAGAATTAATCCTCTATTGGGAAATGAATTTCGTAGACAAAATTCTAGATAGTGACAGTCTTGAGAAAAGTTTCACCGGGAATAATGCCTTTCTCTGTTCCATATTGTATAAGCCTAAGAGGAGGCAAGACTGTACCTGGAATTTCCTATGGGGAACTCGTTTTGACTGTGTTGAAAGAGTGACCATTGGTTTGATCTAATCATAGACCTAATTGCCGGGGAAAACTCTAAGTAGATATACAGGCATATATATATATATATATATATATATATATATATATATATATATATATATATATATATATATATATATACAGATGAAATATATAAACAAGTATGTAAAAGAAAGCTGGTAGAACTTACAGGTGAGCAAGCTTCCAGTGTTACAGGTGTATGGTTAGCTAAAAATTGAAGAAAGTTTTGATAACAACTATGAATTTGAATCAAAATCAAAAGGAAAGTTGTTTTTAATAGGAACTTTGGGGCTTATACTTAAGGAGAGGCCCATATGAATTCTTTTGAAAAGGCGACGATCGCGTCGTAGTTTTAAAAAGCACAAAGGGACTTATACAATGACTGAGGCCCAAATTTATTTTATTTACAAAAGAGGTTGGGTCTTACACTCTATTAGAGGCCCAAAGTTATTTCACTACAAAAAAAACAGGAATTTCCTAGGTGAATATCACCCCGCAAACCCAAAATTCACCCTGCAACGTCACATTTGCGGGGTGTTTGAAATACTTCGCAAAAACAGTAGTCGCAACTTTTTGCAAGGTGAAAATCACCCCGCAACCTTGCCAGGTAGATTTCACCCTGCAACGTTGCCAGGTACCAATTACCCCGCAAATGCATTTGCACAGTTGATATGAGACACGCGTGTCAGAGTTGTTAAAAGCAAGCAGAGCAGGTGTGGGTCAGATTTGTTCAGAATTTTGCGGGGTGCAAATCACCCAGCAAATGTTTAATATTAATTATTTCTCTCTGCAGAGCAGGCGTGGGGCCGGTAGGTTTATAGTGCTCAGAAAATTTGCGGGGTGCATACCACCTAGCAAATTTTGATTATTCAATTTTGCTGGGTAAAATTCACCTGGCAAAGGAGTTATATATACCAAGTTTAAATCACCACGCAAATACTAACGCATATAATAAAAAAATATATATTTATATTATTCTAAATATTAAATTAATATTTAGAATAATATAAATATAATAAATAATTTAAATTCAGAAATATTTAAAATTGATATATTATTTTAAATTCTAAATATTTAAATTCAAATTTAATTTTAAAAAGTTGATAATTAAATAAATTTATAATTAATCCAAAATATTTAAATTTAAAATGACATTCACTCCGGATCTGAATCTTGGTTGTTTCTGTTTTCTTCATCATTCTCGTCTACCACTCCTTGGTTATCAACCGGTCTACCTCTGCCACCACCATATTGTTGTTGAAACATTTGTTGCCATTGTTGCATTTGTTGTTGCATTTGTTGTTGTATTTGTTGTTGTACTTGTTGTTGTACTTGTTGTTGAATTTGTTGTTGTGTAAGCATTATTTGCTCTTGTGAAAGTCTCAATGCTTCCTCCAACTCCATTTGTTTTTTTCTCAATGCTTCATTTTCATGTGCTGATTCACTCTGAGCTAGCTGTCTAATTGTTTCAGTTATTTCAGGGGTTAATGTAGGAGGACGTGAAGACCCTTCTCCGCATAAAATTCTCCTAAATAAAGATATCCTATCCCCTTTTTTGTAGTTGCCAGCTAAAGGCCCAGTAGCATAAATTTTTCCATTTCTATTCCTTCCCTTACATGCTTTCAACCACAAATATTGATCAACATCTGGAGCAAGTGGATGTCGCCCCCGTGGGCCACCTAACTCCGGATGTTTAGCTAAAAGTGCTGCCTTCAATCTTGCATACTCCGCCTACACATGCATAAAAAAATAAATTAAATAATAGTTTAGGCAATTTTATTTAATTAAAAAATTTTAACATAACATTTAAATATTAATATCATCTTACCTGAATTTCTCTAGCACGGTCATCGCTCCACTCTCCATCTCTTCCCCGATAAGTCCTTTCGTGAAGCTCTTGCATTAATGGAGTTCTTCCTTTCTCACAAGCCTAATTAATACACATAGAACTTCAATTAAAAAAAATATTATCACAATTAAGAATATAATTTCAAAAAAGTAGTGAGATGAAAATATTATTACCATCCGCTCAGCATGATCGGCCATACTAATGCTTCCCGCTCTATGATTAGCGGCTCCCCTTTCTGATGCTCTACGTTGCTTTGCTTTTCAGATTTTTTCTTAAACTCATCAGATTTCCAATAAACAAGCAATTCTTTGAATACTTTTTTGCCCATCCAAGGAGGCCTGATCCCTCTTTCCTCAAATCCGAGTCTAGCACGCCTAAGCATGTCAGAAAGTCGGGCTGATGCTCTCTTCTTAAAATTAATCTCAATCAACTCCTCATCTAGTGGGTCCCATGCACACTTCTCCTGCAATATTGAAAAATTATTATATGCCTAAAACAAGATAGTTAGAAATTAAAAAATTAATTGCTTAAAGAAAATATATACCCGGAATTTATCAAACCACTGTTTATACAACTCAGGTTCCTTCTTCATCAATTGTCCAAAAGTCTTCCATGTTGTTTTATATAACTCTTGGATAACTTCCTTAATGCTAACTGCAGTAGGCCTACTTGGCACAAAACTAAACAACAATAATTTTAATAAGTATTAATTAAACTTTAAAAAATGGAAACATGTGCATATGCTTAATATATAAGAAAGAAACTTACGAGTCTCCAACAGGCTTAATAATCCATCTTCCCTCAGACTTCTCATGTTTATATTCCATCGCAACCACATCCACGTCCTCAATGTCCTCCTCCTCCTCCTCCTCCTCCTGGTCATCCTGCTGGACTGATGCGGGTACAGGTGAGGTCCTAGGATGATGGGATGTCGAGGATCCATGTGGGGAATGTGAGGTGCGTGACGAGGATCTGCATGGAGGATGTGGGATACGAGATCCCTCAGGCTGATGGGATGATGAGGGCCCAGGTGGGGGTATGTCTGTCTGGAATGGTGTGGGTATAAAAAATCCTGGTGGACCATCCTGTGAAGTGAGTAGTGAAGTCATAGACTGAGGCATGGTCTGCTGTGCCCACGGACTAGACTAATGCATGGTCTACTGTGCCCACAGACTAGACTGAGGCATAGTCTGCTGTGCCCACTGACTAGTAGACTGAGGCATAGTCTGCTGTGCCCACTGACTAGACTGAGGCGTAGTCTGCTGAGCCCACTGACTAGACTGAGGCAAAGGACAATACATAGAGCCTCGAGGCGCCTCAACTATACGTATCTTCGGGCGACGGCTTTTCTTACCCTTACCTGTATCCTCGGGATGGGGTGGCATTTTACCTAATTAAAAGAAAAGAATTTGTTTATAAAAAATAATTAATAAACAATATGTTGACAATACAATAGACCCATGATACAAATACACAACATGTATTATTTAGTTTGCATCATCGTTCAAATAAACATCATTCAAATTGAAATACTAGATGCATGACAACAAAATCTTCATTAAAATACTAGATACATATTCATTAAAATACTACTCAAATTGTGTATCCTCAAAATCTTCATTTGATTCAAAATTATCTTCGGATTCCGACTCTTCATCATCTCCATCCACGTCATCAACTTGCTGACCCTCAACCTCGTTATCACACAAACTTGTGAGTTGTTCAACTTCAATCACATCATTATTTTGTGACATTTCATCGACTTGATAAGCAACGTCTTCCATAAGTTCATCATTTTCAATATGGCCTATTGGTTTTGAATTGATTGCAACACACCAATCTCGCTTACCTCGCTGAATTGAAGGATAAGGGACGTAATAAACTTGCTTGACAAGATGTGCCATGATGAAATGATCATAATGTTTGTACCTTCGGTCCATTTTAATCTCTACAGTGTTATATTTTTTATTTATTTTTGTGCCTCTATCAGATGGATCATACCAATCACAATAAAACAAGACAACTTTGTTTTCCGAGTCCAAGTAATTGTATTCTAACTCGTAAATGTGCGTAATGACACCATAGAAGTCGTCTTCACCACCATCTGTAACTCCTTTTACAAACACGCCACTGTTTATGGTTTTCTTTCCTTCTGTCCATTCATCGGTGTGAAATTTATACCCGTTTACAAAGTATGTGTGCCATTTGTTCACACGTTTAATAGGGCCTTCAGACAAGTTTCTCAAATGGAGTAATTATGGAGACGATTCAACATTACATGCCAATTGTTGCTTGAACCATGATGGAAAATAAGCATGTATGTCAGCAGTTGTTGCTTGTCCACCGGTGAGTTCATAATAGAAGGTATTATATAACCTATATCGAAACACATTAAAAGTAAGTTAGAAGGTAAGAAGTTTATACCCAATGTGTTCAAAATAAATATTCACTTGGTATACTTACTCAATGTATGGTTTAACTTCAACGCAATTAATCAACACGTGAACATGAGCAGATTGCAATTCCTTTTCTGCCAGCCAGTGCACATTCGTCTTTCCAGAACTCCGACCAGGAAGACCAAAGACTTATAAGGTGAATTGACTTCTTTCTGTAACATTAACTTCATTCCTTATGATACTTGGAATTAACATCATGTTATTGAAATAATGAGAGCAAATGTGATGTTTCCCGATGCAAATAATGTGCACATATTGAACCCTCAACTTTCGCCTTATTTTTCACTGATCTCTTTGAATCACCCATGAATCTTTCAAATGGATACATCCACCTATATTGAACAGGTCCGCCAAGCAAAGCTTCATATGCAAGATGCACAGGAAGATGTTCCATTGAATCGAAAAAACCAGGTGGAAAATTTGTTCCAACTTGCATAGAATGAGAGGAATGTCTTTGTTCAACTTAATGAGGCCATCCACTCTTAAAATTGACGCACAAACATCTCTAAAAAATTGACTAATTTCAGTTAGTGGATTAAGCACTTGTGTTGGCAATGAGCTGAAGGCAATTGGAAGAAACCGTTCCATGAAAACATGGCAATCATGACTTTTCATTCCATTCACCTTCCCAGTGTTGGGGTTAGCACACCTTACCAAGTTAGAAGCATAACCATCGGGAATTCTCAATTCAGTTAACCATCGACAAACAAGCTTGGCTTCTTGGGGAGTTAGACTATAAGTAGCTTTGGGTTTTAATAGTTTCCCATTCGGTAGAGTCTTCAACTTTAAATCTTTTCGATTACACAATAGTTGCATGTCCTTTCTAGCATTCTCATTATCTTTTGTCTTGCCTTGGACATCCATCACAATGTTAAATACATTATCGAAAAAATTCTTCTCTATGTGCATAACATCAAGATTATGTCGCAATAAATTATCTTTCCAATATGGGAGGTCCCAAATAATACTTCTCTTAGTCCAATTGTGGCTGTCCCCGTATCCTGGAATTCGGATCGCTTTTCCATTGTCTGTGAATTTTGGTAGATCACGAACCATGTTCCATACTTCAACTGATGACAAACAGGGGGGAGGCGGATCTGTTACTTTTACATCTTTTCTGAAATCATTCATGTTTTTTCTAAGTATGTGGTTTTTCGGTAGGAATCTACGATGACAGTCAAACCACGAACTTTTTCCTCCTTTATCCAATGTAAATGCCTTTGTCTCACCCATGCAATGAGGACATCCCATTTTACCATGTGTACCCCAATCAGACAACATGGCATATGCAGGAAAGTCATTAATCGTCCACATCAAAGCAGCTCGCATGTTGAAGTTTTGTTTACGAGATATGTCATAAGTAGATTCTCCAATCCACAGCCTCTTTAAATCATCAATTAAAGGTTGTAAATACACATCAATTCCTGCTTTTGGACTGACGGCCCTGGAATGAGGCAAGTCAAAAACATGTAAGGCTTTGTCATGCACATCTCAGGGGGGAGGTTGTAAGGGGTAACAATAACCGGCCAACAAGAATATCCAGTTCCCGACTGTTGGACATATAGAGTAAAACCATCAGAGCATAATCCGAGTCTGACATTTCTACGTTCTGCAGCAAAATCAGGATGCATCCGATCAAAGTGCTTCCATGCCTCGCCATCAGATGGATGTCGCATGGTGCCTGGACTTGTTTTGTTTGTATGATGCCATGTCATTTGACTCGCACTGTGCATTGAAGCAAACAATCTCTGCAACCTTGGTATTATCGGCAGATAAAACATTGATTTCACTGCTATGCGTTTTTTTATTACGATCAATGGCTTTAGTGCGAACTTCATACCTTGGACTGTTACAAAACTTACATTCCTCCAACGCTCCATCGTTTGTACCAAACTCATTGTCTTAGAACAACATGCAACCTCTAATGCAACAATCAATCTTCCTTACTTCTAAACCTAACTTCATAACCAACCTCTTCGCGTCATAATAACTTCTAGGCAAATTGTCTTTCGTAGGGGTCGCATCCAACATCATTTGACAAAAGAATTCCAGACACTGATCAGGAACATTCCAGTTTGACTTCGCGGCCAACAACCTCACACACATAGATAATTTAGAGTCTGACGAACCCTCAAACAATGGCGTGTTTATTTCTTTCAACAACTGATAAAACTTTTGAGCTTTCTCATTCGACAACTCTTCCTCATCACTATCTTGTTGTTCATCGTAGGCCACGTTCACCCCTAAAGCATCGCCAATCATGTCATCGTGCAGATTTAAACTGTTCTTCATACTCCATTTGTGATCGACTACTTGAGCCCTGTTGTACATTACTAGTCTCTGGCATATTCATCGGCATTGCTTCCCCATTTGATGTCCAAACCCAATAATTTTCCTTAAATCCCTTTCTCTTCAAATGAGTTTCTACTTCTTCCAGATTACTTATTATACGTCTACATCCACATTTAAGACACGAACATCTTACTCCTCCCTCTATTCGACAACATTCTTGATCAAATGCCCATGTAACAAACGCTTTAACTCCTTCCTCAAAATGTGGTTTAAGTCCACGTCTCCCTGCATACATACGATCGTACATCCAACTACGATAGTACTTGTAATATTCCATACTGCACGTTTACAATATCGTAACCATTATGATCACATAAACGTTTTAATCAATTGACCAATTCGGGAATTTTGGTCAATTATATCAAATAACTAATACACATATATTTCTATTTTAAAAACATAGAAAATACTATAATTATGTTATTATAAATAACATTTCATTTCAAAATTAAAGTATACCATACTATTTACAAAATAATCATGCTATTATAAAATCATGTCACAATGCTATTTTAAAAATATATTATAACTATCATATAATAGCAATATATTAAAAAATAGTAACAAAATGTAAATATGATATTAATTAATGTTACTATAATATATGTTTATGTGTTAATTATGTTTAGCATTGTATCAATGTTCTACAAAATATAAATTTATAATACTTATGTTTAGCATTCTATTTTTTAGGAATTAACTATTTAAGAATTAACTATTTTACTAAATATTCTGTTTTATAAAATTAACTATAATAATATTCTGTTTTATAATTAACTATATTATACTATTTAATAATATTTTGTTTTATAATAAATATTCTGTTTTATTAGAATTAACTATTTTTAAGAATTAACTATTTAAAATATATTCTGTTTTTAAAAATAATAATAATCTGTTTTTTAAATAAATGATAATATTCTGTTTTACTAAATAATAATAATAATATTATGTTTTTTATAATAAAAAAATATTCTGTTTTATAAAAGAAAAAAATATTCTGTTTAATAAATAAAAAAATTTGTTTTCACAAATATTAATAACATCCTATTTATAAAAATAAAAATAATAATCTGTTATTTCTTTAAATAATATTCTGTTTTTTTTTTAATTTTAATATTCTGTTTTTAATAAAATATTATTTTTCATAAATATAATATTAAAAATAAACTAAAGCTAAATCTATTAAAAATAATAGTATTCTGTTATATAAATAATATTATAAATATAATATTAATAACATCCTATTTATGAAACTAATAATATAAATATAATATTAATAATAAACTAAATCTAAATCTGTTTTACTAAATAATAATAATAATATTCTGTTTTAAATAAATTATATTTTTCTGTTTATAAAAAAGTAACAGTATTCTACTTTTAAAAATATAATATTTAGTATTCTATTATTTAGGAAGAAGAGTGAAATTTAATTGTTTATTAGAGTTTAGTATGTTAAATTAAATCCAAATATATTATTTATTTACTAAATCTAAATCTAAATCTTAAACTAAATCTAAATCTATTATTTATTTACAAAAATAATAAACTATATTTTAAATATTATTTATTTACTAATTTATAAAAAAACGAAGAAAAAAAATATTTTTAACATATTTATAAACAGATTATTTAGATTATTTAGTAGTTTAATTTTTTTATATCAATCTTAAAACATATTAACAAACTAAATATCATGTTATATATACATATAAACCAATCTATCATACAAACCAAACAAATCTAAACAAGTAAATATTCATATTTTTCTATAAATCTAAATCTATTATTTATTTACAAATACTCTAACATCACCTAACATACAAATACTCTAACATACAACAGCCAGAAATCAAATCTACAAAAAAATCATTAAAACTAAACTCTAATATACAAAAAATTATAACATACTAAACTCTAATAAACAATTTAAACTAAATTCTAACATACAAAAACTCTAATATCATACAACAACCAGAATAAGGTAGAAAACAAAGTTGATAAAAAATGAATACCTATTGATGAAGAAGACCAGAAACGAACAGAAGAGAAGACGAAGGCGGAAAAAAATTGAAGACGTGTTGAAGACGGCCAGGTATGAACAAACAGGAGAGGAAGTGAAAAAAAATTTCTCTGGCTGAAGTGAAATTTTTTTTAGGAGAAGAATGAAATGGGTAGGAAGAAGAATGAAATTTTTTTTAGGTAGGAAGAAGAATGAAATTTTTTTTTAGGAAGAAGAGTGAAATTTAATAAGTAACAGATATAATATGTGTGGTAGGAGTGAATTGTGGTACCCCATAATAAATATCTGCCTGCCTCATTTGACCGTTGCGCCTTGGAAAATGTGTCTGTAACGTTGCAAGGTGATTTTCACACCGCAATGTTGCTGAATGTAAAGCACGCCGCAACACATGCAGTTGCAAGGTGGTTTTCACTTCGCAACTTTTCTGACGTTGCTGAGTGAAAAACACCTCGCAACACTTACTGACACATGTCTGCCCTCTCTGCTATGAATTGACATGCCGGAGCGTCTTTATTTTTTGAAATTTTAAAAAAGCATTGCGAGGTGTTTTACACTCGGCAAACTTTGTTTCAAAAATTCCGTTCCCTCCAAATTAGTTGCGGGGAGAATTTTTTAATAAATTCTATTTATATATATATTTTTTAAATAAATGCGTTGCGGGGTGTTTGGCATGCGGTAACGTATTTATTTTGCTAGGAGAGTTTCACCCAGTAAATATGCATATTTCTTGTAGTGTTTTTATACAAGAAATTGGGCTTACAACTCAAGGAGAGACCCAGATGAAAAATAACGATTGCACTGTTATTTTGAGAATCGTATCGGGACTTATACAATGACTAAGGCCAAAAAATGTTTTTATTTACGAAGGGATGGATCTTACACTCTATTAGAGGCCCAAAGTTTATTTTAATACATGAGTTGGGGCTTACAGCACAAGGAGATGCCCAAAATGAAAATTGTTTGGAAACGGCGATGGCGCCGAGATTTTTAAGATCGCATCGGGACTTATACAATAACTGAGGCCCAAAGAGGTTTTGTATAAAGAGGGTTGCGTCTTACACTCTATTAGAGACCCAAAGTGTTTTGAAAAAGATTTGTAAGGGTGAAAATAATCAAAACCCTAACTTGATTTTAAAAATGTATTTTAATTGAATAAGAATTCAATTAAAATGATCAAAGTTATCAAACATGTGTGAAAAACAAGTTGTGATCTTGGATGAGTATTTCAAAAATCATGTTTCATTCATAGAATGCTTTGAAAATCATTTGAATAAAAGAAATCAAGAAAAATAATTTATTTAAAATGTTTAAAAACAAATAAAATAATTCTTTTCACAAAATTTAAAATATATTAAATAAATAATATCTTTTTGATTTTTTTGTGGAATAATATACTTTAACATTTTTGTGAATTTTGAAAGAAAGAACTATTAAAAAATGATAAAAAATGAGAGAGAAATTAATTTATGAAGTTATTAAGAATTTGTGAAAAAAATGAAAGAAAATAGTGGTAAAAAGAATAGGATGATCCTCCCAAGGGTTGAACCCGCGCCCTTGGGGTGGTGAGATTAAAAGTTTACCAACTGAGCCACTTGTGTGCGGCTGATAAAGAATGGAAAGAGTAGATAATATATGAAACTATCCTTTGAAAATGGTTCAAAAAATAAAACCAAAAGATCTGGGGCGAGGGAGATTCGAACCCCAGACCCTTTGCTCGCTACACACACAAAACCATCTGATCAACCACTGGGGCGCAATGCCAATTCAAATATATAGTGGCAATGAAATAATATATACTATGTTTGGTTTAAAAAACCTGAAAATGGCGCCATTGCCATCTTCATCCTTGGGCAACCATCAGACTTGCGTGAAGCAAGCTATCTCCCTCGTTTCTCAACCATTTTACAAGATGTAAACATGAAACTTATGCGTTTTTTAACAAGGAACATGATGGTTCTTTTCAATTTTGTTTAAATTAAGTGAAACAAACGATATCACGACATAACCAGATGAACCCTAAATAATGCAAGAACTAAATGAAATCTCATACACATGAGATAAATAGCAATTGATTGAGGGAAAATGATCCATGAACATCCAGAAACACAATGGTAACTTGAAAACATGTTTATGATGCATGATTCATTGAGTTCAGTTTTGAGGAAACTAACCTTGCAAGTGAGAATCGAATTCTCTTGTAGAGGTGTTACAGAAGTTTTCTGATGATCTGGATAGCTTCCTTGACCCTCAAGGATGGTGTTCTAATGTTGAGACTGGATTGAAACCTTCTGAATCACTTGACACAATTCAATCTGCAACTTTGAGGCAAAGTTGAGCAAAAGGATGGTGACTTGAAGATTTTGATGTTACAGATTGAATGTAAGTATTTAGATCACTTATATGTTGCATATGAGGTGTGTGAATCATTGGTTTGAGTTGCATTGGTCTCCAACTCAAAACCTGATAGTGCTTTCTCAAGAAAATGGAGTTTTTGTGCTTAAGAAGGAAATGAGAGAAAGCAGTGTTGTAATATGCTTTGGTGTACCCTGAATGATAAAAAAGGAGCTCTATTTATAGGTGAGTGAGTTTATCTTGGTGAAATAGTGCTGCAGTAATGGATAAGAGCTCACTAATTGCATTTTGGCAAGGTGTGCTTACTTCTCATGCAAGGCACAATAGCTCTCTAAGTAGCATAACCAACTTTTGACCAATTCCACATTCCTCAGATGTTTTTATTGTTGGCTTTGTTGAAAGTGCACTACTGTACATAAATGCATCCTTTGAATTCAACATAATGTGACAAAACTCATAAATTCCAAGTGTGATTCCTTTTGACTCAATGCTTGGTATTTGCAGGTTTGTTATGACTCACTCTGATCACATTGAGTTGGTTTGTCATATTGATCATTGTATTTGACTCAAAAATCGTGGCTTGCAAGAAAACATCCAAACTGTAATGAAAACAGTTGCAGCAATGCCTCTTGTGGCAGTCATAACTCTTGGCTCAAGTTAAGTTGTTTCATGCCAATGATCTCTTTGGATTGTTGACAACATGTATGAACACTTTGATGTTTACATTTGAGATTGATTCTTCTTGTAAATAGGTGTAAACATCTCTCAAGTTTTGGTGTTTTACTAAAAATCTGTCTTGGACAAAATTTTTTCTTTGTTGGAAAAAGTGGTCATTTTCACTTTTTGTGATTTTGATCAATCCATAACTCAAAATCCATAAGGTTTTGGAATCTTTTGTAGTCGACATATTTGAAGTATATCATGTGAACTTTCATTTGAGCTTTGGATGGGAGAAAAAGGCCTTGTAGTTTAGGAGTTATGACCTTGCAAAGTTGGTACAAAATCACTTTTGTTCCATAACTTAGAAAAATTTTGGTTTCTCATGGTTGCCCATTTTGCAAGAAACCTCACTTTTCTTGATTTTTCTTAATGAATAATGATCAATACCATACATTAACATTGTTTTTGACTTATGGGAACCATATTTGTGAAAAATTCCAAAAAGTCAAACTTGATTTTAGGCACAGTTGACTTTTTGTCAAATGAAATCCAAATTGTGTGATCCTTTGTGTAATCAAGTTCTGGGCCCAATTCAAACCTAATGGATGGATTCCATAGGTGTTTTAGGGTTTCTTGAATCATGTCCCAAGGTTTGGGAGCATGTCTTGGTCAAAAGTCAAAGGCACAGTTGACTTTTTCTTCAAAACCCTAATTGTGGTCCAGATGAGATTGAAACTTGTGAATCAAGCTTCTTGGATAAATCCATTGTTGTGAATGGATAAATGTAGTGTATTTGAGGCCATCAAATCATGTCTTGAGGTTTTGGTTCATGTCTTGCCTCAAAAGTCAACTTAGGGGTGAGACAGGTTAAGAAACCCTAATTCCTGATTTTTTATGAATGCATCCCCTGAGGTTATTTTGACTTGATGAGTAGGTCCATGAGGTCCCTTTGAGTATCTTGGGTTATGCTTTGAAGCATTGGCTCATGCCGAGAAGAAAATTTTCATTTGGAGGCCTTGGTCGACCAAAACCCTAACTTGGTGACACTGGCGATCTTGAGGCATGATCCACTTGGAATGTTACAACTTTTGCCTGATTCTTGATGCGGGAGTCCTCTTGATCCCTTATGGGTGTTTGAGAGGTTAGATAAGTTGAAGATCATGTCATTCCTTGATTGATCCTTAGTCTAAGTGCCCTGAGAGGGCTTAAAACTCTAATTCTTGATTGTGGTGAATGCTCAACCACTTTTTAGGAGATTGATGAGGCATGAAGGTACATACATATTGTGGTGATGATTTGCACAATGATGGGAAATCTTGTGGTCAAAATTTTGGGTATGACAGATGCCCCTATTTAATCTTCTTGGACCCAAAGGTGTGAATGACGAAGATATTCGGACATTCGGGGTGCAAGAGGATTAAATATCGAAATACCCGAAATTTTGACTGTGGTTATGAATGGCAAGATTGCTCATCCATCTTCTTATGCTAAGTAACGATACTTAGAAAAGGGTGAAACTTCCCCTCGATCCTGGTCTTCAGCCATGGAACTGGTCTCAGTTTCTGAAATAAACTTCCCCTCAATCCTGGTCTTTAGCCACGGATCTGGTCTGAGTTTCTGAAATAAACTTCCCCTCGATTCTGGTCTTCAGCCACGGAACTGGTCTCAGTTTCTGAAATAAACTTCCCCTCGATCCTGGTCTTCAGCCACGGAACTGGTCTCAGTTTTTGAAATAAACTTCCCCTCGATCCTGTTCTTCAGCCACGGAACTGGTCTCAATTTCTTCTTGTCGAGTTTCTTCCTTAACAAGGGATGTTATGTGTAGCAGTCTTCAACAAATTTCTCACCGAGTTTTCTACTGGGGAGTGAAGATGGATAGAAATCTACCTGAGTGAATCGGAAACTCAAAGATACAACAGAGACGCCACCGAACTTTATTTAGTCCCAAAGGACAGGGAAAATATCGATAAAACCCAGGGGAAGAGAAACGGGAACGGGGGGTCGATTATGCGAAAGGAAGGTATTAACACCTAACGCATCCGTCGTACTCGACGGGAACCATTTCGCTTGCTTCTAGGCTTGAATGGGTTATCTATCTAAAGGCTTCTAGTTAAAAGGAAGAGGAGAGAGAGAAAGGGGAAAAAGAAAGAGAAGAAAGAAAGAAAGTGCTCGCGGAGGAACGAAGTCCTCGTGCCTACATACCCTCATAGTGCAATGAGGACATTAGAGCGTCGTAGTTTAGAGGAACCAGGGGACGGAAAAGAAGGAAGAAAAGGAGGAAGACGGAAGAAAGGTGGAAGTGTGCTCACCGAGATCAATGCGATCTCATGCCTACGTATCATACATTCAAAAGAATGCAGAATCAGAGCTTCCGTAGTTCGGGGAACTGAACGGAAAAAAGAAAAGGAAAAGAAAGAAACAAAGAAACGAAAGAAGTGGTGCCAAAACCAAGGTGGAAGAAAAACTCTACTGGGGAAGATCTCGCAGTAAGAGCATTTGCACAAAAGAATAGGAAAAGAGTAGTGTCAAAACCAAGAAAGAAAGACACTCCGCTGGGGATAACAAAAAGAATTGGTGTCGAAACCAAGAAAGTAAGGGCAAGGGGAATAGAAAGGACTCCACTGAGGATCCGAATAAAGGGATGGTGTCATGACCAAGAGAAAAAGGAAATTCGATATATTAACTGGCTGGCAGTGGTTAACCGAAGAAAGAGAATAGGACCCTGGTGGGGAAAAGAATGTGGTGTCAACAGACGGACTGTGATAAACCAAGACAGAAAGTGCTGAACCAAGAGAAGGTGTTTGACTCCGAAGGGACCTCGGTATATTAACTGATAAACAGTGGTTAACCGAGGAAAGAAAGGACTGCAACTCTGTGGGGATAGAGAAGCATTGGTTTTAACAGAGAAAACTGTGATTAACCAAAGAACGAGTGTAGGACCGAGCGAAGGTCGTGACCCAAAGAACGGGTGTAGGACCAAGCAAAGGTCATGACCCAAAAGGTTTGGTAAACTGACTGAACAAATAGTACATGACCGAAGAAAGGGTATTTGAACCAAAAGAAGGTAACTAACCCAAGGGTGCAAGTATTCGAACCAAGAGGAGGTTGCCAACTGCGGGGGATTCGGTGTTTACAGACGGACTGTGATTAACCAAAGAGAAAAACGAGTGATTAACCAAGAGAAGGTGATTAACTCAAAAGAAGTTTGGTGATTAACAGACGGACTATGATTAACTGGAGAATGATTGCAAGCATTGGTGTTTTAACTGGCAGGCAGTGGTTAACCAATCAAAGGGAGAGTAACCAAAGAAAAGGTTGCAAAACTGGGGGAGTTTGGCTGTTTAACAGAAAGATTGTGTTTAACCAGAGAAAGGAATAGAAACTCTGCAGGGGAATCTAAATACAATGATTGATTACAAGAATAAAATAATGAGGTAAAAAGAGGTTGCTAGCGCAAGAATGATGATCTCAACCAAGAAGGGTGGTGATTGATCAAAAGGAGAGATCGAAAAAGGTAGGAGTGGTCAAGGATCGAAAAGGATCGCAAAGAGCGAAGAGTGATAAAGGATCGACGCGACAGGGGAAGGGAAGCATAGGGTCATTCGTCCCCTACCTGAAATAATCAGAATGAGAGTAGGAATTCTCCCTTCTCATTCCTTCCCTAACACACACAGGGTGTAATGCGGAAGTTGAACCGGACGACACAACCGCTCCAAGTTGTACAGTGCTCCTACGTAGAGAAGCGGATAGCGTAACGGCTTCAATTTGTACAGTGCTCCGATGCAAGGCGCAGTGCGAAACTCCAACTCCACAAGGGGATCGAAAGCAAAAGCTCTAAAGGAGGCCTAAAGAGGGGGATAGGGAGGATCGATTAATCGAAACAAAGTTTCGATCAATTAATCAAGGTAGAAACATGCTAACAACTTTCCAAAGAGAATGAAAAGTCCTTCAAGCAAAAAGGAGGGAATTATTGATGATACAAGATTAAGCTTATCCATGGAAAATAAACTTAATGCAAGCTGAAATGAAAAGTTCAAAACAGTGCCAAACGATCATCAAAGTGTCACACAAAATCATGTATCAGTGAACAAAGATAGTGCAAGAATTGCTACGTTCATACAATGCTAAGAACATGAAACAATTGAATAATCGAAAATACGCATCGAAAGTTTGTGAATATGTTTCAACCAGAAGTGAAATGACATTTAGAACATCCATAAAATCAAGCATGATAATCAATGGAAGTTAAAATGAGAAAGGCATGGCAAACACACTTGAAAATGCAAGAAAATAGCAATTCTGTTCAGTGTTAACCGGTTACTCACCATGCGTTAACCGGTTACTTGCTTGAAAATTGGCGTTTTTGGTGAAAATTGAACTGAGTAACCGGTTACTCACCATGTGTTAACCGGTTAACACTGATCAGTTTTGAAAAAAAAAACAGAAAAAACAGCTTTTCAAAAATGGTTCTCCACACATAATCACTTATGTAAACTACCACATGCTAGGAACTGAGATTGTGCACGAAAATTGAACTTGAAAACAACAAATAAACAGAGATAGAATCAACTAATACAATTGAATCATGGATCAAACAAATGCATAGCCAAATCACACACAACAATTATCGACTACATTGCGAGCAATACGAAAATGTGCGAAACGGTAAAATTAGTTAGATCTACCAACCTACAAGCCGGAGATTTGGCTTGGTGAATGTTGCAAAGGACTCTTGATGCAGAAAATCAAAGAAAACCAGAGGAATCTTCAATTTGTAGACAAACCGTATCAAAATCAAGCAAAATGCGATAAAACTCCAAAATGCGAATTCGAACCGTTGGAAGTTGCAGCAACTACTCAAGATCAATCCAAAAGCTGAAATAACTCCAGAAATCCAAGTGTAATAGCAAAAATGATGAAGGTTGAGCTCAAGAAATAATCACTTTTGATGTAAAAGTGATTATCCTTCAAAGTAGAAATGAGCTTTGGTGAGGTTTTTGGAAGAGAATTGAGATGAAGATGAAGATGTATTAGAGAAATTCAGAGAGAACGTGGGAGAATTGAGAGTGAAATGGAGCAAATGGTTGAAGGTCCTTGAAAAATGAGTGAAGGTGAGTTTATATAAATTTTAGGTTTGGAGTGTGAGATGGTTTGGAATTTGGTTTGGGATTAGCTTTGGGTTTGGAACTAGGCTAGGAGTTAGTTGGACTTGACTCACCGAGTCAAGGCGGTTAACTCGGTTAGTTAGAACCAACTCGGTACCAATCCCATTGTGAGTTTCAAAATCCAAAGGTTGACATGTTGGTGAATTAAGTAACATGGTGCACTTGAATTAAAGTGATGCATTGGAATAAATACACTTGGGTTGAAATGAATAGTGCTGAAATATCTAGAGAAGTTTAGAATGTTCCACACACTGCTAGAATCAAGTAGAACCAAAGACCAAAAAGAGTGCATGGATGCTGTCCCAAAATGCAGCAGAAATCACAAAATCTGCCTATGTTAACCGGTTAACAGAATTACAAAGAAATTGTGTTAACCGGTTACTCAGACCAAATTTTGCCCATTTTGCTTGAAAACTGATGTTGTGGTCCCAGCTTCGATTTTCCACCTCTTGTCTTGATAAATAGGCCTGGAAATCCTTATTTTGAGCTTGTTTTGATGAGGTGATGACCTTGTGAGGATATGATTAATCGGGATCTGAATATCCTGCAACAAGAAACACACGAAGAAAAGTGCGAATGCATATGCTAGCGATGCGAATGCTTATGCTCATGCAAAAATGAAAAAGAGGGAGGTCAAATTTCGGGTTACGACAGGGAGACGCCATTTGATGGAAAATTTTTTAGGTCAGACTTGCTGGGGGTACCCATTTGTCTGAGCTGTAGAGGTGTGCAAACTTCTCTGTTGGAGATGCCATTTGTTGACTCTATTGGGGAAAAATGAGTCTCTTGAAAGACTGCTTTTCGCTCGGGGATATTACATCATACTTTTCTTCGAGATCTTTTCGGAGAAATGCCATGTGATGTAATCCAATTTTGAGGTGCTGATGACTTCATTAACATCGATTTTCTTGGGAAAAAAATCGATGTATTGCTGGGAGTCTTCGGTTGAGAAGCTTTCTTTGGGGATTTTCCTTAATCCGGGAAAGCGAGAAATATCATCTTCAACGGTGAAGAGTGATGTTCCAAAGGTGTATGTCGAATGTCTTCTTTCCTTTCAGAGGTTCAAGTTACCAAAGTGGTCGAGGAAAATCTCCAATCCAGAAATAAACTGGGGAGAAATTGCTCAGACGATACATTTCCTGACGAAGAAAGAACTTAAACCGGGATTTTGTCTTATCCAACGCGAAAAGGAAAACCGACAACTTGATTGACAATAGGGTTTTATAGCTTGGGAATGAGTATGACCAGAGCGATATTAATGCAATATGAATATGAATATGAATCAATTATGCACGATGTATGTATGTTTATGCTGACAAAACTAACGCGACATATAGACTAGTGGATGAACACGACTGGATACTCGGCCACTGCGGGGGATGAAAAGTACCATCAGTTCAAGATAGCAATCATTTTCTGCTTAGGAGAGGTAGACCCTGTAGGGGGAGAAAGAACTATCAATTGGTCCATAAGAGGTAAGAACTCTGCAGTGAATGTCAGATGGGACATTGCATCTGAAACAGTTGATCCTTCATTCAGGTGTACTGGTTTAGAAGGAGTACTTTGATTCTGCACTTTGAGGTTCAATCACCTTCGGATAAGCTATCAATGTTCTTTGTGCGTTAAGCAGTTTAAAAAGAAATGCCATCTTTATTTTAAAAGTGGAAGAAAATTTGACAAGTAAAATTCATTTTTTGTTTTGTTTCAAGAATCGTTGATCATGTTAAATAAGTCATTCTGTAAAGCTAAAACAAATGAGAATTGCAAACAAAAGTCCTAGGGCTCAAATTTTATTGATAGGATGGAAATCAGCCAAGCGCGTGATCCCATAAAGCATTTACAAAGTTTAGAAAATGGTAATTTTAAGGAAATTGGGCTACATTGAAACATAACGACCGTTATCCTTCTACCAACTTTGAATTCTGGACATCTTGAGCTTCTGTCGAAGATGACCTTGACTGGAAGTTTTTCGATGAATAGTCTTACCGTTGGGGATTTAACCTTGTCGGACGTAGTTACTTTCCATGAATCCCTAACTTTTGCATGGATTGTCTTTTGAGGTTTCCAATCCATAGGGATGATTTTTGCTTATGTCTCTAATTTTTGCCTGGACCACCCTTTTAGGTTTTCAATCCACCGAGACGTTTTTTTATTTATTTATTTTATTTAAGCAAGGTATTTCTTGACTACGTCAACATTCGTGGGGTAGGTAAACTCCTCTCCATCCATGGTTGCGAGTCTCAAGGCACCGCCTGAGAAGGCTTTCTTGACCACATAGAGGCCATCGTAATTCTGAGTCCATTTGCCCCGAGAATCAGTGAGGAATGATTGTATCTTTTTGAGCACAAGGTCTCCTTTCCTGAAGACACGGGGTTAGACCTTCTTGTCGAACGCTTTCTTCATTCTTTGTTGATACAACTGACCATGTCATAGAGCCGCTATTCACTTTTCTTTAATCAGATTCAATTCATCGTGTCAACTTTGACACCATTCAACCTCTGTTAGCTTAGCTTCCATCTATACCCAGATTGATGGGATCTCTACTTCTATGGGAAGCACTGCTTTCATGCCATATACTAGAGAGAAAGGGGTTACCCCTGTTGAAGTGCGGACAGATGTGCGATAACTATGAAGAGCAAAAGGCAGTAATTTCATGCTAGTCTTTGTAGGTTACAACCATCTTTTGAACAATCTTCTTGATGTTCTTGTTAGCCGCTTCTACCGCTCCATTCATTTTAGGTCGGTAGGGAGATGAGTTATGGTTTTCGATTTTGAACTCAGCACACAACTCTTTCATTATCTTATTGTTCAAGTTAGATCCATTGTCAGTAATGATCTGGCTTGGAACACCATAACGACAGATGAAGTTGTTCTTGATAAATCGGATCACGACTTGTCGGGTTACATTGGTGTATGACACTGCTTCGACCCATTTGGTGAAGTAGTCAATGGCTACCAGGATGAACCGATGTTCGTTCGAAGCCTTGGGTTTAATCATGTCAATCATGTCGATTCCCCATATAGAAAAAGGCCATGGAGAAGAAAGAACTTTGAGATGCGTTGGTGGTACATGGATTTTGTCTGCGTATATCTGACACTTGTGACATCTCCTCATGTACTTGTAGCAATCGGATTCCATGGTTAACCAATAGTATCCTGCTCTCATAATTTTTCTTGCCATTGTGTATCCGTTGGCATGAGTGCCAAAAGACCCTTCGTGAATTTCTTTCATCAGCATGTTTACTTCTGGTCTGTCTACGCATCAAAGCAAGACCATGTCGAAGTTTCTCTTATAGAGTGTATCACCGCTCAGGAAGAAGTTGCCAGCCAGTCTTTTGATGGTTTTCCTGTCTTTTCTTGATGCCCCAGGTGGGTACTTTTGTTTCTGAAGGAAGCATTTGATATCGTGATACTAAGGTTTGTCGTCTATGACTCCTTCAATTGTGAAAATATAGGCGGGCCTTTCAAGGCGCGTTATGTCAATCTTAGGTACGTCGTTCCATTGACCTACACTAATCATGGAAGAAAGAGTGGCTAGTCCATCAGCCATGTGATTTTCTTCATGAGGGATATGATGAAACTCGATTCTGTTAAAGAATGGTAACAACCTTCTCGCGTAATCTTTGTAAGGAATCAGTCCTGATTGGTATGTGTTCCAATCTCCTTTGATCTGATTGATAACCAGGGTTGAGTCTTCATATACATCCGAATTCTTTATCCTTAAGTCAATTGCTTCTTCAAGACCCATGATACAAGCTTCGTATTCAGCCTCGTTGTTTGTGCATTTGAAAGTCAGTCGGGTGGTGAAAGGAATATTGGTACCCTGAGGTGTTACGATGATTGCCCCAATTCCGTTTCCATAATTGTTGACAGCTCCTTAAAAAATTAATCCCCATTGGGAACCTGGTTCTGGCCCTTCACTGGGTAGCGGTTCATTGCAATCTTTCATTTTCAAGTACATGACATCTTCATCTGGGAAGTCAAATTCGACTGATTCCTGATCGTCAATCGATTGGTGAACCAAATGATCGGCTAAAATACTCCCTTTGACGGCTTTCTGAGCATGGTATTTGATGTCATATTCTGATAACAACATCTGCCAACGGGAAATCCTTCCCGTGAGAGCAGTCTTTTCAAATACGTACTTGACCAGATCCATTTCGGAGATTAACCAAGTAGTGTGGCAAACCATGTACTGGAAAAGACGTTTGGCTGCCCAAACCAGAGCACATCAAGTTTTCTCGAGCATAGTGTACCGTGTTTCACAGTCCGTGAATTTCTTGCTTAAATAATAGATGGCATACTCCTTTCTTCTGGTTTCGTCTTGTTGGCCAAGTACACAACCCATAGAGTCTTCCAAAACTGTAAGGTAGATGATCAGTGGTTTTCCTTCCACTGGAGGTGACAAGATTGGTGGATTCAACAGATATTCTTTGATACTGTCGAACGCTTTTTGGCAATCTTTTGTCCATACGCAGCTTTGATTCTTTTTGAGTAGTTTGAAAATCGGCACGCATATTGCTTTGATGAGGGATATGAACCTTGAGATGTAATTCAGACGTCCCAAAAATCCTCTGACTTGTTTTTCAGTCTTTGGCGAAGGTATTTTTTGAATGGCCTTGACCTTGTCAGGATCAACCTCGATTCCTTTTTGGCTGACGATGAACCCTAAAAGTTTTCCTGAGCGAACACAGAACGTGCATTTATTGGGATTCAAGCAGAGTTTGTATTTTCTCAGATGCTTGAATAATTTTGACAGGTGTGTCACATGCTCGTCTTTTGTTTTAGATTTGGAAATCATGTCATCGACATACACTTCGATTTCTTTGTGCATCATGTCGTGAAACAGAGTTGTCATAGCCCTTTGATAAGTTGCCTCGGCGTTCTTCAAATCGAACGACATTACATTGTAACAAAAGGTGGCTCATGGGGTGATGAATGAAGTTTTCTCCATATCTTCCGGCGCCATTTTAATTTGATTATTGCCCGAGAATCCATCCATGAAGAAGAAGACTTTGAACTTTGCTGTACTGTCTACCAGCATGTCAATGTGTGGCATGGGGAAGTCATCCTTTAAACTTGCTTTGTTCAGATCCCAGTAGTCTACACACATTATGAATTTTCCATCCTTTTTTGGAACGTACACTATGTTAGCTAGCCATTGAGGATATTTTGAGGTGGCAAGGAAACCTGCGTCGATTTGTTTTTGCACTTCCTCCTTGATTTTGATAGCCATATTCGGGTGAGTCCGTGTCATACCCCAAATTTTGACCACAAGATTTCCCATCATTGTGCAAATCATCACCACAATATGGATATACCATCATGCCTCATCAATCTCCTCAAAGATGGGTGAGCATTCACCATAATAAATAGTTAGGGTTTCGGGCCCTCTCAGAACATTTAGACAAAAGATCAATCAAGAAATGACATGATCTTCAACTTGTCTAACCTCTTAAACATCCGCAAAGGATCAATAGGTCTCTCACATAAAAAATTAAGTACAAAAGTTTTCACATACCAAGTGGTTTGAGCCTCGAAACACCCGATGTCGCCAAATTAGGGTTTCGGACGACTGGGACCTCCAGAGTGAGATTTTCAAAAGAGGATGAGCCAAGACTTCAACATGCTCAAAATAAACTTAAGAATTCATTTGCAAAGCTAAATTACCCTCAGAGGATGCATTCCCAAAAAGTCGGCAATTAGAGTTTTTACACGCCGAACCGCTCCGAAGCCAAAAGTTAAAACATGACTTTTTTGGTAAAAATGATCCTTATGACTCATATTTTCATAAAATATGACTTATAAAGTCATTTGAACAAGAATTGATCAAGAAACCGAGGTAACTTATAAAAGGGGTAATCTTGAAAAATTGAAAAAATTTCTAAGTTAGTAAGTTTGGATGGTTTTGGTGCCAACTTCCAAGGACCATAACTTTTGATCTAGGCAGCCATTTTGGGTGATCCAAAGCCTGATTTGTAGGTTTTCCTACATTCTACAAAAGCTTCAACTGCATCAAACTCCAATTCTTCATGGATTTTAAGTTATGGAGTGATCAAAATGACAAAAATGAAGAAAATGACACTTTTTCAACACTTAGTAAAAATCTGCCTAAGTTACTAGCCTTGAACATCAAAGTTCATAAGGTTTTTTCAATGGGATCCAAATAGTTTCAAAACCAACTATGATCACACATGGATTGGACCATATGAGGGCTTTCTAAAAAGCACAAGAGTTTTCCATAATTCCATTTGAGCAAGGAGATATGATCCCTTCAAAACCACCTGTTCAAACTGTCTTGTACAAGACAAAATTTGGCAATTTTGCTCTTATTGGAGAAATTGGACAAGTTCAAGCATGGTTATCCATCTGCACACCTCAAGGGGGAACAACCAAGGGACAAACACTGATCCACAAGCCTCACAAGTCCATGGATCTATGTTTAGGCATGACACCCCTAAAAATTCAAGATGCTTCAAATGGTCAATTTTGTTTCCAAGCATTTAACTGATACATAGAGATGGCATTCATCAAGACAATGTTATCCAAGATCTGTCAAGCCTTATCTCTGAATCAGAGGACTCATAGCCTGTGCCTTAACGTCAAGTCAATGGCTAGAGGAGACTTGAGATTCCATTTGATCACCATTAGCCACAGACCTACTGCAGTTGCCATTCACTGTTGCAGCCAAAACAAACTTGCTCTACTATAAATAGAGCTCATTTGTGATCAGTTTGAGTACACCAAAGCACCCAAACTGATGCTTTACTCAAAATCTCCCTTTCACTCCAAATTTGCCTTCTAACTCAAGTCACTATCGGGTTTTGAGATTGAGAGTGATTTCAACCAAACCAATCACACACATACCTCATAAACATCATATGTAGGTGATCTAATCACTAACACAGCATCTGGAACATCAAATTCATAAAATCACCAGCCAATTGCTCAAGTTCTTGACAGAGTTGCAGTTGAGGTGCCACATCCAGTTCCAGCTCAGTTCAATCCACTCTAAGCATTCAAACACACTCCTTGGCACCTAAGGAAGTTGTCCAGATCATTGGAACCAATCTGCAACACCTCCATCATCAAGCTCGATCACCAGCTGCAAGAGGTAAACCTGAACCCTTCAAACTCTATGATCCATGCATCATGAATGAATTTTTGAGTTACCATCTTGTCTATACATGCATGTAGAGTAATAACCCTCAATTAATTGCCATGAATCGATCGTGTATGGAATTTCACTATGTTCATGCTGAAATTAGGGTTCGTGAGGTTTTCCATTGATTTCTTCATCCACACTTAATATAAATGCAATTAAACTATATGGTTGTGATCCTTGTTCAAAAACGAATAAGATTGATACTTGAATCATGCAAAACCATTGAGAAATCATGGAGAAAAGTGAGAAAATGCAAATCTGCAGAAAACAGGGTCGCGCGTGTTCTGCCCTTGACCATTGGCGCCATAATTCAAATTATTTGAATTTTTGAATTTTTGTTATTTTGTTTAGTTAATTCAAAAATTAATTTCTCTCTGAATATTTGTGTTTTTGAATTGATTCTTTTTCTCAAAATTCATAAAAATATTAAATTATTTTATTTTACAAAAAAATCCAAGTTATATTATTTAATTAATATAGTTAATATTTTTGTAATTAATTTCATTTTTTTATTGTTTTTAAACACTTTTAAATGAAATTCCCACTTTGATTTTTCATTCTAAATGAATTTCAAGCATTCATGTGATTAAACATGATTTTTCAAAATATTTTTCAAAGTGTACAAGTTGTTTTTTAATATATTTGGTATTTTATATCATTTTTTATTTAATTTCCTTTGAAAAATTATATCTTTAAACTCAAAATTAGGGTTTTCTCTAAATTTTGATTTTTTCAAACACTTTGGGCCTCTAATAGAGTGTAAGACCCATCCCATGTAAATATAAAACCTTTTTGGGCCTCACTCATTGTATAAGTCCCACTGTGTTTCTAAAGTCGCGACGCGATCGTTGCCTTTTAAACAAAATCAGTTTGGGCCTCTCCTTGAGTTGTAAGCCCCATCTCTTGAAAAAAAACTTTTAGGCCTCTAATAGAGTGTAAGACCCAATCCTTTTTAAAATAAACCTTTTCGGGCCTCAGTCATTGTATAAGTCTCAGTGCGTAAAAAGTCTCAGTGCGATCGTCATTTTCAAAACATTTTCATCTGGGCCTACCCTTGTGTTGTAAGTCCCATTTCTTTTCCTTTTCAAACACTTTGGGCCTCTAATGGAGTGTAAGACCCATCTCTTTGTACAGAAAACCTTTTGGGCCTCAGTCATTGTATAAGTCCTGATACAATTTTCAGATCAACGGTACGATCACTGTTATAAGCCCCAATCTTCTTTTCAAAACAACTTTCCCTTTTGATTTAGGTTCAAATTCATAGTTGTTAACAAAACTTTCTTTAATTTCTTGAACAACTAACAATACAGCTGTTACAATGGAAGCTTGCTCGCCTGTAAGTTTTATCAGCTTTCTTTTACATACTTGCACACACACACACACACACACACACACACACACATACACACACACACACATATATATGTATGTA
This sequence comes from Lathyrus tuberosus, assembly GCA_022829125.1. NCBI lineage: Eukaryota > Viridiplantae > Streptophyta > Magnoliopsida > Fabales > Fabaceae > Lathyrus > Lathyrus tuberosus. The sequence goes on along the minus strand of JALAZF010000345.1, from coordinate 5,459,307 downwards.
TTTTTGTTTGTGCTGGAAGCTTGCTCAACTGTTAGTCCTCCTACCCTCTTTTACATACAATATACATTTCATCTGTATATATATGCTTGTATATATTTTCTTAGAGTTTTCCCCGGAAATTAGGTCTAGGATTAGATAAAGCCAGTGGTCACTCTTTCAACACAGTCAAAACTAGTTCCCCATAGGAATTTCCAGATACAGTCTTGCCTCCTCTTGGGCTTATACAATATGGAACAAAGAGAAAGGCATTATTCCCGGTGAAACTTTTCTCAGACTGTCACTATTAGAAAATTGTCTAAGAAATTCATTTCCCCAGAAATGATTAATTCCCGGTGAAACCTGTCTTGAATTTCTTCAAACCCTAGGACTGTTCACTAAAGAAAAGATTATTCCCGGTGAAACTTTTCTTGAACTTTTCTTAAGTTTGGACCCACAGGCTTCCTAAAAGCATCCCCAGCCTCCTCTTGGGCTTTGTACAAGGACCCTGAGGCTTCTTAGAAGTTCTCATGCCTCCTCTTGGGCTTAGTATAAGGACCCAAAGACCTCTTACAGGTATGGGACAGAACCTAGTCATCCTTTGTTAGAGCAGTCTTCCTAAAAGTCAAAACATCAGACCAATTTAGGGTTGATTCTCATCCCTTAAAACACCTGCCTCCTCTTGGGCATCATCCAAAGATCAACTTTCTCACACAATAGACTTGGACATTCTCTTCTCCTCAAGGAAAAAAGAGAAACCCTAATCATTTCATCAATCACCAACAGAGTTTAAACTTTTCATTCCTAAATTTCCCCATCTAGGGTCAGCTTGCTATCAATACACCTTTATCTGAACCTCATGGTCTCTGATAAGTCCACTCTTCTGTAATCCTCAGCAAGAGTTGATTCCCCACTTTGAACCTGTCTCTGGATCTCAATAATCCTCAGCATAAACTAGCCTCCTCTTAGGCTTTGTATAAGGATCTTTATTCACTCTCTTGTTGAGTCAATCATTTTTAGCCTCCTCTTAGGCTTTGTATAAGGATCTTTCTTCACTCTCTTGTTGAGTCAAACCCTTTTAGCCTCCTCTTAGGCTTTGTATAAAGACCTTTCCATACTCTCTTGTTGAGTCAATGGTACAAAAACACTCTCTTGTTGAGTCAATCATCTTTCTTAAAAACACTCTCTTGTTGAGTCAATCATTTTCATCCTCCTCTTAGGCTTTGTATAAGGATCTTTCAACACTCTGTTGTTGAATGAATCATCTTTTCAGCCTCAATCTTGGGCTTTGTACAAGACAGATAGAAACACTCTCTTGTTGAGTCAATCATTTTCAGCCTCCTCTTAGGCTTTGTATAATGATCCTTCTTTTCCTTAGCAAAAGTCAGCCTCAATCTTGGCCAGTCAATATCCTTTAAGCCTCAATCTTGGGCTTTGTACAAGACACATATAAAATCTCCCTCAGCAGAGTCAAAAATCACTTTTCAGCCTCAATCTTGGGCTTTCTACAAGACAGACAAATCATACTCTCTAGCTGAGTCAGTCAACTTCTTCCAGCCTCAATCTTGGGCTTTGTACAAGACAGATAAAACCTCTCACTGGTAGAGTCAGTTTCCCATTTCAGCCTCATTCTTGGGCTTTGTACATGACACACACAAATATTCCCCAGTGGAATCAATAACCTCTTTTAGCCTCAATCTTGGGCTTTGTACAATACAGATAAATATTTCTTCGGAAAAGTTAACTTTCAGCCTTCTCTTAGACTCTGTATAATGATATCCCCCAAAGAGTCAGTCTCTTTTTTAGCCTCAATCTTGGGCTTTGTACAAGACAGATAAACACTCTCTTGTTAAGTCAGTCTTTTCCAGCCTCCTCTTAAGCTTTGTATAATAACCTCCCCAGTGGAGTCAATCATTCTCTTAGCTTCAACCTTGGACTTTGATCAAGGTGCACAAAAATCAACACCCCCTCAGAGGAAATCAAAATCTCTCTGTAGGAAGACATTTCTCTGTATATCACACATCAAAACAAATAAATCAAAACAAACCCTAATTCCAGATAACTGCTGTAAGTGGCACACTTGTTGATTCAAATATCCAAGTTGTAGTCCATCTCTTATCCAGGTACATCCCTTTCTTTTATCTAACTGCTGTAAGTGGCAAGCCTCTGGATTATTTACATCCAAGCCAATGTCCCTCTCTTAGCATGAAATATTCTTAAGGAAAAATGGCATTGCTCAACACTGAGTTAAAGTTTCCCCTTCAGGACAACACTCCTATAAAGGAAATTATGGCATTGTTGGATTCACATATCCCAGTTAAAGTAATTCTCCTTTATAATCAGTCACCCAACAGTTTTGATAAACAGACGAGATATCTCCCTTTAAAGATGACAAGTTCTCTCTCAGTTAAACCTTTAGCTTCAATCTTGGGTTTTTAACAAGACACAAAAATACCTTTTAGCTTCAATCTTAGGCTTTGTACAAGACACAAATACTCTTTAGCTTCAATCTTTGGTTTTGAACAAGACTCTAAACATCTTTTTCCTCCCGTAGAATAGGAGGAACTACGATTGCTATAATTTCCCTGTTTATCTTTAACGGGAATACGTAGGTATAAGATTGCGAAATCTTAGCGAGCATACCAATCAAAAACTTTAGTCCAGTACCTTCACACTAATAAAAAACGTCAGTTCTAGTACCTTACCAAAAACATCAGAAAAAACCAAAATCAACAAAAACTCTCTCTCTCTCTCAACACTCCCAAAGGAGAAACTTTCCCAAACCATGACAGACAAACACCAGTAAGTAGAAAACAACAGTAGAAATTGCTAACGACCTGTGGATAATGACATATAGGATGGGTAATTAACAACTCCCCATTGTATAACCTGACCCCGAACTCCCCAATCTCTTAAGCATTTGTCAGTTAAACATTTGCGTGCAAGGTTAGTTTTAGATAGCTTCCCTTTCCTTTCCAGCTTCATAGGATAAATAAGAAATCAGAAAGTAGCACCTAATCCCTACCATTTTTCACCAACAAAAATCGCACGCTACAGAAAAATGGCAACTCTGTTGGGGAAACATTTTATCTGTCTAGGACTAGGATTAGAATTCCTAAGAGGTCTAGGTTGTTAGCAATCATACTATATATATATATATATATATATAAATATATATATATATTGCTTTTCCTACTTGATATCCGTGTTTATTTTTCTATCAATGGGAATGCGATTGATACGCATGTGGAAAGTTTGAGAGAACCCTAAGATAAGTGATGGCATAGACGGGTGGACTTACATGGAATGATTCCTGAATGAGCGATCCTGTTAGACCATCAAATCAGGTGAGGGCCCGTGTGGATACTATGTTGAACGTCCGATCGTCGTGAAAATAGACGCTATCCAAGTGCGGCACCCGTGACCCTGAGGATTTTGTAGACATTAACCGTATCACCACTTGGTAGCACGGTGATTATAGGGAATAGTTGATACGCGATACTACACTAAAATGAGATTACCCTAGGATGCTACAACTCGCTCGGGTGAACCAGCTTGCTGTTGATATCCCTAGGGGGGTCAATGATTTTGGGAACCTTTAACCCATTCTACACAAAAATTTACCAGAATACAACCCTTGGGGATGGGTAGAGCCATGACTCCATGCTTGTGACGTTGAACCCTTGAACCCATGTTTTTTCAATCTTTTTGTGTGCTGCATTCATGCATTCATTTAAAAAACTCTTAAATAAAGAAACTTTTTTTCTATTTTCTCTGCCCTTCTTTTTCAAAATAAACTAAAACAATAATTACAAATATCAGAAAGACTGCGTTATGGATTTCGGTAGAAGAAAGACGCACAAGTACACCTTCAAGGCTACAAAACTAGAGGATTTAAGAAGGTTGGCAAGGATGATCACCAACCATGATGCTTTCAGAGCTAAGCATGGAGGACTGTTGTCTCTGTTAAGGGTCCACGTAGTTGAAGGAATCCTGTCTATGTTAATTCAGTTTTACGATCCGGTTTATCACTATTTCACATTCCCGTATTATCAACTAGCACCAACACTGAAGGAGTACTCTCATCTGATTGAATTACCTATCACTGACCAAGCTCCATTTTCTGGACTGGAAGAAATTCCAAAGGATCAAACCATTGCTAGAGCAATCTATTTAGACGAGTTAGAAGTCAGGACTCATATGACCACTAAGGAAGGAATGTAGGGTTTAGCAGCTAAATTCCTGACGGAGAAAGCCCTATACTTTACCAGTGTAGGAAACATAACTGCTTTCGAAGATATCTTTGTTTTACTCGCATATGGGTTATTCCTCTTTCCCAACATCGATAACTTCGTCGATACCAATGCCATTAAGATATTTCTGATTGGAAACCCCATACCAACCTTGCTCGCAGATGCTTATCATTCTGTACACTTAAGGAATTTGTACAGTGGAGGTATGATCACATGTCGTGTACCCCTGCTTTACAAATGGTTCACTTCCCATTTACCCAAGTCTGCTGCATTTTAGGATCACAAGAGTACTCTACGTTGGTCACAGAGAATCATGTCTCTTACAAAATCTGACATAGATTGGTACAATAGGATTTATGAGGGGATAAAAATCATCGACAGATGCGGAAACTTCCCTAATGTACTCCTCATAGCAACTAAAGGAGGAATCAACTATCATCCAATTTTAGTTCGCCGTCAACTCGGATACCAGATGAAGAATATCCCATATAATGTTCATCTGGAAGGTCTTTTCTTCAAGGAAGGAGAAAATGACAGAGCACTAAAGAAGGAAATAGTGCATGCCTGGAAACACATTCACAGGAAAGGAAGAGAGTCTCTAGGAAGACCAGACTGTATCTCCGTGGAACCTTATCTCCACTGGGTACAAACTAGAGCCCTCAAGCTGAGGATTCCTTACCCTCGTCAAGAAGTTCTTCTGTCAAAGGAATCTGTACTTTATTATATGTCTGATACGGAAAAACTCAAGGTCGCCCTCAACAAAGTTCAACGGGAAAAAAGCACTTAGAAAAGCAAATACCGAATCCTCATTGTGGAGTGTACTAGAATTTAGGAATTGTTAAAAGAAAAGGATGCTCTGATTGAGATTCTAGAACAGCATGCTATGGAAGATAAAAGGAACTTGCTCACTCCTTTCACTTGGAAAAGGACTGACAACCCTACAACGACTGAAGAACCCCGATCAAAGAAAAGGAAAATACCAGAACCAGCATCTGAGATCTCCTCAAAGAGGACTCAGGATCCATAAGTTTAGTCTTTTTCCTTACATCACTTTGTAAAATACTGTATTTTCCCTTTTTGCAATCTTTCAAATTCAATAAAAGGGGTCTCCCCACTGTATGATATTTGCAATCTATTTGTTGAAGTTTCTTTTTGATTAAAGCGAAAAAACAATATATATATATATATATATATATATATATATATATATATATATGTATATCATTTCATATCATTCATCATTGTCACATAACGCGTTCTTCTTATCTTCGAGTCTCATGTATGTGTCATGATTCTAGAGTCAAACTGTCTCATTCGTACAATACTCGGGCCAATCGACAAAAGAAAATGGATGATCTCTAGGAAGAGAACAAAGAGCTGATAGAAGAAGTCGACGCTCTAAAGGAAAGTTTGGAAAAATGAACATTGGGCTTTGATCAAGCCACACAAAAATCAACATCCCCTTAGAGGAAATCGAAATCTCTTTGTAGGAAGATATTTCTCTGTATATCACACATCAAAACAGATAAATCAAAACAAACCCTAATTCCAAATAACAGCTGTAAGTGGCACACTTGTTGATTCAAATATCCAAGTTGTAGTCCATCTCTTATCCTGGTAAATCCCTTTCTTTCATCTAATTACTGTAAGTGGCAAACCTATGGATTACTTACATCCAAGCCAATGTCCCTTTCTTAGAATGAAAGATTCCAAAGGAAAAATGGCATTGCTCAACACTGAGTTAAAGTTTCCACTTCAGGACAACACTCCTATAAAGGAAATTATGGCATTGATGGATTCACATATCCCAGTTAAAGTAATTCTCCTTTATAATCAGTCACCCAATAGTTGTGATAAACAGACGAGATATCTCCCTTTAGAGATAACAAGTTCTCTCTCAGTCAAACCTTTAGCTTCAATCTTGGGCTTTGAACAAGACACAAAAATACCTTTTAGCTTCAATCTTGAGCTTCGTACAAGACACAAATACTCTTTAGCTTCAATATTGGGCTGTGAACAAGACACCAAACATCTTTTTCCTCCCGTAGAATAGGGGGAACTACGATTGCTCTGATTTCCCTGTTTATCTTTAACGGGAATACGTAGGCATAAGATTGTGAAATCTTAGCGAGCGTACCAATCAAAAACTTTAGGTCCAGTACCTTCACACCAATAAAAAACGTTAGGTCTAATACCTTACCAAAAGCATCAGAAAAAACCGAAATCAATAAAAACACTCTCTCTCAACACTCCCAAAGGAGAAACTTTCCCAACCCATGACAGACAAACACCAGTAAGTAGAAAATAACAGTAGAAATTGCTAACGACCTGTGGATAACCACATATAGGATGGGTAATTGACAACTCCCCATTGTATAACTTGGCCCCAAACTCTCCAATCTCTTAAGCATTTGTTCAGTTAAACATTTGCGTGCAAGGTTAGTTTTAGATAGCTTCCCTTTCCTTTCCAGCTTCATATGATAAATAAGAAATTAGAAAGTAGCACCCAATCCCTACCATTGGGGTGAGGAAAAACCAAATGGCGATAGGGTGGTCGCGTCACCGACAAAAATTGCACGCTACAGTCTGTCTCAGCCTTTGTTTCACTGGAGGACATTCTGTCTTTAGCGGTAAATAATGTTCCACGATGCTGGTATCCAACCCTGGCATGTCTTGATAGGACCAAGAAAATACATCTGGAAACTCTTTGAGAAGTTTTAACAAGCTTTCTTTGACAGTCGGACTGAGTAGTGCTCCAATCTTAACTTCTTTCTTCTCTTCTTCTGAACCCAAATTAACCGTTTCCAACGGCTCTTTGTGAGGCTCAATAGACCTTTCCTCTTGTCTAAGTAATCGGGAGATCTCTTCTGGAATTTCTTCGTCCTCTTCTTCTTCAGCTTCAAATACCGGGAATTCAAAGCTGGGATAAGGCATTGGATCGTATGTTTCAATGGGGTTTAAAACAAGAAATCTGCATGACGAGATGATTCGTTTTTTAGAAGAGATAGAGAGAATGCAAGAGCGTGTGTAGTGTATTTTCTGAAAAATGCTTGTTATTATTTTGGGTTGTTTTAGGATTACTATTTTCTGAAAAACGAAAAGTGAAAACAGCGATAAATGTGAGAATGACATAATGACATTATTTATTTATGATTTGTCGATTCTTGAAATACAACCCTAAAAAACAAATTTCTGTTGCTTTGGGCAAAGCGAAGAGGGACATTTACAGAAAAGTGAGCCCTATAAAAACATTTGTTTCACCTAGGCAGGGTGAAAGGTTAAAACGAAGATGGCAATTACTTAGACATATGGACGACTTTCGGGACATCGACAGCAACCCATTGGCGACGAACTCCTCGGTGAATCACAAAGTCTGGTACCTTCTTTCTTGGTTTGTCCTCAGAAATGATGCTGATTTCTGACAGAGTAGGATCGTTGGAGTCTTCCTCCCATGCAGAGTTATCAAAAACGAACTCTTCTGTTGTATCTTCCCTAATGTTTTCACTCTCGAGAGGATCTCCCCATCCAGTTGGCTGAATGTCCTCGTATCTGATGCGAGAGCTTTCAGGAGCGGTGTACTTGACCAAGAAGTCGTACTTACCACTCGGTTGTCCTAAGGTGTCCCATCCTTCTATGGGAACAGATGAGTCATCCATCTCGATGACGTTGACCTCAGGAAAATCATAGTTGACGAACTGTTGTCCTGCAATCTTTGCAGATTCATTATTGTGCTGGATATCTTCGCACTGTCCTGAGTAATGATCCCATGACCCGGTGGGGACGTGGGTATTTTCTTCAATCTTACTCAGTTGGTAGGCATCATTTGGCTGACTCTTTTGACTCAATTCTTCTGGGTATGGCTTCCAGATAGGCAACTCATCCAGGGGATCATAATAGTCCTGATCGAAGTTTTTCTTCATTAGATCATCTTCTAATGAGTTAGGTGGAGCACGACATCCCTCAGGATCACAATCTCCATAGATCATCTGAACGTCTGATCTTGGTATATATCTCGGGCCCTGCTTGGGAAAATAGAATGGCATGTGCGTTTCTTCCTGAGACAAATAGCCATTGTCGTTGAGATAAGATTTCCATTCCTCGTCTGTATCAGAGGAGTCACTCTTATTGATGGTGTGTACTTCTTGAGACACTGGGTGTAGGAAGCCTCCACTGTGGAAGAAGTCCTGAATGGGATGAAAACTTTCATCTTTCTTAGCAGTCTGGGAACAGGCTGAGGAGAAACCAAGACCTTTCTCTATTTAGTTATCCGTAGGAATTACGAGCTGTCCCCATCCCTTTACGTTATCATTCTTGATCACTTCGAGAGTGTCCTTGTATGAGGAAATCGACGTCCCTCTTTCTGATTGATTCTCATTGCTCACCGATAGTGCTTGAAATTGGGTTCCAATCACCTCCTCTGGTACTACATAGGAGAATAAGGATAAGTTGCTCACGATTAAGGCTTGTTCTCCACACACTGTGACTAACTTGTCATTCTTGACGAACTTCATCTTTAGGTGAAGTGTCGAAGTGACTGCCCCAGCCTCGTGTATCCAAGGTCTTCCTAATAAACAACTGTATGCTGCCCGGATGTGCATGACCGGAAAGTGACTTGGAAAGTGTGAGGACCGATGGTTATGGGAAGATCAACTTTGCCGAAAACTATTTTTCTAGATCCGTCAAAGGTTTTGACGATGACCTCACTGCCTCTCATCGGAGATCCTTGAAATGATAGTTGCATCAGAGTTAATTTTGGCATAACATTCAAATATGATCCTGTATCCACCAGTACGCTGACTAAAGCATCGTCCTGGCAGTTGACCGTAATGTTAAGCGCCATATTGTGATTTTTGCCTTCTTCTGACAGTTCTTCATCACTGAATCCTAAGTTGTTGCAGAATGTGATGTTGGAAATGATGCTGTCAAACTCCCTTACCATCACATCTTGTTCTACGAAAGCTTGCTCAAAGAATTTTTGCAGAGCTTCCCTGTGAGCTTCAAAACTAAGCAGGAGAGATAACATAGAGATTCTAGATGGAGTTTGCAACAGTTGGTCCACAATGTTGTACTCACTTTTCTAGATGAGCTTTAGCATCTCATCGTTGTTCTTTACCAGTACTGGTTTACTGGATTGTCCGACTTATTGATTCGGAACTTCTGTTTGAGGTTCCTTCTCTTTGGTGGGTTCTCTAACTCCTCTGTTGAAGATTCGGCCGCTCCGTGTTACTCGACTAATGTCGGCAATGTTCACGACTGAGGGTAATGGAGTTTCCTTTCCATTTTTGAAGGTTGTTGCACCGTACTTGTAAGGGATAGCCTTCTCTGATTTGTACGGTATTGAACCTGGCAAGTAGATAACCACAGGAGTTTTCTGATTTCTCGGACCATTATAGGCAACCTCAATCAGTTCCTGGTTGGGAACTTTTCTACTATTAAGCGGAATTCTTGATTCATCGAGTAGAGGGATTATGGCGCAAATGTCTTTTGTCCTCCCATGATCGGAGATTATGACAACATCTTTGCTTTGATCAGGGAGATAGTCTTGTATCACATTGATCGACCCAGAACTTGAACATGGTCGAACCTCTTTTCGGTCCAACTGATTTTGAAGAGCCGCTCGTACGAGGTAGCATCCTTGCTTGTTTTCTGGACAAACTCTACAGCGCTCATAGTTGTGGGGTGGCACCCGGCCACGCCCGCTTTGTATGCAGTGCATCTTTACTAGATTCGTTTCCATCGAGCGGACATCCTGACTTTGATGCCTACCTGGATTCCCATCAGTCATACTAATCTGTTGTGTAGCTTCATCCAAGTAGATTGGAAGCCACCAATGGTCCAACAAGTGTTGAAGTGTTCTTTGGACAAGTGCATACCCTTGGTCATCTTCACGGCATTTTTCTCAGTCTTGATAATCATGTGAAGCCACAAAACTGAGTTTGACTTGCTTATCGTGTAATTCTACCAGACTGGTATTCATCAAGCGTATGTCACGGTAGATTATGATATTGAGCATCCTTGATTGCTTGTTGAGCAGATTGGACAAGTTTTGTAATTGTGTCGTGGCAGATTATGATATTGACTTTGCCTTGAGTGTATCGCCACAAAATTGACATTCATCGCAAGAATGTTACAGTTCTGAACAGTGTTGGGATGCGCATGGGCCATGTTGACTTACCGGATTCTGTGATCCTGAATCCATCCCAGATCCATCTGTTTTTATAGAGCTGATTGCACTACAAAACAACCCTGATTATTCTTTAAGCAGATATCACACTGGTGATAATTGTGAGGCGGTACATGACCGTACCCGCTCTGTCTGCAATGTATCCTGACCATATTGGTTCCTAATAGGAGCACATCGTGAATTTGATAATTGCGGCTAAATTCTTCCTCTATTAAATTTACTACAGTCTTTTCATGTTGCGGCAACGGGTTTGTCTGAACATTCGGATTAGTATCTTTGAAAGATAAGATCTCGCTCCTGACAAGCTTCTGTATGTCAGACTTGAAGCTGAGACAGTTTTCAATGTTGTGCCCCGGTCCTCCTTGATGGTAAGGGCAACTTTGATCCGCTTTAAACCAAAAATGTTGATTTTCTGGTACTGTATGAGGAGTCCTGGTTTGGATGTGCCCCTTGGCTAGTAGAAGTGGAAATAACTCTGCGTACAACATCAGTATAGGGTTGATAACACGAAAACATATCGTATTTTTACTTTGATTTATGTTAAAATCTTATTCCATTTCCGTCTAATCTCCGATTATTCTGAGAATATTTAAGTGTTTTCGCAGGTATTTCAATTTCCAAGTTAAAAGAATGCAAAGTGTAGAGAAGAAGCAGAACAAGCAAGAAAAGAGCAGAAAATAGCAGAAAATAGCAGAAATCATATTTTGCTGGTGTGACGACTGTCACAGCCCCCTCACGATCGTCATGGACTTCAAATGCATCACGCCCGTCACAGCTCCCTCCCGATCGTCATGGAATCAAAAACAGAATTAATACGTTAAGCACAAACGTGGTCACGAAGCTTCAGAATTCAGTTATTGCACGTTTACATTTTTCTCCGAAGATTTCTAGGTTCCAAACCAAGTAACTGTTAAAGTGGTGTCCCTACATTTTCTCCAACTACTGCCATAGCTGAGGCTATATATATGAGAGGGATTCCAAGAACAAAGAGATGGTCAATTTTCCTTTCCGAAGTGTCGTATTGCTGCAGAATTATTTCCAGAATTTCATTCTTGTTTTGATTTGTTTCCTTTACCATTTTCCTTGTCCCCTATTACCGAAAAAAGTAATAGTTTCTCACATTGAGGAACTATTGCACCTTAGTTTAAGTTTTTGTTTCCTGCCTTCATCATTTTGTTGTTTCTATTTATTTAAGCAAAAGCCTGCCGATCTGTGGAGGTATTGCTTTGACCGCATTTACCAGGTTTTTATCATTTCAATTTATAGCAATTGTTTTTTTGTCTTTTATTATGTATGAGTTTAGGTTTAATTGTTTATTCGCATTCATGTTTATTTTAATTAGTATGTTGATCTAAACCGATTTTATCGGTATGTAATTGAGTAACCGGAATGGATTAAATATTTCTAAGCAAAACTTATAAATCAACTTATTTTCTGGCTTCGATTTCTTAATTTAAAACCAACTTTTATTACGAGAGTAAAAAGGTAACAAACGTTAAGGTCAAGACCACGAGAGTGTGAGATTTTACCCGGATAGCTGAAATCGAGCATTAGTTTTAAAAACAGCGAGAGCGCTTTAAAGTTAATTAGGACTTATTAGTTTTCAAAAATTATTTTTAAACTCATATGGGCTAGCGAGAGCAGACATATTGACTTAAAGGTATAGTCCGAAGCAATAACCACGAGAGTGTGAGGTGAGGGCTTTTAAACTGGTATTTTCTACAGAATTATATTGTGATAAATTTTTATACGCTTAGGTTTAATGAAATCCACGATGGTATACTGAATTATATACCGATATCCTAACCATAACTAGTTTATTACTAAATTTTAATTCCCCTTTAATTTCCCTTTTTTTGAACCTAAAACCATATCAGATTAGCCTTAGATTTACATAGTAACATTAGATAACGATACGTTCGATTTTTAGTCTCTATGGGATCGATAATCTTTTAAAACTACGCGAGACGAGTGTATACTTGCAGTCAGAATCATTTAGGCACACTAAATAGCGATTAAGGGTCAACCCTTGTTGGTCGTGTCGTACGATTGTTGTTATTGTACTATGGACGAGCCTGCAGAAGAGGCTGTTGTGTCCTTTGTTGATACTGTTGTTGACTTGGTTGGCTCTGAGCAACCTGAGGTAGATAAGTTAGAGCCGACATTGGGTTGATAGAGGGAATTATTGCCGTTACTGGTTGATACATTTGCCTTTGCTTTCCGAGAGAGATATTACTGATCTCCTATTCTTTCTTCTTTTGGAAAGCACTACTATATCTCTTAGTACTGCTAGATGGCTCTGCATCTTTGACCAATCGTCCTTCTCGGACTGTTTCTTCAGGGCGTACTCCCATGTTCACCATTTCAATGAAGTCACTGGGTGCACTGGCGACCATTCAGTCGTAATAGAATGAGCTCAAGGTTTTCAGGAAAATCTTGGTCATTTCCTTTTCCTCAAGAGGGGGACAGATCTGGGCGGCAATTTCACGCCATCTCTGAGCATATTCTTTGAAAGTTTCTTTCTCTTTTTGAGACATTGCTCTGAGCTGATCCCTATCTGGTGCCATGTCCAATTTGTATTTAGACTGCTGAACTAAGCTACGCCAAGATCTCTGAAAGTACTGATCTTGGTGCGGTTTAAAATCATGTACCATTTGAGTGCGGCACCGGTTAAATTGTCTTTGAAGTAATGGATCAATAACTGTTGATTTTCTGTCTGGGTAGACATTTTTCGAGCGTACATCACGAAATTACTTTGAGGTCAAGAGTTGCCTTTATATTTTTCAAAGTCAGGCCCCTTGAATTTGTGCGGTATCTTTACATTAGGGACCAGATAGAGGTCTGCGGCATCCTTTCCAAATAAGTCTTGACCGCGAATGGCATGCAGTTCCTTCTGCATTTCCAAGAATTGTTCCTGGAACTCATTCATCCTTTCATACATGTCTTTGTTTCCACAAGGAATGGCCTGTGGAATCTGTCCTTCCGGGACAGTATGTACCACTGATTGCGGTATAGGAATTATAGCGGTGATTCTAGGTGCTTCAGTGCTCTGAAGTTTGTAACCTTTATGAGTTGCTGTCGTAAACCTTGCATCTTCACTTTACCGAAGTTTGTAACCTTCAGGTCCAGCGGTTCTTGCTGCAGTTTCTTGGTCTTCAGTGACCGGTGGGATATATCCTTCAGGGACAAAGTTGAGAGGCATGCCCCAGGGGCGATCCTTAGGCATGTTGTACTGAGGACGATTCTCATGCGTCTCCATTATAGGCGTAGATGTAATCTCGGAGATCATAGTCCTTTGTTGTTGCTTCTGAGCTGTTGCTAGGGATTGCATGTCACTGTGAAGTTTTTCCAAACTTTCCTTCAAAGCGTCGATTTCTTCTCTCAGCTCTCTGTTCTCTTCCTCGAGATCGTCCATTTTCTTTTGTCGATTGGCCTGAGTATTGTATGAGTGAGACAGTTTGGCTCTATAATCGTGACACATACGTGGGACACAAAGATAAGAAGAACGCGTTATGTGAGAATGATGAATGATATGCAAAGACATATTTTTTTAGTTTTTGTTTTAATCAAAAAGAACTTCAACAAATAGATTGCAAATATCATACAGTGGGGGATACCCCTTTTATTGAATTCGAATGATTACAGTATGTTACAAGGAAAAGTACAGTATTTTACAAAGTGCTGTAAGGAAGATGGCTAAGCTTATGGATCCTGAGTCCTCTCTGAAGAGATCTCAGATGTTAGTTCTGGTATTTTACTTTTCTTTGACTGGGGCTCTTCAGCCGTTGTCGGGTCGTCAGTCCTTTGCCAACTGAAAGGAGCGAGCAAAATTCTTCAGTCTTCTTGACTCTCTATAGCATGTTGTTCTAATATTTTAATCAGAGCATCCTTTTCTTTTAACAGTTCCTGAATCTTGGTACACTCCACATTGAGGATTCAGTACTTGTTTTTCCAAGAGCTCTTCTCACGTAGAAATTTATTGAGAGCTACCTGGAGTTTTTCCGTATCAGACATAAAATAAAGTACAAATTCATTTAACGGAAAAACTTCTTGGCGATGGTAAGGCATCCTCAGCTTGAGGGCACTAGTTTGCACCCAGTGGAGATAAGGCTCCATGGAGGTACATTTTGGTCTTCCTAGATACTCTCTTCCTTTCTTGTGAATATGCTGTCAGGAATGCACTATTTCCTTCTTTAGTGCCCAGTCATTTTCCCCTTCCTTGAAGAAAATACCTTCTAGATGAACATTATGCAGGATATTCTTCATCGGGTATCCGAGTTGACGGCGAGCTAAGATTGGATGATAGTTGATTCCTCCTTTAGTTCCAATGAGGGGTACATTAGGGAAATTTCCACATCTATCAATGATCTCTATCCCTTCATAAATCCTATTATATCAATCTATGTCAGAGTTGGTAAGGGACATAATCCTCTGTGACCAACGTAGAGTACTCTTGTGATCCCAAAAAGCACCAGACTTGGGTAAATTGGAAATGAACCATTTGTAAAGTAAGGCTACACATCATGTGATCATTCCTCCGCTGTACAAATTTCTTAATTGTACGGAATGATAAACATCTGCGAGCAACGTTGGTACGAGGTTCCTAATCAGAAATATCTTAACAGCGTTGGTATCGACGAAGTTGTCGATGTTGGGAAAAAGGAATAACCCATATGTGAGAAGAACAAAGACGTCTTTGAAATCCGTTATGTTTCCTATACTAGCAAAGTACAAAGCTTTCTCTATCAGGAATTTAGCTGGTAAACCCTGGATTCCTCCTTTGGTGGTCATGTGAGTCCTAACTTCTAACTCGTCCAAAGAGATCGCTCTTGCAATGGTTTGTTCCTTTGGAATTTCTTCCAGTCCAGAAAATGGAGCTCGATCAGTGATAGGTAAATTAATCAGATGAGAGTACTCCTCCAGTGTTGGTGCCAGTTGGTAATCCAGAAAGGTGAAGCAATGATAAACCGGATTGTAGAACTAAATCAACGTAGACAGAACTCCTTCAACTACGTGGACCCTTAACAGAGACAATTGTCCTCCGTTCTTGGCTCTTAAAGCCTCTGGGTTAGAAATCATCCTTGCCAACCTCCTTTACTCCTCTAGTTTCAAAGCCTTGAAGGTGTGCTTGTGCATCTTTCTTCTGCCAAAATCCATAACGCAATCTTTCTGATATTTACAATTATTGTTTTAGTTTATTTTGAAAAAAGATTTTTTCCTTTGTTTAAAATGAATTTTTTAGATAAATGCATGAATGCAGCACACAAAAACATTGAAAAAACATGGGTTCAAGGGTTCAACGTCTCGAGCATGGAGTCATGGCTCTACCCATCTCAAAAGGTTGTACTATTCTGGTCAATTTTTGTACCTGTAGAACGGGTTTTAAGGTTCCCAAAATCATTGACCCCCCTAGGGATATCAACAGCAAGCTGATTCACTCGAGTGAGCTGTAATATCCTAGGGTATATATCATTTGAGTGAAGTATCGCGTATCAACTATTCCCGATAGTCACCGCACTACCAAATGGCCATATGGTTAATGTCTACTAAATCCTCAGGGTCACGGGTACCGCACTGGGAAAACTTTGCTTTCACGACAATCGGTCGTTCAACATTTAATATCCACACGGGTACCTCGCCTGATTCGGTGGGCTGCCAGGATCGCTTGTTCGGGATTCACTCCCTATAAGTTCTCCCGTCTATGCCACCCTTATCTTAATGTTCTCTCAAACTTCCACATGCGTATCAATCGTATTCCCGTTGACAGAAAAATAAACACGGATATCAAGTTGGAATAGCATATATATATATATATATATATATATATATATATATATATATATATATATATATATATATATATATAGTATAGAAAATGCTAAACAACCTAGACCTCTTAGGAATTCTAATCCTTGTTTGGCTCCCCAGCATAGTCGCCATTTTTCTGTAGCGTGCGATTTTTGTCGGTGACGCGACCACTTTATCGCCATTGGTTGGATTTGGGTGCTACTTTATGATTTCTTATTTATCCTATGAAGCTGGAAAGGAAAGGGAAGCTATCTAAAACTAACTTTGCACGCAAATGTTTTCTTTAACAAATGCCTAAGAGATTCGGGGGTCCGGGGTCAGGTTATACAATGGGGAGTTGTCAATTACCCATCCTATATATGGTTATCCTTGGATCGTTTAGCAAATTCTACTGTTATCTACTTACTGGTTTTTATCTGTCCTAAATTGGGAAAGTTTCTCCTTTGGGAATGTGTAGCGAGCGATTTTGGACGTGGTTCTTAAGCACTGTCGCTCTGGGGTACTACAGGTCGATTCATTTTTTATCCTATTGAGCTGACTAAGGAAGAGAAATAGATGTCTCCAACTAACCCTGCTTGCATACTAAGTTTAAACATATGACTGTTGGTTTACAGATGCGGTTTAGATTGTGGGCCTTTCTCGGGTTATTTTGTTAAGAACACAGTGTGACGGGATTATGTTATTGGTAAGATGTTAGGACTGCTGCTTTTCGATTGATGTATGAAGGTACTGGATTTTGGGTTTTTGATTAGTGTGTACGCTAAGATTTTTACAATCTCATGCCTATGTATTCCCGTTTAACAAAACAGGGAAATCAGAGCGATCGTAGTTCCTCCTATTCTATGGGAGGAAAAAGGTTGTTTTGGGGTCTTGTTCAAAGCCCAATACGTGAAGCTAAAGGTGATTTGTATCTTGTTCAAAGCCCAAGATGTGAAGCTGAAGGGTCTATTTCTATCTTGTTTGAAGCCCAAGATGTGAAGCTAAAGGGTTTTGACTTTAGAGAGAATTTTTCATCTCTAAAGAGGATCTGTTTGTCACAACTGTTGGGTGACTGATTTATAAAGGAGAATTACTTTAACTGGGATATGTGAATCCTGCAATGCCATAATTTCCTTTATAGGGGATTTTTAACCTGAAGGAGAAGACTTTAACTCAGTGTAGAGTAATGCCATCTTTCCTTAGGAATTTCTCATGCTAAAAGAGGGACAGTGGCGTGGATGTAAATAATCTAGAGGCTTGCCGCTTACAGCAATTAGATGGGGGGAAAAGGAGTTGTTGATGTTTATATACTGTGAGCGAGGCACAAATTGATGCTAAAAGGTTGATTGACTCAACCGGGGTTTCCTTATACAAAGCCTAAGAGGAGGCTATTGGCCCAATAAGAGGGTGTTTCTATGTGTCTTGTACGAAGCCCGAGATAGAGGCTAAAAGGGTTGACTCAACAAGAGAGTGCTAACAAGTGACTGACTCAACAAGAGAGTGCTAACAAGTGACTGACTCAACAAGGGAGTGCTTTTATATGTGTCTTGTACGAAGCCCAAGACAGAGGCTAAAAGGTGATTGACTCAACAAGATAGTCTTTTATACTCAACAAGAGAGTGTTTTTGTATCTCGTATGAAGCTCGAGATGGAGGCTAAGAAAGGTTTGACTCAACAAGAGAGTCTTTTATACTCAACAAGAGAGTGTTTTATATCTCGTACGAAACCCGAGATGGAGGCTAAAGGTGATTGACTCAACAAGAGAGTCTTTTATACTCAACAAGAGAGTGACTTTGTATCTCGTACGAAGCCCGAGATGGAGGCTAAAAAAGGTTGACTCAACAAGAGAGTCTTTTATACTCAACAAGAGAGTGATTTTGTATCTCGTACGAAGCCCGAGATTGAGGCTAAAAAAGGTTGACTCAACAAGAGAGTCTTTTATACTCAACAAGAGAGTGTTTTGGTTAGCTCCGCTGGGGAGAATCATTGTATAAAGCCCAAGGGGAGGCTATTGTGCTAGTGACTGTTTAAGTTTAGTGACAGGTCCAGTATGTTGGAGAAAATCAGTTCTTATAAAGGGACTGATTAAAGGTATTGTTATGTTTTAGGATTGATCAGAGGATCAGGGTTATTTCTTGTTCTTTAAGGAAATGGGAAATCTAAAGGGAATTTAGACTGTCCAAGTCTGCTGGTGTTTTGAGAAATCGATTCTCAGATAGCGAATGATCTTTGTATGATGCCCAACAGAAGGCTGGTATGTTAAGGGATGAAGGTCAACCCATTAACTGGTCTAACACTTGACTCAGAAAGACATCTCTAGCAAATTGATGGCTAGGTTTTGTTCCTATACCTGTAGAGGTCTCTCGGTCCTTGTACTAAGCCCAAGAGAAGGCATGAGAGCTTTTAAGAAGCCGAAGGGTCCTTGTACAACGCCCAAGAAGAGGCGGGGATGCTTTTAAGAAGCCTGTGGGTCCCTAAATCCCGAGAAGTTCAAGACATGCCATTCACCGAGAATTGATCAAGCCAAGAAAGTCCGAGGATTTGGAAGAAACTCAAGAGATGCCATTCACAGAGAAAAGATCATCTCTGGGGAGTTAGAGTTTCTTTGACAATTTCTAAGGGTGATAGTCTGAGAAAGGGTTCACTGAGAATGTTGCCTTTCATGTCTCCATATTGTTTAACCCCAAGAGGAGGGAGGACTGTGTCTGGTAATCCTATGGGGATCTAGTTTTGTTTGTATTTTAAGAGTGACCAACAGGGCTTTACCTAGTGCTAGACGTAGTTGCCGGGGAAAACTCTAAATAACTATACTAGTATTACACAGTTGATATTTGACAAGTATATAAGAGTTTGTGAAAGAAGACTTACAGTGAGCTGCCCCACAATACAGTTATATATATATGAAAGCGGATAAAGAAAGCGGGTAAACACTTACTCGGTTGTAGAGCTTCCATGCTGTTTGGTTAGTTGTTCAACAAAGAAAGCTTTGATAACAATATTATATTCAAAATCAAAGGAGAAAGTTCTTTGATAGAATTACTGGGGCTTACAGCTCAAGGACAGGCCCAAGGTTTTATCAGTGATTGCACTGTTGTTTTGAATTTGTACAGGGACTTATACAAGTGACTGAGGCCCAAAAAGGTTTTCTATACAAAGGGATGGGTCTTACACTCTCTCAAGAGGCCCAAGGGTTTTAGAGAAAAGGAATGAGGCTTATAATACGAGGGTAGGCCCAGATGACTTTTGAATTGGCGATCGCGCCGAGATTTTTCTTTTAACGCAGAGGGACTTATACAATATCTGAGGCCCAAAAATTGTTTAGGTTAAAACAGGATTGGGTCTTACACTCTATTAGAGGCCCAAAGGATTTATTTTTGTACAAGTGACGGGGCTTACAGCTCAAGGAGAGGCCCATGGGTTTTTGTTAAAAAGGCGACGATCGCGCCGAACTTTTTGATGGTATCGGGACTTATACAATACACTGAGGCCCAAATTATTTTGGTTTCTACAAAGGGTTGGGTCTTACACTCTACCAAGAGGCCCAAATATTATTTGAAGAAAAGAAATGGGGCTTATAACACGAGGGTAGGCCCAGATGATTTTCGTTTGAAATTGCGATCGTGCCGAGATTTTTGAAAACGCAGTGGGTCTTATACAATGACTGAGGCCCAAAAAGGTTTTGGTTTTCAAAGGGGTTGGGTCTTACACTCTAATAGAGGCCCAAAGATAAGATGGCTCTATTGAGGCCAAGATGGTAACGAGCTATCCATGATGTTGAAATCAAAGGAGAGACTTTCTTTTGGAAGGAAGGTTAAGGAGGAGGGCCAACAAGCTAACCTCACTCAAGGGGTAACTTAGTGAAGTTGGAAAATGATATTCCGATAGAAAAAGTACATGGATATAACACATGAATGAATGTGATGGCATTCAAATTAAACATTCTAACGAAGCACACAAGTATCATGTAAGCATTTAAGCATGATATAAGTCCAAACATCTTACAAGTAGGTAGGGACCTACCAAGGGGAAAGTTGGAGTCCACTCTTAAGAAAGGAAGGATGTTTAAATATCTTAAGCATGAAGACAATCAGTTAAAAAGAAACAAAAACTTGGCACCTTCGCGTCGCGACCATATGCGTTGCTACGCGAGCGACCGCTATGCGAGCTGAAGCGGGGCGAGGCGATCAGTAACAGAACCAAAAATGGTCACACTTCGCTTGAAGCGAAAGGAAGCGAGAGGAAGCGAAAGGCACGCTTGAAGCTCGTTGTGTTTCACATAGCGAAACACGTCAGTTGCAGAAAAAAAGCTTATGTTAAGCAACTTTAATGGATCAAACATATCCTAAACATCACATTTAAGCTATCCATACTCAGTGCACCTAAAAAATAATCATATTTCAAAGAGTAGTAATTTGAAAGGAACCTACCTCTTGTAGCTAGTAATCAAGCTTGATGATGGAGTTGTTACAGATGTGTAATGATGACCTGGACAACTTCCTTATACCTCAAGGGATGTGTTTGGATGCTTAGAGTTGTTGGAATTGCTCTCTAACTCAAAACCCGATAGTGACTTGCTTTAGAAGACAATTTTGAGAGTGAGAAGGAGATTTTGAGGAAAGCATCAGTTTGATAGCTTTGGTGTACCCAAACTGAACATAATTGAGTTCTATTTATAGTAGAGCAAGTTCGTTTTGCAAGGAATAGTGAATGGCAACTGCTGCATAGGTTTGGCCAATGTTGATCAATGAGAATCCAAGTCTCCTTTAGCCATTGACTAGAGGTTAGGGTACAGGCTGCTGGTTCCCTTGGTCTTGGATAAGTCTTGACTGAATTCAGTTGGAAATGGCTCAGTCCATGACACCTTGGTGTAGGCATTGAATGCACCAAACCAAAATTGGAGTCTTGTCCCTATTTTAGGCATTTCTAGGTTTGTCATGCTATTTTTGGTTCCAAAGACTTGGGAGGCTTGGGATCAGAGTTAGTTCCTCCTTGGTCCACCCTTGTGGTGTTCAGATGGATAGAGTTGCTTGCCCTTTTCAAAATTTGAGCAAATTGAGGAAAACTCCCAAATCTGCCTTGCCATGACAGTTTGCAGCAAGGAATATTGGCATTGTCATATCTCTTGGCTCAAGTGGAACTTGATGGAGTTCTTGGCCATTTTGGAAAGCCCTTATATGATACAACAACTGTTTGATCATAATTGGTTTTGATACTTTTTGGATCCAAGTGAAAAATGCCCCTACATTTTGAAAAAAGTAAGATAGATTTTGACTTAGTGAAAATTTCACTAAGTGTTGGAAAAAGTGGCATTTCATGTTTTCAGCCATTTTGATCATTCCATAACTCAAAATCCATGATGAATTGGAATGAGTTGTGTTTTAAGCTTTTGTAGAGGGCCATGAGAGCTACAAATCCAGCTTTGGATGGGGAAAAGTAGCCTTGTGGTTTAGGAGTTATGATCCTCCAAAGTTGGTACCCTAGCCACTTTATTCCATAACTTAGAAAATTTTCTAAGTTTTTATGGTTACCCCTTTTACAAGTTATCCCACTTTCTTTGATTGATGAATGATGATTCCCATCATACATTAACATCATTTTAGGGTTAAAGAACCATAATTGTGAAAAATCTCAAAAAGTCAAAGTTTGACTTTTGTGCACAGTTGACTTTTTATCAAATGAATTCCAAACTGTGCGATCCTCTATGAAATCAAGTACTTGACCTAAATCAAACTTGATGTATTGATTTCATAGGTGTCATAGGGTGTATTGAATCACGTCCTAGGGATTGGGGAGCATGTCCTGGTCAAAAGTCAAAGCTACAGTTGACTTTTTTTTGCGAAACCCTAACTGTGGTTCAGATGAAATTGAAACTTGTTGCTCAAGCTTCTTGGATTAATCCATTATTGAAAATGGATCAATGTAGTATTCTAGAGACCCTCAAACCATCTCTTGAGGTCTTGGCCCATGTTTTGTCCCAAAAGTCAACTTAGAGGTGAATTAGGTCAAGAAACCCTAATTCCTGATTTTTAGTGAATGCATCCCCTGATGCTAAATTGACTTGATGATTGGGTCCATGATGTCCCATGGAGTATTTTAGGATATGCTTTGAAGCATTGGCTCATGCCCAGAGGAAAATTTCCATCTGGAAGCCCTGTTCGACCAAAACCCTAATTTGGTGACACTGTTGACCTTGAGGCTTGATCCACTTGGAATGCTGCAACATTATGATTGATTATTGATGTGGGAGTCCTATTGATCCTTTGTGGATGTTTGAAAGTTTAGATAAGTTGAAGATCATGTCATTTCTTGATTGATCCTTTGTCTAAGAGCTCTGAGAGGGCCTGAAACACAAATTCCTGTATGTAGTGAATGCTCACCCATCTTTGGGGAGACTGATAAGGCATGAAGGTTCCTCCTCGTTGTGATGTTGATTTGCACAATGATAGGAGATCTTAGTGGTCAAAATTTGGGGTATGACAGATGCCCCTATTTAATCTTCTTGGACCCGAAGGTGTGAATGACGAAGGTATTCGGGCATTCAGGGTGCAAGAGGATTAAATATCGGAATACCCGAAATTTTGACGGTGGTTATGAATGGCAGTTTGCCCATCCATCTTCTTTCGCTAAGCAATGATGCTTAGAAAAGGTAGAAACTTCCCCTCGATCCTGGTCTTCAGCCAAGGAACTGGTCTTAACTTCTGATGTAAACTTCCCCTCGATCCTGGTTTCCTGCCAAGGAACTGGTCTCAATTTCTGAAATAAAATTCCCCTCGATCCTGGTTTCCTACCAAGGAACTGGTCTAAGTTTCTTTTGTCAATAAACTTTCTTGACAAAGGACGCTATGCGTAGCGGTTTTCCTCAAACTTCTCACCGAATTTTCCTGGGGAGATGCCATTTGATAGAAAAACTTTTGATGTCAGACTTGTTGGGGAACCCAGTCGTCTGAGTTGTAGAGGTGCACAAACTTCTCTGTTTGGAGATACCATTCGTCGACTCTACTGGGGAAAACAAGTCTCTTGAGAGGATGTTTCCACTTGGGGTATTACATCATACTTTTCTTGAGATATTCTCGGAGAAATTCCATATGATGTGATCCAATTTTTAGGTGCTGGTGACCTTTCCGTCAGCGGATTTTTCGGAGAAAAACTGCTGTATTGTCGAATTTCTGATTACGAGGCTTTCTCTAGGGATTTTCCTTAATCCGAGAAAGCGAAGACATCATCTTCAATGATGAAGGGTGACGTTTGTTGAAGATTCTCGGGTCTTTCAGAGGTTTAAGTTATCAAAGTGGTCAAGGGCCAATTCTGATCCAGAAATAAACTGGAGCAGAGAGATAGTTCAGACGCAACATTTCCTGACGAGGAAAGAAGTGACAACTCGATTGAGAGGACTTTTATCACTTGGGAACAAGACCGACTAGAGTGATAGTGATGCAATATGAAGATGAATGCAAATCAACAATGCATGATTTATGTATGTATATGCTGACAAAACTGACGCGACATACAAACTAACGGATGAACACAACTAGATACTCGGCCACTACAGGGGACGAAGAAGTATCACTAGTTCACGAGAGCAATTCTGCCTTGCTTAGGAGAGATAGTCCCTGCGAGGAACAATCGTTGGTCGGGCTTAGGAGGTAAGAACTCTGTCGGGGATGTCAGATGGAGTATTCGCATATGACGTAGTCGATCCTTCATTCAGGTGTACTAGTTTAGAAGGAGTACTTTGATTCTGCACTTTGAGGTTCGATTACTTCTGGAGAAGCGACCGATGTTCTTTCGATGTTCAACAGTCAAAAGAAATTGCCATCTTTATTTAAAAAGCAAAAAAGTTTTAACAAGTAAATTCATTTTTGTTTTATTTCAAGAATCGTTGATCATGTTAAAATGTCGTTCTGTAAGCTAAAACAAATAAGAATTACAAACAAAAGCACAAGGGCTCAAATTTTACTGATAGGATGGAAATCAGCCAAATGTGTGATTCCATAGAGTATTTACAAAGTTTGAAAATGGTAATTTAAGGGAAAGGGCTACATTGAAACATAACGACCACTATCCTTCTACTAACTTTGAATTCCGGGCATCCTGAGCTTCTGTCGAAGATGACCGTGACTGGGGTTTTCTGATGGATGGCATGACTGCTACTGGGGAACTTGCCCCTGTTGAACGTAGTTACTTGCCAGTATCCCTAACTTTTGCCTGGATTGTACTTTGAGATTTCCAATCCACCGGGATGATTTTTGATCATGTCTCTAATTTCTTCCTGGCATAATGCCGCTACTCGTTTTTCTTCGATCAGATTAAGTTCTTCGTGTCGACTTTGACACCATTCAGCTTCTGTAAGCTTAGCTTCCATCAATACCCAGATTGATGAGATCTCTACCTCTATGGGGAGCACTGCTTCCATGCCATATACTAGAGAGAAAGGGGTTGCCCCTGTTGAAGTGCGGACAGATGTGCGATAACCGTGAAAAGTAAATGGTAGCATCTCGTGCCAGTCTTTGTAGGTTACAACCATATTTTGAACGATCTTCTTGATGTTCTTGTTAGCCGATTCTACCGCTCCGTTCATCTTGGGTCGGTAGGGAGATGAGTTATGGTGTTCGATTTTAAACTCTGCCCACAACTCTTTCATCATCTTATTGTTCAAGTTGGATCCATTATCCGTAATGATCTGGCTTGGAACACCATAACGGCAGATGAGATTGTTTTTGAAAAAGCGGACTACCACTTGTAGGGTTACATTGGCGTATGATGCCGCTTCGACCCACTTGGTGAAATAGTCAATGGCTACCAGGATAAACTGATGTCTGTTTGAAGCCTTGGGTTCAATCATGCCAATCATGTCGATTCCCCATATGGAAAAAGGCCATGGGGAAGAGAGAACTTTGAGATGTGTTGGCGGTACATAGATTTTGTCGGAATATATCTGACACTTGTGACACCTCCTCATGTACTTGTAGCAGTCGGATTCCATGGCCAATCAGTAGTACCCTGCTCTCTGAATTTTTCTCGCCATTGCGTGTCCGTTGGCATGAGTGCCAAAGGACCCTTCGTGAATTTCTTTTATCAGCATGTTTACTTCTGGTCTGTCTACGCATCGGAGCAAGACCATGTCAAAATTTCTCTTATACAGTGTGTCACCGCTCAGGAAGAAACTGCCAGCCAGTCTTCTGAGGGTCTTTCTGTCCTTCCTTAGTGCCCCAGGTGGGTACTCTTGTTTCTGAAGGAAGCATTTGATATCATGATACCAAGGTTTGTCGTCTATGACTGCTTCAATCGTGCAGATGTAAGTGGGTCGTTCAAGGCGCATTATGTTTATCTTAGGTAGGTCATTCCATTGACCTACACTAATCATGGAAGAGAGAGTAGCTAATGCATCAGCCATGTGATTCTCATCACGAGGGAGGTGATGAAACTCGATTCTGTTGAAGAAAGGTAACAACATTCTTGCATAATCTTTGTAAAGAATCAGTCCTGATTGGTATGCGTTCCAATCTCCTTTGATATGATTGATAACCAGGGCTGAGTCACCATATACGTCCAAGTTTTTGATCCTCAAATCAATCGCTTCCTCGAGACCCATAATACAAGCTTCGTATTCGGCCTCGTTGTTTGTACACTTGAACATAAGTCTGGCAGTGAAAGGAATGTGGGTACCTTGAGGTGTTATGATGATTGCCCTAATTCTGTTTCTGTAATGATTGACAGCTCCGTCAAAGATAAGTCCCCATTGGGAACCTGGTTTTGGCCCTTCAATGGGTAGTGGTTCATCGCGGTCTTTCATTTTTAGATACATGACATCTTCGTCTGGGAAGTCAAACCCGATTGATTCCTGATTGTCAATCGGTTGATGAGCCAAATGATCGGCTAAAATACTTCCTTTAACGGCTTTTTGAGCGTGGTACTCTATGTCGTATTCTGATAACAACATCTGCCAACTGGAGATTCTTCCCGTGAGAGCAGGTTTTCAAAGACATACTTGATTGGATCCATTTCGGAGATTAACCAAGTAGTGTGACGAATCATGTACTGGCGAAGACATTTGGCTGCCCAAGCCAAAGCGTAGCATGTTTTCTCAAGCATAGTGTACCGAGTCTCGCAGTCGGTGAATTTCTTGCTCAAATAGTAGATGGCAGACTCTTTCCGTTTGGTTTCATCTTGTTGGCCAAGTACACAACCCATTGAGTCCTCCAAGACTGTTAGGTAAATATTTAGTGGTCTTCCCTACACTGGTGGTGATAGAATCGGTGGATTCAACAAATATTTCTTAATACTGTCGAAGGCGGTTTGATAGTCTTTTGTCCAAACGCAGTCCTGATTCTTTTTAAGTAATTTGAAAATCAGCGAGCATGTCGCGGTCATAAGGAATATGAATCTGGAAATGTAGTTCAAACGTCCCAGGAATCCTCTGACTTGTTTTTCAGTTTTCGGAGAAGGCATTTCTCGAATGGCCTTGACCTTGTCAAGATCAACCTCAATTCCTTTCTGGCTGATGATAAACCCTAAGAGTTTCCCTAAACAGACACCGAAGGTGCACTTGTTGGGATTCAAGCGGAGTTTGTACTCTCTCAACCGCTCGAATAGTTTTGACAGGTGGGTCACATGCTCCTCCTCTGTTTTAGATTTTGCAATTATATCATCAACATATACCTCGATCTCTTTGTGTATCATGTCATGAAAAAGAGTAGTCATGGCCCTTTGATAGGTTTCTCCGACATTCTTCAAACCGAACGGCATTACCTTGTAACAAAAGGTACCCCATGGGGTAATGAACGAAGTTTTCTCCATGTCTTCCAGCGCCATTTTGATCTGATTATAGCCCGAGAATCCATCCATGAAGAAGAAAACTTTGAACTTTGATGTACTATCTACCAGCATGTCAATGTGTGGTAAAGGAAAGTCGTCCTTTGGACTAGCCGTGTTTAAATCTCTATAATCGACACATATTCTGACTTTTCCGTCCTTTTTTGGAACGGGTACAATGTTGGCTAACCATTGAGGATATTCTGACATGGCGAGGAAACTCGCATCAATTTGTTTTTGTACCTCCTCTTTGATTTTGATGGCCATGTCTGGATGAGTCCGTCTCAACCTCTGTTTTACTGGCGAACATTCTGACCTTAACGGTAGATGATGTTCCACGATGCTGGTATCCAACCCTGGCATGTCCTGGTAGGACCAAGCGAATACATCGGGAAATTTCTCTGAGAAGCTTTATCAAACTTCCTTTGACAGTTGGACTAAGAAGTGCCCCAATTTTGACTTCTTTTCTATCTTTTTCTGAGCCTACGTTGATTGTTTCCAATGGCTCTTTGTGAGGTTCAATGTGTAGCGAGCGATTTTTGGATGTGGTTGCGAAGCAAGATCGCTCTGGTACTACAGCTCAAATCATTTTTTATCCTATTAAAGCTGATGAAGGAAGGGAAATAGATGTCTCCAATTAACCCTGCTTGCATACTGAGATTAAACAGTCAAAACTGTTGGTTTACAGATGCTACAAAGATTCGGGGTTTCTCCTAGGTTATTTTGTTGACAAGGGGTGCTTTAGGTTATCGGTTAGGTTGTTAGGACGAATGTATGAGAGTATGGGATTTTGGGTTTTTGTTTAGTGTGCTCGATAAGATTTTTTCTTTCAATCTTATGCCTACGTATTCCCGTTTACCGAAACAAGGAAATCAGAGTGATCGTAGTTCCTCCTATTCTATGGGAGGAAATGGTTGTTTGGTGTCTTGTTCAAAGCCCAAGACGTGAAGCGAAAGGTGGTTCGTATCTTGTTCAAAGCCCAAGATATGAAGCTGAAAGGTCTATTTGTATCTTGTTCAAAGCCCAAGATGTGAAGCTGAAAGTAGTTTGTATCTTGTTCAAAGCCCAAGATGTGAAGCTAAAAGTGTTGACCTTAGAGAGAATTTCCCATCTCTAAAGGGGTCTGTTTGTCACAACTGTTGGGTGACTGACTGTAAAGGAGGATTACTTTAACCGGGATTTGTGAATCCGGCAATGCCATAATTTCCTTTATAGGGGATTTTAACCTGAAGGAGAAGACTTTAACTCAGTTTAGAGCAATGCCATCTTTCCTTAGGAATTTCTCATACTAAAAGAGGGACAGTGGCATGGATGTAGATGATCCAGAGGCTTGCCGCTTACAGCAATTAGATGAAGGGGAAAGAGTTGTTGAAGTTTGTGTACTGTGAACGAGGCACAACTTTGATGCTAAAAGGTTGATTGGACCAACCAGTGGTTTTCTTATACAAAGCCTAAGAGGAGGCTAATATGTGCCTCGTACAAAGCCCGAGAGAGAGGCTAAAAGGTTTTGACTCGACGATGGAGTCTTTTGTTATCTCGTATAAAGCCCGAGATGAAGGCTATAATTTGTTTGGCTCAATAAGAGAGTTTTTTGTATCTCGTACAAAGCCCGAGATGGAGGCTAAAATTTGTTTGGCTCAATAAGAACCTTTTTGTATCTCGTATAAAGCCCGAGATGGAGGCAAAATGGGTGATTGACTCAACGAGGGAGTCTCTTATGTGTCTCGTACAAAGCCCGAGAGAGAGGCTAAACGTTGTTTGACTCCGCTGGGGAGAATCATTGTATAAAGCCCAAGAGAGAGGCTATTGTAACTGGAGAAGGATCATTATACAAAGCCTAAGAGGAGGCTATGGTTACTGTTTCAGTTGAGTGACAGGTCCAGTATGCTGATTTAAAGAGAAAATCAGTTCTTATATGAGCAACACTGTACTCGACGATTTGATTCGAGGATCCGGGCTATTCCTGTTCTTTAAGGAATTGGGAAATCTGAAGGGTATTAAGACTCTCCGAGTCTACGGGTTTTCTTCCTATTTAACGAATTGGTCACTTGAGAATGTCTGGAAAACTCAAGGAGATTAGACTGTCCGTGTCTAGAGTTTCATCTTTCGTACTTTGCTTTGAGACACAGTAGTAGACTCTTTTAAAGGACTGTTCTATGCAGATGACTAATTTTTGTTCCTATACCTCTAGGAGGTTGTCGGGACAATTTGTACGAAGCCCAAGAGGAGGCTGGAAACTTTTAAGAAGCCTAGAGGTCCTTGTACGAAGCCCAAGAGGAGGCTATCATTCCCGGAGGAAGAGATCATTATACGAAGCCTAAGAGGAGGCTGTGAATACTTCTAAGAAGCCGACGGGTCCTTGTATTAAGCCCAAGAGGAGGTGGGGATGCTTTTAGGAAGCCTGTGGGTCCTTGTACAATGCCCAAGAGGAGGCCAATACTTTTAAGAAGCCGATGGGTCCCCAAACCCCGAGAAATTCAAGACAGACTATGCACGAGGAATAGATCAAGCCAGGAAAGTTCGAGAATTTTGAAGAAACTCAAGAGATGCCATTCACTGAGAAAAGATCATCTCTGGGGAATAGAGTTTCTTGACAAGTGCTTTTAAGAAGCCGATGGGTCCCCAAACCCCGAGAAGTTCAAGACATGCCATTCACCGAGAATAGATCAAGCCAGGAAAGTCCGAGAATTTGGAAGAAACTCGAGAGATGCAATTCACGGAGAAGAGATCATCTCTGGGGAGTAGAGTTTCTTTGACAACTTCTACGAGTGACAGTCTATGAAAGGGTTCACCGAGAATGCTGCCTTTCATGTCTCCATATTGTTTAACCCCAAGAGGAGGGAAGACTGTGTCTGGTAATCCTATGGGGATCTAGTTTTGACTATTTAAGAGTGATCAACGGGCTTAATGCTAGACGTAGTTGCCGGGGAAACTCTAAATATCTATACTATTATTACACAGTTGATATGAGTTTATGAAAGAAGACTTACAGCGAAACAGCCCCACAATACAGTTATATGTATATGAAAACGGTAAATGAAAGCATATAAATACTTACTCGGTTGTAGAGCTTCCATGCTGTTTGGTTAGTTGTTCAATAAAGAAAGATTGAAAACAACAGTATATTCAAAATCAAAGGAGAAAGTGCTTTGAAAAAGAAAGATTTGGGGCTTACAGCTCAAGGAGAGGCCCAGGGTTTTATCAGTGAGCGCACTATTTGAATTTGTACAGAGGGACTTATACAAGTGACTGTGGCCCAAGAAAGGTTTTCTGTACAAAGGGGATGGGTCTTACACTCTCTCAAGAGGCCCAAAAAGTTTTAAAGAAAAGAAATGGGTCTTACTACTCGAGGGTAGGCCCAGTTGATTTTTCGTTTGAAATGGCGGTCGCGCTGAGATTTCCTTTTAACGCAGAGGGACTTATACAATAAGTGAGGCCCAAAAGGTTTTGGTTAAAAGGGGATTGGGTCTTACACTCTATTAGAGGCCCAAAATTTTTGAATGGGTCTTACTACTCGAGGGTAGGCCCAGTTGGTTAATTTTAAACTGGCGACGATCGCGTCGTTTATTCGAAAATGTACAGTGGGACTTATACAACGAATGAGGCCCAAAAAGTTTTCTGTACAAGAGGGTTGGGTCGTACACTCTAATAGAGGCCCACAGAGTTTTAAGAAAAGAAATGGGTCTTACTACTCGAGGGTAGGCCCAAGGTTTTTTTTGTTTTGAAAAGGCGACGATCGCGCTGTTTGTTTTTGAAGGTATCGGGACTTATACAATACACTGAGGCCCAAAAAAGATTTGGTCAAAAAAAGGATTGGGTCTTACACTCTATTAGAGGCCCAAAGTGTTTTGAAAATGATTTATGAGCGTTGAATTAATCCAAAAACCCTAATTTGTTTTCAAAAATGTGTTTTAATTGAATAAAAATTCAATTAAAATGATCAAAATTATTTAACATAGGAAAAACAAATTGTGATCTTGGATTAATGCTTTAAAAATTAAGTATTGACCTACAAAATAATTAGAAAGCATTAAAAGTTGCAAAATCAAGGTGGAAAAAATATTTTAAATGTAAAAAACAATTAAAACATTAATTCTTTGTAAAAATATCAATTATATAAAATAAATAATATTTTTGGGATTTTTTGGGAAAATAAAATATTTCAACATTTTTGTGAATTATTAAAAAAAGAATCAACTCAAAATAATTAAAACTCAGAGAGAAATTAATTTTTGAATCAATTAAATAAAATCACAAAATTCAAATATTTGAATTTTCAAAAAATGGCGCCAAGAACACACCAAGAACACGCGTGTTCTGGGTTTTCCCAGATTTACATTTTCTCTCCAATCTCACTGAATACTTAATCATATCATGCAATCCACATACCAATCAACTCGTTTCAACCTCACGATCATGTCTATGGTATTTAATTTCATTTAAATTAAACATATAACAATAAATCACGAAAAATCCT
This sequence comes from Lathyrus tuberosus, assembly GCA_022829125.1. Taxonomy (NCBI): domain Eukaryota; kingdom Viridiplantae; phylum Streptophyta; class Magnoliopsida; order Fabales; family Fabaceae; genus Lathyrus; species Lathyrus tuberosus. Next base: position 5,427,818 of record JALAZF010000345.1, on the reverse strand, counting down.
TAAGAACCCTAATTTCTGCATGAAGGCTAGGATTTTTGATACACGATTCAAACAATGCAATTAATTGAGGGGAAACATTCCATGCATGATTATGAACATATGGCCAAATTATTGTGCAGCAAAAATTGCATGGATCATAGAGTTAGAAGAGCTCATGCTTACCACTTGCAGCTGGTGATCGTGATTTGTGTTGGAGGTGTTACAGCTAGGTTCCAATGATCTGGATAGCTTCCCTAGGTGCCATGGAGTGTGTATGAATGCTTGGAATGGATTGAAATGGTTTGGAGCTGAAGATGGTACCTCAACTGTAAAACTGTCAAGAACTTGAGCAATTGGCTGGTGATTTTGTTAAATCTGTGTTCTAGATGTTATGTGAGTGTTTGGATCACTTCTATATGATGTATGTGAGGTGTGTGTGTTATTGGTTTGATTGGAAAAGCTCTCACACTCAAAACCCGATCCTGACTTGCCTTAGAAGGCAAAATTGGAGTGAAAGAAGAGATTTTGAGGAAAGCATCTGTTTGATTCCTTTGGTGTACTCAAACTGATCACAATTGAGCTCTATTTATAGTAGAGCAAGTTTGTTTTGCAAGGAATAGTGAATGGCAACTGCTGAGTAGGTTTGGCCAATGTTGGCAAATGCAAATCCAAGTCTCCTCTAGCCATTGACTAGAGGTTAGGGCACAGGCTGCTGGTTCCCTTGGTCTTGGATAAGTCTTGACTGAATTCAGTTGAGAATGGCTCAGTCCATGCCACCTTAATGCTTCCATTGAATGCTCCAATCCAAAATTGGAGTCTTGTCCCTATTTTGGCAATTCTAGGTTCAACATGCTATTTCTTGTTCCAAAGACTTTGGAGGCTTGGCTCAGTGATTGTCCCCTTTTGATTCAATCCTCAGAGGTGTCCAAGTGGATAGGAGCATTTGAATTTGGATGATTTTGGCAAATCGAGCAAAAATGCAAAATCTGCCTTGCCTTGACAGATTTCAACAAGGCAACTTGCCAATGTTATATCTCATGACTCAAATTGAATTTGGTAATGTTCTTGGTCATTTTGGAAAGCCCTTACATGATACAACAACTGTTTGAACATGTTTGGTTTTGATCTCTTTTGAATCCAAGTGAAAAACCCCCCTACATTTGGCAAAAAGTAGGGTAAAATCTGACTTAGTGAAATTTTCACCAAGTGTTGGAACAAAGTGACTTTTCTTGATTTTGATCACTCCATAACTCAAAATCCATGAGGAATTAGAACATAGGCCAGTATGAAGCTTTTGTAGAGGGCAATGAGATCTACAAATCAAGATTTGAATTGGGAACAATGGCCTTGTGGTTTAGGAATTATGGTCCTCCAAAGTTGGCACATTAGTGTCACTTTTTCCATAACTTAGAATTTTTTTCTAAGTTTTTATGGTTACCCCTTTTACAAGTTATCCCACTTTCTTTGATTTTTCTTGATGAATGAGGATTCAAATCATACATTAACATCATTTTAGGGTTAAAAATCCATTTTGGTGAAAAATCTCAAAAAGTCAAAGTTGACTTTTGTGCACAGTTGACTTTTCATCAGATGAATTCCAAACTGTGCAATTCTTCAGGAAATCATGTCCTTGACCTAAATCAAACTTGATGGACATGTTCCATGGGTGTCATAGGTTATATTGAATCATGTCTTAGGGCTTGGGAGCATGTCCTGGTCAAAAGTCAAAGTTACAGTTGACTTTCCTCGCGAAACCCTAATTGTGGTGCAGATGAAATTGAGACTTGTTGCTCAAGCTTCTTGGATTAATCCATTGTTCCAAATGGATCAATATAGTTCATTAGAGACCCTCAAACGCTCTCTTGAGGTCTTGGCTCATGATTTGCCCTAAAAGTCTACTAGGGGTGAATTAGGTCAAGAAACCCTAATTCCTGATTTTTGATGAATGCATCCCCTGAGGAAAAATTGACTTGATGATTGGGTCCATGAGGTCCCATGTAGTATATTAGGTTATGTTTTGGATCATTGGCTTGTGCCCAGATGAAAAATTTCCATTTAGAGGCCCTGGTCGACCCAAACCCTAATTTGGTGACACTGTCGATCTTGAGACTTGATCCACCTAGAAGGGAGCAACCTTGTGCTTGATCCTTGAAGTGGGAGTCCTTTTGATCCATTGTGGATGTTTGAGAGGTTAGACAAGTTGAAGATCATGTCATTCCTTGATTGATCCTTTGTTTAAGAACTCTGAGAGGGCTTGAAACCCTAATTCTTGATGGTAGTGAATGCTCAACAATCCTTGAGGAGATTGATGAGGCATGAAGGTACATCCATATTATGATGATGATTTGCACAATGATGGGACATCTAAGTGGTCAAAATTTGGGGTATGACACAATGGACCTTTCCTCTTGCCTGAGTAATCGGGAGATCTCTTCTGGAATTTTGTTGTCAACTTCTTCTTCAGCCTCAAATACCGGGAATTCAAAGTTGGGAAAAGGCATCGGATCGTATGTTTCAACGGGGTTTAAAACAAGCAATCTGCATGACGTGATGATTTGTGTTTAGAAGAGATAGAGAGAATGCAAGAGTGTGTGAAGTGTATTTTTTTTACTGCTTGTTTTTATTATTTGTTTTTTAGGATTACCATTTTCTGTGAAAGCGAAAAGAGAAAACAGCAATTAATGCGGAAATTACAGAACGACATTATTTTATTTATGATCTTGTCGATTCTTGAAACTACAGCCCTATAAAACAAAACTCTGTCGCTTTGGGCAAAGCGAAGAGGGAAATTTACAGAAAGTGAGCCCTATCAAAACATCCGTTTCACTGGGGCAGGGTGAAAGGTTAAAAACGGCAATTGGTTTGACTTATGAACAATCTTCGGAACATCGACAACAACCCATTGGTGGCGAACTCCTCGGTGAATCACAAAGTCTGGTACCTTCCTTGATTTGTCTTCAGAAATAACGTTAATTTCTGGTTGAGCAGGATCATTGGAATCTGTCTCCCAGGCAGAGTTGTCGTAGGAGGATTCCTCAGTTGTATTTTGCATAGTATTTGTGCTCTCAGGCAAATCTCTCAATCCAGTTGGCTGGATGTCTTCGAGCCTGATATGAGAGCTCTCAGGAGCAGTGTACTTGACCATATAGTCGTATTTTCCACTTGGTTGTCCTAAGGTGTCCCACACTTCTTTGGAACTGGAGGAGTCATCTCTTTCGATGACGTTGACCTCGGGAAAGCGTAGTTGATGAATTCTAGTCCGTCAAGCCTTGCCAATTCATCGTCGCACTGGATATTTTCTAAATGACCTGAGTGTTGATCCTATGACATGGTGGGGACACATGTATTCTGTTCAATGATGCTCAGCTGATTTTCTTGCCCCAAATTTCCTGGGTACGACCGCCAAATAGGCAGGCCATCCATTAGGCCATAATAGTCGTGGTTAAAGTTGTCTTTCATTAGAGTGTCCTCCTCTAATGAGCTTGGTGGAGCATGACATCCTTCTGGATCACAATCTCCATATATCGTTCTGACATCTGACCTGGGTATAAATCTCAGACTCTGTGCGGGATAGCAAAATGGTGTAGGCACCTCTTCCTGAGACACATAGCCGTCCTTGTTGATATAGGACTTCCATTCCTCATCCGTATCGGAGGGATCCTCCTCGTTGATAGTATGGACTGTTTGAGGCACTGGGTGAAGGAAACCTCCACTATGGAAGAAGTTATGAATGGGATGAAGATTTTCATCGTTAGCAGCTGTCTGGGTGCAGGTTGCAGAAAAACCAAGACCCTTCTTTGTTTTATTATCAGTAGGAATGACAAGCTGTCCCCATCTTTTCGTATTGTTATTCTCGATCACCTCGAGAGCATCTCTGTATGAGGAAATCGAGGTTCCTTTCTCTGATTGATTCTCATTGCTCACCGAAAGTGCTTGGAACTGAGTCCCAACAACCTCCTCAGGTTCTACACAAGTAGATAATGACAAGTTACTCACGAGCAAGGCTTGCTCTCCACAGACCGTGACAAGTTGATCGTTCTTGATGAACTTCAGTTTCTGGTGCAGCATCGAAGTGACTGCCCCAGCCTTGTGTATCCAAGGTCTTCCAAATAAACAGTTGTACGCTGCCCGGACGTCTATGACCTGGAAAGTGATTAGGAAAGTGTGAGGACCGATAGTTATGGGAAGGTCGACTTCGCCGATAACTGCTTTTCGAGACTCGTCAAATGCTTTGATGATGACCTCACTGCCCCTCATCGGGGATCCTTTGAATGATAGTCGCATTAAAGTGGACTTCGGCATAACTGTCATACCCCAAATTTTGACCACTAAGATTTCCCATCATTGTGCAAATCATCATCACCATATGGATGAACCATTAGTCTCCCCAAAGATGGGTGAGCACCCACTACAATCAGATTTAGGGTTTCAAGCCCTCTCAGAGCTCTTAGACAAAGGATCAATCAAGAAATGACATGATCTTCAACTTCTATAGCCTCTCAAACATCCACAAAGGATCAAGAGGACTCCCACTTCAAGGATTAAGCACAAGGCTTCTCCCTTCTAGGTGGATCAAGCCTTAAGATCGCCATTGTCACCAAATTAGGGTCTGGTCGACCACAGCCTCCAGATGGAAATTTTCCTCTGGGCATGAGCCAATGCTTCAAAGCATAACCTATGATGCTCCAAGGGATCTCATGAACCCAATCATCAAGTCAATTTAGCCTCAGGGGATGCATTCATCAACAAAATCAAGCATTAGGGTTTCTTGACCTAATTCACCCATAAGTTGACTTTTGGGACAAAACATGAGCCAAGACCTCAAGAGGGGATTTGAGGGTCTCAAATACATCACACTGATCCATTTACAACAATGGATTGATCCAAGAAGCTTGAGCAACAAGTTTCAATTTCATCAGAACCACAGTTAGGGTTTCGCGCAAAAAGTCAACTGTATCTTTGACTTTTGACCAGGACATGCTCCCAAACCCTAAGACATGATTCAATACACCCTATAACACCTATGAAATCAATCCATCAAGTTTGATTTAGGTCAAGGACTTGATTTCATAGAGGATCGCACAGTTTGGAATTCATCTGACAAAAAGTCAACTGTGCACAAAAGTCAAACTTTGACTTTTTGAGATTTTTCACAATTATGGTTCTTTGACCCTAAAATGATGTTAATGTGTGATTGGAATCATCATTCATCAAGGAAAATCAAGAAAAGTGGGATAACTTATAAAAGGGGGTAACCATAAAAAACTTAGAAATTTTTCTAAGTTATCGAACAAAGTGGCTAGGGTACCAACTTTGGAGGATCATAACTCCTAAACCACAAGGCCATTTTTCCCCATCCAAAGCTGGATTTGTAGCTCTCATTACCCTCTACAAAAGCTTCAACTACCACTCATTCCAAATCATCATGGATTTCAAGTTATGGAATGGTCAAAAGCACAAAAAGTGAAATGTCACTTTTTTCCAACACTTAGTGAAATTTTCACTAAGTCAGAATCTGCCTTCACTTTTTTCCAAATGTAGGGGCATTTTTCACTTGGATCCAAAAAGTATCAAAACCAATTATAATCAAACAGTTATTGTATCATATGAGGGCTTTCCAAAATGGCCAAGAACTCCATCAAATTCCACTTGAGCCATAAGATATGACAATGGCAATATGCCTTGCCGAAAACTGCCAAGGCTAGGCAGAATTTTGCACTTTTGCTCGATTTGGCAAAATCAGATAATTCCAAGCCTTGTCTTCACTTTGGACACATCTGAGGATCAAAGCCTCCAAAGTCTTTGGAACAAGAAGTAGCATGCCAAACCTAGAAATCCCTAAAAGACGGACAAGACTCCAATTTTGGATTGGAGCATTTAATGGATGCACCAAGGTGGCATGGACTGACAAATTGGCAACTGAATTCAGTCAAGAATGATCCAACAACTAGGGAACCATAGCTCTGTGCCCTAACCTCTAGTCAATGGCTAGAGGAGACTTGGATTCCCATTGATCAACATTGGCCAAACCTCTGCTGCAGTTGCCATTCACTATTGATCCCAAAAAAAACATGCTCTACATAAATAGAGCTAATTTGTGCTCAGTTTGAGTACACCAAAGCCATCAAATAGAGAGCATTTCCATCATAGCTCATGATCCAAACACATCTAATATGTCATATCTAAGCTGTCCAAACTCACTCAAGTGACCTGTAATCCTTAAATCTCAAAGTCACATCTTAAAACCTCAAAATAGGCTTTTTGTGCATTTTTAAGCCATGTCTTGATTCAGTCACTTTCCAAACCAGATAAAGCCTCAAACACACTACAAATATCATCCTTGAACTGTCCCAAATGGCTCCCAACATCTGGAACACCATTTGAGGGAGTTGCTATTTTGGCCATTTTAACCCCTTTTGCAAGAAAGGGCCAGTTTTTGTTTTTGCAGGTTCCAACTGATTCCAATCATCCTAAAATCTTTTAAGAAATCATTTGAGAGTGTTCAAAGCATCAAACCATTTCTGGAACAAGAAACTTGGCAGATTGCACAAAAAACTCTAAAAGCTCGAAAAGAGGTAAGCATCACAACTTGAACTCTTTGAAATATGCATTGCTTTGAGGTCCACTGATCATGAACATCTTGTACATGTTATATGTGTTGTTTTTGCACCAAATTGTCATGCAATCCTTGCCTGTATCATGAGATAGCACATAAAATGCAATTAGAGGCCTATTTCAAAACCACGATCGGGTTTTAAAATAGGGACATGATCTGAAAAAAACACCACAACCATTGGATTCCTTGTGAAATTCTAGGCAGGATAGACCTAAATTTTGTCTCAATCCATGGAGAAATGAGAAAGTTATGGCTTTCACATTTCTGAGCCAAAACTTGCCTTCCCTTGGCTTGGCGTGGCCTAGGACACAAGGCAAGCCTTGTGTATTTGTTGGTTTGTTTCAATCAACGGATGTATCACCACCCCAGTGGTAAGGCGCGCGCCCTATAACCTTGAGGTCGTGGGTTCAAACCCCACCCATACCATTTTGTGTTTTCTCACATTTTGCTATTTTTTCCAATATTTTCATGTTTTGTTAATTAATTGGAAAATTAATAACTCCTTCAATTTTAATTATTTTTTATTGATTCTTTTTGCAAAAAATCACTAAAATATTAAAATATTTTTTTCCACAAAAAAATCAGATTTATATTATTTATTTAATATAATTACCATTTTTGTGAATAAATTCCTTTTTTATTGTTTTTAAACATTTAAAAGTGAATATTTACTTGGAAAATCAAAACCAAATGAGTTTTAACTCATCTTGTGATTAATCCCTCATTTTTCAAACCTAAAACCAAAATCACAAGTTGTTTATTCAAACTTATTTGGAACTTTTATCATTTGTATTAATTTTCTTTGAATAATTATATTAAAAAACGATGAAATTAGGGTTTTATTGATTTTCACCCTAACAAACTTTTCTGAACACTCATGGGCCTCTAATAGAGTGTAAGACACAATCCTTTGTAAATACAAACCTATTTTGGGCCTCAAATGTTGTATAAGTCCCATTGTATTTCAAAAGTTCGGCGCGATCATCGCCCGTTTAAAACAAACCATCTGGGCCTCTCCTCGAGCTATAAGACCCATTCAAAATCATTTTGGGCCTCTATTAGACTGTAAGACCCAATCCCCTTTTGAAACCAAAAACTTTTGGGCCTCAGTCGTTGTATAAAACCCACGGTGTTTTCAAAACCTCGGCGCGATCGTCGCCCTTTTTAAAATAAACATTGGGCTTCTCCTTGAGCTATAAGACCCATCTTTGTTCACTTTCAATCATTTTGGGCCTCTTGAGAGAGTGTAAGACCCATCCCCTTGTACAGAAAACCTTTCTTGGGCCTTAGTCACTTGTATAAGTCCCTGTACAAAACGACAGTACGATCACTGATAAAACCCTGGGCCTCTCCGTGAGCTGTAAGCCCCAATTTCCTTTCAAAAGCACTTTCTCCTTTGATTTTGTAACATACTGTTATTTTCAATTTCTTTGTTGAACAACTAACCAAACAACATGGAAGCTCTACAACCGAGTAAGTGTTTACCCGCTTTCTTTACTGCTTTCATATATATAACTGTATTGTTGGGCTGTTTCACTGTAAGTCTTCTTTCATAAACTCATATCGACTGTGTAATACTAGTATAGATATTTAGAGTTTCCCCGGCAACTACGTCTAGAACTAGACAAAACCTCGTTTCCTTACATCCGACGTTCTCCTGGATATTTCAACATAACCTAAACCATGAGAATTTTCTTTTACAACAATTTTAGATAACTAGATCTAGGAAATCTCCCCCTGGAATAGTTCATATACAGAAGGCCAATGTTCCAAGTGAAACCCCTTCTGGAACTGTTCATCAGCCTCCTCTTGGGCTTAGTTCAAGGTGTCGCACCCGAAAGATTCGCATCCAACGGTACAAACGCGAGAGTGGTGCAGAAAAACACAGAGTCGCCAGCAATGTGTATTTATCCCGAGAGAGGGAAAGGAAACACTGCATAAACCTGAAGAGAAAGGGGGAAATACATAGTCTCACGACCAAGAGAAATGGGTACAGGAGTCGGTTACGCGAAGGGAAGGTGTTAGCACCCAACACGTCCATCGTACTCGATGGGATCCACGCTTGTTGTCTGCATCAAAGGGTGTCGTCGCCTGGAGCTCCACTGCTACTGGACCGGAGAAGAAACGAGAACGGAAAGTACGGAGAAACGAAGAAGAAAAGAAAAAGGAGTGACTCGATAGGACGTTATCATTGTCCTAGGCCTACGTACTCCCTCAGTGCAATGGGAAAGTCAGAGTTAACGTAGTTCGAACGGGAACTGTGGGGGAAGGATGCTCGCCAAGACAATCGCTGTTTTGTGCCTACATATCCTCAATCGGACGAGGGAGAGGAATCAGAGCTAATGTAGTTCGTGGGTACGACCACGGATGGGTAGGTGTTTTTTACGTGAGCGACGAGCTCTTTTCTGAAAAAAGAAGTTTGAAACCCAACAATCCCGAAGGATAAAAATATTTGAATTTGTTTGGTGTTTTTTAGACAGAAGTGTCTTTTAAGTTGTTTTGTAACTTGCATTGAACCCAAGCCTTAAATATAGGAACTAATACTTCGCGCATCGTCCCCAACAGGACGTACACTAGGTACCCTTGAAGAATGAAGGGAAACCCCTCACTCCTCACTTCCCACGCTTAAGGCTCGAGCACAATACACGCTAACTTTTATTACGTGTTTTCAAGAAGTTTTGAGATGAGAAGAGAGAAGACACAAAGGAAACTGTAAAGGGTAACTAAGAGTCCTAATGTCAACATGCATGGGTGACCTAGGGTTAGTGAGGCTTAGGAGAGACGGCTACCTAAAGCCTAATGCTAATCCTACTCCAAGCTTAATAAAAAATTAAGTTGGACTAGGTAGCTCTAAGGGAAAAGAATCCAAGACTTAAAAAAGTCTTGAGATTCATGGGATTAGAAAGAGTGAGAGAGAAGTAAGAAGCATCTTAAATGCTAAAGCAAACACAAGTATGAAAGCTTAAAAGAGAAAGGATAAGTGAGAATGTGGATAACTATCCACATCCCATTCACTTACCATTAGCCCCTACATGGTTAGCAAAAACAAACATAAGCAACAATAAGACAAATGAAACCCAAATAAGTCACAACCCAAAGAGAGATGGCTACAAACCAAATGAAACTCATCCAAGTCAGAATGTACACCCTATAGGTGACCCATAATGTTTACCAAACAAGACCAAGCAAAGAGAATGCAAACAAGTGGCAAAACATACAAGAAAGTCATCAAAGAAGGAGTAGGAGAAGAATGAGTGGATATGCAAGGTGATCATGCAAGAATGCTTCAAATAAAATCAAAGTCAGAAGGTGGATGACCTAAACATGTGCCTAAACATGTTATACAAGTGTCACATAAGGCATACAAGCAAGTATCCAAGCATTAAGAATCATTAGAAGAAGAAGAAAGAAGCATGTAAATGAAACATGTTAAAGGATGCAAAATGAAACATGAATAGCATATGACATGAATGCAAAGCTCCAGGGTCAGAAACATACATCATATGAAGTGCAAAGGAATGATATGGCATGGCATACACAAACCAAACACAAACCAAGAAGAGGCATAGATGAGAAGAAGTTAGAAGATAAGTCAAAAGAGGCATGTAAATCAAACATTGAACATGTGCACAAAATATGCAACAACCTCACACCAATGACCTATAATTTCAATCAAATGACCTATAATGATTCAAACATGGTCTTTTAAGTCAAAGAAACAATCCCAAACAATGGCACAAGTGCCTTCTCAAACAAGTAATCAAACATGATCAAAGATGTGCATAAAAGAGACCTCAAACAAAGAGCAATCAAACAATTAGCAAATCATCTTCAGAAATTACCAAATTAAATCTCAAGACTCCTCAACCATGGGTAAACAACATGTTAAAAACTCACGCAAAAATTCACAAGATAAGTCATTCAATCAATAACGCAAAGTCACATGGGAATCATGAACTAATATGCAAAAGAGAGGGACCAAAATGCAATATGAAAAGAATTTAAAAATATGACAAAAATGTTTTTATGCACTTCAAGATGTTGATGAAATAATGCAAAAAGAATGGGTTCAAAATGATTTGTAGATGATGAGAAATAAAATCAACAAGCTAAGTGTGCAAATAAGAACAATTTAAAAAGAAATTAAAGCAACAATTAATTCAGATGCTTAAAAATAAAATAAAAAGGAAAATAAAATTTGGAAAAATTTTATAAAAAACCTAAGGATGATTCATGATTTTTTTCATAATTTTTAGATGCATAAAACTATTTTTAAAAAATAAAAATGAAATTCAACAAATAATGAAAATAAAAATAATTGAAATAAACATGGGGGGTGCAAGCAGCAAGCATAACACGTTTAAAAAGGCAAATGGGCTCAGCAGGGGGGTGTGAAGAGTAGAAGCCTAATGCGCTTCTTAACCTAGGCTCTGAGTCAAACAGATTGACTCAATCACTGCCACAGGATTGATCCCAAGGTCCACACGCAATCAACTGATTCCAAGGTAATCATGATGAAAGGCCAGGATTCACAGCACACAATACTAAACATAGGCAGGCACACACAAAGATCAATATGGACACATCATAAAGTCACGCGACAAGCAAGTGGATGTTTTAATGCGTTGGCAATTTGTGAATCACAAGATTAATCTAACGCATGCAAACAAGTCAACAGATCATAAAGTAAGCATGATGTGTGGCTAGGATATAATGCACACGGTGATAACCATGGACTAACACACACGCATATTAAAATCAAAACCAATTAGATGCGTTCATTTGAATGAGATGGCAAGGCAAGGACCATCAGATCTAAACATGGACGGCCAGGATTTCGTCACCTTCATTGAAACCTCAGGCCACCTGAAAGTGAACCAGACGCCGGAGCCCTAGCTCTGGTCGTCTTCTCCGGTGACACTAAACCACAAAATCTACATAAATTCAAAACAAAACCACAGTTCTACTCAGAAACACACGCTGATCTCAAATATCATATAAAAAATCACAAACAATGCAACAATAATGAGAATCGAACGAAATAAGTTTGGATCCAAAAACTTCAACCATCAAATACTCTCATGATACACGTCCAAACTCAAAACAAAACACATCAGCACACTCAGTGAACCTCATAGATCATTATGCACATCAAAAAACTAAGTTCTAAGAGCATGAAATCACCACTAACCTGAGATCTTGAAGAGCTCAAAATACTCCTAGAAACCCGTCTATAAGCTCCAGATCACACCTCGGAAGTCTTTAATTGCAAAATAAATGCAATTAGAGCTTGAATCTGACCTAGATCTTGAGTTTTAAAGAAGAGGTTTCCAAATTCGAACCCTATGATATCCTTGTTATGAGCTTCAGATGATGGTAGATTTGTGTTCTATGGAGCCCAATGATTCAGAATGTGAAAGAATTTTGTGAAAAGCACTTCTGAGTAGTGAGATTCGAAGAGGAGAAGGTTTAGGGTGAAAAATGGATTCTGACCAAAATAGAGTGCATGACCTAGCAATGAGGGCATGAGTTAGCTTATATACACTTGGCCATTCCCCTGATTATGATTAAGATATTGTTAATTCCTTGATTAATGAGTTTTGGATGATTTTGCAAATTTGCACTTTGAGTTGTACACCCTCCTCCACGCGTGTATTGGTAAGCTTTTCATGATGGATCACTCACAAATCTTGTACTTACCAGAATTGGATTGGAAATGGGCCTTGAAATCATTTGGTTGGTGAGTTTGAATCAATTTGCATTTTTGAATTATGTGAATAAAGTGAAGTACATGGCATGAGATGAATTGATTCAATGGCCAAACTTGTGCCAAATGAAGTGTACTTGGATGTGTAAATGTGAATTCAATGATTAGAGGTCATCATTCTTCAATTTGAACCAATTTGCCAAAGGTGGAAAAAATGGTACATAAGAAAACCCTTAAAACACCTTGCATTGTTTTGGTCATATCTAGAGTTCCACAAATGATATGGAGATGTTCTAGTACTTTTTGGAAAGGGGAGAGAATGATCTTCAACTTTCATGTCGGAGGAAAATTCATTTGAAGCTTCCTTGATGATGAAAAGTCAAGTTGAATGTGGTGGAAAAATTGCCAAAAATGGAAAGCTCTCATTATAAGTCATTTTCCAAATTTAGTAACTTTTGCACAAACTCTTAATTCTTGAAGAATGATGTCATCCATGCTACTCCTTGACCAAATAAAGGTACATGGATTTGGGAAACATGATTTGAACCTTTGAAAACCCATGGTTGACTTTCCTTTCTCACTATTGACTTTAGCTTACTTCACAAGTAACTGATCCACTGAAAATCCTCCACAATGAATCACTAGCCAAGTCTTCCTCCATGAGTTCTTGTGAGCATATAGAACCTCATGAGAATGTATTTGAACAAGAAAAACCCATCAAGAAGCCTTTTGGAACCAAAACCCTAATTTGGATCAACTGATTAGGAGGGAAAGATTCACTTGAAATCCTTTGCCATTCTTGTTCTTATGAGGAAGTGATGAACTCCTCAAACCACCTTGAGGCTTGAGACTCCTTTGAAATGAACCAAATACCTTGATCCCATGCTAAGAACCAATGTTATGCACAAATGCTAATGCAAGAAATGCAAAGAAACATAAGCCAGTTAGCTAAAAACAACAAGGCAAATTTTGAGGTGTTACAGCTGCCCCTATTCAATCAACTTGGTCCTGAAGGTATGATAGCAACGACTGTCATGCGTTCAAAGGATTCACGGAGATTGAATACCAAAGAAACCTGAAATTTGCAATCCTCAAAGGAGAGACGACTCCACTGGGGAACAAGCAATAAATGCTGGACTGTTACAACCCGCACGAGTGTTGGAAACCAATACAACCAATGTATTGAAATGTCATGAGATAAACACAAACGAATGTTAGCTATGCTGGGATTAAACACTGACGGGTGTCAAGGAATCAAAGATATCAGATACAGACGGGTACTGAGAAGATACACGGATGGGTGTAAAGAGTTTCAATGCAGACGTGTATCGAAAGGGTACACGGACGGGTGTAAAAGGGATTCAATATGGACGTGTATCGAAAGGGTACACAGACGGGTGTAAAAGGGATTCAATACAGATGGGTATCGAAAAGGTACACGGACAGGTGTAAAAAGGTTCAATACGGACGGGTACTGAAAAGGTACATATACGGGTGTAAAAGGATTCAATACGGACGGGTACTGAAAAGGTACACAGACGGGTGTAAAAGGAGATTTACTGGGGATTAATCTCGCTGGGGAATGGAAGGCAACACGGACGGGTGTCATAAAAAGGTCAATACGGACGGGTATTGAAACTAAAGTTCAAACACGGACGGGTGCTGAAAGAACACGGACGGGTGTCAAAAGTCAATACGGACGGGCATTGGCTTAAAAGGTTCAAACACGGACGGGTGCTGAAAGAACACGGACGGGTGTCAAAAAGGTCAATACGGACGGGTATTGAAACAAAAGTTCAAACACGGACGGGTGCTGAAAGAACACGGACGGGTATCAAAAGTCAATACGGACGGGCATTGGCTTAAAAGGTTCAAACACGGACGGGTGTCAAAAGTCAATACGGACGGGCATTGGCTTAAAAGGTTCAATCACGGACGGGTGCTGAAAGAACACGGACGGGTGTCAAAAGTCAATACAGACGGGCATTGGCTTAAAAGGTTCAAACACGGATGGGTGCTGAAAGAACACGGACGGGTGCCAAAAGTCAATGCGGAAGGGCATTGAAACAAAAGGTTCAAACACGGACGGGTGCTGAAAGAACACGGACGGGTGCCAAATGTCAATGCGGACGGGCATTGAAACAAAAGTTCAAACACGGACGAGTGCTGAAAGAACACGGACGGGTGCCAAATGTCAATGCGGACGGGCATTGAAACAAAAGTTCAAACACGGACGGGTGCTGAAAGAACACGGACGGGTGTCAAAAGTCAATACGGACTGGCATTGGCTTAAAAGGTTCAAACACGGACGGGTGCTGAAAGAACACGGACAGGTGTCAAAAGTCAATACGGACGGGCATTGGCTTAAAAGGTTCAAACACGGACGGGTGCTGAAAGAACACGGACGAGTTTCTGACAGTAAAACGTTGAGGGGATAAACCAAAGGACCACCTGGACGAAGGGGTAAAAAGAGGTCATAGATTAACGATCTTGGCAAACAACTCTGCAAGGGAATGTCAAATATTGCTTTGAATGACTAACCCAACACTTGTCGAGTGAAGTCAAAAGATATCTCCTGAAATTCGGATTTTTCCTGACTAAGGAAAACTCAAACCTGGCTTATGCTTCAGATGCATAAGTTTGAATTTTGCCGTAATGCTCCACACGAAGTGGGAATGCTACGTATTTAGGAGGATGCCATGCAAAAAATGCTTATGCAATGCAAAAAGGCCGTCCCAACGAAATAAACGCTGAGAACAGAAGAAGCTCCACCGAGGACAACAAACTACATTGTCATCAAACCAAAGAAATCCTGCTGAGGAAAACTTCACCCTGCTGGGGAAAATCATAATCACCAATTCTGCTAGAGATGGACGAATCTCTGAGAGAATACCCACTCAGCCGGGGAATATCAAGATCAACAACTTTGCTGGAGATGGACAAAACTCCGAGAGAATACCCACTCAGTTGGGGAGGGAGATGAATACTGAAGATGGAAACTCCTCCACTGGGGATAACCAACTGTTTCAGAACTTGGATTTGACACCTGCCAAAAATGATTGGACTCAAGACCTGCTGGGGATACCATTCACCACCAGACTCTGCTTGGGGATGTCAGCTTAATCTGCTGCTAGGGACATAACTTTACCCTCACCCTGCTAGGGATTAGATCAAACCGTTGTCGCTGAGACTATACTTTCTGACTAACTGAGGAAAGTAGACACCAGGACTCTGTGGGGATAATAACATCTTTGTCCACGAACTTCCTACTGGAGATACAACAACATCCACCTTAGAGCAGTCAACTTCTGAATACTTGCTGGGGAATAATAATCCAAACACAACTTCAGCTGGGTATACAATCCTCTGTACTCTTGCTGAGGGGGACGATCCTCTTATGTCCTGCTGAGGGGGACGATCCTCGTCGACACATTTGGTTGGAAAATAGTAGTTGTCAACATCCACTCTGCTAGGGGGTAAACACATGTTTCCTGACTAGCTGAGGAAAAAAGACGACTGCCCCATATTCTGTGGGTAAACACCACCTGCTGAAGAAAGGTGAGCCAAATCACAACTCTGGCTGGGGGAAAACCTCTTATATCCTGTTGAAAGGGACGATCCTCAATGACTCCGCTCGGGGAATTACCTCTTTATTCTCTGTTGAGGAAGACGACCCTTGATACTCTGATGGGGAAGAGTAATAAACTGCTGAGGACGATTAGACTTCAAAGTTGAAGAGAGCAGCTCTACTGGGGAGGTACCAATGAAGATTGGACTTTGAATTACTTGAGATGACTATATCTGACCGTTGAGGAAGAGAACACTCTGACTCCTCATCGTCTTCTTAACGATATTCTATCGTCTTACCTTGCTGAGAGTAAGGATTCCATCTGTACTGCTAGAGATAAGAAACCTTCATAAAAGCCCTTTTCGAACATAGGACAATTCTCTGCTTGAGGAAGAATAACAATTCCCACACCTTACTGGAAAAAGATACCCTCTGGCTCTTTGCTGGAGGGAAAAGACTCCAAAAGTCCCACACTGGGAACAACTCAGTGCTGATTGTCAAGAGCGAAACACAGTTCCTTTAACTCTCCAGCTTTCCCCAGACCACAGGGTCTACTTGAAGCAATCATCTTAAGAGGATTTTATAGAAAACCTGGCGTTCAACAATGCCCCAGGGTTTTCAAACTCTTAGAGATGTATCCGGCCTGGACATAACTGTCTCATACTTCATGATTCATGAAGTAAACCACCTCGAGAGGGTTCGTAATGACCTGAAATGTTCTGCCACAGTATTCTGAACCTTGCAGAGGTGCTATTGATTGACTGTGTTCCGAAGAAAAGAAACTTCGCGTGCCCTTGAAGTGACCTGCCCCAGTACAAGCCTTGCAGTACATTTGTCTCTGACCAACTAGTCTTCGAGAGATTTACCGAATCTCGACGTGATTGCCCCAGTTTACACGCTTGTGGAGAGATTTATCGGATCTCACCATAATTGCCCTAGTTCGAAGAAATTTTCTCAACATGAATGCCCCATGGTTGATTGTACTCTGAAAAGACCTTCTCAACTTGAATGCCCCAGCTTGGCTACATTTTGAAGAGATTTCCTGGTGTGATTGTCCCAGATTGGTTACATCTCAACACAAATGGCTGGGAACGTCTTTTCCCACATAATCCTTCAGCAACATGTCCTCTGGAGTCTCAGGCACCTCAACTTGGCCAGTTTAAGCTTCTCGACTGACGTTCATCGTGTAAGCTTCTTTGATTTCAAACAAATGTATGCAAGCAGAAAATATTTATTCTGAGAATGATTATTCAAATGCAACACATATGTTAATCTCGAAGTCCTTATTGAAAATAGGTCACACAAACTAGTTGCGACACTATTTTTTTTTTGAAAGGAAAGCAATACGCACATGCAACACCAACAAAAATCTTATTAGCACAACTCATGGGAGTCAGGAACGCTATCTCATTGAAGTACGCCTTCAGACTAAACCCTATTTCAAATAGGACTTTTAAGGGTTGTAGAGTGGCCTGGTTCGTGGTTTTAGAAAAAAGGATTTATGGCTCAAAGTTTCTTGGTACCCACCCACTCTTCATGATATTCTCCAGTCCTATGTTCAGCTAATTTGACACAAACGCTCGTCTCTCAAAATGTTTCCCGATTTCTAGGGAATCCATGCAACTGGTGATTCGACACCTGACGAGGTTTTGGACTAACAGTCGCCCCTTTTTGTCTTTTGTGTCTATAGTCATACGACTTTGTTCTTATCGAGGATTTTCTTGGCTTTTCGCTTTCTCATTCTTTTGCTTTCTGTTCCCTAATTTTTACCGGACTGACTCTTTTGAGTTTTCAATTTTGAAGTCCAGCGGGATGCCTTAACTTTTGCCTAAGTCACTTGCTTTCAAGTTTTTCGACTTAGCAGGCTTTTTTTTTTCTTTTTCTCTTTTTTTTTTTTTTTTTTTTGAACAAGTCGTGTGACACCGTTTTGCCTGACTTGTTTGAAAGGGTTGTGACTGTTTCACTCTTCGGTTGGTAAGGAGTAACCATTGTGGTTCTACACCTCTTAACCTCTTGATAGTGGAATGGAAGGTAATGGATCCCTAGACGTACACTCCTTCTGAAAGTTGAACACTTGGTCAAACTAACTGACGCCTACCCTGCCCCTGGGTAAAAATTGAGGGTTTTTCGTTTTCAAAAAGAACTCCTACTACTAGGCTCAAAGGGGTTGACAAAGGTATATCTCCTTATCTCTCCAGTGTTTGTGAATTGGAAACAATGCCTGTACATCCTTAACAGGGGTTTTATCCAAAAGCGTACCATTAGAAATCTGCGTTCTTATTTCATTATCCTCCCTCCAAGAGTCTAGGCAAGAAAGATAGTATTGCAGTGCATATAAACATGGCATGAGTGCATAAAAGTAAGATACTTCAGGAACAACACATCATTGCATTAAAATCAACATTCAAACACAAACAAGATTTTACACGCAAACAATGTTTAAACAAACAAAGGAAAGCTACATATGAAAATGCAGTAAAGGAAGCTGATGATTGCCATTATTAAGGAGACTTGACTCCGTCTGGACTTATTGCTTCTGATGATGTCTTGCAATCTGGTACTTACTCTGACAAAGAAGCTTCAATCCAAAGGGGTACCATCTGGCGTGATGACCTTTGAGTCGATCAAGTCTTGCACCTTGTGCTGGAATACATTACAATTATCAATTGTATGCCCAAACGTTCCCGAGTGGAACTCACACCTAGCATTCATGTCAAAGTCCGGAGGGATAGGGTATGGCACTGGCATGGCATTCCTCAGCTGGATCAGCGAGCTCTTGAGCAAGCGAGCAAACAACTGACTATAAGGAATAGGAATAGGATCAAATATCTTCTTGGGCCTTCTTGGTCTCGGTTGCCCCTGCTACTGATAATTCTGCTGTCGATGCTGATTTGGGCACCCAAACTGCCCCTGTACTTTCCTTTCCCCATTTGGCTGAGGCACAAACAAAGGTTGTTGACGTAGAGCTTCTGCAGCAAAAGGTTGTGGAGAAAGTCCATGACATGAGGTGGATCCTGCAAAGAGGGGAGGAGTCTCTAATTCCTTTGCAACAATTGGGGTAAAATCACCTTGTATGCTCACGCCGCCCGACGTGAATTCAATTGCCCCTGCAACAATCAAATCCTGGACTTGGTGCTGAAAGGCCCTACATTTCTCCACAGTATGCCCTGGTGCCCCAGAATGGAAATCACAATGGGCTCTTGCATTGTAGCCTGGTGGGGGATTGCCAGTGAGAGGAGCCAAAGTCCTTTTCTGTACCAGTTGCAAATGAAGGAGATGTTGCAATAGCTGAGAATATGGCATAGGAAGCAGATGAAAAACTCTTTCGAACTGCTTCGGTCTCTGTGCACACTTTTTATTCTTAGACTTATCTTGGGAGACAAGACCTGGTTGCTGTTGGGAAAGTTCTGGAACCTTGGGTTGTGGAGGGGATTCACGAGGAAATCCATGATCTAGTGAATGCCCCAAAGAGATGGGAGGGTTAAGGACTTCTGTTGCGGAAGCGAGCACATGACTGTTTTCCTTCTTTAACACTGTGTTCAAAATTTCCATTACTAAACCCATCTGAGTCTTCATCTGATTGACCTCCTCCCTCAGCATCTTCTGGTCTTGCATGAGAGTTTGCATACTCCCCATAAACTGCTCCATCTGGCCTCGCATCTCCTTCAACTCAGCTCGAATCTGCTCCATCACTCTGCTTTGATTAAGCCTGGTAGAATACCGATGAGCTGGTTGATCAATCCTGACTGTCAAAAAGAGAGAGCATAAGAAATCCAGAGAATCCGAGATAACCTGCTATGCAGAATGAGATGATTATGCAAATGCAAACATGTATGAACATTATCAAGGTGATCTATCCCTTGATTCCAGTTTTAACAACAGAAGAGAACTGAATTCCTGATCATATAAAGAGAATAAAAATCAGTCAAATTCCTCTCCTTAACATGTATGCAAGCTTGATCAAACAAGAACTTCAATAAGAAACCCTTAGCTCCTTGTTTCTCCATAATATTACTGTTCAGAGCGGATTCACCAATATGGAGAGCAATGGCCATCTCTTTTATCCTGGGACGTTCTTCAGAAAAGAAAACTATGTCATGCCTGATGGGGATTCCCAAAATAAATGAGAACTCCTCCAACGTTGGAGCCAAGATGTAGTCTGGGAAAGTGAAGCAACGCAAAGACGGATCATAGAACTGAAGAAGTGTATGAATGGCATCTTTCTCATACTTGGAGATACTGTAGACAAACTTCAGAAGTCTCCCATACTCTCCACCGAACTTTGTACGAACTCCGGGACCAACCATACTAATCAGCTTGTGAATCAACGTCAAGGTCGGGTCTGGGAACGAATAAGCAACAGTCTTCTTTCTTTGGACATCCATGCTAAGGCAACCTTAGAAAACCGGAATCAAGAGTAAGATGCAAGCCCTGAAAAATGTCAAACATGTTAGAATGCAAGAAAAATGATATGCACATGCAAGCATGGGATCAAGGCATCACTGCTGGATGTGTTGTGCTATTAACTGGACGAGAACCACAACCCAGAAGAACAGAATTCTAGAATACCGAACCACTGAGATAACCAGAAACCCAGATAATCAAACACTGATGAGAAATCCAGAAAATCGGGTAGGTTGAAGGTCAAGGTCACCTGCAAACCTGCAAATACCCATCCCTCTCACATGTGGGTACTAAGATCCTCAGTATCCTGGGCTCTCAGGTCGAGAAATGATGATACGTTCACCATTTCTAGTTTAGCATCATCATCAATCGAGGAGGCTTCAACTGATTCTCCAAAACGAAAGGTCCTCAGCTTCTGGCACTGAGGTCGAGAAGTAATAGTACATTCATCCCTTGGGGTACAGTACTATCTCCAATCGAGGAGCGCCTCCACTGATTCACTTTAAAAAAAGATCCTATGGTAAGTTCCCAGCATTGGGTCCTCGGGTCGAGAATCGTAACGGGTTTGCCATTTCTGGTCTGCCATTATCGTTCTCGGGAGGAGTGTCGTTACTGAGTCCTCAGGAATGGTCATCAGAGTCGACAGTTCCTCAAGAGAATAACTACTGGCCTGTATCAACATACAGTAGCAGATATCTCTTGATAGAACCTCGTCTGACTGTGGGGATCATGATCACCCGCACGTGGCCAACACCACGGGAGCGTCACGCCTGCCCACACTAAAACCTATGTGTATGCTCGAGCCTGGGTAGTGGGCTCATCTCTCAAAACCTCCTAACCAGCACAACGCAGCACAGTCCAGTATAACAGTAATAAAATGAAATGCAGTAAAATGCGGAAAAAACAGTAGAGCGGTAAAGCAAAAATACAGTAAACAGTAATATAGTAATATACAACAAAATAAAGCACCACAAAAACAAACACCCAATGAAATAAAATAGACAAGCACTAGGATTGACTCGCAAACGGGGATGGACCAGCAAGAGGTCAACCTGTCCCTAGCAGAGTCGCCAGCTGTCGCTCCCGAAAGATTCGCATCCAACGGTACAAACGCGAGAGTGGCGCGGAAAAACACAGAGTCGCCAGCAATGTGTATTTATCCCGAGAGAGGGAAAGGAAACACTGCATAAATCTGAAGAGAAAGGGGGAAAGACATGGTCTCACGACCAAGAGAAACGAGAACGGGAGTCGGTTACGCGAAGGGAAGGTGTTAGCACCCAACACGTCCATCGTACTCGATGGGATCCACGCTTGTTATCTGCATCAAAGGGTGTCGTCGCCTGGAGCTCCACTGCTACTGGATCGGAGAAGAAACGAGAACGGAAAGAACGGAGAAACGAAGAAGAAAAGAAAAAGAAGTGACTCGATAGGACGTTATCATTTTCCTAGGCCTACGTACTCCCTCAGTGTAATGGGAAAGTCAGAGTCAACGTAGTTCGGACGGGAACTGTGGGGGAAGGAATCAGAGCTAATGTAGTCTGTGGGTACGACCACGGATGGGTAAGTGTTTTTTACGTGGGCGGCGAGCTCTTTTCTGAAAAAAGAAGTTTGAAACCCAACAATCCCGAAGGATAAAAAGATTTGAATTTGTTTGGTGTTTTTTAGAGAGAAGTGTCTTTTAAGTTGTTTCGTAACTTGCATTGAACCCAAGTCTTAAATATAGGAACGAATACTTCGTGCATCGTCCCCAATAGGACGTACACTAGGTACCCTAGAAGAATGAAGGGAAACCCCTCACTCCTCACTTCCCACGCTTAAGGGTCGAGCGCAATACACGTTAACTTTTATTACGTGTTTTCAAGAAGTTTTGAGATGGGAAGAGAGAAGACACAAAGGAAACTCTAAAGGGAAACTAAGAGTCCTAATGTCAACATGCATGGGTGACCTAGGGTTAGTGAGGCTTAGGAGAGACGACTACCTAAATCCTAATGCTAATCCTACTCCAAGCTTAATCAAAAATTAAGTTGGACTAGGTAGCTCTAAGGGAAAAGAATCCAAGACTTAAACAAGTCTTGAGATTCATGGGATGAGAAAGAGTGAGAGAGAAGAAAGAAGCATCTTAAATGCTAAAGCAAACACAAGTATGAAAGCTTAAAAGAGAAAGGAGAAGTGAGAATGTGGATAACTATCCACATCCCATTCACTTACCATTAGCCCCTACATGGTTAGCAAAAACAAACATAAGCAACAATAAGACAAATGAAACCCAAATAAGTCACAACCCAAAGAGAAATGGCTACAAACCAAATGAAACTCATCCAAGTCAGAATGTACACCCTAGAGGTGACCCATAATGTTTACCAAACAAGACCAAGCAAAGTGAATGCAAACAAGTGGCAAAACATACAAGAAAGTCATCAAAGAAGGAGTAGGAGAAGAATGAGTGGATATGCAAGGTGATCATGCATGAATGCTTCAAATAAAATCAAAGTCAGAATGTGGATGACCTAAACATGTGCCTAAACATGTTATACAAGTGTCACATAAGGAATACAAGCAAGTATCCAAGCATTAAGAATCATTAGAAGAAGAAGAAAGAAGCATGTAAATGAAACATGTTAAAGGATGCAAAATGAAACATAAATAACATATGACATGAATGCAAAGCTCCAGGGTCAGAAACATACATCATATGAAGTGCAAAGGAATGATATGGCATGGCATACACAAACCAAACACAAACCAAGAAGAGGCATAGATGAGAAGAAGTGAGAAGATAAGTCAAAAGAGGTATGTAAATCAAACATTGAACATGTGCACAAAATTTGCAACAAACTCACACCAATGACCTATAATTGCAATCAAATGACCTATAATTATTCAAACATGGTTTATGAAGTCAAAGAAACAATCCCAAACAATGGCACAAGTGCCTTCTCAAACAAGTAATAAAACATGATCAAAGATGTGCATAAAAGAGACCTCAAACAAAGAGCAATCAAACAATTAGCAAATCATCTTCAGAAATTACCAAATTAAATCTCAAGACTCCTCAACCAGGGACAAACAACATGTTAATAACTCATGCAAAAATTCACAAGATAAGTCCTTCAATCAATCATGCAAAGTCACATGGGAATCATGAACTAATATGCAAAAGAGAGGGACCAAAATGAAATATGAAAAGAGTTTAAAAATATGAGAAAAATGTTTTTATGCACTTCAAGATGTTGATGAAATAATGCAAAAAGAATGGGTTCAAAATGCTTTGTAGATGATGAGAAATAAAATCAACAAGCTAAGTGTGCAAATAAGAACAATTTAAAAAGAAATTAAATTAACAATTAATTCAGATGCTTAAAAATAAAATAAAAAGGAAAATAAAATTTGGAAAATTTTTATAAAAAACCTAAGGATGATTCATGATTTTTTTCATAATTTTTGGATGCATAAAACTATTTTTAAAAAATAAAAATGAAATGCAACAAATAATGAAAATAAAAATAATTGAAATAAACATGGGGGGTGCAAGCAGCAAGCATAACACGTTTAAAAAGGCAAATGGGCTCAGCAGGGGGTGTGAAGAGTAGAAGCCCAATGCGCTTCTTAACCTAGGCTCTGAGTCAAACAGATTGACTCAATCACTGCCACAGGATTGATCCCAAGGTCCACACGTAATCAACTGATTCCAAGGTAATCATGATGAAAGGCCAGGATTCACAACACACAATACTAAATATAGGCATACACACACAAAGATCAATCTGGACACATCATAAAGTCACGTGACAAGCAAGTGAATGTTTTAATGCGTTGGCAATTTTTGAATGACAAGATTAATCTAACGCATTCAAACAAGTCAACAGATCATAAAGTAAGCATGATGTATGGCTAGGATCTAATGCACACAGTGATAACCATGGCCTAACACACACGCATATTAAAATCAAAACCAATTAGATGCATGCATTTGAATGAGATGGCAAGGCAAAGACCATCAGATCTAAACATGGACGGCCAGGATTTCGTCACCTTCATTGAAACCTCAGGCCACTTGAAAGTGAACTAGACGCCGGAGCCCTAGCTCCGGTCGTCTTCTCCGGTGACACTAAACCACAAAATCTCCAGAAATTCAAAACAAAACCACAGTTCTACTAAAAAAACACACGCTGATCTCAAATATCATATTAAAAATCACAAACAATGCAACAATAATGAGAATCGAATGAAATAAGTTTGGATCTAAATACTTCAACCATCAAATACTCTCATGATACACGTCCAAACTCAAAACAAAACACATAAGCACACTCAGTGAACCTCATAGATCATTATGCACATCAAAAAATTAAGTTCTAAGAGCATGAAATCACCACTAACCTGAGATCTTGAAGAGCTCAAAATACTCCTAGAAACCCGTCTGTAAGCTCCAGATCACACCTCGGAAGTCTCTAATTGCAAAATAAATGCAATTAGAGCTTGAATCTGACCTAGATCTTGAGTTTTGAAGAAGAGGTTTCCAAATTCGAACCCTATGATATCCTTGTTATGAGCTTCAGATGATGGTAGATTTGTGTTCTATGGAGCCCAATGATTCACAATGTGAAAGAATTTTGTGAAAAGCTCTTGTGAGTAGTGAGATTCGAAGAGGAGAAGGTTTAGGGTGAAAAATGGATTCTGACCAAAATAGAGTGCATGACCTAGAAATGAGGGCATGAGTTAGCTTATATACACTTGGTTATTCCCCTGATTATGATTAAGGTCTTGTTAATTCCTTGATTAATGAGTTTTGGATGATTTTGCAAATTTGCACTTTGAGTTGTACACCCTCCTCCACACGTGTATTGGCAAGCTTTTCATGATGGATCACTCACAAATCTTGTACTTACCAAAATTGGATTGGAAATGGGCCTTGAAATCATTTGGTTGGTGAGTTTGAATCAATTTGCATTTTTGAATTATGTGAATAAAGTGAAGTACATGGCATGAGATGAATTGATTCAAAGGCCAAACTTGTGCCAAATGAAGTGTACTTGGATTTTGAAATGTGAATTCAATGATTAGAGGTCATCATTCTTCAATTTGAACCAATTTGCAAAAGGTGGAAAAAAAATGGTACATAAGAAAACCCATAAAACACCTTGCATTGTTTTGGTCATATCTAGAGTTCCA
This sequence comes from Lathyrus tuberosus, assembly GCA_022829125.1. NCBI lineage: Eukaryota > Viridiplantae > Streptophyta > Magnoliopsida > Fabales > Fabaceae > Lathyrus > Lathyrus tuberosus. The sequence continues at coordinate 5,402,372 of JALAZF010000345.1, read as the reverse complement.
CAAATGATATGGCGATGTTCTAGTACTTTTTGGAAAGGGGAGAGAATGATCTTCAACTTTAATGTTGGAAGAAAATTCATTTTAAGCTTCCTTGATGATGAAAAGTCAAGTTGAATGTGGTGGAAAAATTGCCAAAAATGGAAAGCTCTCATTATAGGTCATTTTCCAAATTTAGTAACTTTTGCACAAACTCTTGATTCTTGAAGAATGATGTCATCCATGCTACTGCTTGACCAAATAAAGGTACATGGACTTGGGAAACATGATTTGAACCCTTGAAAACCCATGGTTGACTTTCCTTTCTCACTGTTGACTTTTGCTTACTTCACAAGTAACTGATCCACTGAAAATCGTCCACAATGAATCACTAGCCAAGTCTTCCTCCATGAGTGCTTGTGAGCATATAGAACCTCATGAGAATGTATTTGAACAAGCAAAACCCATCAAGAAGCCTTTTGGAACCAAAACCCTAATTTGGATCAACTGATTAGGAGGGAAAGATTCACTTGAAATCCTTTGCCATTCTTGATCTTACGAGGATGTGATGAACTCCTCAAACCACCTCGAGGCTTGAGACTCCTTTGAAATGAACCAAATACCTTGATCCCATGCTAAGAACCAATGCTATGCACAAATGGTAATGCAAGAAATGCAAAGAAACATAAGCCAGGTAGCTAAAAACAACAAGGCAAATTTTAGGGTGTTACACAAGGACCCACAGGCTTCCTAAAAGCATCCCCGCCTCCTCTTGGGCGTTGTACAAGGACCCGTCGGCTTCTTAGAAGTTTTCACAGCCTCCTCTTAGGCTTCGTATAATGATTCTTCTTTCGAGAAGATAGCCTTCTCTTGGGCTTTGTACAAATTGTCCCTTCGGCTTCTTAAAAGTTTTTCTCGCCTCCTCTTGGGCTTCGTACAAATTGTCCCGACCACCTCTTAAAGGCATAGGAACAGAAATTAGTCATCTTAATAGATCAGTCTTTCAAAGAGTCTAGATCTTCCTACGGCGAACATACTGTCTCTGGATCTCTCTTAAGCATAGTACAAAAGATAAAACTCTACACTTGGACAGTCTAAACCTCCTTGAGTCTCGAAGACATTCTCAAGTTCCTTTAAAAAATAGGAAAAAACACCCGTAGACTTGGGCAGTCTCAATACCTTTCGGATTCTTTGTTTCCTTAAAGAACAGGAAATAATCCCGGTCTTCAGATTAAATCCATGAGTACAACATTACCTGTATAAAAACTGATTTTCTCTTTTAACCAACATACTGGACCTGTCACTCAACTGAAACAGTAACCCTAGCCTCCTCTTGGGCTTTGTACAATGATTCTCCCTACCAGAGTTAACCTTTGTAGCCTTCATCTCGGGCTTCGTACGAGATACAAAACCACTCTCTTGTTGAGTATAAAAGACTCTCTTGTTGAGTCAAACATTTTTAGCCTCCATCTCGGGCTTCGTACGAGATATCAAATCACTCTCTTGTTGAGTATAAAAGACTCTCTTATTGAGTCAAACATTTTTAGCCTCCATCTTGGGCTTCGTACGAGATACCAATTTACTCTCTTGTTGAGTATAAAAAGACTCTCTTGTTGAGTCGATCAACTTTAGCCTCTATTTCGGGCTTTGTACGAGATACAAAAACACTCTCTTGGTGAGTATAAAAGACTCTCTTGTTGAGTCAAACCCTTTTAGCCTCCGTCTTGGGCTTCGTACAAGACACATAAAAAATCACTCTCATGTTGAGTCAACCATTTCAGCCTCTATCTCGGGCTTCGTACGAGACACAAAAGCATCCTCTTGTTGGGTCAATAGCCTTCTCTTAGGCTTTGTATAAAGAAATCCCCATTTGATTCAATCAACCTTTTAACATTAAATCATGCTTTGGTAACAACATACAAACATCAACAACTCCTTTTCCCTCGTCTGATTGTTGTAAGCGGAAAGCCTCTGGATTATTTACATCCACGCGACTGTCCCTCTTTTAGCATGAGAAATTCCTAAGGAAATATGGTATTGCTCTAAACTGAGTTGAAGTCTTCTTCTTCAGGTTAAAAATCCCCTATAAAGGAAATTATGGCATTGCTGGATTCGCATATCCTAGTTAAAGTAATTCTCCTTTATAATCAGTCACCCAACAAATTCCCCATGAACAATCCTGGTATTTTGTTCTGAACAAAATAAGCAGAGAGAGGCCCACGAACTAAAGCCGCATCTGTAAACCAACAGTTTTGAATGTTTAACCTCAGTTTGCAAGCAGGGTTAGTTGGAGACATCTATTTCCCTTCCTTTATCAGCTTCAATAGGATAAAAAATGAATCGCACTGTAGTACCAAAGTGATAGTGATTTGAAACCACAAAAACCGCGCTACAGAAAAATGGTGACCACAGTGGGAGAGACTTGTTCTTCTCCCGTCTCTTAGGAGGAAATCTTAAGTTCAGACAATTTCACAGGAAAAATCGCGCCCACCGTGGGGCCAAATAAAGGAATCTTGTCTCTCTTATCTCTCTGGTTGAAACCATCTCTTAGGACGAGTCCTTGGGTTCACAAGGTATCACCGAATGACAGTTTCATCGGGGAATGTCATTATTGCTAGGATCGAACCTCGCTAGGATCTTAGGTCAAAAACCTTTAAAGTTGGGAAGGTACCACAGAATGACGACTCCGCCGGGGAGCCATTTTCTGTTAGGATCATAGGATTCATAGCTCTTAAAAAGTCTAGGACATTAGGACAAATATATATACTGCTTTTCCTAATTGATATATGTGTTTATTTTTTTGCTAATGGGAATGTGTGTGATGGCGCATGTGGAAAGATTGATTATACACCTAGGAAAAACCTCTTTCAGTAGTGCGGAAGCTATCGGAAATAGTTATCACGTGATACTACCCTCTTCTGAGATTCTTCGAAATACATCACCTAGCACGGTTCCCGGCCCACTGATGTTATCTCAACAAGAATCAATGATTTTAAGAGATAGGTACAAAAATCACTAGTATAAACCTTTGGGATGGGTAGAGCCTTGACTTCATGACACCGACCCTTTGACCCCATGTTTTTTCTATGTTTTTGTGTGCTGCATTCATGCATTCATTTTAAAAAAATATTAAGCAAAGAAACATGTTCTCTTCTAGTCTCTCTTTTTCAAATTAAACAAAGACAATAATTGCAAATTTCAGAGAGAAAAGGAGATTGCGCTAATGGATTTCGGTAGAAGGAAAACTCATAAGTACACCTTCAAGGTTCCAAAACTAGAGGATTTGAGAGGATTAGCAAAGATGATCACTAACCCTGACGCTTTCAGAGCCAAGTACGGAGGTCTGCTACCTCTGTTAAGGGTCCGTGTAATTGAAGGAATCCTGGAGGCACTCGTTCAGTTTTACGATCCGGCCTATCATTGTTTCACATTCCCGGATTACCAGCTCGCACCAACACTGGAGGAGTATTCTCATCTGATTGATCTACCCATTACTGATCAAGCTCCCTTTTCTGGACTGGATGAAATTCCAAAGGATTAGACCATTGCAAAAGCAATTTATTTGGACGAATCAGAAGTCAGGACTCACCTGACCACTAAGGAAGGAATCCCAGGTTTACCAGCCAAGTTTCTGGTAAAGAAGGCTCTGTACTTTGCTAGTATAGGGAACGTGACTACTTTTGAGAGCATCTTAGTTTTGCTCACCTACGGGTTATTTTTGTTTCCCAACATCGATAACTTTGTAGATATCAACGCCCTTAAGGTTTTTCTCATTGGAAACGCCGTACCAACCTTGCTTGTAGATGCGTATCATTCTGTACACTTAAGGAATTTATACAGCGAAGGAATGATCACGTGCTGTGTACCCCTGCTATATAAGTGGTTTATCTCCCATTTGCCTAAGTCTGCCGCTTTTTGGGATCATAAGAGTGCCTTATGTTGGTCGTAGAAAATCATATCTCTTACCAACTCTGACATCGATTGGTATAATCAAATCTATGACGGGATCAGGATCATTGACTGTTGTGGAAATTTCCCCAACGTACCCCTCATACAAACTAAGGGAGGAATCAATTACCATCCAGTCTTAGTTCGTCGTCAATTTGGATACCCGATGAGGCATGTCCCGCGTAATGCTCATCTGGAAGGTCATTTCTTCAAGGAAGGAGAAAATGACAGGGCACTAAAGATGGAAATAGTGCACGCTTGGAAACATGTTCATAAGAAAGGACAGGAGTCTCTAGGAAAACCGGATTGTGTCTCGGTGGAGCCTTATCTCCACTGGGTACAAACTAGAGCTCTCAAGCTAAAGATGCCTTATCCTCGTCACAGAGTTCTTCCGCCAAGGGAATCTGTCATGTACTTCATGACTGAAATAGAAAAACTTCAGGTTAATCTCAACAAAGTTCAACAGGAGAGGAGGTCTTGGAAGAACTAGTACCGCATTCTCAATGTGGAGTGTACCAAAATACAGCAACTGCTGAAAGATAAGGATGCTCTAATTGAGATTTTAGAGCAACATGATGTAGAAAATCAGGATGACAAAAGGAATTTACTCTCTCCTTTCACTTGGCAAAGGAATGACAACCCGACAACGGCCCAAGAGCCCCGGTCCAAGAAAAGGGAAGTACCAGAATCAGCACCCGAGTTCTCCTCAGAGAGGACTCGGGACCCATTAGCTTAGGTTTCTGTTTCCTCACCTTGTAATTTACTGTATTTCCATTTCCGCAATCCTTTGAATTCAATAAAACGGGGGTGTCCCCACTGTTTGATATTTGCAATCTAATTGTCGAAGTTTATTTTGATTAAACCAAAAAAACAATTAATATAATCATTGCATTCATCATTCTCACGTCACGTATTCTTCTTACCTACTAATCTCACGTTTGTGTCTCGGTTCTAGAGTCAAACTGTCTCATTCGTATAATACTTGGGCCAATCGTCAGAAAAAGTTGGATGATCTCAAGGAAGAGAACAGAAAGTTGAAAGAAGAGATCGACGCTCTAAGAGAGGATATAAGAAAGCTTCGTAATGACATGCAAGCCATGGCAGAAGCTCAGCTACAAAGAACTGTGATCTCAGAGATCACCTCAACGCCTATAGTGGAGAAGTATGATCCTAGGTATCAAGTGCCGAAAGAACGTCCCTGGGGCATGCCTGTTAACTATATCTCGGAAGGATATGTTCCGCCGATCACTAAAGATCAGGGCATCATAGCAGAAGCCGTTGGGCCTGAAGGTTACAAACTTCGGGAAAGCGAGGATGCCAGAGGCATAATGAGGACACCTGAAGGTTACAAACTTCAGGAAGCGCCAAGATTCACTGCCGTAGTAACGGTATCACCCCCTGTGGTGAACACTATCCTGGAAGGACAGATTCCACAGATACCTTCTGGTAGAAAGGAAAATATGTTCGATAGAATGGCTGAATTCCAGGAGCATTTCCTGGAAATGCAGAAGGAACTGCAAGCTATTCGCGGTCAGGATTTATTTGGAAAGGACGACGTAGGCCTTTGTTTGGTCCCCAATGTGAAAGTCCCGCATAAGTTCCAAGTACCCGATTTTGAAAAATACAAGGGTAACTCTTGCCCTCAAAGCCATTTGGTGATGTACGCTCGGCGAATGTCAGCTCAGACAGAGAACCAGGATCTACTGATTCACTACTTTCAGGATAGTTTAACCGGTGCCGCATTAAAATGGTACATGGGTTTAAACCGAACTACGATTAGCACATTCAGAGATCTTGGCACTGCCTTCGTCCAACAATATAAATACAATTTGGACATGGCACCAGACAGAGATCAACTCAGATCAATGTCGCAAAAGGACAAGGAAACCTTTAAGGAATACGCTCAGAGATGGCGTGAAATTGTCGCTCAAATTTCTCCACCTCTTGAGGAAAAAGAGATGACAAAGATTTTCTTAAAGACCTTGAGCTCATTTTACTACGACAGAATGGTTGCTAGTGCGCCCAGCGACTTCACCGAAATGGTAGGTATGGGAGTGCGTCTCGAGGAAGCCATTCGAGAAGGACGTCTAGTCAAAGACACTGGGTCGACAAGCGGTTACGATAGTGCTCTCCCGAAGAAAAGGGAGCAAGATTTTGGGAATATCTCTCTCAGAAAGCAAAGGCGACGGTACCAACAAGTAGCAGCTGTAACTCCTGCTATCAACCCTGCGCCTATTTCTACGTATCAACCTCAGGTTGCTCAAAGCCAACCGCATTCGCGGCAATTTTAGCAAAGGACACAACAGCCTCTTCAGCAGGCTCGTCCTCAATACAACAACAACCGTACAACGCGGCCGCCAGGATTTGATCCTATACCCGTATTGTTTGCAGAACTATTTCCATTACTGTTAGCCAAGGGGCATGTCCAGACTAAGTCTCCTCTTACAGTACCGGAAAATCTGCCTTTTTGGTTTAAGGTGGATCAGACTTGCCCTTACCATCAAGGAGGACCGGGGCATAACATAGAGAGTTGTCTCAGTTTCAAGTCCGATGTGCAAAAGCTTGTTATGAGCGGGGTCTTATCTTTCAAAAATACGAATCCGAATGTTCTCACGAACATGCTGCCTCAACACGAGAAGGCTACAGTCAATTTGATAGAGGGAGAGTCTAACAACACCGATCAAATTCACGCTGTACTCTTATTGAGGGCCAACTTGGTCAAGATGCATTGTAGACAGAGTGGATATGGCCAAATGCCACCTCATAATTATCACCAGTGTGATATCTGCTCTAAAAACAATCAAGGATGTTCTGTGGTGCAATCAACTCTACAGGAACAATTGGATCTCGGATGGATCCAAGAGCATCGAGTTCGTGGAGTAAACATGACCTATATGAATTCCAACATCATTCAAAACCACGATATCCGTGCGATGAATGTCAACTTGGTGGAAATGCACTCAAGGAAAAGCCAGTATCATAATCTGCCGCGTCATGATTATGATTCCTGTCTGACTTGCTCGGTAAACAAACAGGGATGCTCTTTTGTACAAGAGGCCCTCCAGCGTCAGATGGATCTTGGATGGATTCAAGACTACCATGATAGGAATCATTATCAAATCAACATGATTTAAATCTTCAATATTCTCTTGATGAATACCAGCCTGGTGGAGTTACATGCTAAACAGGTCCGGCTCGGGTTCCTGGTATCACATGATTATCAGGGCTGTAAAGCGGGTTGCGAAGACGATCAGGGTTGTGCCCCTGTCAAGGAAACACTTCAGCACTTGTTGAACCACTGGTGGCTTCCAATCTATATGGATGAAGACACCCAACAAATTAGTGTCACTAACGGGAATCCTACTAGATATCAAAGTCAGGATGTTCGGTCTACAGAAACAGATCTAGTAAGGTTACACTGTATTCAGAGCGGACGTGGCCAGGTGCCACTACACAACTATGAGCGGTGCGGAGTTTGCTCAGTGGATAATCAAGGATGCTACCTCGTGCGAGCAGTCCTTCAAAGTCAGTTGGACCATAAAGAGATTCAACCATGGTCAAGTTCTAGATCAGTCAACTATTTCGCTAATCAAATCGAGGACGTTGTCGTAATCTCGGATCATCAGAGGGCTAGGGATGTTTGTACCATTATCCCTCTACTTGGCGAATCGAGAGTTCTCAACCGGGAACAGATCGAAATTACTTACGATGGTCAGAAAAATCAGAAGGCTCCCATTGTCATCTATCTATCGGGACCGCTACCATATGAATTAACTAAGGCTATCCCTTACAAATACGGTGCAACAACAATTGAGAATGGAAAGGAAATTCTGTTACCCTCCGTCGTGAATATTGTAGACATTAGTCGAGTAACACGGAGTGGTAGAATCTTCAACAGAGGAGTTGGAGAACCCAACAAAGAAAAGGAACCTCAGACAGAAGTTCCCAATCCACCAGTCGATCAATCCAGTAATCCCGACCTTTCAAAAAATGATGAAAGATGCTAAAGCTCATCCAAAGGAGTGAATATAACATTGTTGATCAGCTGTTACAAACTCCTTCAAAGATCTCGGTATTATCACTGTTACTTAGTTCAGAAGCGTACAGGGAGGCTCTACAGAAAGTCTTGGAGCAAACCTTTGTAGAACAGGATGTAATAATTAGACAGTTCGATAGCATTGTCTCTAACATCACTTTCTGCAATAACTTGGGATTTAGTGATGAGGAATTACCTGAAGAAGGTCGCCGTCATAACATGGCGCTCAACATTACAGTTAACTGCCAGGACGATGCTTTAGCCAACGTACTGGTACACACAGGGTCAACCCTGAATGTTATGCCGAAGTCCACTTTGATGCAATTATCATTCAAAGGACCTCCGATGAGAACCAGCGAGGTCGTCGTCAAAGCATTTGACGGATCCAGAAAAATGGTTATCGGCGAAGTCGACCTTCCCATAACTATTGGTCATTACACTTTCCAAGTCACTTTCCAGGTCATGGACATCCGGGCAACATACAGTTGTTTATTAGGAAGACCTTGGATACATCAGGCTGGGGCGGTCACTTCGACCCTCCACCAAAAGCTAAAGTTCGTCCAGAACGGCCAACTTGTCACGGTTTGTGGGGAGCAAGCCTTGATCGTGAGTAACCTGTCATTATCTACTTGTGTAGAACCCGAGGAGGTTGTTGGAACTGAGTTCCAAGCACTTTCGGTGAGCAATGAGAATCAATCAGAGAAAGGAACCTCGATTTCCTCATACAGAGATGCTATCGAAGTGATCAAAAATAACAATACAAAAGGATGGGGACAGCTTGTCATTCCCACTGATAACAAAACAAAGAAGGGTCTTGGTTTTTCTGCAACCTGCACCCAAACAGCTGCTAACGATGAAAGTCTTCATCCCATTCAGAACTTCTTCCACAGTGGAGGCTTCCTTCAACAAATGACTCAAGACGTGCATACCATCAATAAAGATGATTCCTCCGATACGAAGGAAGAATGGAAGTCCTATCTCAACGAGGACGGCTATACGTCTCAGGGAGAAACGCAGACTCCCTTTTGCTATCCCGCACAGAGTCCGAGATTTATACCCAGGTCAGACGTCGAAATGATATATGGAGATTGTGATCCGGAAGGATGTCGTGCTCCACCAAACTCATTAGAGGAAGACACTCTGATGAGGGACAACTTTGACCACGACTATTATGGCCCAATGGATGGCCTGCCAATGTGGCAGCCTTACCCAAGAGACTTGGGGCAAGAAAGGCAGCCGAACAAGGAAGATCAGCTAAGCATCATTGAAAAAAATACCTGCGTCCCCACCATGTCATGGGATCAACACCCAGGTTATCCTGAAAATACCCAGCACGACAATGAATTCGCAACGTTTGCAGGACTAGAATTCATCAACTATGCTTTTCCCGAGGTCAACGTCATCGAGAGGGATGACTCCTCCAATTCCAAAGAAGTGTGGGACACCCTGGGATAGCCGAGTGGAAAATACGACTTCAAGGTCAAGTACACCGCTCCTAAAAGCTCTCGTATCAGGCTCGAAGACATCCAGCCAACTGGATGGGGAGATACAGTTGAGAGTACAAATACTACGCAAAATACAACTGAGGAATCCTCCTACGAAAACTCTGCCTGGAAGACAGATTCCAATGATCCAGCTCCACCAGAAATCAGCGTTATTTCTGATGACAAAAGAAGGAAGGTACCAGACTTTGTGATTCACCGAGGAGTTCGCCGCCAATGGGTTGCTGTCGATGTTCCGAAGATTGTTCATAAGTCTAAGTAATTGCCATCTTTACTTTAACCTTTCACCTTGCCCAGGTGAAACGGATGTTTTGATAGGGCTCACTTTCTGTAAATATCCCTCTTCGTTTTCCCCAAAGTGACAGAGTTTTATTTTATAGGGCTGTAGTTTCAAGAATCGACTTGTTCATTAATAAAATAACGTCGTTCTGTAATTTCCGCATTAATTTCTGTTTTCTCTTTTTGCTTTTTCCAGAAAATGGTAATCCTAAAAAACAACTCAATAATAAAAAACAAGCATTTTTCAAAGAAAAATACACTGCACACACTCTTGCATTCTCTCTATCTCTTCTAAACACAAATCATCACGTCATGGAGACAGTACAACAAAGTTCAAAGTTTTCTCCTTCATGGATGGATTCTCAGGCTATAACCAGATCAAAATGGCGCCGAAAGACATGGAGAAAACTTTGTTCATTACCCCATGGGGTACTTTTTGTTACAAGGTAATGTCGTTCGGCTTGAAGAATGCTGGGGCAACCTATCAAAGGGCCATGACTACTCTATTTCATGACATGATACACAAAGAAATCGAAGTGTATGTCGATGACATGATTGCCAAATCTAAAACAGAAGAGGAGCATGTGACCCACCTGTCAAAACTATTCAAGCGTTTGCGAAAGTACAAGCTCCGCTTGAATCCCAATAAGTGCACTTTCGGTGTCCGTTCAGGGAAACTCTTAGGGTTCATCGTCAGCCAGAAAGGAATTAAGGTTGATCCTGACAAGGTCAAGGCCATTCAAGAAATGCCTTCTCCAAAGACTGAAAAACAAGTCAGGGGATTCCTGCGACGTTTGAACTATATTTCCAGATTCATATTCCTCATGACCGAGACATGTGCGCCGATTTTCAAATTACTCAAAAAGAATCAAGACTGCGTTTGGACAGAAGACTGCCAAACCGCCTTTGACAGTATTAAGGAATATCTATTGAACCCACCGATTATATCACCTCCGGTGGAAGAAAGACCACTAATCATATATTTAACAGTCTTGGAAGACTCAATGGGTTGTGTACTTGGCCAACAAGACGAAACAAAAAGAAAAGAGTCTGCCATCTACTATTTAAGCAAGAAATTCACCGACTGCGAGACTCGGTACACTATGCTCGAGAAAACTTGCTGCGCTCTGGCTTGGGCAGCGAAACGTCTTCGCCAGTACATGAATCGTCACACCACTTGGTTAATCTCTGAAATGGATCCAATCAAGTATCTCTTTGAAAAGCCTGCTCTCACGGGAAGGATTGCCCGTTGGCAGATGTTGTTATCAGAATATGACATAGAGTACCATGCTCAGAAAGCCGTTAAAGAAAGTGTTTTAGCCGATCATTTGGCTCATCAACCGATTGTCGATTAGGAATCAGTCAGATTTGACTTCCCAGACGAAGATGTCATGTATCTAAAAATGAAAGACTGCGATGAACCACTACCCAGTGAAGGGCCGGAACCAGATTCCCAATGGGGACTTATTTTTGACGGAACTTTCAATCATTACGGAAACGGAATTGGGGCAATCATCATAACACCTCAGGGTACCCACATTCCTTTCACCGCCAGACTCACATTCAAGTGCATAAACAATGAGGCCGAATACGAAGCTTATATTATGGGTCTCGAAGAAGCGATCGACTTAAGGATTAAAAACTTGGACGTATATGGTGACTCAGCCCTGGTTATCAATCAGATCAAAGGAGATTGGAACACATACCAATCAGGATTGATTTCTTACAAAGATTATGCGAGAAGGTTGTTACCCTTCTTCAATAGAGTCGAGTTTCATCATATCCCTCGTGAGGAGAATCACATGGCTGATGCATTAGCCACTCTCTCTTCCATGATTAGTGTAGGTAAATGGAACGACATACCTAAGATTGACATAATGCGCCTTGAATGGCCCGCATACATCTTCACAATTGAAGCAGTCATGGATGACAAACCTTGGTATCACGATATCAAATGCTTCCTTAAGAAACAAGAGTACCCACCTGGGGCACTAAGGAAAGACAGAAAAACCCTTAGAAGGCTGGCAGGCAGTTTCTTCCTGAGCGGTGATACACTCTATAAGAGGAACTTTGACATGGTCTTGCTCCGAAGCGTCGATAGACCAGAAGCAGACATGCTGATAAAAGAAATTCACGAAGGGTCCTTTGGCACTCATGCCAACGGACATACAATGGCGAGAAAAATTCCAAGAGTAGGGTACTATTGGTTGACAATGGAATCTGATTGCTACAAGTACATGAGGAGATGTCACAAGTGTCAGATATACTCAGACAAAATCCATGTACCGCCTACACATCTCAAAGTTATTTTTTCTCCATGGTCTTTTTCCATTTGGGGAATCGACATGATTGGCATGATTGAACCCAAAGCTTCGAACAGACATCGGTTCATCCTGGTAGCCATTGACTATTTCACCAAATGGATCGAAGCAGCGTCATACGCCAATGTAACCCGACAAGTGGTAGTCCGATTCATCAAAAACAATATCATCTGCCGTTATGGTGTTCCAAGCCAGATCATTATGGATAATGGATCTAACTTGAACAATAAGATGATGAAAGAGTTGTGCACAGAGTTCAAGATCGAACACCATAACTCATCTCCCTACCGACCCAAGATGAATGGTGCGGTAGAAGCGGCTAACAAGAACATCAAGAAGATTGTTCAAAAGATGGTCGTAAACTACAAAGATTGGCACGAGATGCTACCCTTTGCTCTTCACGGTTATCGCACATCTGTCCGCACTTCAACAGGGGTAACCCCTTTCTCTCTAGTATATAGCATGGAAGCAGTGCTCCCCATCAAAGTAGAGATCCCATCAATCCGGGTATTGATGGAAGCTAAGCTAACAGAAGATAAATGGTGTCAAAGTCGACACGACGATTTGAACCTGATCGAAGAAAAGCGAATTACGGCACTATGCCATGGTCAGTTGCATCAGTAAAGGATGAAGAAGGCGTTCGACAAAAAGGTTCGACCTCGCGTCTTCAGGAAAGGAGACCTTATGCTCAAAAAGATACAATCATTTCTCACTGATTCTCGGGGCAAATGGACTCCGAATTATGATGGCCCCTATGTGGATTGCAACCATGGACGGAGAGGAATTTGCCTACCCTACAAATGTTGATGTAGTCAAGAAATACTTCGCCTAAACTAAAAAAAAAACGTCTCGGTGGATTGAAAACCCGAAAGGGCGGTCCAGGGAAAATCTATAGACATGATCAAAAATCATCCCGGTGGATTGGAAACATCACAGTACAATCCAGGCAAAAATTAGGGATAATGGCAAGTAACTATGTTCAACAAAGGGGAAAATCCCTCAACAGCAGTAATGCCATCGGTCAGGAAAACACCAGTCAAGGTCATCTTCGACAGAAGCTCAGGATGTCCATAAGTCAAAGTTGGTAGAAGGATAGTGGTCGTTATGTTTCAATGTAGCCCTTTTCCCTTAAATTACCATTTTCTAACTTTGTAAATACTCTATGGAATCACGTGTTTGGCTGATTTCCATCCTATCAATAAAATTTGAGCCCTTGTGCTTTTGTTTGCAATTCTTATTTGTCTTAGCTTTACAGAACGACATTTTAACATGAATAACGATTCTTGAAACAAAACAAAAATGAATTTACTTGTCAAACTTTTTCTGCTTTTAAAATAAAGATGGAAATTTCTTTTGACTGTTGAACATCAAAAGAACATCGATCGCTTCGCCAGAAGTAATCGAGCTTCAAAGTCCAGAATCAAAGTACTCCTTCTAAGCCAGTGTGCCTGAATGGAAGATCAGCTGTATCAGATGTGACCTTCTCATCTGATACCCCCGGCAGAGTTCTTATCTCCTAAGCCCGACCAACATAGCTCCCGACAGGGATTATCTCTCCTAAGCAAGGCATAATTGCTATCGTGAACCAGTGATACTTTTCATCCCCCACTGTGGCCGAGTATCTAGTCGTGTTCATCTACTAGTCTGTATGTCGCGTCAGTTTTGTCAGCATATACATACATACATCATGCATTACTGATTTACATTCATATTCATATTGCATCACTATCACTCTAGTCGGTCTTGTTCCCTAGTGATAAGAGTCCTCTCAATCGAGTCGTAAGTTCTTTCCTCGTCAGGAAATGAATCAACTAAGCGATCTCTCCTCCAGTTTATTTCTGGATTGAAGGTGGTTCTTTGACCACTTTGATAACTTGAACCTCTGAAGATCCAGAGAGCTTCCGAAAAAAAATCACTCTTCACCATTGAAGATGATATCTTCGCTTTCCCAGATTAAGGAAAATCTCCAGAGAAAGCCTCTTAATCAGAGATTCGGCAGTACAGCAGTTTTTCTCCGAAAAATTCACTGACGAAAAGGTCATCGGCACCTCAAAATTGCATCACATCATATGGCATTTCTCCGAGAAGATCCCTAGAAAAGTATGATGTGGTAACCCCAAGCGAAAGCAGTCTCTCAAGAGACTCATTTTCCCCAAATAGAGTCAACAAATGGCATCTCCAACAGAGAAGTTTGTACCCCTCTACAATTCAGACAGATGGGTTCCCCAGCAGGTCTGACATCAAAAGTTTTTCTATCAAATGGCATCTCTCCAGGATAATTCGGCGAGAAGTTTGAGGAAAACCGCTACGAATAGCGTCCCTTGTCAAGAAATTTTATTGACAAAAGAAACTGAGACCAGTTCCTTGGTAGGAAACCAGGATCGAGGGGAAGTTTATTTCAGAAATTGAGAACATATCCTTGGTAAGAAACCAGGATCGAGGGGAGGTTTATATCGGAAATTGAGACCAGATCCTTGGTAGGAAACCAGGATCGAGGGGAGGTTTATTCCAGAAATTGAGACCAGTTCCTTGGTGGGAAACCAGGATCGAGCGGAAGTTTAAATCAGAAACTGAGACCAGTTCCTTGGTAGGAAACCAGAATCGAGGGGAAGTTTACCTTTTCTAAGCATCATTTCTTAGCAAAAAAGGAAGGATGCGTGAACTGCCATTCATAACCACCATCAAAATTTCGGGTATTCCGAAATTTAATCCTCTTGCACCCCGAATGCCCGAATACCTTTGCCATTCACACCTTTGGATCCAAGAAGATTAAATAGGGGCATCTGTCATACCCCAAATTTTGACCACTAAGATTTCCCATCATTGTGCAAATCATCATCACCATATGGATGAACCATTAGTCTCCCCAAAGATGGGTGAGCATCCACTACAATCAGGCTTAGGGTTTCAAGCCCTCTTAGAGCTCTTAGACAAAGGATCAATCAAGAAATGTCATGATCTTCAACTTGTCAAGCCTCTCAAACATCCACAAAGGATCAAGAGGACTCCCACTTCAAGGATTAAGCACAAGGCTTCTCCCTTCTAGTGGATTAAGCCTTAAGATCGCCATTGTCACCAAATTAGGGTTTGGTCGACCACAGCCTCCAGATGGAAATTTTCCTCTGGGCATGAGCTAATGCTTCAAAGCATAACCTATGATGCTCCAAGGGATCTCATGAACCCAATCATCAAGTCAATTTAGCCTCAGGGAATGCATTCATCAAAAAAATCAGGAATTAGGGTTTCATCAGAACCACAGTTAGGGTTTCGCGGAAAAAGTCAACTGTATCTTTGACTCTTGACTAGGACATGCTCCCAAACCCTAAGACATGATTCAATACACCCTATAACACCTATGAAATCAATCCATCAAGTTTGATTTAGGTCAAGGACTTGATTTCATAGAGGATCGCACATTTTGGAATTCATCTGACAAAAAGTCAACTGTGCACAAAAGTCAAACTTTGACTTTTTGAGATTTTTCACAATTATGGTTCTTTGACCCTAAAATGATGTTAATGTGTGATTGGAATCATTATTCATAAAGGAAAATCAAGAAAAGTGGGATAAGTTGTAACAGGGGTAACCATAAAAAACTTAGAAATTTTTCTAAGTTATGGAATAAAGTGGCTAGGGTACCAACTTTGGAGGATCATAACTCCTAAACCACAAGGCCATTTTTCCCCATCTAAAGCTAGATTTGTAGCTCTCATTACCTGCTACAAAAGCTTCAACTACCACTCATTCCAATTCATCATGGATTTCAAGTTATGGAATAATCAAAATCACAAAAAGTGAAAATGTCACTTTTTTCCAACACTTAGTGAAATTTTCACTAAGTCAGAATCTGCCTTCACTTTTTTTCCAAATGTAGGGGAATTTTTCACTTGGATCCAAAAAATATCAAAACCAATTATGATCAAACAGTTATTGTATCATATGAGGGCTTTCCAAAATGGCCAAGAACTCCATCAAATTCCACTTGAGCCATGAGATATGACAATGGCAATATGCCTTGCTAAAAACTGCCAAGGCTAGGCAGAATTTTGCACTTTTGCTCGATTTGGAAAAATCAGATAATTCCAAGCCTTGTCATCACTTGGGACACATCTGAGGATCAAATCTAAAGGGAACAAACACTAATCCAAGCCTCCAAAGTCTTTGGAACAAGAAGTAGCATGCCAAACCTAGAAATCCCTAAAAGAGGGACAAGACTCCAATTTTGGATTGGAGCATTTAATGGATGCACCAAGGTGGCATAGACTGACACATTTGCAACTGAATTCAGTCAAGAATGATCCAACAACTAGGGAACCACAACTCTGTGCCCTAACCTCTAGTTAATGGCTAGAGGAGACTTGGATTCCCATTGATCAACATTGGCCAAACCTCTGCTGCAGTTGCCATTCACTATTGATCCCAAAACAAACTTGCTCTATTATAAATAGAGCTCATTTGTGCTCAGTTTGAGTATACCAAAGCCATCAAACAAATGCTTTCCTCAAAATCACTTTCTTTAGGCAAAAATACCTTCTTTAGCAAGGTAACTCTGAGTTTTTGAGTTAGAGAGCATTTCCATCACGACTCATGATCCAAACACATCCAATATGTCATATCTAAGCTGTCCAAACTCACTCAAGTGACCTGTAATCCTGAAATCTCAAAGTCACCTCTCAAAACCTCAAAATAGGCTTTTTGTGCATTTTTCAAGCCATGTCTTGATTCAGTCACTTTCCAAACTGGATAAAGGCTCAAACACACTCAAAATATCATCCTTGAACTCTCCTAAATGGCTCCCAACATCTAGAACACCATTTGAGGGAGTTGTTATTTTGGCCTTTTTAATCCCTTTGGCAAGAAAGGGCCAGTTTTTGTTTTTGCAGGTTCTAGCTGATTCCAATCATCCTAAAAGCTTCTAAGGGATTATTTGAGAGTGTCCAAAGCATCAAACCATTTCTGGAACAAGAAACTTGGCAGATTGCACAAAAAACTCCAAAAGCTCAAAAAGAGGTAAGCATCACAACTTGAACTCTTTGAAATATACATTGCTTTGAGGTCCACTGATCATGCACATCTTGTACATGTTATATGTGTTGTGTTTGCACCAAATTGTCATGCAATCCTTGCCTGTATCATGAGATAGCACAGAAAATGTAATTAGAGGCCTATTTCAAAACCACTATCGGGTTTTAAAATAGGGGCATGATCTGAATAAAAACACCACCACCATTGGATTCCTTGTGAAATTCTAGGCAGGATAGACCTAAATTTTGTCTCAATTCCTGGAGAAATGAGAAAGTTATGGCCTTCACGTTTCTGAGCCAAAACTTGCCTTGCCTTGCCTTGGCCAGGCCTAGGACACAAGGCAAGCCTTGTGTATTTGTTGGTTTGTTTCAATCAACGGATGTATCACCACCCCAGTGGTAAGGCGCGCGCCCCATAACCTTGAGGTCGTGGGTTCAAACCCCACCCAGACCATTTTGTGTTTTCTCACATTTTGCTATTTTTTCCAATATTTTCATTTTTTGTTAATTAATTGGAAAATTAATAACTCCTTCAATTTTAATTATTTTTTATTGGTTCTTTTTGCAAAAAAATCACAAAAATGTTAAAATATTTTATTCCACAAAAAAATCAGATTTAAATTATTTATTTAATATAATTAACATTTTTGTGAATAAATTCCTTTTTTACTGTTTTTAAACATTTAAAAGTGAATATTTACTTGGAAAATCAAAACCAAATGAGTTTTAACTCATCTTGTGATTAATCCGTCATTTTTCAAACCTAAAACCAAACTCACAAGTTGTTTATTTGAACTTATTTGGAATTTTTATCATTTGTATTAATTTTCTTTGAATAATTATATTAAAAAACGATGAAATTAGGGTTTTATTGATTTTCACCTTAACAAACTTTTCTGAACACTCATGGGCCTCTAATAGAGTGTAAGACCCGATCCTTTGTAAATACAAACCTATTTTGGGCCTCAAATGTTGTATAAGTCCCGTTGTATTTCAAAAGTTCGACGCGATCATCGCCCGTTTAAAACAAACCATCTGGGCCTCTCCTCGAGCTATAAGACCCATTCAAAATTATTTTGGGCCTCTATTAGAGTGCGAGACCCAATCCCCTTTTGAAACCAAAAACTTTTGGGCCTCAGTCGTTGTATAAAACCCACGGTGTTTTCAAAACCTTGGCGTGATCGTCGCCCTTTTTAAAATAAACATTGGGCTTCTCCTTGAGCTATAAGACCCGTCTTTGTTCACTTTCAATCATTTTGGGCCTCTTGAGAGTGTGTAAGACCCATCCCCTTGTACAGAAAACCTTTCTTGGGCCACAGTCACTTGTATAAGTCCCTGTACAAAACGACAGTGCGATCACTGATAAAACCCTGGGCCTCTCCTTTCAAAAGCACTTTCTCCTTTGATTTTGTAACATACTGTTATTTTCAATTTCTTTGTTGAGCAACTAACCAAACAGCATGGAAGCTCTACAACCGAGTAAGTGTTTACTCGCTTTCTTTACTGCTTTCATATATATAACTGTATTGTGGGGCTGTTTCACTTTAAGTCTTCTTTCATAAACTCATATCGACTGTGTAATACTAGTATAGATATTTAGAGTTTCCCTGGCAACTATGTCTAGAACTAGACAAAATGTCGTTTCCTTACATCCGACATTCTCCCGGATATTTCAACATAACCTAAACCATGAGAATTTTCTTTTACAACAATTTTAGATAACTAGATCTAGGAAATCTCCCCCCTGGAACAGTTCATATACAGAAGGCCAATGTTCCAAGTGAAACCCCTTCTGGAACTGTTCATCAGCCTCCTCTTGGGCTTAGTGCAAGGACCCACAGGCTTCCTAAAAGCATCCCCGCCTCCTCTTGGACGTTGTACAAGGACCCGTCGGCTTCTTAAAAGTTTTCACAGCCTCCTCTTAGGCTTCGTATAATGATTCTTCTTCCGGGAAGATAGCCTCCTCTTGGGTTTCGTACAAATTGTCCCTTCGGCTTCTTAAAAGTTTTTCTCGCCTCCTCTTGGGCTTCGTACAAATTGTCCCGACGACCTCTCAAAGGTATAGGAACATAAATTAGTCATCTTAATAGAACAGTCTTTCAAAGAGTCTCGATCTTCCTACGGCGAACATACTGTCTCTGGATCTCTCTTAAGCATAGTACAAAAGATAAAACTCTAGACTTGCACAGTCTAAACCTCCTTGAGTCTCGAAGATATTCTCAAGTTCCTTTCAAAAATAGGAAAAAATACCTGTAGACTTGGGCAGTCTCAATACCCTTCGGATTCTCCGTTTCCGTAAAGAACAGGAAATAATCTCGGTCCTCATATCAAATCCATGAGTACAACATTACCCATATAAGAACTGATTTTCTCTTTTAACCAACATACTGGACCTGTCACTCAATTGAAACAGTAACCCTAGCCTCCTCTTGGGCTTTGTACAATGATTCTCCCCAGCAGAGTTAACCTTTGCAGCCTCTATCTCGGGCTTCATACGAGATACAAAATCACTCTCTTGTTGAGTATAAAAGACTTTCTTGTTGAGTCAAACATTTTTAGCTTGCATCTCGGGCTTCGTACGAGATACCAAATCACTCTCTTGTTGAGTATAAAAGTCTCTCTTGTTGAGTCAAACATTTTTAGCCTCCATCTCGGGCTTCGTACGAGATACCAAATCACTCTCTTGTTGAGTATAAAAAGACTCTCTTGTTGAGTCGATCAACTTTAGCCTCTATCTCGGGCTTCGTACGAGATACAAAAACACTCTCTTGGTGAGTATAAAAGACTCTCTTGTTGAGTCAAACCCTTTTAGCCTCCGTCTTGGGCTTCGTACAAGACACATAAAAAATCACTCTCTTGTTGACTCAACCATTTTAGCCTCTATCTCGGGCTTCGTACGAGACACAAAAGCATCCTCTTGTTGGGTCAATAGCCTCCTCTTATGATTTGTATAAATAAATCCCCGTTTGATTCAATCAAATTTTTAGCATCAAATCATGCTTTGGTCACAGCATACAAACATCAACAACTCCTTTTCCCTCGTCTAATTGTTGTAAGCGGCAAGCCTCTGGATTATTTACATCCACGCCACTGTCCCTCTTTTAGCATGAGAAATTCCTAAGGAAAAATGACATTGCTCTAAACTGAGTTAAAGTCTTCTCCTTCCGGTTGAAAATCCCCTATAAAGGAAATTATGGCATTGCTGGATTCGCATATCCCAGTTAAAGTAATTCCCCTTTATAATCAGTCACCCAACAGTCGTGCCAAACAGGCCAAATATTCCCCTTTAGAGATGACAAATTCTCTCTAAAGTCAGCACCCTTTTAGCTTCACATCTTGGGCTTTGAACAAGATACAAATAGACCCTTCAGCTTCACATCTTGGGCTTTGAACAAGATATAAACCAGCTTTAGCTTCATGTCTTGGGCTTTGAACAAGACACCAAAACACCATTTCCTCCCATAGAATAGGAGGAACTACGATCGCTCTGATTTCCATATCCCGGGAATACGTAGGCATAAGATTGAAAAAGAATCTTAGCAAGCACACTAATAAAAAAAACCCAAAGTCCCCTACCTCCATCCAATCTGGCGTAGGATACCAACAAATTTCCCATGAACAATCCCGGTATTTCGTTCTGAACAAAATAAGCAGAGAGAGGTCCACGAACTAAAGCCATATCTGTAAACCAACAGTTTTGACTGTTTAACCTCAGTTTGCAAGCAGGGTTAGTTGGAGACATCTATTTCCCTTCCTTCATCAGCTTCAATAGGATAAAAAATGAATCGAACTGTAGTACCAAAGCGATAGTGATTCGAAACCACAAAAACCGCGCTACAATAACGTTGATGGCTGATCCTGTATCTACCAGTACGCTGGCTAAAGCATCTTCCTGGCAGTTAACTGTGATATTGAGCGCCATGTTGTGGCTTTTGCCCCCCTCCGGAAAATCCTCATCACTGAATCCTAAGTTGTTGCAGGAAGTGATGTTAGAGATGATGCTATCGAACTGTCGTATTGACACATCCTGTTCCACAAAGGCCTGCTCTAAAAATTTCTGTAGAGCCTCTCTGTGGGCTTCGGAACTGAGTAAAAGTGATAGCACTGAGATCTTTGAAGGAGTTTGTAACAGCTGATTAACAATGTTGTATTCACTCCTTTGGACGAGCTTCAGCATCTCATCATTGTTCTTTGAAAGGTCGGGATTACTGGATTGACCGACTGGTGGATCAGGAGCTTCTGTCTGAAGTTCCTTTTCTTTGTTAGGTTCTCCAACTCCTCGGTTGAAGATTCGACCGCTCCGTGTTACTCGAATGATGTCTGCAATATTCATGACGGAGGGTAATGGAATTTCCTTTCCATTATCAATTGTTGTTGCACCATATTTGTAAGGGATCGCCTTAGCTGTTTCATACGGTAATGGTTCCGGTAGATAGATAACTACAGGAGCCTTCTGATTTTTCTGACTGTCGTAAGTAACTTCAATCAGTTCTTGGTTAAGAACCTTTGATTCGTCAAGTAGAGGGATGATGGCACAAACCTCATTGTTCCTCTCAGGGTCAGAGATTACAACCACGTCTCTGATCTGATCAGCGAAGTAGTCCGGCGTCCAGTCAACGGAC
Organism: Lathyrus tuberosus; assembly: GCA_022829125.1. Lineage (NCBI taxonomy): Eukaryota > Viridiplantae > Streptophyta > Magnoliopsida > Fabales > Fabaceae > Lathyrus > Lathyrus tuberosus. Next base: position 5,380,664 of record JALAZF010000345.1, on the reverse strand, counting down.
CCCAAAGCTAGGTATGGGTGAATCTCCTTGCGATCCAACTGACCTTGGAGAGCTGCTCACACGAGGTAGCATCCTTGATTATTCTCCGAGCAGACTCTACAGCGTTCATAGTTGTGTGGTGGCACCTGGCCACGCCCGCTTTGAATGCAGTGCAACCTTACCAGGTTTGTTTCCACAGATCGGACATCCTGACTTTAACGTCGTGTGGGGTTTCCATTAAGCACACTGATTTGTTGCGTGTCTTCATCCAGATATATTGGAAGCCACCAGTGGCTTAACAAGTGTTGTAAAGTTCTCTGATCGATAGCGCACCCTTGGTTACTCTCACAACATTCTTTACAGTTCTGATAATCATGTGAAGTGAGAAAACCAAGTTGAACCTGCCTGGCATGTAACTCCACCAAGTTGGTATTCATCAGACGAATATAAAAGATTTGAATCATATTGATCTGATAAGGATTTTTATCATGGTAGTCCTGGATCCATTCAAGATCCATCTGACGCTGGAGGGCCTCTTGTACAAAAGAGCGTCCCTGTTTGTTTACCGAGCAAGTCAGACAGGAATTGTAATCGTGCTGCTGCAGATTATGTTACTGGCTTTGCCTTGAGTGCATCTCCACTAAGTTAACATTCATTGCATGGATGTCGTGGTTCTGAATGATGTTGGAATTTGTATAGGTCATGTTGACCCCACGAACTCGATGTTCTTGGATCCATCCGAGATCCAATTGTTCCTGTAGAGCTGCTTGCACCACAGAACATCCCTGATTGTTCTTAGAGCAGATATCACAATGGTGATAATTATGACGTGGCACGTGGCCATATCCACTATGTCTACAATGCATCTTGACCAAGTTGGTCTTCAATAAGAGTACATCATGAATTTGATAGCTGTCGTTAGATTCTCCCTCTATCAAATTAACTGCAGCTTTCTCGTGTTGAGGTAACGGGTTCGTGAGAACATTTGGATTCGTATCCTTGAAAGATATAACCCCGCTCCTAACAAGCTTTTGCATATCAGATTTGAAACTGAGACAGTTCTATATGTTATGCCCTGGTCCCCCTTGATGGTAAGGACAGGTCTGATCCGTTTTGAACCAGAAAGGCGGATTTTCTGGTACTGTAAGAGGAGACTTAGTTTGGACATGCCCCTTGACCAGTAGTAACGGAAATAGTTCTGCGTACAACATGGGTATAGGATCAAACCCTGGTGCTCGCGTTTTATGGTTGCTGTTGTACGGAGGACGAGTCTGCTGAAGAGACTGATGTGTCCTTTGCTGATATTGCTGTTGATTAGGTTGGCTCTGCGCAACTTGAGGTTGATACGTAGGAACAGGCGCAGGGTTGATAGCAGGAGTTACAGCTCCTACTGGTTGGTAACGTCGCCTTTGCTTTCCGAGAGAGAAATTCCCAATATCTTGCTCTTTTTTCTTAGGGAGAGCACTACCGTATCGTTTTGTACTACTTGATGATCCAGCGTCTTTAACTAAACGTCCTTCCCGGACCGCTTCCTCAAGACGAACTCCCATGCCCACCATCTCGGTGAAGTCACTGGGCGCACTGGCGACCATTCTGTCGTAGTAAAATGTGCTCAAGGTCTTTAAGAAGATCTTTGTCATCTCTTTTTCCTCAAGAGGTGGACAAATCTGGGCGGAAATTTCACGCCATCTCTGAGCGTACTCCTTAAAGGTTTCCTTGTGCTTTCGTGACATTGATCTGAGTTGATCTTTGTCCGGTTCCATGTCCAAATTGTATTTATATTGTTGAACGAAAGCAGTGCCAAGATCTCTGAACGTCCCGATCGTAGCGCGGTTTAAGCCCATGTACATTTTTAATGCGGCACCGGTTAAACTATCCTGAAAGTAGTGAATCAATAGCTCCTGGTTCTTTGTCTGAGCTGACACTCGCCGAGTGTACATCACTAAGTGACTTTGAGGGTAAGAGTTACCCTTGTACTTTTCAAAATCAGGCACCTGGAATTTGTGCGGGATTTTCACATTGGGGACCAAGCAAAGGTCCGCGACATCCTTTCCAAATAAATCCTGACTGCGAAGGGCTTGCAGTTCTTTCTGCATTTCCAGGAATTGTTCTTGGAATTCATTCATTCTGTCGAACATGTTGTCGTTTCCACCAGAAGGTATCTGTGGAATCTGTCCTTCCGGGATAGTGTGTACCACAGGTGGTGGTATACTCATTATGGCCGAGACTCTCGGTGCCTCCCGAAGTTTGTAACCTTCAGGAGTTGCTGTCATGCCCCTGGTATCTTCGCTTTCCCGAAGTTTGTAACCTTCAGGCCCAGCGGTTCCTACTGCAGTTCCATGATCCTCAGCGATCGGCGGAACAGATCCTTCCGGGATATAGTTGATAGGCATTCCTAGGGACGATCTTTCGGCATTTTGTACCTAGGATCGGACTTCTCCCCTATGGGCGTCAATGTGATCTCTGAGATCACAGTCCTTTGTTGTTGCATCTGAGCTTCTACTAGAGCTTGCATGTGGTTATGAAGCTTTCTCAGATCCTTTTTCAGAGTGTCGATCTCTTCTCTCAACTCTCTGTTCTCTTCCTAGCGATCATCCATCCTTTTCTGACGATTGGCCCGAGTATTGTACTTATGAGACAATTTGACTCTAGAATCAAAACGCAAACGTGAGATTCGTAGGTAAGAAGAATGCGTTTATGAGAATGATGAATGCAATGATTATTAATTATTTTTGTTTATTCAAAGTAAACTTCGACAATTAGATTGCAAATATCAAACAGTAGGGAAACCCCGTTTTATTGAATTCAAAGGATTGCGGAAATGGAAATACAGTAGATTACAAAGTGCTGAAAAAGGAAACCTAAACGAATGGATCCTAAGTCCTCTCTGAGGAGAGCTCGGGTGCTGGTTCTGGTGCTTTCCTTTTCTTAGACCGGGGCTCTAGGGCCGTTGTCGGGTTGTCATTCCTTTTCCAAGTGAAAGGAGCGAGCAAATTCCTTTGGTCATCCTGATTTTCTACAGCATGTTGCTCTAAAATCTCAATCCGGACATCTTTTTCTCTTAGTAGATGTTGTATTTTCTTACACTCCACATTGAGAATGCGGTACTTGTTCCTCCAAGACCTCTTCTCCTGCTGAATTTTGCTGAGAGTAACCTGAAGCTTTTTCGTCTCAGACATGAAATAAAGGGCAGAGTCCCTTAATGGAAGAACTTCCTGACGAGGGTAAAGCATCCTCAGCTTGAGAGCTCTAGTTTGTACCCAGTGGAGATATGGATCCACCGAGACACAATCTGGTTTTCCTAGAGACTCTCTTCCTTTCCTGTGAACATGTTTCCAAGCATGCACTATTTTTATCTTCAGTGCCCTGTCATTTTCTCCTTCCTTGAAGAAAAGACCTTCCAGATGAGCATTGCGCGGGACATGCCTCATTGGGTATCCTAATTGACGATGAACTAACACCGGATGATAGTTGATTCCTCCCTTAGTTCCTATAACGGGTACATTTGGGAAATTTCCACAACGGTCAATGATTCTGATCCCGTCATAGATTCCATTGTACCAATCGATGTCAAAGTTGGTAAGAGACATGATTCTCTGCGACTAACGTAAAGTATTCTTTTGATCCCAAAATGCAGCAGACTTGGGCAAATGGGAAGTGAACCATTTGTAAAGCAAGGGTACACAACACGTGATCATTCCTCTGCTATATAAATTCCTCAAGTGTACCGAATGATACGCATCTGTGAGTAAGGTTGGTACAGGGTTTCCGATCAGGAAAATCTTAATGGCATTGATATCTACAAAGTTATCGATGTTGGGAAACAAAATTAACCCGTAGGTGAGCAAAACAAAGATGCTCTCAAAAGCGGCCACGTTCCCTATACTAGCAAAGTATAGAGCTTTCTTTATTAAGAACTGGGCTGGCAAACCTTGGATGTCACCCTTAGTGGTCATGTGAGTCCTGACTTCTGACTCGTCCAAATAAATTGCTCTTGTAATGGTCTGATCCTTTGGAATTTCTTCCAGTCCAAAAAAGGGAGCTTGATCAGTAATATGTAAATCAGTTAGGTGAGAATACTCCTCCAGCGTTGCTGCAAGCTGAAAATCCGAGAATGTGAAACAGTGATAAACTGGATCGTAGAACTGGATTAGCGTGGACAGGATTCCTTCGATTACATGGACCCTTAATAGAGACAGAAGTTCCCCATACTTGGCTCTGAAAGCCTCGTGGTTGGTGATCATTCTCGCCAAATCTCTCAAATCCTCTAACTTTGGAACCTTGAAGGTGTACTTATGAGTTTTCCTTCTACCGAAATCCATTAGCGCAATCTCTGTATCTGATATTTGCAATCATTGTCTTAGTTTAATTTGAAAAAGAGAGACTAGAAGAGAAGATTTTTTTTTGTTTTAATGTTTTTTAAATGAATTTATGAATGCAGCACACAAAAACATAGAAAAAACATGGGGTCGAAGGGTCGGTGTCATGAAGTCAAGGCTCTACCCCCCGTCAAAGGTTTATACTGGTGATTTTTTGTACCTGTCTGCAAAATCATTGACCCCTCTGGGATAACAACAGCAAGCGGATCACCTGCGACCTGATGTATCCTGGAGTGATCTCAGATGACGGTAGTATCGCGTGATAGCTATTTCCGATAGCTTTCGCACTACAAAATGGCTTAAGTCTACTAAAAACCTAAGCTTCTCAGATAACCCAGTCGACCACACTACTTTCAACAACCGAAGTCGTATAGGCAATGTATCTGCAAAGGGAGTCTCCACTGAGTTCGATGGTCGATCGGGGGCTCTTAACTGGAATTCACTCCCAGAAAGATTACTCGCATTGCCATCACCTATCTTAGGTGTATACTCAATCTTTCCACATGCGGTATCACACGCATTCCCATTAGCAGAAAAATAAACACAGATATCAATTAGGAAAAGCAGTATATATATTTGTCTTAATCATCCTAGACCTCTAGTCGTATGATCCTATACAAATAATGAATCCCCAGCAGAGTCGCCATTTCTGTGATATGAATTTGAACTCAAGGTTTCTACCTGAGAGATAATAGGGACAAGATGTCCTGTGTGGCCCCACGGTGGGCGCCATTTTTCCTGTAGCGAGCGATTTTGGACGTGGTCCTTAAGCATTGTCGCTCTGGGGTACTACAGGTCGATTCATATTTTATCCTATTGAGCTGACTAAGGAAGGGAAATAGATGTATCCAACTAACCCTGCTTGCATACTAAGTTCTCTCTCGGGTTATTTTGTTAAGAACACACTGTGACGGGATTATGCTATTGGTAGGATGTTAGGACTGCTGCTTTTTGATTGATGTATGAAGGTACTGGATTTTGGGTTTTTTGATTAGTGTGCTCGCTAAGATTTTTACAATCTTATGCCTACGTATTCCCGTTTAACGAAACAGAGAAATTAGAGCGATCGTAGTTCCTCCTATTCTATGGGAGGAAAAAGGTTGTTTTGGTGTCTTGTTCAAAGAGGATCTGTTTGTCACAATTGTTGGGTGACTGATTTATAAAGGAGAATTACTTTAACTAGGATATGTGAATTCTGCAATGCCATAATTTCCTTTATAGGGAATTTTTAACCTGAAGAAGAAGACTTTAACTCAGTGTAGAGTAATGCCATCTTTTCTTAGGAATTTCTCATGCTAAAAGAGGGACAGTGGCGTGGATGTAAATAATCCAGAGGCTTGCCGCTTACAGCAATTAGATGGGGGAAAGGAGTTGTTGATGTTTGTATACTGTGACCGAGGCACAAATTGATGCTAAAAGATTGATTGACTCAATCGGGGTTTCGTTATACAAAGCCTAAGAGGAGGCTATTGGCCCAACAAGAGGGTGTTTTTATGTGTCTCGTACGAAGCCTGAGATAGAGGCTAAAAGGGTTGACTCAACAAGAGAGTGCTAACAAGTGACTGACTCAACAAGAGAGTGCTAACAAGTGACTGACTCAACAAGAGAGTGCTAACAAGTGACTGACTCAACAAGAGAGTGCTAATAAGTGACTGACTCAACAAGAGAGTTCTTTTATATGTGTCTTGTACGAAGCCCAAGACGAAGGCTAAAAGGTGATTGACTTAACAAGAGAGTCTTTTATACTCAACAAGAGAGTGTTTTTGTATCTCGTATGAAGCCCGAGATGGAGGCTAAGAAAGGTTTGACTCAACAAGAGAGTCTTTTATACTCAACAAGAGAGTGTTTTATATCTCGTACGAAGCCCGAGATGGAGGCTAAAGGTGATTGACTCAACAAGAGAGTCTTTTATACTCAACAAGAGAGTGCTTTTGTATCTCGTACGAAGCCCGAGATAGAGGCTAAAAAAGGTTGACTCAACAAGAGAGTCTTTTATACTCAACAAGAGAGTGATTTTGTATCTCGTACGAAGCCCGAGATAGAGGCTAAAAAAGGTTGACTCAATAAGAGAGTCTTTTATACTCAACAAGAGAGTGTGTTGGTTAGCTCCGCTGGGGAGAATCATTGTACAAAGCCCAAGAGGAGGCTATTGTGATGGTGATTGTTTCAGGTTAGTGACAGGTCCAGTATGTTGGAGAAAATGAGTTCTTATAAAGGGACTGATTAAAGGTATTGTTATATTTTAGGATTGATCATAGGATCAGGGTTATTTCCTGTTCTTTAAGGAAATGGGAAATCCAAAGGGTATTGAGACTGTCCAAGTCTGCTGGTGTTTTGAGAAATCGATTCTCAGATAGCGAATGATCTTTGTATCATGCCCAAGAGAAGACTAGTATGTTAAGGGATGAAGGTCAACCCATTAACTGGTCTGACACTTGACTCAGAAAGATAGCTCTAGCAAATTGATGACTAGGTTCTATTCCTATACCTGTAGAGGTCTCTGGGTCCTTGTATTAAGCCCAAGAGAAGGCATGAGGGCTTTTAAGAAGTCGAAGGGTCCTTGTACAACGCCTAAGAGGAGGCAGATATTCTTTTAAGAAGCCTGTGGGTCCCCAAATCCTGAGAAGTTCAAGACATACCATTCACCGAGAATAGATCAAGCCAGGAAAGTCCGAGAATTTGGAAGAAACTCAAGAGATGCCATTCACGGAGAAAAGATCATCTCTGGGGAGTTAGAGTTTCTTTGACAATTTCTAAGGGTGATAGTATGAGAAAGGGTTCACTGAGAATGCTGCCTTTCACGTCTCCATATTGTTTAACCCCAAGAGGAGGGAAGACTGTGTCTGGTAATCCTATAGGGATCTAGTTTTGTTTGTATATTAAGAGTCACCAACAGGGCTTTACCTAGGGTTAGACGTAGTTGCCGGGGAAAACTCTAAATAACTATACTAGTATTACACAGTTGATATTTGACAAGTATATAAGAGTTTGTGAAAGAAGACTTACAGTGAGCAGCCCCACAATACAGTTATATATATATATATATATATATATATATATATATATATATATATATGAAAGCGAATTAAGAAAGCGGGTAAACACTTACTCGGTTGTAGAGCTTCCATGTTGTTTGGTTAGTTATTCAACAAAAAAGCTTTAATAACAATATTATATTCAAAATCAAAGGAGAAAGTGCTTTGAAAGAATTTTTGGGGCTTACAGCTCAAGGAGAGACCCAAGGTTTTATCAGTGATTGCACTGTTGTTTTGAATTTGTACAGGGACTTATACAAGGGACTGAGGCCCAAAAAGGTTTTCTGTACAAAGGGATGGGTCTTACACTCTCTCAAGATACCCAAGGGTTTTAAAGAAAAGGAATGGGGCTTATAACACGAGGGTAGGCCCAGATGATTTTTGAATTGGCGATCGCGCCGAGATTTTTCTTTTAACGCAGAGGGACTTATACAATGTCTGCTCCCAAAAATTGTTTAGGTTAAAAGGGGATTGGGTCTTACACTCTATTAGAGGCCCAAAGGATTTATTTTTGTACAAGTGATGGGGCTTACAGCTCAAGGAGAGGCCCATGGGATTTTGTTAAAAAGGCGACGATCGTGCCGAACTTTTTGATGGTATCGGGACTTATACAATACACTAAGGCCCAAATTATTTTGGTTTCTACAAAGGGTTGGGTCTTACACTCTACTAAGAGGCCCAAAGATTATTTGAAGAAAAGAAATGGGGCTTATAACACGAGGGTAGGCCCAGATGATTTTCGTTTGAAATGGCGATCGCGCCGAGATTTTTGAAAACGTAGTGGGTCTTATACAATGACTGAGGCCCAAAAAGGTTTTGGTTTTCAAAGGGGTTGGGTCTTACACTCTAATAGAGGCCCAAAGATAATATGGCTCTAGTGAGACTAAGATGGTAACGAGCTATCCATGATATTGAAATCAAAGGAGAGGCTTTCTTTTGGAAGGAAGGTTAAGGAGGAGGGCCAACAAGCTAACCTCACTCAAGGGGTAACTTAACGAAGTTGGAAAATGATATTCGGATAGAAAAGTACATGGATATAACACATGAATGAATGTGATGGCATTCAAATTAAACATTCTAACGAAGCACACAAGTATCATGTAAGCATTTAAGCATGATATAAGTCCAAACATCTTACAAGTAGGTAGGGACCTACCAAGGGGAAAGTTGGAGTCCACTATTAAGAAAGGAAGGATGTTTAAATATCTTAAGCAAGAAGACAATCGGTTAAAAAGAAACAAAAACTTGGCACCTTCGCGTCGTGACCATATGCGTCGCTACGCGTGCGATCGCTATGCGAGCTGAAGCGGGGCGAGGCGATCAGTAACAGAACCAAAAATGGTCACACTTCCCTTGAAGCGAAAAGAAGCTAGAGGAAGCGAAAGGCTCTCTTGAAGCTCGTTGTGCTTCGCATAGCGAAACAGGCCAGTTGCAGAAAAAAACAGCTTATGTTAAGCAACTTTAATGGATCAAACATGTCCTAAACATCACATTTAAGCTATCCATACTTAGTGAACATCAAAAATCATCATATTTCAAAGAGTAGTAGTTTGAAAGGAACCTACCTCTTGTAGCTAGTGATCAAGCTTGATGATGGAGGTGTTACAAATGTGTAATGATGACCTGGAAAGTTTCCTTATACCTCAAGGGATGTGTTTGGATGCTTAGAGTTGTCGGAATTGCTCTCTAACTCAAAACCCGATAGTGACTTGCTTTTGAAGGAAATTTTGAGAGTGAGAAGGATATTTTGAGGAAAGCATCAGTTTGATGGTTTTGGTGTACCCAAACTGAACACAATTGAGCTCTATTTATAGTAGAGCAAGTTTCTTTTGCAAGGAATAGTGAATGGCAACTGCTGCATAGGATTGGCCAATGTTGATCAATGAGAATCCAAGTCTCCTCTAGCCATTGACTAGACGTTAGGGCACAGGCTGCTGGTTCCCTTGGTCTTGGATAAGTCTTGACTAAAGTCAGTTGGAAATGGCTCAGTCCGTGCCACCTTGGTGTAGGCATTGAATGCACCAAACCAAAATTGGAGTCTTGTCCCTATTTTAGGCATTTCTAGGTTTGGCATGCTATTTTTGGTTCCAAAGACTTGGGAGGCTTGGGATCAGAGTTGGTTCCTCCTTGGTCCCCACTTGAGGTGTTCAGATGGATAGAGTTGCTTGCCCTTTGCAAAATTTGAGTAAATTAAGCAAAACTCCCAAATCTGCCTTGCCATGACAGTTTGCAGCAAGGCATATTGGCATTGTCATATCTCTTGGCTCAAGTGGAATTTGATGGAGTTCTTGGCCATTTTGGAAAGCCCTTATATGATACAACAACTGTTTGATCATAATTGGTTTTGATACTTTTTAGATCCAAGTGAAAATTCCCCTACATTTTGAAAAAAGTAAGACAGATTCTGACTTTGTGAAAATTTCACTAAGTGTTGGAAAAAGTGGCATTTCATGTTTTCAACCATTTTGATCATTCCATAACTTAAAATTCATGATGAATTGGAATGAGTTGTGTTTGAAGCTTTTGTAGAGATCCATGAGAGCTAAAAATCCAGATTTGGATGGGGAAAAATGGCCTTGTGTTTTAGGAGTTATGATCCTCCAAAGTTGGTACCCTAGCCACTTTATTCCATAACTTAGAAAATTTTCTAAGTTTTTATGGTTACCCCTTTTACAAGTTATCCCACTTTCTTTGATTTTTCTTGATGAATGATGATTCCCATCATGCATTAACATCATTTTAGGGTCAAAGAACCATAATTGTGAAAAATCTCAAAAAGTCAAAGTTTGACTTTTGTGCACAGTTGACTTTTTATCAGATGAATTCCAAACTGTGTGATCCTATATGAAATCAAGTCCTTGACCTAAATCAAACTTGATGGATTGATTTCATTGGTGTCATAGGGTGTATTGAATCATCTCCTAGGGTTTGGGGAGCATGTCCTGGTAAAAAGTCAAACCTACAATTGACTTTTTTTCGCGAAACCCTAACTGTGGTTCAGATGAAATTGAAACTTGTTGCTCAAGCTTCTTGGATTAATCCTTTGTTGCAAATGGATAAATGTAGTATGCTAGAGACCCTCAAACCATCTCTTGAGGTCTTGGCCCATGTTTTGTCCAAAAAGTCAACTTAGGGGTGACTTAGGTCAAGAAACCCTAATTCCTGATTTTTAGTGAATGCATCCCCTGATTCTAAATTGACTTGATGATTGGGTCCATGATGTCCCATGGAGTATTTTAGGATATGATTTGAAGCATTGGCTCATGCCCAAAGGAAAATTTTCATCTGGAGGCCCTGGTCGACCAAAACCCTAATTTGAAGACATTGTTGACCTTGAGGCTTGATCCACTTGGAATGCTGCAACATTGTGCTTGATTATTGATGTGGGAGTCCTCTTGATCCTTTGTGGATGTTTGAGAGTTTAGAAAAGTTGAAGATCATGTCATTTCTTGATTGATCCTTTGTCTAAGAGCTCTGAGAGGGCCTAAAACCCTAATTCCTGTTTGTAGTGAATGCTCACCCATCTTTGGGGAGACTGATAAGGCATGAAGGTTCCTCCATATTGTGATGCTGATTTGCACAATGATGGGAGATCTTAGTGGTAAAAATTTGGGGTATGACAGAATGTTTGAGGGAGAGTTTTTGTTGTTTTTGGGGTTTTTCGATGTTTTTGGTAAGGTACTGGACCTAAGGTTTTTTATTAGTGTGCTCGCTAAGATTTCGCAATCTCATGCCTACGTATTCCCGTTAAAGAAAACATGGAAATCAGAGCAATCGTAGTTCCTCCTATTATATGGGAGGAAAAGATGTTTGGTGTCTTGTTCAAAGCCCAAGATTGAAGCTAAAGGTTATTTGTGTCTTGTTCAAAGCCCAAGATTGAAGCTAAAGGTTTTGACTGAGAGAGAATTTTTTATCTCTAAAGGGAGAAATATCATATGTTTATCATGGTTGTTGGGTCACTGATTATAAAGGAGAATTACTTAAACTGGAATATATGGAATCCAGCAATGCCATAATTTCCTTTATAGGGGATTTGTCCCGAAGGAGAAAACTTTAACTCAGTTTTGAGCAATGCCATTTTTCCTTAGGAATCTTTCATGCTAAGAGATGGACATTTGCTTGGATGTAAATAATCCAGAGGCTTGCCACTTACAGCAATTAGATACAAGAAGGGGATTTACCAGGATAAGAGATGGACTACAACTTGGATTTTTGAATCAACAAGTGTGCCACTTATAGCAGTTATCTGGGATTAAGGTTTGTTTTGATTGTCTGTTTTGATGTGTGATGTACAGAGAAATGTCTTCCTACAGAGAGATTTTTTATTTCCTCTGTGGGGATGTTGGTTTCTTTTATGTGCCTTGATCAAATCCCAAGGTTGAAGCTGAAAGGTTGACTCTGTTTAGGGAGTTTTATATCTGTCTTGTACAAAGCCCAAGATTGAGGCTGAATAATACTGACTCAACAAGAGAATGTTTTATTTGTCTTGTACAAAGCACAAGATTGAGGCTAAAAAGAAAAATAACTCAACAAGAGAGTGTTTTATTTGTCTTGTACAAAGCCCAAGATGGAGGCTAAAAAAAGAAAAGAATTGACTCTTTTTTGGGGAGATCATTATACAAAGCCTAAGAGGAAGCTAGAAGAAATTGACTCTTCCGGGGAATATTTTGTCTCTCTTGTACAAAGCCCAAGATTGAGGCTAAAAGAGGATTGACTCCACTGGGGAGGTTCCATATGTGTCTTGTACAAAGCCCAAGATTGAGGCTAAAAGGAGTTAACTGACTCAACTGGAGAATTTTTATAGGTGTCTTGTACAAAGCCCAAGATTGAGGCTAAAAGGTGCTGAGGTATGATCATTATACAAAGCCTAAGAGGAGGTTGGTTGGGGGAATTTCTTATATAAAGCCTAAGAGGAGCCTAGCTTCTACTGAGGATTGTTGAAATCTAGAGACAAGTCTAAATTGGTGAATCAACTCTTGCTGGGGATTGCAGAAGAGTTGAAATATCAGAGACCATGAGGTTCTAAGTTTCCTGAGGGATTTACTAGGGGTAACTTGACCCTAGCTAGGGAAATTTTAAAGTAAGGGTTTAAAGATTGAGTTTTGAAACCTATGGATGGTTTAACTTTGTTGGTGATTAATGAAATGATCAGGGTTTATCCTGTGCTTTTAGGAAAATTGAGGGTTTCTTTAAGATCCAAGAGGAGATGAGACTGTCCAAGTCTACTGGTATGAAAAGGTTTATCTTTGTATGATGCCCAAGATGAGGCTGGTGTTTTAAGGGATGAGAATCTACCCTAAATTGTTCTGATGTTTTGAGATTCTGACTCTCTGGAGGATTGAACTATCAAAGGATGACTAAGTTCTGTCCTATACCTGTAGGAGGTCTTTGGGTCCTTGAACTAAGCCCAAGAGGAGGCATGAGAACTTCTAAGAAGCCTGATGGTCCTTGTACAAAGCCCAAGAGGAGGCTAGGGATGCTTTTAGGAAGCCTGTGGGTCCAAGCCCAAGAAAAGTTCAAGAAAGGTTTCACCAGGAATAATCCTCTCTTTAGTGAACAGTTCTAGGGTTTGAAGAAATTCAAGAGAGGTTTCACCAGGAATTAATCCTCCCTAGGGAATTTAATTTCTTAGACAAATTTCTAGATAGTGACAGTCTTGAGAAAAGTTTCACCGGGAATAATTCTTTTCTCTGTTCCATATTGTATAAGCCCAAGAGGAGGCAAGACTGTATCTGGAAGTTCCTATGGGGAACTAGTTTTGACTGTGTTGAAAGAGTGACCACTGGTTTGATCTAATCCTAGACCTAATTGTCGGGGAAAACTCTAAGCAGATATACAGGCATATATATATATATATATATACAGATGAAATATATAAACAAGTATGTAAAAGAAAGCTGGTAGAACTTATAGGTGAGCAAGCTTCTAGTGTTACAGCTGTATGGTTAGCTAAAAAATTGAAGAAAGTTTTGATAACAACTATGAATTTGAATCAAAATCAAAAGGAAATTTTTAAAAGGAAGTTTGGGTCTTATACTTAAGGAGAGGCCCATATGAATTCTTTTGAAAATGCGACGATCGCGTCGTAGTTTTGAAAAGCACAAAGGGACTTATACAATGACTGAGGCCCAAATTTATTGTATTTACAAAAGAGGTTGGGTATTACACTCTATTAGAGGCCCAAGTTTATTTTTATACAAGAAATTGGGCTTACAACTCAAGGAGAGGCCCAGATGAAAAATAATGATCGCACCGTTATTTTGAGAATCGTATCGGGACTTATACAATGTCTGACGCCCAAAAAGGTTTTTATTTACAAAGGGATGGGTCTTACACTCTATTAGAGGCCCAAAGTTTATTTTAATACATGAGTTGGGGCTTACAGCTTAAGGAGAGGCCCAAAATGAAAAAAATTTCGAAACGGCGATTGCACCGAGATTTTTTAGATCGCATCGGGACTTATACAATGACTGAGGTCCAAAGAGGTTTTGTATAAAGAGGGTTGGGTCTTACACTCTATTAGAGGCCTAAAGTGTTTTGAAAAAGATTTGTAAGGGTGAAAAATAATCAAAACCCTAACTTGATTTTAAAAATGTATTTTAATTGAATAAAAATTCAATTAAAATGATCAAAGTTATCAAACATGTGTGAAAAACAAGTTGTGATCTTGGATGAGTATTTGAAAAATCATGTTTCATTCATAGAATGATTTGAAAATCATTTGAATAAAAGAAATCAAGAAAAATAATTTATTTAAAATGTTTAAAAACAAATAAAAGGAATTCTTTTCAAAAAAAATCAAAATATATTAAATAAATAATATCTTTTTACTTTTTTTTTGTGGAATAAAATACTTTAACATTTTTGTGAATTTTAAAAGAAAGAACCATTCAAAAATGATAAAAAATGAGAGAGAAATTAATTTTTGAAGTTATTAATAATTTGTAAAAAAAATGAAAGAAAATAGTGGTAAAAAGAATGGGATGGTCCTCCCAAGGTTTGAACCCACGCCCTTGGGGTGGTGAGATTAAAAGTTTACCAACTGAGCCACTTGCGTGTGGCTGATAGAGAATGGAAAGTGTAGATAATATATGAACCTATCCTTTGAAAATGGTTCAAAAAATAAAACCAAAAGGTCCGGGGTGATGGGGATTCGAACCCCAGTCTCTTTGCTCGCCACACACACAAAACCAGCTGATCAATCTCTGGGGCGCATTGCCAATTCAAATATAGAGTGGCAATGAAATAATATATACTATGTTTGGTTCAAAAAAACCTGAAAATGGCGCCATGGCCATCTTCTTCCTTGGGCAACCATCAGACTTGCATGAAGCAAGCTATCTCCCTTTTTAACAAGGAACATGATGGTTCTTTTCAATTTTGTTTAAATTAAGTGAAACAAAAGATATAATGGCATAACCAGATGAACCCTAAATAATGAAACAACTAAATGAAATCTCATACACATGAGATGAATATCAATTGATTGAGGGAAAGTTATCTATGAACATCCAGAAACACAATGGTAACTTGAAAACACGTTTATGATGCATGATTCATTGAGTTCAGTTTTGAGGAAACTAACCTTGCAAGCGAGAATCGAATTCTCTTGCAAAGGTGTTACAGAAGTTTTCTGATGATCTGGATAGCTTCCTTGACACTCAAGGATGGTGTTCCAATGTTGAGACTGGATTGAAACCTTCTGAATCACTTGACACAACTCAATCTGCAACTTTGAGGCAAAGTTGAGCAAAAGGATGGTGAGTTGAAGATTTTGATGTTACAGATTGAATGTAAGTGTTTAGATCACTCATATATGTTTCTTATGAGGTGTTTGAATCATTGGTTTGAGTTGCATTGGTCTCCAACTCAAAACCCGATAATGCTTTCTCAAGAAAATGGAGTTTTTGTGCTTAAGAAGCAAATGAGAGAAAGCAATGTTGTAAGCTGCTTTGGTGTACCCTGAATGATCAACAAGGAGCTCTATTTATAGGTGAGTGAGTTTGTCTTGGTGTACCCTGAATGATCAACAAGGATCATTGAATTTGACTCAAAAATCGTGGCTTGCAAGAAAACATCCAAACTGTCATGAAAACAGTTGTAACAATGCCTCTTGTGGCAGCCATAACTCTTGGCTCAAGTTAACTTGTTTCATGCCAATGATCTCCTTGGATTTTTGGCAACATGTATGACAACTTTGATGTTTCCATTTGAGATTGATTCTTCTTGTAACTAGGTGTAAACATCTCCCATGTTTTGGTGTTTTACTAAAAATCTGTCTTGGACAGAATTTTTTCTAAGTGTTGGAAAAAGTGGTCATTTTCACTTTTTGTGATTTTGATCAATGCATAACTCAAAATCCATGAGGATTTGGAATATTTTGTAGTTGACATATTTGAAGTATGTCATGTGAAATTTCATTTGAGCTTTGGATGGGAGAAAAAGGCCTTGTGGTTTAGGAGTTATGACCTTGCAAAGTTGGTACAAAATCAATTTTGTTCCATAACTTAGAAAAATTTTGGTTTCTCATGGTTGCCCCTGTTGCAAGAAACCTCACTTTTCTTGATTTTTCTTAATGAATGATGATCAATACCATACATTAACATTGTTTTTGACTTAGGGGAACCATATTTGTGGAAATTTCCAAAAAGTCAAACTTAATTTTAGGCACAGTTGACTTTTTGTCAGATGAAATCCAAACTGTGTGATCCTTTGTGCAATCAAGTTCTTGGCCCAATTCAAACCTAATGGATGGATTACATAGGTGTTTTAGGGTGTCTTGAATCATGTCCCAAGGTTTGGGAGCATGTCTTGGTCAAAAGTCAAAGGCACAATTGACTTTTTCTTCAAAACCCTAATTGTGGTCCCAATGAGATTGAAACTTGTGAATCAAGCTTCTTGGATCAATCCATTGTTGTAAATGGATCAATGTAGTGTATTTGAGGCCCTCAAATCATGTCTTGAGGTTTTGGTTCATGTCTTGCCTCAAAAGTCAACTTAGGGGTGAATCAGGTCAAGAAACCCTAATTCCTGATTTTTTATGAATGCATCCCCTGAGGTTATTTTGACTTGATGAGTAGGTCCATGAGGCCCCTTTGAGCATCTTGGGTTGTGTTTTGAAGCATTGGCTCATGCCCAGAAGAAAATTTTCATCTGGAGGCCTTGGTCGACCAAAACCCTAATTTAGTGACACTGGCGATCTCGAGGCTTGATCCACTTGGAATGTTGCAACTTTGTGTTTGATTCTTGATGTGGGAGTCCTCTTGATCCCTTATGGGTGTTTGAGAGGTTAGACAAGTTAAAGATCATGTTATTCCTTGATTGATCCTTTGTCTAAGTGCTCTGAAAGGGCTTAAAACCCTAATTCTTGATTGTGGTGAATGCTCAACCATTTTTTAGGAGATTGAAGAGGCATGAAGGTACATCCACATTGTGGTGATGATTTACACAATAATGGGAAATCTTGTGGTCAAAATTTGGGGTATGAGAGGAACAGTGCAAGATCAGAACTCTCTGATTCTTTACCGGCAGCAGCCTTGCTGGCGGCGGCTTGCTCAACAGCTTCTTTAGCTTTCTGTATCTCAGCTTCTTCTCTTTCATCTATTTTAGCAGCCTCTTTTTCTGCAGCTTTCTGAGCTTCCAATTTGAATTCTGCTTCCTTGACAAACTTATCCTTTTCTTGATCACAGAGATTTCTGAGTTTGTCAAACTCATCGGTTACCCATTCATTGAAATTGTTCCAGCAAGTGTCCACATAGGAAGGATCGGTGCTAGATTCAGATTCCTCATAAAGGGTTAGGTTAGGAAGTTGAGAGTCAGAGATGTTATGTTTAGAGGTGGTTTCTTCATCAGAAACTGATTTCTCAGTAGAGGTGTTATTGGATTCTGAATGAACACTTTCTATGGTATGATCATTATTCTTATTAGGTGACTGTGGATCAAAAGGTTTGGATATGGTTATAGGTTCTGAGGTGGGAATTGGTTCAAAAGTGGTAGTTTCAAGGAATGGCTAAATGGTGTTTGTTGGGGTGATTTATAAATTACTTGTAGTGATGGTGGGGGCTTCAGATGTTGTAGTTGTTTTGAAAGCGGGTTCAGCATTTGTGGCTTGCGAAGAGGGTTTGGAGATGGTAGAGGATACTTTGGATTTTTTAGTGGGGGCTGACATAGTTGATGATAAAGGTGGAATGGATGGAGTTATGACTGTGGTAGAAGTAAGTGGAGGAGGTGGAGGAATCGATGAAGTAATAGTCCTAGCATCAAAGCTTGGAAGGGCAGAATCAGAAGACTTACAAGAAGGAGTAGAAGATGATCATGTTGTAGAAGGCTTCTGAAGGTTTATAGAACCTCCCAGATGGATTTTCTTGATCTTCTTTTTCTTCTTTTTCAGACTTCTTTGTAGATGATTCACGTGGTCTTTTAGAAAATCAAGAGGAGCATCCTAAAGATCATCATATGAGAAACTAGATACGTCATGGCCTTTAGCTATAAGCATTTTTGAAATATTCCTCCAAGGCTGCTAGTGAATCATGTTTGGTAAATAGAGGCAATTTATCAACGATTATTCTTCTATTCTTTATACTTTCCCAGTCTATGGTAATAGTAGTTGTGACCTGATCCTTGTCAATAATGCTCATACTTCTAAGATTCTTTCCATTTAGTGGTTTTCCGACATCCACCTCAATGTCTCCTTACAGATTCATAATCGATAAATGATCTACAAGACTACTTTCGATAAGAATATCTGAGATGAGTCTTCCCAGAGGAATGTAGGTTTTGGTTTTCAAACTATGTCTCGTATCTTTAACAGCATCTCTTAGATATTTAAAGAGAGTGGAAGGTAGATGCATCAGTTCTTGTTTCATTAGATAATACAGCATGCACTTGTGATCATTATTCACATAATCAGAGGAACTGGATGCAAGTCTATGATGAATGCTTCCCAGAATAATCTTGAGTCAAACTCTAGGTTTCTTGTGAATAACTTGATTCTTAGATTTGCTTTCTGAGTCCTCGGAGAAAATGATATGATTAATTACTTGACTTAGTGTTTTTTTATCTAGGGTTCATGTTGTAAACCCGTTTTCCTTTTGCATGCTTCATTCCAAGTACAGTGGCAACTGATTTCTCAGTGATGACAACCTTCTTTCCCAAAATAAAAGAGACAATGAATTTTTCATCATAATCAGTGAATCTCCAGAATTCCTTTATAACTAGACCATAGAGATGATCAAAGTAATTTCCCCATCCTTGTTTTTGAAGATCCCCAGTCAAATCCACCACATTTGCCTTTGAGTTATCGAAATCTACTAAAAGTTCACAAAGAACTTCCAGTTCTTCAAATGGTGTTGCCATATGGATTTCTGTAGGTCGATCAAGGATATGTTGGACAACAGCTGGTTGAAACACATGCAGAGATTCCCTTAAAGTCATGGATTCTTGTTGCATGGCGCCGGTAGACTTTGGTTGAGAGGATTCAGGTTGTTCCATTTGTTTTGAGAAATTGTAGACAACTTGTTGTTGTGGATCCATTTGAAAACTAGGGTTTCAGAGAATAGGGGTTTTCCTTTTAACAAAGATGAAGTGTGGAAGAAGGTGAACGTAGTGTGTGAGTGTGAGATTAATGAATATAAAGAAAAATAAATGATTACAATATTTAAAAAAGAACAATAAGGAGAGTAACAAATAGTATTAATTATTTTAAACCTAATCTCAAGACATCTCATCGCTCGAGGTGCCACTCCAATGGGTAGCATGTAAATTCGAAATAGACATGTGTCTAAGACACATCATAGCCACTCGTTTGAAAATGCACGGATTAGATGTTCTCAAAATCAAGAATACCAAAGGTTTTCTGTCTTGAGATAATTCTGACCAAAACACTTTCTAACAAAGTGAAATTATTGTTGAGTCAGAAGGACATAAAAATTTTACATAAGTCAGAATCATAATTTTAGATAGAGTTAAGCACATAGAAGGGAAAATTCATTCGGGACAAAGTTCCATTTTTAGATTTTTCAAAATGAATATAAACCTATCTTCATCTAAGGATTTTGCGAAGATATCAGCCCACTGGTGGTCTGTATCTATGAATTCTACAATAATCACCCCTTTCTGAACATAGTCTTTGATAAAATGATGTTTGATTTCTATGTGTTTGTCTCTAGAGTGTAAAATAGGATGCTTACTTAGGAAAATAGCTGTCGTGTTATCACAGAAGATAGGAATATTACTCTCATGTACCTGAAAATCTTGAAGTTGATTTTTCATTCAGAGCATCTGAGTGCTACAAAGTGATGCTGAGATGTATTCTGCTTCAGTTGTAGATAATGCAATGGTTGATTGTCTTTTGCTAGCCCATGAGACAAGATTGTTACCCAAAAACTGACAGTTTCCAGAGGTGCTTTTACGTTCTAATCTATCTCCAGCGTAATCTGCATCACAGAAAGCTGATAGCTTGTATTCTGATGTTTTTTCACACATCAAGCCAAGGTTAGAAGTTCCTTTTAGATACCTTGGGATTCTCTTAACAACTGTTAAATGGGTTTCCCTTGGATCTGATTGAAATTGAGCACAAAGACATACACTGAATAAAATATATGGACGAGAAGCAGTCAGATAAATAAGAGAGCCTATCATAACACAATAGAGCTTCTAAAAAACGTGTTTACTTACTTTATCTTTCTCTAGAACTCTTGTAGGATGCATGGGAGTTTTTTTTGGTTTGCTATCTATCATATTATAGCGTGCGATTTTTGTCGGTGACGCGACCACCTTATCGCGAAGGGTCTTCTCCTCACAATGAGGAGGAGTGGGGTGCTACTTTTTGATTTCTTATTTATCCCGTGAAGCTAGAAGGGAAACGGAAGCTATCTAAAACTAACCATGCACGCGAATGTTTAACTGAACAAATGCTTAGAGAGATTCGGGGAGTTCGGGGTCAGGTTATACAATGAGAAGTTGTCAATTACCCATCCTATATGTGGTTATCCACAGGTTGTTAGCATTAGGTTCTACTTTGTACTTGATGGTGTTTATCCGTTGATGGGTTGGGAAAGTTTCTTGGGAAATATGAGAGATAGAGTGAGTTTTTGATGATTTTGGTGAGGTACTGGACCTAAGTTTTGATTAGTGTGAAGGTACTGAACCTAAAGTTTTTGGTTGGTATGCTCGCTAAGATTTTGCAATCTTATGCCTATGTATTCCCGTTTAAAGAAACAGGGAAGTCAGAGCATTCGTAGTTCCTCCTATTCTATGGGAGGAAAAAGATGATGTTTTTGTGTATTGTTCAAAGGCCAAGATTGAAGCTAAAAAAGTATATTTGTGTCTTGTTCAAAGCCCAAGATTGAAGCTAAAAGGTTTGACTGATAGAGAATTTGTCATCTCTAAAGGAGATATCTTGTCTGTTTATCACATCTGTTGGGTGACTGATTATAAAGGATGGTTACTTTAACTGGAATATGTGAATCCAGCAATGCCATAATTTCCTTTATAGGGGGTTTGTCCTGAAGGAGAAAACTTTAACTCAGTGTTGAGCAATTCCATTTTTTCTTTGGAATCTTTCATGCTAAGAGAGGGACAGTGGCATGGATGTAAATAATCCAGAGGCTTGCCATTTACAGCAATTTGATGAAAGAGGGAATTTACCAGGATAAAAGATGGACGACAACTTGGATATTTGAATCAACAAGTGTGCCACTTATAGCAGTTATCAGGGGTTAGGGTTTGTTTCGAATGTCTGTTTTGATGTGTGATAACACAGAGAAATGTCCTCCTACAGAGAGATTTTGATTTCCTCTGAGGGGATGTTGATTTTTGTGTGCCTTGATCAAAGCCCAAGGTCGAAGCTAAGAGATTAATTGACTCCACTGGGGAAGTCTTTATACAAAGCCTAAGAGGAGTCTGGAAAAGATTAACTCAACAAGAGAGTGCTTATATATGTCATGTACAAAGCCCAAGATTGAGGCTAAAAGAGACTAACTCTTTTGGGGATATCATTATACAAAGCCTAAGAGGAGGCTAAAAGCTTGACTTTTCTGGAGAAATATTTTGTTTGTCTTGTACAAAGCCCAAGGTTGAGGCTAAAAGAGATTTTGACTCTGCTGAGGAGGGTTTGTATGTGTGTTGTACAAAGCCCAAGATTGAGGCTGAAAAGAAGACTAACTCTGTGGGAATGAAATCTTTATCTGTTTTGTACAAAGCCCAAGAATGAGGCTAAAATGAGATTTTACTTACTCGCTGAGGATATTTTAAGTGTCTTGTACAAAGCCCAAGATTGAGGCTGAAAAAGAATTTTTGACTCTACTGGAGAGTATTATCTGTCTTGTACAAAGCCCAAGATTGAGGTAGAAAAGAGGATTGACCCTGCTTAGGAAATTTATATGGTATCTTGTACAAAGCCCAAGATTGAGGCTGAAAGGGATTTGACTCAACAAGAGAATGCTTTTATCTGTCTTGTACAAAGCCCAAGATTGTGGTTGAACAAGCTTGAGAATCATTATACAAAGCCTAAGAGGAGGCTGACTTCTGCTAGGGGAAATCATTATACCAAGCCTAAGAGGAGGCTGAAAAAGATTGACTCAACAAGAGAGTGTTGAAAGGTGATTGACTCAACAAGAGAGTCTAAAAAGGTGATTGACTCAACAAGAGAGTCTGAAAAGGTTAGCTCAGCTGGGGGAAATCTTTGTACAAAGCCCAAGAGGAGGCTGATTGTGCTGAGGAAACGAAGGATCATTATACAAAGCCTAAGAGGAGGCTATCTTTGATGGCGAAGAACAAAGAAAGAAATCGTTATACAAAGCCTAAAAGGAGGCTGTCTTCTGCTGAGGATTGTTGAGATCCAGAGGCAGGTCCAAATGGGGAATCGACTCTTGCTGAGGGTTTACAGAAGAGTTGAGGTATCAGATACCTTGAGGTTCTGATTTGGGATAGTGTTATGCTGATGACTCTGGCTAGGGAATTTTAGGAGAAAGACTGGGTTTCAGAACCCGTGGGTTTTAACTCTGCTGGGGATTTAAAATGGCCATGGTTTCTCCTATGTTTGTAGGGAACTTAAGAATGAATTTGAGATCTAAAAGGAGATTAGACTGTCCAAGTCTACTGGTTTGGAAGAGTTTATCTTTGTATGATGCCCAAGAGGAGGCAGGAGTTTTAAGGGATGAGAATCAACCCTAAAATTGGTCTGAGATTTAACTCTAGAAAGACTGCTCTAGCAAAGGATGACTAAGTTTTGTCCTATACCTTTAAGAGGTCTTCAGGAACTTATATTAAGCCCAAGAGAAGGCATGAGAACTTCTAAGAAGCCGGAGGGTCCTTGTACCAAGCCCAAGAGGAGGTGGGGATGCTTTTAGGAAGCCTGTGGTTCCCAAACTTAAGAAGAGTTCAAGAAAAGTTTCACCGAGAATAGTCTTTTCTTTAATGAACAGTTCTAGGGTTTGAAGAAATTCAAGAGAGGTTTCACCGGGAATTAATCCTCTCTGGGGAAATGAACTTCTTTGACAATTTCTAATAGTGATAGTCTGAGAAAAGTTTCACTGGTAATGCCTTTCTCTTTGTTCCATATTGTTTAATCCCAAGAGAAGGCAAGACTGTATCTGGAAATCCTATGGGGATCTAGTTTTGACTGTATTAAAGAGTGACCAACTGGCTTTACCTAGTTCTAGACCTAGCTGTTGGGGAAAACTCTAAGCAGATAAACTAGTATATATACAGTTGATATATGACAAGTATTTAAAAGGATATGAAAGAAGGACTTATAGGTGAGCAAGCTTCCAGTAATACAGTTATATATATATATATATATATATGAAAGCGAATAAATGAAAGCTGATAAAACTTACAGGTGAGCATGCTTCCATTATAACAACTGTCCGGTTAGTTGATCAAGAAATTAAAGAAAGTTTTGATAACAACTGTAAGTTTTGAACCTAAATCAAAAGGGAAGTTGTTTTCGAACAGATTGGGGCTTATACTCAAGGAGAGGCCCAGATGAAAAACCGTAATCGTACAGTTATTCTGTAAACTGTACTGGGGCTTATACAATGACTAAGGCCCAAAAATGTTTTCTATACAAAGGAATGAGTCTTACAACTCAAGGAGAGGCCCAAAAGTTTGAAAAAGAAAAGAAATTGGACTTACAACACAAGGGTAGGCCCAGATGAAAATGTTTTGAAAAAAGCGACGATCGCGCCGGGATTTTGAAAACACAGTGGGTCTTATACAATGACTGAGGCCCAAAATTATTTATATTTACAAAGGGATTGGGTCTTACACTCTATTAGAGGCCCAAAGGTTGTTTGAAAAATGATTTTTTAGGGTGATAGTGATCAAAACCCTAGTTTTTGGTTTTAAAATGTATTTTAAATGAATAAAAATTCAATTAAAATAATCAAACATGTGAAAAAGGTTTTGATCTAGGATTTACATTTGGAAAATCATGTTTCATTCATAGGATGATTTAAAAATCCTTTAAATTTTGTAAAACCAAGAGAAAGAAATATTTTTAATTTTTAAAAACAAATAAAAATATAATTCTTTACAAAAATACCAAATATATGAAATAAATAATATTTTTTGTGAAATTTTCATGGAATAAAATATTTTAATATTTTTGTGATTTTTCAAAAAAAAGAATCAACAAAAAATGATTAAAATTGAGAGAGAAATTAATTTTTCAATTAATTAACAAAAACATGAAAATATGGAAAAATAGCAAAAATGTGAAAAATGGCAAAATGGTCTGGGTGGGGTTTGAACCCACGACCTTGGCAACAAACACACATGCGCGCTACCACTGGGGTGGTGATACATCTGTGTATCAAAACCACCCCATTAATTCATAAGGGGTGCCTTGTTTCTAGGCCTAGGCAAGGCAAGGCAAGGCAAGCTTTTGGGCAATTTACGTGAAGCCTCTAACTTTCTCATTTCTCCATGGATTGGGACAAAATTTAGGTGCATCTGACTTAGAATTTCATGAGGAATCCAATGGTGCCTTTGGAATTTTCAGAAAATGTTTCCTCCTTAAAATCCGATAGTGATTTCAAAATAGGCCTATTTTTGCATGATCTATGCTATCTCATGGCACAGACAAGAATTACATGAAAAATTGGTTCAAACACAACATATACAACATGTATGAGATGTTTATGATCAATGGACATCAAAGGAATGCATAATTCAAAGAGTTCAAGTTGTCATGCACTTATCTCTTGGAGCTTTTTGTCCTATCTGACAAGTCCCTTGTGCTAGAAGTAATTTGATGCATTGGACACTCTCAATTGGTCCCTTAGAAGCTTTTAGAATGATTAGAACCAGCCAGAATCCTCAAGAACAAATTATGGCACTTTCTTGCAAAAGGGGCAAAAGTGACCAATATGGAACCTCTCTCAAATGTTGTTCCAAATGAGGGGAACCATTTGGGACAGTTTGAGGATGATATTTGGAGTGTGTTTGAGGCTTTGTTTGGTTTTGAAGTGACTGAATTAAGGAATGGCTTGAAAAATGTAGAAAAGTACAATTTTGAGGTTTTGGAAGTGGACTTTGTGATTTTGGTGTTTCAGGTCACAAGTGATTGTTTTAACAGCTTAGATATGACATATTGGATATGTTTGGATCATGAGCTGTGGTGGAATTGTTCTCTAACTCAAAAACTCAGAGATATCTTGCAAAAGAAGGAATTTTGGCCTAAAGAAAGAGATTTTGAGGAAAGCAAGTGTTATAGTGCTTTTGTGTACTCAAACTGAGCACAAATGAGCTCTATTTATAGTAGAGTAAGTTTGTTTTGCAAGAAATAGTGAATGACAGTTGCAGCAGGCCTTTGGCCAATGTTGAGCAAAAGGAATCTTAAGTCTCCTCTAGCCATTGACTTGAGGTTAGGGCACAGGCCTATGGTCCTATGATTCAGTGTGATCCTTGACTCATTCAGTTAGGAATGTGTTAGTCCATGCCACCTTGGTGTATCCCTTGACTCATTCATAGTTTGTTTTGAAACTATTTGGATCCAACTGAAAAACCCTCATGAACATTGATGCTCAAGGCTGGTAACTTAGGCAGATTTTCACTAAGTGTTGAAAAAAGTGTTATTTTCATGTTTTTGTGATTTTGATCAATCCATTACTCAAAATCCATGAAGAATTGGAGTCTGAGGTAGTTGAAGCTTTTGTAGAGTGTAGCAAGACCTACAAATCCAGCTTTGGATCACCCAAAATGGTTGCTTGGATCTCAAGTTATGGTCCTTGGAAGTTGGTACCAAACCCACTTTTATTCCATAACTTAGAAAAATTTTGGTTTCTCAAGGTTGCCCCTTTTGCAAGAAACCTCACTTTTCTTGATTTTTCTTGATGGATGATGATCAATAGCATACATTAACATTATTTTTGACTTAGGGGAACCATATTTGTGAAAAATTCCAAAAAGTCAAACTTGATTTTGTGCACAGTTGACTTTTTATCGGTTAAAATCCAAACTGTGCGATCCTCTGTGAAATCAAGCCCTTGACCTAAATCAAACCTAATGGATGGATTCCATAGGTGTTATAGGGTGTATTGAATCATGTCCCAAGGTTTTGGAGCATGTTTTGGTCAAAAGTCAAAGATACAGTTGACTTTTCCCTCGAAACCCTAATTGTGTTCCTAATGAAATTGAAACTTGTGAATCAAGCTTCTTGGGTCAATACATTGTTGCAAATGGATCAATGTAGTATATTGGAGGCCCTCAAATCATGTCTTGAGTTCTTGGCTCATGCTTTGTCCCAAAAGTCAACTTAGGAGTGAATTAGGTCAAGAAACCCTAATTCCGGATTTTTTGTGTATTCATCCCCTGAGGATAAATTGACTTGATGATTGGGTCCATGAGGTCCCTTGGAGTATCTTGGGTTGTGCTTTGAAGCATTGGCTCATGCCCAGATGAAAATGTTCACCTGGAGGCGTCATTCGACCAAAACCCTAATTTAGTGACACTGGAGATCTTGAGGCTTGATCCACTTGGAATGTTGCAACTTTGTGCTTGATTCTTGATGTGGGAGTCCTCTTGATCCTTTATAGGTGTTTGAGAGATTAGAAAAGTTGAAGATCATGTCATTTCTTGATTGATCCTTTGTCTAAGTGTTCTGAGAGGGCACAAAACTCTAATCCTGGATTGTGGTGAATGCTCAACCATCTTTGAGGAGATTGATGAGGCATGAAAGTACATCCATATTGTGGTAATGATCTTCACAATGATGGGAAATCTTGGTGGTGAAAATTTGGGGTATGATAGATGCCCATATTTAATCTTCTTGGACCCGAAGGTGTGAATGGCGAAGGTATTTGGGCATTCGGGGTGCAAGAGGATTAAATATCGAAATACCCAAAATTTTGATGGTGGTTATGAATGGCAGTTTGCCCATCCATCTTATTTTGCTAAGCAATGATACTTAGAAAAGGGTAGAAAATCCCCCTCGATCTTGGTCTTTAGCCAAGGAACTGGTTTAAGTCTGTGATATAAACTTCCCCTCGATCCGAGTCTTCAGCCACGGAACTAGTCTAAGTTTCTTTTGTCAATAAACTTCCCCTCGATCCTGGTTTTCTACCAAGGAACTGGTCTCAGTTTCTAATATAAACTTCCCCTCGATCCTGGTTTTCAGCCAAGGAACTGGTCTTAGTTTCTGACATAAACTTCCCCTCGATCCTGGACTTCATCCAAGGAACTGGTCTGTTTTTTTTTGTCAAGTTCCTTCCTTGACAAGGGACGTTATGTGTAGGGATTTTTCTCAAACTTCTCGCCGAATTTTTCTGGGGAGAAGCCATTTGATGGGAAAATTTTTTGATGTTAGACTTGTTGGGGAATCCATTTGTTTGAGCTATAGAGGTGTGCAAACTTCTCTGTTGGAGATGCCATTTGTTAACTCTATTGGGGAAAACGAGTCTCTTGAGAGGCTGTTTCCTGCTTGGGGATATTACATCATACTTTTCCTCGAGATCTTCTCGGAGAAAATCCATGTGAAGTAATCCAATTTTGAGGTGCTGGTGACTTCATTAACATTGACTTTATGGAGAGAAAAACCAAGGTGTTACTGAGAGTATTTAGTTGCGAGGCTTTCTCTGGGGATTTTCCTTAATCCGGGAAAGCGAAGGTATCATCTTCAATGGTGAAGAGTGATGTTTGTCAAATGTCTTCTTGCCTTTTAAAGGTTCAAGTTATCAAAGTGGTCGAGGATCGTCTCCAATCCAGAAATAAACTGGGAGAGATTATTTAGGCAAAACATTTCCTGACGAGGAAAGAGCTGATAACTCGATTGAGAGGACTTTTATCACTTGGGGATAAGACTGACCAGAGTGATAGTGATGCAATATGAACATGAGTATGAATCAATAATGCATGATGTATGTATATGCTGACAAAAATGACGCGACGTACAGACTAATAGATGAACACGATTGGATACTCGGCCACTGCGGGGGATGAAAAGTATCATTGGTTCAAAATAGCAATCCTGCCTTGCTTAAGAAAGACGGTCCCTGTAGGGAGAAAGAATTGTTCAACCGGTCTTAAGATGGCTACCAGGATGAACTGATGTCCGTTTGAAGCTTTGGGTTCAATCATGCCAATCATGTCGATTCCCCATATAGAAAAAGGCCATGGGGAAGAAAGAACTTTGAGATGCGTTGGCGGTACATGGATTTTATCTGAGTATATCTGACACTTATGACATATCCTCATGTACTTGTAGCAATCGGATTCCATGGTCAACCAATAGTATCCTGTTCTCAGTATTTTTCTCGCCATTGTGTGTCTGTTGGCATGAGTGCCAAAGGATCCTTCGTGAATTTCTTTGATCAGCATGTTTGCTTCTGGTCTGTCTATGCATCGGAGCAAGACCATGTTAAAGTTTATTTTTAAGAGTGTGTCGCTGTTCAGAAAGAAACTGCCTGCCAATCTTCTGAGGGTCTTTATGTCTTTCCTAAATTCCCCAGGTGTGTACTCTTGTTTTTGAAGAAAGCACTTGATATCATGATACCAAGGTTTGTCGTCTATGACTGCTTCAATCACGAAGATGTAAGCGGGCCTTTCAAGGTGCATTATGTCAATCTTAGGTATGTCGTTCCATTGACCTACACTAATCATGGAAGAGAGAGTGGCTAGTGCATCGGCCATGTGATTTTCTTCACGAGGAATGTGATGAAACTCGATTCTGTTGAAGAATGGTAACAACCTTCTCACGTAATCTTTGTAAGGAATCAGTCCTGATTATTATGTGTTCCAATCTCCTTTGATCTGATGGATAACCAGGGATGAGTCTCCATATACATCCAAGTTCTTAATCCTTAAGTCAATTGCTTCTTCGATACCCATGATACAAGCTTTGTATTCCGCCTCATTGTTTGTACATTTGAATGTCAGTCTGGCAGTGAAAGGAATGTGGTTACCCTGAGGTGTTATAATGATTGCCCCAATTCCGTTTCCATAATGATTGACAAATCCATCAAATATTTGTCCCCAATGGGAACCTGGTTCTGGCCCTTCACTGGGTAGTGGTTCATCGCAATCTTTCATTTTTAAATACATGACATCTTCGTCTGGGAAGTCAAATCTGACTGATTCTCTATTGTCAATCGGTTGATGAGCCAAATGATCGGATGGCTTTCTGAGCATGGTACTCGATGTCGGATTCTGATAACAACATCTGCCAACGGACGATCCTTCCCGTGAGAGCAGGTTTTTCAAAGACGTACTTGATTGGATCCATCTCGGAGATTAACCAAGTAGTGTGAGAAATCATATATTGGCGAAGATGTTTGACTGCCTAAGCCAGAGCACAACAAGTTTTCTCAAGCATAGTATACCGAGTTTCACAGCCGGTAAATTTCTTGCACAGATAGTAGATGGCAGACTCTTTTCTTTTTGTTTCGTCCTGTTGACCAAGCACACAACCCATGGAGTCCTCCAAGACTGTTAGGTATATGATCAATGGTCTTCCCTCCACTAGAGGTGACATAATCGGGGGATTCAACTGATATTCTTTGATACTGTCGAAAGCTTTTTGGCAATCTTCTGTCTATACACAGTCTTGATTCTATTTTAGTAGTTTCAAGATTGGCGCGCATGTCGCGGTCATGAGGAATATGAATCTAGAAATATAATTCAAACGTCCCAGGAATCCTCTGACTTGTTTTTCAGTCTTTGGAGAAGGTATTTCTTGAATGGCCTTGACCTTGTTAGGATCAACCTCAATTCCTTTTTGGCTGACGATGAACCCTAACAGTTTTCCTGAGCGGACACCGAATGTGCATTTTTTGGGATTCAAGCGGAGTTTGTACTTTCTTAGACGCTTGAATAAATTTGACAAGTGGGTCACATGCTCCTCCTCTGTCTTAGATTTGGCAATTATATCATCGACATATACCTCTATTTCTTTGTGTATCATGTCGTGTAACAGAGTTGTCATGGCCCTTTGATAGGTTGCCCCGGTGTTCTTCAAACCGAACGACATTACCTTGTAACAAAAGGTGCCCCATGGGGTGATGAAGGAAGTTTTCTCCATATCTTCCGGCACCATTTTGATTTGATTATAGCCTGAGAATCCATCCATAAAGGAGAAGACTTTGAACTTTGTTGTACTGTCTACCAGCATGTTTATGTGCGATAGGGGAAAGTCATCCTTTGGATTGGCTTTGTTCAGATCCCTGTAATCTATGCACATTCTAACTTTTCCGTCTTTTTTCGGAACTAGTACTATGTTGGCTAGCCATTGAGGATATTCTGATGTGGCGAGGAAACTGTCATACCCCAAATTTTGACCACTAAGATATCCCATCATTGTGTAAATCATCATCACAATATGGATGAACCATCATGCCTCATTAGTCTCCCCAAAGATGGGTGAAAATTCACTACAAACAATAATTAGGGTTTCAAGCCCTCTCCGAGCTTTATACAAAGGATCAATCAAGGAATGATCAAGAATCAAGCACAAGGTTGCAACATTCTGAGTGGATCAAGCCTCAAGATCGCCAGTGTCACCAAATTAGGGTTTTGGTCGACCAGGGCCTCCAGATAGAAATTTTCCTCTGGGCATGAGCCAATGCTTCAAAGCATATCCTAATATACTCCAAGGGACCTCATGAACCCAATCATCAAGTTAATTTAAGCCTCAGGGGATGCATTCACTAAAAATCAAGAATTAGGGTTTCTTGACCTAATTCACCCCTAAGTTGACTTTTGGGACAAATCATGAGCCAAGACCTCAAGACATGGTTTGAGGGTCTCTAACACACTACATTGATCCATTTGAAATAATGGATTAATCCAAGAAGCTTGATTCACAAGTTTCAAGTTCATCAGAACCACAGTTAGGGTTTTGAGGAAAAAGTCAACTGTACCTTTGATTTTTGACCCAGGCATGCTCCCAAACCTTGGGACATGCTTCAATACACCCTATAACACCTATGAAATCAATCCATCAAGTTTGATTTAGGTCAAGGACTTGATTTCATAGAGGATCGTATAGTTTGGAATTCATTTGATAAAAAGTCAATTATGCCTAAAAGTCAAAGTTTGACTTTTTGATTTTTTGATCAATTATGGTTCCCTAACCCTAAAATGATGTTAATGTGTGATTTAAATCAACATTCATCAAGAAAAAGCAAGAAAAGCGGGATAACTTGTAAAAGGGGTAACCATAAAAAACTTAGAAATTTTTCTAAGTTATGGAACAAAGTGGCTAGGGTACCAACTTCCAAGGATCATAACTTGTGATCCAAGCAACCATTTTGGTTGATCCAAAGATGGATTTGTAGCTCTCATGACATACTTTAAAAGTGTCAACTACACCTCATTCTAATTCCTCATGGGTTTTAAGTTATGTAGTGATCAAAATGGCTGAAAACATGAAATGTCACTTTTTCCAACACTTAGTGATATTTTCACTAAGTCAGAATCTGTTTCACTTTTTCCAAAAAGTAGGGGGATTTTTCACTTGGATCCAAAAAGTGTCAAGACAAACTATGATCACACATATGTTGTATCATATAAGAGCTTTCCAAAATGTCCAAGAACCCCATGAAATTCCATTTTAGATAAGAGTTATGACAGTGGCAATATGCCGTGCTGCAACTGTCATAACAAGGCAGATTTGTGCATTTTGCTTGATTTGAGAAATTTGTGCAAATGACAAACAATTTTATCCATCTGAACACCTCAGGGGGAGACCAAGGAGAGAAAAACATTGATCCATAAGCTTCCCAAGTCTTTGGAACTAAAAGTAGCATGCCAAACCTAAAATGCCTAAAAGGGGGACAAGACTCCAATTTTGTTTTGGAGCATTTAATGGATGCACCAAGGTGGCATGAACCGAGCCTTTTCCAACTGAATGAGTCAAGGATGATCTATGAACTAAGGAACCAAAGGCCTGTGCTCTAACCTCTAGTCAATGGCTAGAGGAGACTTGAGTTTCCAAAATGCTACAATTGGCCAAACCTCTGCTGCAGTTGCCATTCACTATTTCTTGCAAAACAAACTTGATCTACTATAAATAGAGCTCATTTGTGCTTAGTTTAAGTACACCAAAGCCATCAAAATGATGCTTTCCTCAAAATCTCCTTCTCACTTCCAAAATTGCCTTACAAAGCAAGTCACTATCGAGTTTTGAGTTTGAGAGAAATTCCAACCAAACCAATCACACACACACCTCATAAACATCATATAGAAGTGATCCAAACACTTAAACAACATCTGGAACACTGATTTCTCAAAATCACCATCCAACTGCTCAAGCTTTTAGCAGACTTGTAGTTGGGGTACCATCTTCAGTTCCAGCTTGTTTCAAACCATTCTAAGCATTCAGGCACATCACTTTGCACTTAGGGAAGCTATCCACATCATTGAAACCTAGCTGTAACACCTCTAACACAAAACACGATCACCAGCTGCAAGAGGTAAGCCTCAACTTGGGCATCTCATGATTCATGCATATTTCCTCGCACAATAATTTTGCCATATGCTCATAATCATGCATAGAATGATTCCCCTCAATTAATTGCCTTGTATGAATCGTGTGTGGAATTTCTGAGCCTTCATGCAGAATCTAGGGTTCTTGAGGTTTCTCGTTGATTTCTTATTCCATGCTTAAAATAAATGAAATTAAAGACCATAGACATGATCGTGTGGTGAAAACGAGTAGATTGATATGTGGATTGCATGATTCCATCAAATATTCAGTGAGATTGGTTAGAAAATGCAAATCTGCAGAAACAAAGGGGTGGCGCGTGTTCTTGGTGTGTTCTTGGCGCCATTTTTAAATATTTGAATATTTGAATTTTATGATTTTATTTAATTGATTCAAAAATTAATTTCTCTCTGAATTTTAATGATTTTGAGTTGGTTCTTTTTTTAATAATTCAAAAAAATGTTAAAATATTTTATTTTGCCAAAAATTCCCAAAAATGTTATTTATTTCATATATTTGATATTTTTGCAAAGAATTAATGTTTATTTGTTTTTTAACATTCGAAATATTTTTTCCTTCTTGATATCCCAAATTTAATTGGTTCCTATCATTTTGTGGATATAAACATGATTTTTGAAATATTGATCCTAGGTTACCACTCATTTTTCACATGTTTTCATCAATTTTTATTATTTTTTAAACAAAATTAATTCTTTTTTAACAAAATTAGGGTTTTTGATTAATTCAACCCCATTATTCACTTTAAAACACTTTTGGGCCTCTAATAGAGTGTAAGACCCAATCCCTTTTTGAAACCAAAATATTTTGGGCCTCCGTCATTGTATAAGACCCAACACATTTTTCAAAAGTCTCGGCACGATCGCCAGTTCAAAAACCTTGGGTCTCTCCTTGAGTTGTAAGCCCCATTCTTTTCCTTAAAACAAAACACTTTTGGGCCTCTAATAGAGTGTAAGACCCAACCCTTTTGTAAATAAAAATCTTTTTGGGCCTCAGTGTATTGTATAAGTCCCGATACCGTCAAAAGGTCCGGCACGATCATCGCCTTTTTAACAAAAACCCTTGGGCCTCTCCTTGAGTTGTAAGACCCATCATTTGTACAAAAAACACTTTGGGACTCTAATAGAGTGTAAGACCCAACCTCGTTATAAATGAAACAATTTTGGACCTCGCATATTGTATAAATCCATCTGTACGATTTCCAAAACAACGGTGCAATTATCTTTAAAATTTGGGCCTCTCCTTGAGCTGTAAGCTCCAACAATCTTTTAAAGTACTTTCTCCTTTGATTTTGAATACAATATTGTTATCAAAACTTTATTTGTTGAACAACTAACAAAACAGCATGGAAGCTCTACAATGGGTAAGTGTTTATCCGCTTTCATTTATCGCTTTCATATGTATATAACTGTATTGTGGGGCTGTTTCACAGTAAGTCCTCTTTCACATCCTTTTATATACTTGTCAAATATCAACTGTGTAATACTAGTATAGCTATTTAGAGTTTTCCCCGACAACTACGTCTAGTACTAGGTAAAGCCCTGTTGATCACTCTTAAATACAAACAAAACTAGATCCCCCGTAGGATTCTAGATACAGTCTTCCCTTCTCTTGGGGTTAAACAATATGGAACAAAGAGAAGACAGTATTCTTGGTGAACCTTTTCTCAGACTGTCACCCTTAGAAATTGTCAAAGAAACTCTACTCCCCAGAGTTGATCTATTCTCCGTGAATAGCATCTCTTGAGTTTCTTCCAAATTCTCAAACTTTCCTGGAATGATCTCTTCTCTGTGAATTGCATTTCTCGAACTTCTCTTAGTTTGGGGACCCACAGGCTTCCTAAAAGCATCCCTGCCTCCTCTTGGGCGTTATACAAGGACCCTTCGGCTTCTTCGAAGTTCTCATGCCTTCTCTTGGGCTTAATACAAGGACCCTAACGACCTCTTAAAGGTATAAGACAGAACTTAGTCATCCTTTGCTAGAGCAGTCTTTCCAGTGTCAAACCTCTGGCCAGTTTAGGGTTGATCTTCAAAGCCCTTACCCTACTTTGGGCACCCTACAAAAGATAAAACTCTTCAACACTAGTAGACTTGGACAGTCTAAAACCGTTGAGTCTCAAAGACATTCTCAAGTTCCTTTCGAACATAGGAAAAAACACCGATCACTCTGGATAAATCTCCCACAGAAACCCGACCTCTCTCATGATGGCCCTCCCACTTCGACCTGTCTCAGGATCTCCATAATCCCCGGCAGAAGTTAGCCTCCTCTTAGGCTTTGTATAATGATCCTTTCCTCAGGAAAGTCAGCCTTCTCTTGGGCTTTGTACAATCATGCTCCCGAACGGATCTAACCTTTTCAGACTCTCTTGTTGAGTATAAAAGACGCTTTTGGTGAGTCACTTCCTTTTTAGCCTCTATCTCGGGATTCGTACGAGACAACAAAACACTCTCTTGTTGAGTATAAAAGACTCTTTTGGTGAGTCACTTCCTTCTTAGCCTCCCTCTCGGGCTTCGTACGAGACACTAAAACACTCTCTTGTTGAGTATAAAAGACTCTCTTGTTGAGTCAATCTCCCTTTTAGCCTCAATCTCGGGCTTCGTACGAGACATCAAATCACTCTCTTGTTGAGTATAAAAGACTCTCTTGTTGAGTCAAACCTTTTTAGCCTCCGTCTTAGGCTTCTTATAAGACAGATAAAAATACTCTCTTGTTGAGCCAACCCTTTTAGCCTCCATCTTGGGCTTTGTACAAGACATATAAAAGCACTCTCTTTGAAATTCTGGTTTCAGATATGAGATGTCGAAATAGATGTCACGACATAATAGAACAATGATCAATATAAGAATGATATAAAAATAGTAAACAATAGCAAAGAGACACGAGCAATTGTTAACCCAGTTCGGTGCAATCACACCTACGTCTGGGGGCTACTAAGCTAGGAAGGAAATCCACTGACCAGAATTAGTTTGAAGACTCTCAGTAAACATACTCCAGTTTACAATCTTCTCACCTAATCTCTACCTGTGAGATTTCTATCTAAGACAATTAGACAAGAGACACCTCTCACTTCCCCTCAATCACATGCAGTGATAACTACAGAACAATATTAAAGAAAAGAACACACTTCAAATACAAAGCTTGATCTTTCTTAAAAGCTTCAATCAAGAACAAAACACTTGCACTTAAAAGCTTAGAGTGGACAAATTACAACTCAACTAATCAGTCCAATTCAAGCATCTAACAGATGAATGAATGGCTCACAAAAAACAATACAATGTTTAAACCCTAAAACTTGAACGCAGCTTTCAATAACTTATTCTCTCTACGCATCAATTAGGGATGAACATCTTTAAATAGTAATAATCTCCTTGGGCTTGGGCATTAGCAGATCTTTGAATCAAATAATAATTAAAGCTAATTATTCTCCATATCTTTTTGCAAGAAAATAGCAACAACCTATTCTTCAAAATATCAAAGAAATTGCTTGCTTCAATTTAACGATACTCTAAGATTTTCGCATGCAATTACTGAATAAAAGCACAACAGATTGCAAAAAGGGCGCAATAAATAAAATATAACATTCTCAACAGAATGTTCTGTTAACAGATGTTAGGACATCGTGTTTGACATCATGCACAAAGTCCTGCAATACTAAGAAACATCACCTGCAGAATGTTAGAAACAACATGTCAAGACATCAAGTAAGACATCTTGATGAACCATTTTGTTTTAGCAAAATTGCTGCCAATACATAACTAACAAACTCCCCCTTTGGCAAATTTTGGCTAAAACACTATAGCACCAACAATGAACAGAGATCCCTGCAGCAGAAGCAACAGACACACACATCTAACATTCCAAGCTAACCAGAAACTCCCCCTCAAGCCAAGAAGCAGAGAAACCCAGCAAAGAAAACCAAGAAAAGAAAACCAGCTGCACACACAGAACAAAACTACTAAGCTACTCCTTTCTCCCACTTTTTAGCCATAATTAGACAAGCATCAGACAGAAAATTCCATAACAAATATCACTAAAATTAACATATAGAAGCTGTCATCAAAAGAGTTGTACAAACATCTTCACAAGAGTGCCACTAGAAAACCAGAACAGAATTCAAGCATACAAGGGTGCCAAAAGAAATCCAGAAAAAGAACAAAAAATAACAACAAAAAAACTTCATGAACAGATCACTCAAGCATCTCCAGAACCAGCAGAGTCCTCACTCTCAGAATTGTCTTCATCACCCTCTGCATTGCAATCAGACTCACCAGAACAACCCTCCTCAGAACCTTCCTTCTCATTTGCATCCTCAACGGTATCACCTTCAGCCATTCTAAGAGTCATGATCATTCTTTCAAACTTCAGTTTTCTTTCAGTACTGACTCTAATAACCTCATCCAGTTCCTTGCAGGCTTCTACCAACTCAGAAATCACCCCAGACATGGTTGTGGGCTGGTGTGAAGTAGAGGCAGATGTCATGACAATGTCAGGGACATGGTGAGCTTCAAACAATTTATAGTGAAGGGACAATACAGACCCCCTTTTGCAAACAACATCAGAATGAGATAGGATACCAGGGTGCTGATTTAAAATAATGCCACAGATAAGGGAGGGAAAGGCAATGTGCATCTTCACAGCAAAAGTGCCAGCTTGCTTCATTGTCTGATCAAATATAAAGGAACCAAAATCAAAACTCTTCTTAGTCCCAACAGCATATATAAACCTTCCCAAACCAATAGAAATAGTGGAAGTGGGATTTGTGGGGACCCAGTTAGCAGCACCTATCCTATGCAAAATAGCATATTTAACACTTAGTAGGCCAACAGATAACTTGTGTTTCATAGGCCAACCTTCAACCTGATTAGCTGTGATAGTTTTGCACACCTGATTATCAGTCTCTTCCAGCTCACATTGATCATCTTCATTTTCTGCCAAGGTACTTGTTGATTATGGTAGGAGAGAATTCCACACACTTTCCTCTAACATACACCTTTCTAAAATCCTTACTATTCTTATCATTACAATCAACAGGAATGTTGACTATAAACTCCTTCACTAGCACATTATAGCATTTTGAAAACTTGGTCACTGTCTTCATCAATCCAGCATGCTCAACAAAGCCATTACCTCCTTACACTCCAAAGCGTCTTTCCCTAAATCTCTCTCCAGTGTTATCCTTCTTTGATAAACATACTTCCACCTTTGAACGTTGTCAGCATAGTGGAAGGAGATGTTATCCAAGGGAGCATCAGGGACTATTCTAGAAATCCTTTTTAACACAGTCTTTTTCACAGGAGTGATGTCTTGGACATCATCCTCAACATCAAAGTCTGAATCAGTGTCAGACCTAGCCTTCCTTTTCTTGGAGCTGGTATCCACCTTATTCTATGATTTTGAAGGGCCAACAGCAGGTTTCTTCTTAGTACTCCTAGCAGGAGTTTTCTCAACAGTAGCTATTCCTCTTCTGGTCCTCAATCTTTTGACCATCCCAGGGTTCACACAAGCAATCAGGTCATTGTCTGACAGGTCATCAACATTCACAATATTGTCAGCCTTTGCATGCTCCTTTTCTTTAGGGTCAGAATCATTACTCTTGGTAGGAGAGCTTTTCTTAGCAGATGATGTTTCAACATCTTGCTCAACCAGAGTTTCAGCATTTACTAACACAGAGCTAGCCAGTGTGTGAAGATTTTCTTCTGTGTTATCTTCCTCAGAATTTGGAGTATCAACATCCCGTTCCTCACTTTTATTCTCATTTAAAATGGGGACAATATTAATTTGAGCAAGTGGGATCGAAATCCCAGGAACCCTACGATCTCCATACAACAGTCCAGTGACAATACTTTTAATGGTTCTATCCACATACTTACTACCTTCCCTATGATCATAAGAAGACTCAATATTGGGTTTAGAGGAGTTACCTGCAGGTGTACGTTTGGAACTTCTTACATGCAATTTGTTGGGCCTTGTCTTTTAAGTTTCAAAATGGGGAATCATGGATAATGGAGCAACGTCAAGAACAGCTTCAGGAGAGATACCTTCCGAAGAAACCCTAGATTTCGAAGGAGTAGGATTTTTAGTAGGAGAGTTCTTGGACGGAGAAGAATGTTGTTGAGACATCGTAACCTTCTTGCAAATGCTTGAACTTGGAGTAGAAAAACTTATTTTTCTGAGAGGGAAGGTGAAAGAACTGACCAAGTAAGTATCAAGATTGCTGTAGCGCGTGGGAAGAATGTGATAAAATGATTGCCTATGGTAGGGGGATGCTTTTGTTGGAAACTTAAAAGGAAGTAAATGATATTTCCACAAAATAGTAAATGGCCTTTTAAATTATTAAAGTTCAATGAAAGTTGCCCACGCGCCATTAATTGCTACAGATCTTCATAAATACAAATGCCTAATTTTCCTCTTAAGGTTTGAAATTGACTTGCATCCAAAGCCTTAGTGAAAATGTCAGCTAACTGCTCCTCTGTAGCCACATGTTCCAAAGAAATAACCTTGTCTTCTACAAGTTCCCTTATGAAATGATGACGGATATCAATGTGTTTGGTCCTGCTATGTTGAATAGGGTTCTTGGATATGTTTATAGCACTCAAATTGTCACAATACAATGTCATGACATCTTGTGTGACATTATATTCAGTGAGCATTTGTTTCATCCACACTAGTTGAGAACAACTACTTCCAGCTGCTATATACTCTGCTTCAGTAGTAGATAGAGAGACACAATTTTGCTTCTTGCTAAACCATGATATAAGATTGTTCCCCAGGATGAAGCAGCCTCCTGAAGTGCTTTTCCTATCATCAGCACTTCCAGCCCAATCAGCATCACAATATCCAGATAAAGTGTAGCGAGATCCATGTGTGTATAGCATACCATAATCACATGTTCCATTTACATATTTTAGAATTCTCTTGACTTGATTGATATGACTCACTTTGGGTTCAGCTTGATATCTAGCACAAACACCTATAGCAAACGCAATGTTAGGCCTGCTAGATGTAAGATAAAGTAGACTTCCTATCATACTCCTATATAAACTTTGGTCCACATTAACACCATTTTCATCTTTAGCCAACTTCAGATGAGTAGGAGCAGGTGTTCTTTTGTGACTGGAATTCTCCATCCCAAACTTCTTAACTATGTTCTTGGCATATTTACTCTGAGATAGAAATATAGAGTCTTCCATCTGCCTGACTTGCAACCCAAGAAAATAAGTTAACTCACCAACAAGACTCATCTCAAATTCAGACTACATTTGTTGAACAAAATGTTTAACCATCTTATCTGACATCCCACCAAACACAATATCATCAACATAAATTTGAGCAACCATGAGTTTCCCTCTTTCATCTTTGACAAAAAGAGTCTTATCTATGCCACCTTTTATGTATCCATGCTCAACAAGAAATTCAGTAAGTCTCTCATACCACGCTCTTGGAGCTTGTTTCAAACCATATAGAGCTTTCTTCAACTTATAAACATGTGCAGGATAGGTTGGATCAATGAATCCCTTAGGTTGTTCCACCTATACTTCCTCACTCAGGTAACCATTCAAAAAGGCACTCTTGACATCCATCTGAAACAGTTTGAACCTCAAGATGCAAGCAACTCCTAATAGAAATCTGATAGATTCAAGACGAGCAACAAGAGCAAAAGTTTCATCAAATTCAACCCCTTCAATTTGAGCATATCCCTGAGCAACCAGTCTAGCTTTATTTCTTGTGACTACACCTTTTTCATCTGACTTGTTCTTGTAAACCCATTTTGTTCCAATCACATTTGTTCCTTCAGGTCTTGGAACTAGCTCCCATACTTCATTTCTTTTGAATTTCCATAGCTCTTCTTGCATGGCATTAATCTAGAATTCATCAGTTAAAGCTTCCTTGATATTTTTGGGTTCAATTTTTGACACAAAACAAGAGCTTGTGATGACTTCTCTTGATCTGGTAGTGACTCCCTCATTTGGATCGCCTATGATGAGATCTCTAGGATGATCCTTCTGAATTCTCATGGAAAGTCCTTTATTTACTGGCTCAGAATCAGATTCTGCAACAGTAGGTTTGGGATCAACATTTTTGTCTGAAATTTCTGCAGATGTATCAAGGAATGTTCCAACATCATCTAGAACATCAGCCTCCTTATGCAAATCATCAACAACAACATTTATGGACTCCATCATAACCTTAGTTCTGGAGTTGAACACTCTATAGGCTCTGCTGTTAGTAGAGTAGCCCAAGAATATTCCTTCATCAATTTTTGGATCCATCTTTCTTCTTTGTTCACGATCTGCCAAGATATAACATTTGCTACCAAACACATGGAAGTATTTAACAATAGGTTTTCTTCCCTTCCATATCTCATACAGGGTAGTAGTGGTTCCAGTTCTTAGGGTCACTCTATTATGAATATAACAAGCAGTGTTCATAGCTTCAGCCCAGAAATGGTAAGGCAATTTCTTGGCATGAATCATAGCTCTAGCTGATTCCTGGATAGTTCTATTCTTTCGTTCCACAACTCCATTTTGTTGTGGAGTAATGGGAGAAGAGAATTCATGGCCAATCCCTTCAGAAGAACAGAATTCAACAAATTTGTGATTTTCAAATTCCTTCCCATGATCACTTCTGATCCTAACAATATTACTCTCCTTTTCTCTTTGGAGTCTTTGGCAAAGATCTCTGAACACATCAAACACTTCATATTTTTCTCTAATAAAACTCACCCAAGTATATCTGGAGAAATCATCAACAACCACATAAGCATAATTCTTCCCACTAAGACTTTCCACTTACATAGGCCCCATCAAATCCATGTGAAGTAGTTCCAACACTTTTGAGGTAGTGAGATGTTTAATCTTCTGATGTGACATCTTGGTTTGCTTTCCAATTTGACATTCACCACATACCCTTCCTTCTTCAATCTTTAGCTTAGGTATTCCTCTGACAGCTTCCATCGAGATGATTCTTTTCATACCTTTTAGATGTAGATGACCAAGTTTTTGGTGCCACAACTTCACTTCATAATCTTTAGCAAGAGCACAAATGGATGAGTAACTAGAATCTAGAGGAACCCATAAGTAGCAGTTATCCTTAGATCTGACTCCCTTCATGATCACTTTATTCTTTTCATTTGTAACCAAACATTCAGATTTGGTGAAGTTGACATCGAATCCTTGATCACACAGTCGACTGATGCTGATCAAATAAGCAGCTAACCCTTTTACCAGCAGCACATTATCAAGGTCTGGAACACCTGAGTAGTTCAACTTTCCAACTCCCTTGATTTCACCCTTGGCTCCATCACCGAAAGTCACATAGCTTGTGGAGTGAGATTTGATGTCAACAAACAAATTCTTAATCCCTGTCATGTGTCTAGAACAACCACTATCAAAATACCAATCCTCCTTAGCTGAGACTCTGAGAGACATGTGAGCTATCAGGCTGGTAGCAGCATTCTTGGGAACCCATTGTCTTCCATTAGTAGAAATGTTTGTATTTGATCTAGGTTGAGGAACAGGTTTAGTATATCCATAGAGTCTAAAGCAAAAAGGTTTTATGTGACCAAAACACCCACAGTAATGGCATCTCCATCTTTGGAATCTTCCTCTTAAGTGGTTAGGATGGCCACTCCTATGATGTTGAGGCATATTATGTTTAGGTTCAGATACATGTTTTCTCCCATGATGTTGAGACATCTGATGTGACATGTTACGTTTAGGTCTAGAAGAACTATCATCTGAAGATAATTTCTTCTCTCCCTCAAATCCCAACCCAGTAAGATCTCCTGCCATTTTTCCACTCTGAAGGATTTCATCCAATGTGTCAGTTCCACTGTTCATCATTCTGACAGATTTGGTCATTTGATCAAGTTTGGAGTTTAACAACATGACTTCATTCTCTAGCTCAACTTTTTCAGCCTTCAGTTGAATGATAAGTTTCTTCTGTTTCTCCCCTTCAAGACAAACTTCTTCACTTCTGAGACACGGCTTTTTGTAGGAAGCTGCAAGTTCTTCAAAGGTTAATTCATCATCACTAGAATCTTCATCCGAGACACATCTTCCAGTCAAGGCAGTTACATGTTAAGCAAATTCTTCTTCAATTTCACTTTCAGAGTCCTCATCAGACCAAGAGACAGCAAGGCTTTTCTTTTGTTTCTTGAGGTAAGTAGGACATTCAGCTCTAATGTGACCAAATCCCTCACAACCATGGCACTGAATTCCTTTTCCTTGAGTGGATTTTTCTTCAGACCTTGTTCTCCTTCCACCATCATTGGACCTGCTGATGTCAGATGAGTTGTTCTTGACATTTGATCTTGACTTTATGTCTATTCCCTTCATCACCTTGTTAAACTGTCTTCCTAGCAGAACTATAACATTATATAGGCTTTCATCACCATCCAGGGTACTCTCCTCCTCTTCATCTTCAGTATTGGAAACAAATGCTATGCTCTTGGCTTTCTTTTCAGATCTGTCACTTATTCCTAGTTCAAATGTTTGAAGAGATCCAACAAGTTCATCAACCCTTATCTTGCTGATATCTTGAGCTTCTTCTATGGCAGTCACTTTCATGTCAAATCTCTTTGGAAGAGATCTGAGAATTTTTCTTACCAACTTTTCATCAGACATCCTTTCACCCAGGGCACTTGAAGCATTGGCTATTTCAAGAATATTCATGTGGAAGTCATGTATGCTCTCATCTTCCTTCATCTTTAAGTTTTCAAACTTGGTAGTCAGCAGTTGAAGTCTTGACATCTTTACTTTGGAAGTACCCTCATGAGTAGTCTTGAGTATGTCCCAAGTATCTTTAGCTATCTCACAAGTGTTCACCAATCTGAATATGTTTCTATCAATTCCATTGAACAAAGCATTCAATGTTTTAGAGTTTCCAAGAGCCAGTTCATCCTCTTCCCAATAATGACAGGATGTTTCCATCCTTTTAAGACAGCTTTCCAGGCCTTACTATCCAATGATTTCAAGAAGGCCACCATGCGTGGTTTCCAATAATCATAGTTAGATCCATCCAAGATTGGTGGTCTGTTCACAAATCCTCCTTCCTTATCCATAGTAGCACAAAATGTCGACCCTAGATCTCACCAAGAAACAGAACAGGGTGCCTGATCTGATGCCAATTGAAATTCTGGTATCAGGTATGAGATGTCGAAATAGATGTCACGACACTAATATCTAAACAATGACCAATATAAGAATAATATAAAAACAGTAAACAATGGCAAAGAGACGCGAGCAATTGTTAACCCAGTTCGGTGCAATCACACCTACGTCTGGGGGCTACCAAGCCAGGAAGGAAATCCACTAACTAGAATTAGTTTGAAGACTCTCAGTAAACACACTCCAGTTTACAATCTTCTCACCTAATCTCTGCCTGTGAGATTTCTATCTAAGACACTTACACAAGAGACACCTCTCACTCCCCCTCAATCACATGCAGTGATAACTACAGAACAATATTAAAGAGAAGAACACACTTCAAATACAAAGCTTGATCTTGCTTAAAAGCTTCAATCAAGAACAAAACACTCGTACTTAAAAGCTTAGAGTGGACAAATTACAACTCAACTAATCAGTCTAATTCAAGCATCTAACAGATGAATGAATGGCTCACAAAAAATAATACAATGCTTAAACCCTAAAACTCGAACGCAGCTTTCAATAACTTATTCTCTCTACGCATCAATTAGGGTTGAACATCTTTAAATAGTAATAATCTCCTTGGGCTTGGGCATTAGCAGATCTTTGAATCAAATAATAAT
The DNA here is from genome assembly GCA_022829125.1 of Lathyrus tuberosus. Taxonomy (NCBI): domain Eukaryota; kingdom Viridiplantae; phylum Streptophyta; class Magnoliopsida; order Fabales; family Fabaceae; genus Lathyrus; species Lathyrus tuberosus. The sequence goes on along the minus strand of JALAZF010000345.1, from coordinate 5,336,561 downwards.
TAAAGCTAATTATTCTCTATATCTTTTTGCAAGAAAATAGCAACAACCTATTCTTCAAAATATCACAGAAATTGCTTGCTTCAATTTAACGATACTCCAAGATTTTCGCATGCAATTACTGAATAAAAGCACAACAGATTGCAAAAAGAGCGCAGGAAATAAAACATAACATTCTCAATAGAAGGTTCTGTTAACAGATGTTAGGACATCGTGTTTGACATCATGCACAAAGTCCTGCAATACTAAGAAACACCACCTGCAGAATGTTAGAAACAACATGTCAAGACATCAAGTAAGACATCTTGATTAACCACTTTGTTTTAGCAAAATTGCTGCCAATACAGAACTAACACTCTTGTTGAGTCAGTCACTCGTTAGTACTCTCTTGTTGAGTCAGCCCAATAGCCTCTTCTTAGGCTTTGTATAGAGAAACCCCCGGTTGAGTCAATCAACCTTTTAGCATCAACTTGTACTTTGATCAAAAGGCACAAGTATCAACAATTCCTCTTTAGAGATGACAAGTTCTCTCTCAGTTAAACCTTTTAGCTTCAGTCTTGGGCTTTGAACAAGACACAAGACAAATCCCTTCAGCTTCATATCTTGGGCTTTGAACAAGATACAAAAACTCCTTTTAGCCTCTGTCTTGGGCTTTTAACAAGACACCAAAACATCTTTCCCCCCCATAGAATATGAGGGAACTACGATCGCTCTGATTTCCTTATCTCTTTAAACGGGAATACATAGGCATAAGATTGAGAAGTCCTAGCGAGCATACTAATCAAAAACTCAAAATCCAGTACCTCCGTCAATCAACCCAAAAGCATCAAATCTAAACACATTACCAAAAGCCTCCTGTACAGTCAAGACACTCCGTTCTTTTAAGCAAATAACCCTAACGACAAACCCCCCTTTTAATAGCATCTCTAAACCAACAGTTTTTACTGTTTAACCTCAGTATGCAAGCAGGGTTAAAAATGAATCGAATTGTATTACCAAAGTGATAATGATTTGAAACCACAAAAATCGGGCTACAGAATAATGGCGACCACAGTGGGAGGCATTCGTTCTCACAGTTTTAAGTAGAAGGCCTTAAATTCACAAGGTATCACAGAAATGGTGACCCTGCTGGGGAGTCATTATCTGTATAGGATCATAGGACTAGAGGTCTAGGATATTAGGACAAATATATATATACTGCTTTTCCTAATTGATATCTATGTTTATTTTTCTGCTAATGGGAATGCGTGTGATGCCGCATGTGGAAAGATTGAGTATACACCTAAGATAGGGGTTGGCATTATACGGGTAATTTTACGGGGAGTGAATCCCATATAAGAGGTCCCGGTCAACCATCAAATCAGTGGAGATGCCCTTTGCGGATTCAATGCCTATACGACTTCGGTTGTTGAAAGCAGATTGTTCCATTGGGTTATCTGAGAAGCTGAGGATTTTAGTAGAATGAAACCAGTAGTGCAAAATCTATCGGGAATAGTTGTCATGCGATACTACCCTTATTTGAGATTACTCTAAAGATGAACCAGCTCGCTTGGTGATCCGGTTGCTGTCGTCATCCGATGAGGGGTCAATGATTTTGAGAACAGGTACAAAAAATCACCAGCAAAACCTTGGGGATGGGTAGAGCCTTGACTTCATGACACCGACCCTTTGACCCCATGTTTTTTCTATGTTTTTGTGTGCTGCATTCATACATTCATTTAAAAAACATTAAAACAAAGAAAAATTTTCTCTTCTAGTCTCTATTTTTCAAATTAAACTAAGACAATGTTTGCAAATATCAGAGAAAGAGATTGCGTTATGGATTTCGGTAGAAGAAAGACTCACAAGTATATCTTCAAAGTTCCAAAACTAGAGGATTTAAGAGGTTTGGTGAGGATGATCACCAACCCTGAGGCTTTCAGAGCTAAGTATTGGGGACTGCTGTCCCTATTAAGGGTCCATGTAATTGAGGGAATCCTGTCCACGCTCATTCAGTTCTACGATCCGGTTTATCACTGTTTCAAATTCCCGGATTATCAGCTAGCCCCAACACTGGAGGAGTATTCTCACCTAACTGATCTACATATCACTGATCAGGCTCCCTTTTTCGGACTGGAAGAAATTCCAAAAGATCAAACCATTGCAAGAGCAATTTATTTGGACAAGTCAGAGGTCAGGACTCATATGACCACTAAGGGTGGTATCCAAGGTTTTCCAGCCCAGTTCTTGATAAAGAAAGCTCTGTACTTTGCTAGTATAGGGAATGTGGCTGCGTTCGAAATCATCTTTGTTTTGCTTACCTACGGGTTATTTTTGTTTCCCAACATCGATAACTTTGTAGATATCAACGCCATTAAGGTTTTTCTAATTGGAAACCCTGTACCTACCTTGCTCGTAGATGCGTATCATTCTGTACACTTAAAGAATTTGTACAACAGAGGAATGATCACCTGCTGTGTACCCCTGCTGTACAAATGGTTTATTTCCCATTTGTCAAAGTCTGCCGCATTTTGGGATCAAAAGAGTACTTTACGTTGGTCGTAGAGAATCATGTCTCTTACCAACTCTGACATCGATTGGTACAATCGAATCTATGATGGGATCAGAATCATTGACTGTTGTGGAAATTTGCCAAACGTACCCCTTATAGGAACTAAGGGGGGAATCAATTATCATCCGATTTTAGTTCGTCGTCAATTTGGATACTCGATGAGGCATGTCCTGCGGAATGCTCATCTGGAAGGTCTTTTCTTCAAGGAAGGAGAAAATGACAGGGCACTAAAGACAGAAATAGTGCATGCCTGGAAGCACGTTCATAGAAAAGGACGAGAGTCTCTAGGAAAAGTAGACTGTGTCTCGGTGGAGCCTTATCTCCACTGGGTACAAACTAGAGCTCTCAAACTGAGGATGCCTTACCCTTGTCGGGAAGTTCTTCCATTAAGGGACTCTGTCCTTTATTTTATGTCTAATATGGAAAAACTTCAGGTGACTCTCAACAAAGTTCAACAGGAGAAGAGGTCTTGGAGGAACAAGTACCGCATTCTCAATGTGGAGTGTAAGAAAATACAGCAGCTATTGAAAGAAAAAGATTATATGATCGAGATTTAAGAGCAACATGCTGTAGAAAATCAGGATGACCAAAGAAACTTGCTCGTTCCTTTCACTTGGCAAAAGGATGACAACCCGACAACGGCTCAAGAGCCCCGGTCAAAGAAAAGGAAAGCACCGGAACCAGCACCTGAGCTCTCACACGAGAGGACCCAGGATCCATTAGTTTAGACATTTCCTTTTACAGAACTTTGTAAATTACTGTATTTCCATTTCCGCAACCTTTGAATTCAATAAAACGGGGTCTTCTCCACTGTTTGATATTTGCAAACCTATTGTCAAAGTTTCTTTTGATTAAATAACCAAAAAATAATTAATATAATCATTGCATATCATTTATCATTCTCGCATGAATGCATTCTTCTTCCCTGCGAATCTCATGTTTGTGTCTCGATTCTAGAGTCAAAGTGTCTCATTCGTACAATACTCGGGCCAATCGACAGAAGAAAATGGATGATCTCGAGGAAGACAACAGAGAGTTAAGAGAAGAGATCGACACTCTGAAAGAAGATCTTAGAAAGCTTCATAACAACATGCAAGCTCTGGCAGCAGCTCAGATGCAACAACAAAGGACTGTGATCTTAGAGATCACATCTACGCCCATAGTGGAGAAATATGATCCTAGGTATAAAATGCCAAAAGATTGTCCATGGGGCATGCCACTCAACTATATCCCGGAAGGATATATTCCGCCGATCATGGAAGATCCAGAAACTGTAGCAGGAGCCGCTAGGCCTGAAGGTTACAAACTTCAGGAAAGCGAAGATGCCAGGGGCATGGCGACAACTCCTGAAGGTTACAAACTTCGGAAGGCACCAAGGGTCTCTGTCGTAATGACTATACCACCACCCGTGGTACACACTGTCCCGGAAGGACAAATTACACAGATACCTTCTGGTGGAAACGAAAGTATGGATAACATAATGAAAGAGTTCCTGGAATAGTTCCTGGAAATGCAGAAGGAGCTGCAGGCCATTCCCGGTCAGGATTTATTTGGAAAGGACGCAGCAGTCCTTTGTTTGGTCCCCAATGTGAAAGTTCCTCACAAATTCAAAGTACCAGAATTTGAAAAGTACAAGGGTAACTCTTGCCCTCAAAGTCATTAAGTGATGTACGCTCCAAGGATGTCAACTCAGATAGAGAACCACCAGCTACTGATCCATTACTTCCAGGATAGTTTAACCGGTGCCGCACTCAGGTGGTACATGGGCTTAAACCGCACTCAGATCGCTACTTTCAGAGATCTTGGTGCTGCCTTCGTTCAACAATATAAGTATAATCTGGACATGGCACCGGACAGAGATCAACTCAGAGCCATGTCGCAGAAGGATAAGGAAACCTTTAAGTAATATGCTCAGAGATGGCGTGAAATTGCCGCTCATATTTGTCCACCTCCTGAGGAAAAATAGATGACAAAGATCTTCTTGAAAACCTTGAGCTCGTTTTATTACGACAGAATGGTCGCCAGTGCGCCCGGTGACTTCACCGAGATGTTGGGCATGGGAGTTCATCTTGAGGAAGCGGTCCGAGAAGGACGTTTAGTTAAAGACGCTGGATCATCAAGTAGTACAAAATGATACGGTGGTGCTCTCCCTAAGAAAAAAGAGCAGGATATTAGGAATATCTCTCTCGGAAATCAAAGGCGCGTTACCAACCAGTAGCAGTTGTAACTCCAGCTATCAACCATGCGCCTGTTCCAATGTATCAACCTCAGGTTGCACAAAGCCGACCGAATCAACAGCCTCTTCAGCAGGCTCGCCCTCAGTACAACAGCAACTGTACAATGCGACCACCAGGGTTCGACCCTATACCAGCATTGTACGCAAAATTATTTCCATTACTACTAGTCAAGGGGCACGTCAAAACCAGGTCTCCTCTTACAGTACCGGAAAATCTGCCTTTTTGGTTCAAAGCGGATCAGACTTGTCCTTACCATCATGGAGGATCAGTGCATAACATAGAGAACTGTCTCAGTTTCAAATTCGACGTACAAAAGCTTGTTAGGAGCGGGGTCTTATATTTCAAAGATACGAATCCAAATGTTCTCACGAACCCGTTGCCTCAAAATGAGAAAGCTGCAGTAAATTTGATAGAGGGAGAGTCTAACAACAGCTATCAAATTCATGATGTACTCTTATTGAGGACCAATTTAGTCAAGATGCATCGCAGATAGAGCTAGTATGGCCATATACCACCTCACAACTATCACCAGTGTGATATCTGCTCTAAGAACAATCAAGGATGTACTATGGTGAAATCAGCTCTACAGGAACAATTGAATCTCGGGTGGATCCAAGAACATCGAATTCGTGGGATCAACATGACTTATACGAATTCCAACATCATTCAGAGCCACGACATCTGGGCGATGAATGTTAACTTGGTGGCAATGCACTCAAGGCAAAGCCAGTATCATAATCTTCCGCGGCACGATTACAATTCATGTCTGATTTGCTCGGTAAACAATCAGGGATGCTCTTTTATACAAGAGGCCCTCCAGCGTCAGATGGATCTTGGGTGGATCCAGGACTACCATGATAAAAATCCTTATCAGGTCAACATGATTTAGATCTTCGATATTCTCCTAATGAATACCGAATACCAGCTTGGTAGAATTACATGCTAAGCAAGTCCAACTCTGTTTTCTGACTTCGCACAATTATCAGAACTGTAAGGGGTGTCATGAGAATGACCAGGGCTGTGCACTCGTTCAGAAAACTTTGCAACACTTGTTAAATCATTGGTGGCTTCCAATCTATCTAGATGAAGACACACAATAAGTCAGTATGATCGACGGGAACCCTACTATGCATCAGAGTCAGGATGCTATATCAATGGAAACGGACCTAGTGAGGTTATACTACAATGAAAGCGGACGTGGCCGGGTGCCACCACATAATAATGAATGATGTATAGTTTTCTCTGAAAATAACCAAGGATGTTACCTCGTGCGAGCAGCCCTTCAGAGTCAGTTGGACCGCAAAGAGATTTAACCATGTCCAGTTTCAGGGTCCATCAACTTGATGCCCGACTATTTCGCTGATCAAATCAAGGATGGTGTTGTAATCTTTGATCCTGAGAGGGCCAAAGATGTTTGTGCCACCATCCCTCTACTTGACGAATCAAAGATTCTTAACCAGGAATTGATTGAAGTTACTTACGACAGTCAGAGAAATCAGAAGGTTCCTATAGTTATCTATTTGCCAGGACCAGTGTCGTACAAGTCTGATAAGGCAATCCCTTACAAATACGGTTGTAGCGAGCGATTTTGGATATGGTTCTTAAGCAGTCTCGCTCTTTGGGGGGACTACAGGTCGATTCATTTTTTATCCTATTGAAGCTGATGAAGAAAGGGAAATAGATGTCTCCAACTAACCCTACTTTGCAAACTGAGGTTAAACAGTCAAAACTATTGGTTTACAGATGCGATCAATGTGGAGGGGCCTCTCTTGGGTTATTTTGATCTAGTTTAGACCTTTGGTAGGGAATACGGACTTGGATGTTTTGATTGATATATGAGGTTTTGGGACCTGAGGTTTTCGATGTGGTGTGCTCGCTAAGATTTCTCTTTCAATCTTATGCCTACGTATTCCCGTTTACCGAAACAGGGAAATCAGAGCGATCGTAGTTCCTCCTATTCTATGGGAGGAAATGGTGTTTTGGTGTCTTGTTCAAAGCCCAAGACGTGAAGCTAAAGGTGGTTTGTATCTTGTTCAAAGCCCAAGATGTGAAGCTAAAGGATTTTGACTGTAGAGAGAATTTGTCGTCTCTAAAGGGGTTATGTTTGTCACAACTGTTGGGTGACTGATTATAAAGGAGAATTACTTTAACTGGGATATGCGAATCTAGCAATGCCATAATTTCCTTTATAGGGGATTTTTAACCTGAAGGAGAAGACTTTAACTCAGTTTAGAGCAATGCTATCTTTCCTTAGGAATTCCTCATGCTAAAAGAGGGACAGTGGCGTGGATGTAAATAATCCAGAGGCTTGGCTCTTACAGCAATTAGATGAAGGGAGAGGAGTTGTTGATGTTTGTATACTGTGAACGAGGCACAACTTTTGATGCTAAAAGGTTGATTGGCTCAACCAGGGTTTTCTTATACAAAGCCTAAGAGGAGGCTATTGGCCCAACAAGAGGGTGTTTTTATGTGTCTCGTACGAAGCCCGAGATAGAGGCTAAAAGGGTTGACTCAACAAGAGAGTGTTTTTATATGTGTCTTGTACGAGGCCCAAGACGGAGGCTAAAGGGGTCGACTCAACAAGAGAGTCTTTTGTACTCAACAAGAGAGTGATTTTGTATCTCGTACAAAGCCCGAGATGGAGGCCAAAGGTAATCGACTCAGCAAGAGAGCCCTTTTATACTCAACAAGAGAGTGTTTTTGTATTTCGTAAGAAGCCCGAGGTGAAGGCTAAAGGTGATCGACTCAACAAGAGAGTATTTTTATACTCAAAAAGAGAGTGTTTTGTATCTCGTACGAAGCCCGAGATGAAGGCTAAAGGTGATCGACTCAACAAGAGAGTCTTTTTATACTCAACAAGAGAGTGTTTTTGTATCTCGTACGAAGGCCGAGATGAAGGCTAAAGGTGATCGACTCAACAAGAGAGTCTTTTTATACTCAAAAAGAGAGTGTTTTGTATCTCGTACGAAGCCCGGGATGAAGGCTAAAGGTGATCGACTCAACAAGAGAGTCTTTTTATACTCAACAAGAGAGTGTTTTTGTATCTCGTACGAAGGCCGAGATGAAGGCTAAAGGTGATCGACTCAACAAGAGAGTCTTTTTATACTCAACAAGAGATTGTTTTTGAATCTCGTACGAAGCCTAAGATGAAGGCTAAAGGTTAGCTCCGCTGGGGAGAATCATTGTACAAAGCCCAAGAGGAGGCTATGGTAACTGTTTCAGTTGAGTGACAGGTCCAGTATGTTGGTTAAAAGAGAAAAACAGTTCTTATGAAGATTAAAGGTAATTTTGTGCTTTTGCACTGATCGGAGGATCAGGGTTATTTCCTGTTCTTTAAGGAAATAGGAAATCCAAAGGGTATTGAGACTATCCGAGTCTGCGGGTGTTCTTCCCATTCTTGAAAGGGGCTTGAGAATGTCTTTGAGACTCAAGGGTCTTAGACTATCCAAGTCTAGAGTTTTATCTTTTGTACTATACATAAGAGAAATTAAGGGACATTACATTTGTGGTAGAAAGATCTAGACTCTTTGAAAGACTGTTCTATTAAGATGACTAATCTCTATTCCTATACCTTTAGGAGGTCGTCGGGAAAATTTGTACGAAGCCCAAGAGGAGGCTTGAAACTTTTAAGAAGCCGAAGGACAATTGGTACGAAGCCTAAGAAGAGGCTGTGAAAACTTCTAAGAAGCCGACGGGTCCTTGTACAACGCCCAAGAGGAGGCGGGGATGCTTTTAGGAAGCCTGTGGGTCCTTGCACTAAGCCCAAGAGGAGGCTGATGAATAGTTCTATAAGGGGTTTCACTTGGAACATTGGCCTTCTGTATATGAACTGTTCAAAAAAGGGGAAGATCTTAGATCTAGTTATCTAAAATAGTTATAAGGAGACGAGGTTTTGTCTAGTTCTAGACGTAGTTGCCGGGGAAACTCAAAATATCTATACTATTATTACACAATTGATATGAGTTTATGAAAGAAGACTTACAGCGAAACAGCCCCACAGTATAGTTATATAGATATGAAATCGGTAAATGAAAGCAGGTAAACACTTACTCAGTTGTAGAGCTTCCATGTTGTATGGTTAGTTGTTCAACAAAGAAAAGTTGAAAACAGTATATTACAAAATCAAAGGAGAAAGTGCTTTTAAAAGGAAAATTGGGGCTTACAGCTCAAGGAGAGGCCTAGGGTTTTGTACATAGGGATGGGTCTTACACTCTCTCAAGAGGCCCAAAGTTGTTTCATGAAGAGGAATGGAGCTTATAACACGAGGGTAGGCCCAGATGATTTGATTTTTGAACTGGCGATCGCGCCGGGTTTTTTGAAAATACAGTGGGATTTATACAATATCTGAGGTCCAAAAATAGGTTTGTATTTACAAAGGATTGGGTCTTACACTCTATTAGAGGCCCAATAATTTATTTTTGTACAAGTGATGGGGCTTACAGCTCAAGGAGAGGCCCAATTGTTTTTTGTTTTGAAAACGGCGATCGCGCCGGGATTTTTGAAAATACAGTAGGACCTATACAATATCTGAGGCCCAAAATAGGTTTGTACTTACAAAGGATTGGGTCTTACACTCTATTAGAAGCCCAAAGTTTGAAAAGTTTGTTAGGGTGAAAATCAACAAAAACCCTAATTTCACCATTTTTAAAGTAATTATTCAAAGAAAATTAATTAAAATGATACAAATTCCAAATAAGTTTGAATAAACAACTTGTGATTTTGGTTTTAGGTTTGAAAAATGAGGTTTTAATCACAAGATGAATTAAAACCTATTTGGTGTTGATTTTCCAACACGAATATTTATTTTTAAAAGGGTTTAAAAACAAATAAAAAGGTATTTATTCACAAAAAAACTAATTATATTAAATAAATAATATAAATCTAATTTTTTTGTGGAATAAAATATTTCAACATTTTTGTGATTTTTTGCAAAAAGAACCAATAAAAAATAATTAAAATTGAGTGAGTTATTAATTTTTCAAATCATTTAAAATAAATATGAAAAATAACAAAAACAAGAAAAAGTGGTAAAAAAGAGATCTGGGGCGAGGGGCATTCGAACCCCAGACCTCTCGCTTGCCAATACACATAAAACCAACTGATTAACCACTGGGGCGCAATGCCAATTCAAAAATAGTATGGCAAATGATAAATATATAGAGAACTTGGTTGGAAAACCTGAAGAATGGCGCCATGGCCATCTTCTTCCTTCTGCTCGTGCATGAAGCTCTCTATCTCTCTCGTTTCTCCACCATATGACATGATTCAAACACCAAACTCATGCGTTTTTTCACAAGGAATAAGATGGCAATACTCAATTTTATTTATTTTCAGTGTATAGCAAGTTATATCTTTGTGGTCGTATGAACCCTAATTTTGAAAAAGCAATCGAGCAGACATGATTATGAGTGCTATGATCAAATTTTTTGAGGGGAAATACTCAGCATATGATGGCAATCAATTGGCAAAAATATCATGCGAGGAAATATGCTTGGATCTTGAAGTTGAAGTTTTGAGGCTTACCTTGATACAAGCTGAAATAGAACTCTGCACAGATGGTGTTCCAGAATAAATTTGATGATCCCTACAGCTTCAATTGATGTAGTGGAGTGTGTTGCAAGCTTTGCAACACTCTGAAAACCTTTGGATCAAGTTGGAGAACTCCAACTGCATAATTGAGGCATAATGGCTTAGTTGAAGGGTGATTTTGAGCTAGGGGTGTTACAATTGGTGTTTAAGTGTTTGGACACCTCAAATACATCATATGTGATGTCTCTGAGTAATTGGAATGAATTGCTTAGGGCTGCAACTCAAAACCCGACGGTGGTTGCTCAAAAACAAGGAAATTTGGCACTTAAGAGAGAATGAGAGAAAGAAATGGTATAAGGTGCTTTGGTGTGCCTTGAATGATCCATTGGAACCTCTATTTATAGGTGATCAACTCTTGTCTTGGAGGAATAGTGAATGACTGCTGGATCAGATCACCTTCAAAGGGATTGGTTGGACATAAATGCCTCTTGCATTAGGTGTAACAGTTGCTCCAAATAGATCAGCTATGCCTTGGCTGAAATCACATTCCTCAGTCATTTTAATTGTTGTTTAATCAGAGAACTTGACCGAGGAGAGTGAGAATCTTGACAATGCACTATTCCACATTAATGCCCTTTGAATTCAAGGCAAAATGTGCCAAAATGCATGAACTTCATGTTGGAAGATTCCTTAGCTTTGTGACTCAGCTTTGTAGTTTGCATTAGATGCATTGTGATTGGTTTGAGTACATGTGGCATGATGATCCTCAGTTTTGATTCAGAAATCGTGTGTAGCAAGCAAACATGCAAACTGATTTTTCCAAAACAGCTTGTAGCAGCATGACTTTGGGCATGGATTTCTCTTGGCTCAAGTTGAATTAATTCATGCTGATAAGCTCTTTGGATTCTTGGCAACATTTGCAACAACATTGATGTTTACCTTTGGACTTGATTCAGCTTGCAACTATGTGAAAAGATCTCACAAGTTTTGGTGTTTCCAACAAAATCTGCCTTGGCCAGAATTTTTCTAAGTGTTGGAAAATGATGTATTTTCATGTTTTAGTCATTTTGGCCCAATCATAACTCAGAATCCACAATGAATTGAAATGAGGTGTAGTTGGAGCTTTTGTAGAGGGTAATGAGAGCTACAAATCCAGCTTTGGATAGGGAAGAATGGCCTTGTGGTTTAGGAGTTATGATCCTCCAAAGTTGGTACCCTTGCCACTTTGTTCATAACTTAGAAAATTTTCTAAGTTTTTATGGTTACCCCTTTTACAAGTTATCCCACTTTTCTTGATTTTTCTTGATGAATGATGATTCCAACCATACATTAACATCATTTTAGGGTTAAAAAACCATTTTTGTGAAAAATCTCAAAAAGTCAAAGTTTGACTTTTGTGCACAGTTGACTTTTTATCAGATGAATTCCAAACTGTGCAATCCTTTAGGAAATCATGTCTTTGACCTAAATTAAACTTTATGGACATGTTCCATGGGTGTTATAGGGTATATTGATTCATGTCCTAGGGTGTGGGAGCATGTCCTGGTCAAAAGTCAAAGCTACAATTGACTTTTCTCGCGAAACCCTAACTGTGGTTCAGATGAAATTGAAACTTGTTGCTCAAGCTTCTTGGATTAATCCATTGTTGCAAATGGATCAATGTAGTGTGTTTGAGACCCTCAAATCCTCCCTTGAGGTCTTGGCTCCTGATTTGTCCCAAAAGTCAACTTAGGGGTGAATTAGGTCAAGAAACCCTAATTCCTGATTTTTTATGTATGCATCCCCTGAGGCTAAATTGACTTACTGATTGGGTTTATGATGTCCCTTGGAGCATCATAGGTTATGCCTTGAAGCATTGGCTCATGCCCAGAGGAGAATTTCCATCTGGAGGCCCTGGTCGACTAAAACCCTAATTTGGTGACACTGGCGATCTTGAGGCTTGATCCACTTAGAAGGGAGCAGCCTTGTGCTTAATTCTTGAAGTGGGAGTCCTCTTGATCCATTATAGATATTGGAAAGGTTTGGACAAGTTGAAGATCATGTCATTCCTTGATTGATCCTTTGTCTAAGAGCTCTGAGAGGTCTTGAACCCTAATTTTTTATTGTAGTGGATGCTCACCCATCTTTGGGGAGACTAATGGTTCATCCATATTGTTATGATGATTTGCACAATGATGGGAATCTTAGTGGTCAAAATTTGGGGTATGACAGATGCCCCTATTTAATCTTCTTGGACCCGAAGGTGTGAATGACGAAGGTATTCGGGCATTCGGGGTACAAGAGGATTAAATATCGGAATACCCGAAATTTTGATGGTGACTAAGAATGGTAGTTTACGCGTCCTTCTTCTTTTGCTAAGCAATGATGCTCAGAAAAGGTAAAAACTTCCCCTTGATCCTGGACATCAGCCAAGGAACTGGTCTTAGTTTCTGAAATAAACTTCCCCTCGATCCTGGTTTCCTACCAAGGAACTGGTCTTAGTTTCCGAAGTAAACTTCCCCTCGATCCTGGTTTCCTACCAAGGAACTGGTCTCAGTTTCTGAAATGAACTTCCCCTCGATCCTGGTTTTCAACCAAGGAACTGGTCTCAGTTTCTGATTCAAACTTCCCCTCGATCCTGGTTTCCTACCGAGGAACTTGTCTCAGTTTCTGAAATAAACTTCCCCTAGATCCTGGTTTCCTACCAAGGAACTGGTCTAAGTTTCTTTCGTCAATAAACTTTCTTGACAAGGGACGCTGTTCGTAGCGGTTTTCCTCAAACTTCTCGCCGAATTTTCCTGGGGAGATGCCATTTGATGGGAAAAAGATTTGATGTCAGACTTGCCGCAGAAACCCATTTGTCTGAGCTGTAGAGGTATACAAACTTCTCTGTTGGAGACGCCATTTGTCGGCTCTACAGGGGAAAGCAGGTCTCTTGAGAGACTGTTGTCGCTTGGGGATATTACATCATACTTTTCCTCGAGATTTTCCCGAAGAAATTCCATATGATGTGATCCAATTTTGAGGTGCCGATGACTTTGTTAACATTGACTTTCTGGAGAGAAGAACCAATATGCTGCTGAGAGTCTTCGGTTGAGAGGCTTTCTCTAGGAATTTTCCTTAATCCGGGAAAGCGAAGATATCATCTTCAATGGTGAAGAGTGATGTTGGTCGAAAGTTCTCTGGTTTTTCAGAGGTTCAAGTTATCAAAGTGGTCAAGGACCAACTTCATCCCAGAAATACACTGGAGGAGAGATATTGTTCAGATGCAACGTTCCCTGACGAGGAAAGGACTGACAACTCGATTAAGAGGATTATCTATCACTAGGGGACAAAACCGACTAGAGAGATAGTGATGCAATATGAATATGAATGTAAATCAATAATGCATGATGCATGTATGTATATGCTGACAAAATTGACGTGACATACAGACTAATGGATGAACACGACTGGATACTCGGCCATCGCAGGACGAAGAAGTATCGCTGGTCCAAAAGTAGCAATTCTGCCTTGCTTAGGAGAAGTAGTCCCATGCGGGGAACAACCATTGGTCGGGCTTAGGAGGTAAGAACTCGGTCGAAGATGTCAGATGGAGTATTCGTATCTGACATAACTGATCCTTCGTTCAGGCGCACTGGTTTAGAAGGAGTACTTTGATTCTGCACCTTGAAGCTTAACCGCCTTTGGGAGAAACAATCGATATTCTTTCGATGTTCAACAGTCAAAAGAAATTTCCATCTTTATTAACAGCAGAAAAATCTTCCAAGTAAATTCATTTTTCTTTTATTTCACGAATTGTTGATCATGTTAAAATGTCGTCCAAACGCGTGATTCCATAGAGTATTTACAAAGTTTAGAAATTGGTAATTTAAGGGAAAAGGGCTACATTGAAATATAACAACCATTATCCTTCTACCAACTTTAAATTCGGGACATCCTGAGCTTCTGTCGAAGATGACCTTGACTGGAGTTTTCTGACGGATGGCATGACTGCTAAGGAGCTGAACTGATCAGACGTAGTTACTTGCCATTATCCCTAACTTTTGCCTGGATTGTACTTTGAGATTTCCAATCCACCGGGATGATTTTTGATTATGTCTCTAATTTTTGCCTGGACCTCCCTTTCTGGTTTTCAATCCACCGAGACGTTTTTTTTAGTTTAGGCGAAGTATTTCTTGACTACATCAACATTTTTGGGGTAGGCAAATTCCTCTCCATCCATGGTTGCAAGTCTCAAAGCGCCGCTTGAGAAAGCTTTCTTGACCACGTAGGGGCCGTCATAATTCGGAGTCCATTTACCCCTAGAATCAATGAAAAATGATTGTATTTTCTTGAGCACAAGGTCTACTTTTCTAAAGATGCAAGGTCGGACCTTTTTGTCAAACGCCTTCTTCATTCTTTGCTGGTACAACTGACCGTGGCATAGTGCCATTATTCGTTATGTCGACTTTGACACCATTCAGCTTCTGTAAGTTTTGCTTCCATCAATACCCGGATTGATGGGATCTCTACTTCTATGGGGAGTACTGCTTGCATGCCATATACTAGAGAGAAAGGGGTTGCCCCTGTTGAAGTTCGGACAGATGTACGATAACCATGAAGAGCAAAGGGTAGCATTTCGTGCCAATCTTTATAGGTTATAACCATCTTTTGAACGATCCTCTTGATGTTCTTGTTAGCCGCTTCTACGGCTCCGTTCATCTTGGGTCGGTAGGGAGATGAGTTATGGTGTTCGATCTTGAACTCTGCACACAACTCCTTCATCATCTTATTGTTCAAGTTAGATCCATTATCAGTAATGATCTGGCTCGAAACACCATAACGACAGATGATATTATTTTTGATAAATCGGACCACCACTTGTCGGGTTACATTGGCGTATGACGCTGCTTCGACCCACTTGGTGAAGTAGTCAATGGAGACCAGAATGAACCGATGTCCGTTTGAAGCCTTGGGCTCAATTATGTCAATCATGTCGATTCCCCATATGGAAAAAGGCCATGGGGAAGAAAGAACTTTGAAATGTGTTGACGGTACATGGATTTTGTCGGAGTATATCTGACACTTGTGACACCTCCTCATGTACTTGTAGCAATCAGATTCCATTGTCAACCAATAGTACCCTGCTCTTAGAATTTTTCTCGCCATTGTATGTCTGTTGGCATGAGTGCCAAAGGACCCTTCGTGAATTTCTTTTATCAGCATGTCTGCTTCTGGTCTGTCTACACATCGGAGCAAGACCATTTCAAAATTTTTCTTATAGAGTGTATCACCGCTCAGGAAGAAACTGCCAGCCAGCCTTCTGAGAGTTTTTCTATCCTTTCTGGATGCCCCAGGTGGGTACTCTTGTTTCTGAAGGAAGCATTTAATATCGTGATACCAAGGTTTGTTGTCTATGACTGCTTCGATCGTGAAGATGTAAGCGGGCCGTTCAAGGCGCATTATGTCGATCATAGGTAAGTCATTCCATTGACCTACGCTAATCATGGAAGAGAGGGTGGCTAATGCATCAGCCATGTGATTCTCATCACGAGGGATATGATGAAACTCGACTCTGTTGAAGAAAGGTAACAACCTTATTGCGTAATCTTTGTAAGGAATCAGTCCTGATTGGTATGTGTTCCAATCTCCTTTAATCTGATTGATAACCAGAGCTGAGTCGCCATATACATCCAAGTTCTTGATCCTTAAATCAATCGCTTCCTCGAGACCCATGATACAAGCTTCGTATTCAGCGTCATTGTTCGTACACTTGAACGTAAGTCTCGCGGTGAAAGGAATATGGGTACCCTGAGGGGTAACAATGATTGCCCCAATTCCGTTTCCGTATTGATTGACGGCTTCGTCAAAGATAAGTCCCCATTGAGAACTTGGTTTTGGCCCTTCACTGGGTAGCGGTTCATCGTAGTCTTTCATTTTTAGATACATGACATCTTTGTCTGGGAAGTCAAATCCGACTGATTCTTGATTGTCAATCGGTTGATGAGCCAAATGATCGGCTAAAAGACTTCCTTTAACGGCTTTTCAAAGACGTACTTGATTGGATCCATTTCTGAGATCAACCAAGTAGTGTGACGAATCATGTACTAGCGAAGACGTTTGGGTGCCCAAGCCAAAGCGCAACAAGTTTTCTCAAGCATCGTGTACCGAGTTTCACAGTCGGTGAATTTCTTGCTTAAATAGTAGATGGCAGACTCTTTTCTTTTGGTTTCGTCTTGTTGGCCAAGTACACATCCCATTGAGTCCTCTAGGACTGTTAAGTAGATGATCAACGATCTTCCTTCCACTGGAGGGGATAGAATCGGCGGATTCGACAGGTATTCCTTGATACTGTCGAAGGCGATTTGGCAATCTTCTGTCCAAACGCCGTCCTGATTCTTTTTGAGTAATTTGAAAATCGGCACACATGTCGCGGTATTGAGGAATATGAATCTGGAGATGTAGTTCAAACGTCCCAGGAATCCTCTGACTTGTTTTTTAGTTTTCGGAGAAGGCATTTCTTGAATGACCTTGACCTTGTCAGGATCAACCTCAATTCCTTTCTGGCTGACGATGAACCCTAAGAGTTTCCCTGAACGGACACCGAAGGTGCACTTGTTGGGATTCAAACGGAGTTTGTACTTTCTCAACCGCTTGAATAGTTTTAGCAGGTGGGTCACATGCTCCTCCTCTGTTCTAGATTTGGCAATCATATCATCGACATATACCTCGATTTCATTGTGTATCATGTCATGAAATAGAGTAGTCATGGCTCTTTGATATGTTGCCCCGACATTCTTCAAACCGAACGACATTACCTTGTAACAAAAGGTTCCCCATGGGGTGATGAAAAAAGTTTTCTCCATGTCTTTCGGCGCCATTTTTATCTGATTATAGCCCGAGAATCCATCCATGAAGGAGAAAACTTTGAACTTTGCTGTACTATCTACCAGCACGTCAATGTGTGATAAAGGAAAGTCGTCCTTTGGACTAGCCTTGTTTAGATCTCTGTAATCGACACACATTCTGACCATTCCGTCCTTTTTCGGAACAGGTACGATGTTGGATAACCATTGAGGATATTCAGACGTAGCGAGGAAACCCACGTCAATCTGTTTCTGTACCTCCTCTTTGATTTTGATGGCCATGTCCGGATGAGTCCGTCTCAACCTTTGTTTTACTGGCCTACATTTCGATCTTAACGGTATATGATGTTCCACGATGCTGGTATCCAACCCTGGCATATCCTGATAGGACCAAGCGAACACATCGGGAAACTCTCTGAGAAGCTTTGTTAAACTCTCTTTGGCAGTTGGACTGAGCAGTGCCCCAATCCTGATCTCTTTTCTCTCTTTTTCTGAACCCAAGTTGACCATTTCCAACAGCTCTTTGTGAGGTTCGATGAACCTTTCCTCTTGTCTGAGTAATCGGGAGATCTCTTATGGAATTTCTTCGTCCACTTCTTCTTCAGCCCCAAATACTGGGAATTCAAAGTTGGGAGAAGGCATCGGATCGTATGTTTTAACTGGGTTTAAAACAAGAAATCTGCATGACGTGATGATTTGTGTTTAGAAGAGATAGAGAGAATGCAAATGTGTACAGTGTTTTTCTTTTACTGCTTGTTTTTATTATTGAGTTGTTTTTTAGGATTACCATTTTCTGAAAAAAGCAAAAAGAGAAAACAGCAATTAATGCGGAAATTACAGAACGACATTGTTTTATTAATGAACAAGTCGATTCTTGAAACTACAGCCCTATAAAACAAAACTCTGTCACTTTGGGCGAAGCGAAGAGGGAAATTTACAGAAAGTGAGCCCTATCAAAACATCTGTTTCACCTGGGCAGGGTGAAAGGTTAAAGTAAAGACGACAATTACTTAGACTTATGAACAATCTTCGGAACATCGACAGCAACCCATTGGCGGCGAATTCCTCGGTGAATCACAAATTTTGGTACCTTCCTTGATTTGTATTCAGAAATAAAGCTAATTTCTGGTGGAGTATGATCATTGGAATCTGTCTCCCAGGCACAGTTGTCGTTGGAGGATTCCTCTGTTGCATTTTGCATAGTATTTGTGATCTCAGGTATATCTCCCCACCCAGTTGGTTGGATATCTTTGAGCTTGATACGAGAGCTTTCGGGAGCGGTGTACTTGACCAAATAGTCGTATTTCCACTCGGTTGTCCCAAGGTGTCCCAAACTTCTTTGGGACTGGAGGAGTCATCTCTCTCGATTACATTGACCTCGGGAAAAGCATAGCTAATGAATTCTAGTCCTGCAAACTTTTCGAATTCATCGTCGTGCTGAGTATTTTCAGGATAACCTGGGTGTCGATCCCATAACATGGTGGGGACGCAAGTATTCTTCTCAATGATTCTCAGTTGATTTTCAATGTTCGACTGATTTTCTTGCCCCAAGTTTCCTGGGTACGGCTGCCACATTGGCAGGCCATCCATTGGGCCATAATAGTCGTGGTCAAAGTTGTCTTTCATCAGAGTGTCTTCCTCTAATGAATTTGGTGGAGCACGACATCCTTCCGGATCACAATCTCCATATATCATTTCGATGTCTGACCTGGGTATAAATCTCGGATTCTGTGCAGGATAGGAAAATGGCGTAGGCACCTCCTCCTGAGACATATAACCGTCCTTATTAAGATAGGACTCCCATTCTTCATCCATGTCGGAGGAGTCTCCCTCATTGATGGTATGTACTTCTTGAGACACTGGGTGAAGGAAACCTCCACTGTGGAAGAAATCCTGAATGGGATAAAGACTTTCATCGGTAGCAGCTGTCTGGGTACAAGTCGCAGAAAAACCAAGACCGTTCTTTGTTTTATTGTCAGTAGGAATGACAAGTTGTCCCCATCCTATTGTATTGGCACCCTCTACCGCTTTGATGGCATCTTTGTATGAGGAAATGGAAGTTCCCCCCTCGAATTGACCGTCCTTGTGTAGCGAAAGTGTTTGGAACTGGGTTATGATTATCCCTTCCGGTTCCACATAAGTGGATGACGATAAGTTGCTTACGAGCAAGGCCTGTTCTCCACAGACTGTGATGAGTTGGTCGTTCTAGACAAACTTTATCTTTTGGTGGAGGGTCGAGGTGACCTTCCTAACCTGATGTTTCCAAGGTCTTCCTAATAAACAATTGTAAGTTACCCGGATGTCCATGACCTGGAAAGTGACTTGGAAAGTGTGAGGACCGATTGTAATGGGAAGGTCGACTTCGCCGATAACCGTTTTTCTGGATCCGTCAAATGCTTTGACGGCGACCTCGCTGGCTCTCATTGGAGGTCCTTTGAATGATAATTGCTTCAAAGTGGATTTTGGCATAACATTCAGGGCTGACCCTGTGTCTACTAGTACGCTGGCTAAAGCATCGTCTTGGCAGTTAACTGTGATATTGAGCACCATGTTGTGACTTTTGCCCCCCTCTGGCAAATCCTCATCACTGAATCCTAAGTTATTGCAGGAAGTGATGTTAGAGACAATACTATCGAATTGTCGTATTGGCACATCCTGTTCCACAAAGGCCTGCTCTAAGACTTTCTGTAGAGCCTCCCTGTGCGCTTCTGAACTAAGTAACAGTGATAATACTGAGATCTTTGAAGGAGTTTGTAACAGCTGATCAACAATGTTGTATTCACTCCTTTGGATGAGCTTCAACATCTCATCATTGTTTTTCGAAAGGTCCGGATTACTGGACTGACCTACTGGTGGATTAGGAACTTCTGTCTGAGGTTCCTTTTCTTTGCTGGGTTCTCCAACTCCACTGTTGAAGATTCTACCGCTCCGTGTTACTCGACTGATGTCTGCAATATTCACGACGGAGGGTAACGGAATTTCCTTTCCATTCTCAACTGTTGTTGCACCGTATTTGTAATGGATAACCTTAGTTGATTCATACGGTAGGGGTCCCGGTAGGTAGATGACTATGGGAGCCTTTTGATTTTTCTGACCATCGTAAGTAATTTCGATCCGTTCCCGATTGGGAACTCTCGATTCGTCAAGTAGAGGGACGATGGTACAAACATCCTTGTTCCTCTCATGATCGGAGATTATGACAACGTCCTCGATTTGATCAGTGAATAGTTGATTGCTTCAAAACTTGACCATGGTTGAATCTCTTTGCGGTCCAACTGACTTTGAAGGGCTGCTCGTACGAAGTAGCATCCTTGATTATCCACTGAGCAAACTCCACACCACTCATAGTTGTGTAGTGGCACCTGGACACGTCAGCTCTGAATACAGTGTATCCTTACAAGATCTGTTTCCATCGACCGAACATCCTGGCTTTGATATCTAGTAGGATTCCCGTTAGTGATACTAATTTGCTGGGTGTCTTAATCCATATAGATTGGAAGCCACCAGTGGTTCAACAAGTGTTGAAGTGTTTCCTGGACAAGGGCACAACCCTGATCGTTTTTACAACCCGCTTTATAGTTCTGATAATCATGTTGTACCAGGAACCCGAGCCGGACCTGTTTAGCATGTAACTCCACCAGGCTGGTATTCATCAAGCGAACATCAAAGATTTGAACCATGTTGATTTGATAATGATTCCTATCATGGTAGTCTTGAATCCATCCAAGATCCCTCGGACGCTGGAGGGTCTCTTGTACAAAAGAGCATCCCTGTTTGTTTACCGAGCGAGTCAGAAAGGAACTGTAATCGTGCCGCAGCAGACTATGATACTGGCTTTGCCTTGAGTGCATTGCCACCAGGTTGACATTCATCGCACGGATATCATGGTTTTGTATGATAACCATGTTAACTCCACGAACTCGGTGCTCTTGGATCCATCCGAGATCCATCTGTTCCTGTAGAGCTGATTGCACCATAGAACATCCCTGATTGTTTTCAGAGCAGATATCACACTGGTGATAATTATGAGGTGGCACATGGCCATATCCACTTTGTCTACAATACATCTTAACCGAGTTGGCCCTCAATAAGAGTACATCGTGAATTTGATAGACGTTGTTAGACTCTCCGTCTATCAGATTAACTGCAGCTTTCTCATGTTGAGGCAGCGGGTTCATGAGAACATTCGAATTCGTATCTTTGAAAGACAAAACCCCGCTCCTAACAAGCTTTTGCACGTCGGATTTGAAACTGAGACAGTTCTCTATGTTATGCCCTAGTCCTCCTTGATGGTAAGGGCAAGTCTGGCCCACCTTAAACCAAAAAGGCGGATTTTCTGGTACTGTAAGAGGAGACTTAGTCTGGACATGCCCCTTAGCCAGTAGTAACGGAAATAGTTTTGCGTACGATACGGGTATAGGATCAAATCCTGGTGGCCACATTGTACGGTTGTTGTTGTATTGAGGACGAACATGCTGAAGAGACTGTTGTGTCCTTTGCTGAAGTTGTTGTAGATTAGGTTGGCTCTGCGCAACCTGAGGTTGATACGTAGGTGCGGGGTTGATAGTAGGAGTTACAGCTGCTACCGGTTGGTACCGTCGCCTTTTCTTTTCGAGAGAGATATTCCCCATATCCTGCTCTTTTTTCTTAGGGAGAGCACTTTCATATCGTTTTGTACTACTTGATGATCCAGCGTCTTTAACTAAACGTCTTTCTCGGATGGCTTCCTCGAGATGCACTCCCATACCGACCATTTCGGCGAAGTCGCTGGGCGCACTGGCAACCATTCTGTCGTAGTAAAATGAGCTCATGATCTTTAAGAAAATCTTTGTCATCTCTTTTTCCTCAAGAGGTGGACAAATTTGAGCGGCAATTTCACGCCATCTCTGAGCGTATTCTTTAAAGGTTTCCTTGTCCTTTTGCGACATTGATCTGAGTTGATCTCTGGCTGGTGCCATGTCCAAATTGTATTTATATTGTTGGACGAAGGCAGTGCCAAGATCTCTGAAAGTGCTGATCTCAGCGCGGTTTCAACTCATGTACCATTTTAAGGCGGCATCGGTTAAACTATACTAAAAGTAGTGAATCAGTAAATCCTGATTCTCTGTCTGAGCTGACATTTGCCGAGCGTACATCACCAAGTGGCTCTGAGGGTAAGAGTTACCCTTGTACTTTTCAAAGTCGGGCACCTGGAATTTGTGCGGAACTTTCACATTGGGGACCAAGCAGAGGTCTACAGCGTCCTTTCCAAATAAATCTTGACCGCGAATAGCTTGCAGTTCTTTCTGCATTTCCAGGAACTGCTCCTAGAATTCATTCATTCTGTCGAATATACTTTCGTTTCCACCAGATGGTATCTGGGAAATCTGTCCTTCCGGGACAGTGTGTACCACGGGTGGTGGCACAGTCATTACGGCAGAGACTCTTGGTGCCTCCTGAAGTTTGTAACCTTCAAGCGTCCTCATTATGCCTCTGGCATCCTCAATTTCCCGAAGTTTGTAACCTTCAGGCCCAGTGGCTCCTGCTATGATTCCCTGATCTTCAGTGATCGGCAGAACATATCCTTCCAGGATATAGTGAACTGGCACGCCCCAGGGACAATCTTTCAGCATCTGATACCTAGGATCATACTTCTCCACTATGGGCATTGAGGTGATCTCGGAGATCACAGTTCTTTGTAGCTGAGCTTCTGCCATGGCTTGCATGTCGTTACGAAGCTTTCTCATATCCTCTCTCAGAGCGTCGATCTCTTCTTTCAACTCTCTGTTCTCTTCCTCGAGATCATCGATCTTTTTCTGACGATTGGCCCGAGTATTGTACGAATGAGACAGTTTGACTCTAGAACCGAGACACAAATGTGAGATTCGTAGGTAAGAAGAATACGTGACGTGAGAATGATGAATGCAATGATTATATTAATTGTTTTTTTTGGATTAATCAAAATAAACTTTGACAATTAGATTGCAAATATCAAACAGTGGGGAAACTCACGTTTTATTGAATTCAAAGGATTGCGGAAATGGAAATACAGTAAATTACAAGGTGCAGAAACAGAAACCTAAGCTAATGGGTCCCGAGTCCTCTCTGAGGAGAGCTCGGGTTCTGATTCTGGTACTTTCCTTTTCTTGGACCGGGGCTCTTGGGCCGTTGTCGGGTTGTCATTCCTTTGCCAAGTGAAAGGAGCGAGCAAATTCCTTTGGCCATCCTGATTTTCTACAGCATGCTGCTCCAAAATCTCTATTAGAGCATCCTTATCCTTCAGCAGTTGCTGTATTTTGGTACACTCCACATTGAGAATGCGGTACTTGTTCTTCCAAGACCTCTTCTCCTGTTGAACTTTGTTGAGTGTAACCTGAAGTTTTTCTGTTTCAGTCATGAAGTACATGACAGATTCCCTCAGTGGAAGAACTTCGTGACGAGGATAAGGCATCTTTAGCTTGAGAGCTCTAGTTTGTACCCAGTGGAGATAAGGCTCCACCGAGACACAATCCGATTTTCCTAGAGACTCCCATCCTTTCTTATGAACATGTTTCCAAGCATGCACTATTTCCATCTTTAGTGCCCTGTCATTTTCTCCTTCCTTGAAGAAAAGACCTTCCAGATGAGCATTACGTGGGACATGCCTCATCGGGTATCCAAATTGACGACGAACAAGAACTGGATGGTAATTGATTCCTCCTTTAGTTCCTATGAGGGGTACGTTGGGGAAGTTTCCACAACGGTCAATGATCCTAATCCCGTCATAAATCCTATTGCACCAATCTATGTCAGAGTTGGTGAGAGACATGATTTTCTGTGACCAACGTAAGGCACTCTTATGATCCCAAAAAGCAGCAGACTTAGGTAAATGGGAGATAAACCATTTATATAGCAGGGGTACACAGCACGTGATCATTCCTCCGCTGTACAAATTCCCTAAGGGTACAGAATGATACGCATCTGCGAGCAAGGTTGGTACAGAGTTTCCAATGAGAAAAACCTTAATGGCGTTGATATCTACAAAGTTATTGATGTTGGGAAACAAAAATAACTCGTAGGTGAGCAGAACAAAAATGCTCTCGAAAGTGGCCACGTTCCCTATACTGGCAAAGTACAGGGCTTTCTTTACCAGAAACTTGGCTGGTAAACCTGGGATTCCTCCCTTGGTGGTCATGTGAGTCTTGACTTCTAACTCATCCAAATAGATTGCTCTTGCAATGATTTGATCCTTTGGAATTTCTTCCAGTCCAGAAAATGGAGCTTGATCATTGATATGTAAATCAGTCAGGTGAGAGTACTCCTCTAGTGTTGGTGCAAGCTGATAATCTGGGAATGTGAAACAGTGATAAACCGGATCGTAAAACTGAATGAGTGCCTCCTTGATTCTTTCAATTACATGGACCCTTAACAGAGGTAGCAGAACTCTGTACTTGGCTCTGAAAGGATCAGGGTTAGTGATCATCCTTGCTAATCCTCTCAAATCCTCTAGTTTTGGAACCTTGAAGGTATACTTGTGAGTTTTCCTTCTACCAAAATCCATTAGCGCAATCTCCTTTCTTTGACATTTGCAATCACTGTTTTAGTTTAATTTGAAAAAGAGAGACTAGAAGAGAAAATTTTCTTTGTTTTTAATGTTTTTTTTAATGAATGCATGAATGCAGCACACAAAAACATAGAAAAAACATGGGGTCAAAGGGTCGGTGTCATGAAGTCAAGGCTCTACCCATCCCAAAGGTTTATACTAGTGATTTTTGTACCTGTCTCTCAAAATCATTAGTTCTTGTCGAGATAACACCAGCGGGCCGGGAACCGTGCTAGGTGATGTTATTTCGAAGAACCTCAGAATAGGGTAGTATCGCGTAACAGCTATTTCCGATAGCTTCCGCACTACTAAAAGAGGTTTTTCCTAGGTGTATACTCAATCTTTCCACATGCGGCATTACACGCATTCCCATTAGCAGAAAAATAAACACATATATCAACTAGGAAAAGTAGTATATATATTTGTCCTAATGTCCTAGACTTTTTAAGAGCTAGGAATCCTATGTTCCTGACAGAAAATGGCTCCCCGGCGGAGTCGCCAATCTGTGGTACTTTCCCAATTTAAAGGTTTTGACCTAAGATCCTAGTGAAGTCAAAAAAGAGTCTTATCCCCCGTGAGGTCCCCACTTCTTGGTTTCTACCCAAGAGATTAAATGTAGAGCCCCACGGTGGGCGCCATTTTTCTGTAGCGAGCGATTTTGGACGTGGTTCTTAAGCACTGCCGCTCTTTGGGGGGACTACAAGTCGATTCATTTTTTATCCTATTGAAGCTGATGAAGGAAGGGAAATAGATGTCTCCAACTAACCCTGCTTTGCAAACTGAGGTTAAACATTCAAAACAGTTGGTTTACAGATGCGATCAATGTGGAGGGGCCTCTCTTGGGTTATTTTGATCGAGTTTAGACCTTTGGTGGGGAATACGGACTTGGATGTTTTGATTGATATATGAGGGTTTGGGGCCTGAGGTTTTCGATGTGGTGTGCTCGCTAAGATTTTTCTTTCAATCTTATGCCTACGTATTCTCGTTTACCGAAACAGGGAAATCGGAGCAATCGTAGTTCCTCCTATTCTATGGGAGGAAATGGTGTTTTGGTGTCTTGTTCAAAGCCCAAGACGTGAAGCTAAAGGTGGCTTGTATCTTGTTCAAAGCCCAAGATGTGAAGCTGAAGGGTTTTGACTTTAGAGAAAATTTGTCATCTCTAAAGGGGTTTTGTTTGTCACAACTGTTGGGTGACTGATTATAAAGGAGAATTACTTTAACTGGGATATGCGAATCCAGCAATGCCATAATTTCCTTTATAGGGGATTTTTAACCTGAAGGAGAAGACTTTAACTCAGTTTAGAGCAATGATATCTTTCCTTAGGAATTCCTCATGCTAAAAGAGGGACAGTGGCGTGGATGTAAATAATCCAGAGGCTTGCCGCTTATAGCAATTAGATGAAGGAGAGGAGTTGTTGATGTTTGTATATTGTGAACGATGCACATCTTTTGATGCTAAAAGAGGGTGTTTTTGTGTGTCTCGTACGAAGCCCGAGATAGAGGCTAAAAGGGTTGACTCAACAAGAGAGTGTTTTTATATGTGTCTTGTACGAGGCCTAATACGGAGGCTAAAGGGGTCGACTCAATAAGAGAGTCTTTTGTACTCAACAAGAGAGTGATTTTGTATCTCGTACGAAGCCCGAGATGGAGGCCAAAGGTAATCGACCCAACAAGAGAGTCTTTTTATACTCAACAAGAGAGTGTTTTTGTGTCTCGTACGAAGCCCGATATGAAGGATAAAGGTGATCGACTCAACAAGAGAGTCTTTTTATACTCAACAAGAGAGTGTTTTTGTATCTCGTACGAAGCCCGAGATGAAGGCTAAAGGTGATTGACTCAACAAGAGAGTCTTTTTATACTCAACAAGAGAGTGTTTTTGTATCTCGTACGAAGCCCGAGATGAAGGCTAAAGGTGGTCGACTCAACAAGAGAGTCTTTTTATACTCAATAAGAGAGTGTTTTTGTATCTCGTACGAAGCCCGAGATGAAGGCTAAAGGTTAGCTCTGCTGGGGAGAATCATTGTACAAAGCCCAATAGGAGGCTATGGTAACTGTTTCAGTTGAGTGACAGGTCCAGTATGTTGGTTAAAAGAGAAAATCAGTTCTTATGAAGATTAAAGGTAAGGTTGTGCTTTGGCACTGATCGGAGGATCAGGGTTATTTCCTGTTCTTTAAGAAAATAGGAAATCCAAAGGGTATTGAGACTGTCCGAGTTAGCGGGTGTTCTTCCCATTCTTGAAAGGGGCTTGAGAATGTCTTTGAGACTCAAGGGTCTTAGACTATCCAAGTCTAGTGTTTTATCTTTTGTACTATACTTAAGAGAAATTAAGGGACAGTACGTTTGTGGTAGAAAGATCTAGACTCTTTGAAAGACTGTTCTATTAAGATGACTAATCTCTGTTCCTATACCTTTAGAAGGTCGTCGGGACAATTTGTACGAAGCCCAAGAGGAGGCTGAAAACTTTTAAGAAGCCGAGGGACAATTTGTACGAAGCCCAAGAGGAGGCTATCTTCCTGGAGGAAGAATCATTATACGAAGCCTAAGAGGAGTCTGTGAAAACTTCTAAGAAGCCGACGGGTCCTTGTACAACTCCCAAGAGGAGGCGGGGATGCTTTTAGGAAGCCTGTGGGTCCTTGCACTAAGCCCAAGAGGAGGTTGATGAATAGTTCCAGAAGGGGTTTCACTTGGAACATTGGCCTTCTATATATGAACTGTTCAAAAAAGGGGAAGATCTTTGATCTAGTTATCTAAAATTGTTGTAAGGAGACGAGGTTTTGTCTAGTTCTAGACATAGTTGCCGGGGAAACTCTAAATATCTATACTATTATTACACAGTTGATATGAGTTTATGAAAGAAGACTTACAGCGAAACAGCCCCACAATACAGTTATATATATATGAAAGCGGTAAATGAAAGCAGGTAAACACTTACTCGGTGGCAGAGCTTCCATGCTGTATGGTTAGTTGTTCAACAAAGAAAAGTTGAAAACAATATATTACAAAATCAAAGGAGAAAGTGCTTTTAAAAGGAAAATTAGGGCTTACATCTCAAGGAGAGGCCCAGGGTTTTGTACAGAGGGATGGGTCTTACACTCTCTCAAGAGGCCCAAAGTTATTTCAAGAAGAGGAATGAGGCTTATAACACGAGGGTAGGCCCAGATGATTTGATTTTTGAACTGGCGATCGTGCCGGGTTTTTTGAAAATACAGTGGGATTTATACAATATCTGAGGCCCAAAAATAGGTTTGTACTTACAAAGGATTGGGTCTTACACTCTATTAGAGGCCCAATAATTTATTTTTGTACAAGTGATGGGGCTTACAGCTCAAGGAGAGGCCCAAATGTTTTTTGTTTTGAAAACTGCGATCGCGCCAGGATTTTTGAAAATACAGTGGGACTTATACAATATCTGAGGCCCAAAATAGGTTTGTACTTACAAAGGATTGGGTCTTACACTCTATTAGAGGCTCAAAGTTTGAAACGTTTGTTAGGGTGAAAATAAGCAAAAACCCTAATTTCACCATTTTTAAAGTAATTATTCAAAGAAAATTAATTAAAATGATACAAATTCAAAATAAGTTTGAATAAACAACTTGTGATTTTGGTTTTAGGTTTGAAAAATGAGGTTTTAATCACAAGATGAATTAAAACCTATTTGGTGTTGATTTTCCAACATGAATATTTATTTTTAAAAGGGTTTAGAAACAAATAAAAAGGTATTTATTCACAAAAATACTAATTATATTAAATAAATAATATAAATCTAATTTTTTTGTGGAATAAAATATTTCAACATTTCTGTGATTTTTTGCAAAAAGAACCAATAAAAAATAATTAAAATTGAGTGAGCTATTAATTTTTCAAATCATTTAAAATAAATATGAAAAATAACAAAAACCAGAAAAGTGGTAAAAAATAGATCTGGGGCTAGGGGGATTCGAACCCCAGACCTCTCGCTTGCCAATACACACAAAACCAGCTGATCAACCACTGGGGCGCAATGCCAATTCAAATATAGTATGGCAAATGATAAATATATAGAGAACTTGGTTGGAAAACCTGAAGAATGACTCCATGGCCATCTTCTTCCTCCATCTAGTGCATGAAGCCATCTATCTCTCTCGTTTCTCCACCATATGACATGATTCAAACACCAAACTCATGCGTTTTTTTACAAGGAATAAGATGGCAATACTCAATTTTATTTATTTTCAGTGTATAGCAATTTATATCTTTGTGGTCGTATTGTCATACCCCAAATTTTGACCACTTAGATTTCCCACCATTGTGCAAATCATCATCATAATATGGATATACCTTCATGCCTCATCAATCTCCTCAAGGATTGTTGAGCATTCACTACCATCAAGAATTAGGGTTTCAAGCCCTCTCAGAGTTCTTAAACAAAGGATCAATCAAGGAATGACATGATCTTCAACTTGTCTAACCTCTCAAATATCCACAATGGATCAAAAGGACTCCTACTTCAAGGATCAAGCACAAGGCTGCTCCCTTCTAGGTGGATCAAGTCTCAAGATCGACAGTGTCACCAAATTAGGGTTTTGGTCGACCAGGGCCTCCAAATGGAAATTTTTCATCTGGACACAAGCCAATGATCCAAAACATAACCTAATATACTTCATGGGACCTCATGGACCCAATCATCAAGTCAATTTTGCCTCAGGGGATGCATTCATCAAAAATCAGGAATTAGGGTTGCTTGACCTAATTCACCCCTAAGTAGACTTTTAGGGAAAATCATGAGCCAAGACCTCAAGAGAGGGTTTTAGGGTCTCTAATGAACTATATTTATCCATTTGGAACAATGGATTAATCCAAGAAGCTTGAGCAACAACTCTCAATTTCATCTGCACCACAATTAGGGTTTCGCGAGGAAAGTCAACTGTAACTTTGACTTTTGACCAGGACATACTCCCAAGCCCTAAGACATGATTCAATATACCCTATGACATCCATGGAACATGTCCATCAATTTTGATTTAGGTCAAGGACATGATTTCCTGAATAATTGCACAGTTTGGAATTCATCTGATAAAAAGTCAACTGTGCACAAAAGTCAACTTTGACTTTTTGAGATTTTTCACCAAAATGGATTTTTTACCCTAAAATGATGTTAATGTATGATTTGAATCATCATTCATCAAGAAAAATCATAGAAAGTGGGATAACTTGTAAAAGGGGGTAACCATAAAAACTTAGAAAAATTTCCAAGTTATGGAAAAAATGACACTAATGTGCCAACTTTGGAGGACCATAACTCCTAAACCACAAGGCCATTGTTCCCAATTCAAAGCTTGATTTGTAGATCTCATTGCCCTCTACAAAAGCTTCATACTGACCTATGTCCAAATTCCTCATGGATTTTGAGTTATGGAGTGATCAAAATCAAGAAAAGTCACTTTGTTCCAACACTTAGTGAAAATTTCACTAAGTCAGATTTTGCCCTACTTTTTACCAAATGTAGGGGGATTTTTCACTTGGATTCAAAAGAGATCAAAACCAAACACGTTCAAACAGTTGTTGTATCATGTAAGGGCTTTCCAAAATGACCAAGAACATTACCAAATTCAATTTGAGTCATGAGATATAACATTGGCAAGTTGCCTTGTTGAAATCTGTCAAGGCAAGGCAGATTTTGCATTTTTGCTCGATTTGCCAAAATGATCCAAATTCAAATGCTCCTATCCACTTGGACACCTCTGAGGATTGAATCTAAAGGGGACAATCACTGAGCCAAGCCTCCAAAGTCTTTGGAACAAGAAATAGCATGTTGAACCTAGAATTGCCAAAATAGGGACAAGCCTCCAATTTTGGATTGGAGCATTCATTGGAAACATCAAGGTGGCATGGATTAAGCCATTCTCAACTGAATTCAGTCAAGACTTATCCAAGACCAAGGGAACCAGCATCCTGTGCCCTAACCTCTAGTCAATGGCTAGAGGAGACTTGGATTTTCATTTGCCAACATTGGCCAAACCTACTCAGCAGTTGCCATTCACTATTCCTTGAAAAACAAACTTGCTCTACTATAAATAGAGCTCAATTGTGATCAGTTTGAGTACACCAAAGCCATCAAACAGATGCTTTCCTCAAAATCTCTTCTTTCACTCCAATTTTGCCTTCTAAGGCAAGTCACTATCAGGTTTTGAGTTTGAGAGCTTTTCCAATCAAACCAATCACACACACACGTCACATACATCATATAGAAGTGATCCAAACACTCACATAACATCTGGAACACAGATTTCACAAAATCACCAGCCAATTGCTCAAGTTCTTGACAGTTTTGCAGTTGAGGTACCATCTTCAGCTCCAAACCATTTCAATCCATTCCAAGCATTCATACACACTCCATGGCACCTAGGGAAGCTATCCAGATCATTGGAACCTAGCTGTAACACCTCCAACACAAATCACGATCACCAGCTGCAAGTGGTAAGCATGAGCTCTTCTAACTCTATGATTCATGCAATTTTTACTGCACAATAATTTGGCTATATGTTCATAATCATGCATGGAATGTTTCCCCTCAATTAATTGCATTGTTTGAATCGTGTATCAAAAATCCTAGCCTTCATGCAGAAATTAGGGTTCTTGAGGATTTTTCGTGATTTCTTGTTATATGTTTAATTTAAATGAAATTAAATACCATAGACATGATTGTGAGGTTGAAACGAGTTGATTGGTATGTGGATTGCATAATATGATTAAGTATTCAGTGAGATTGGAGAGAAAATGCAAATCTGGGAAAACCCAGAACACGCGCGTGTACTTGGTGTGTTCTTGGCGCCATTTTTTGAAAATTCAAATATTTGAATTTTGTTATTTTATTTAATTGATTCAAAAATTAATTTCTCTCTGAGTTTTAATGATTTTGAGTTGATTCTTTTTTTAATAATTCACAAAAATGTTGAAATATTTTATTTTCCCAAAAAATCCCAAAAATATTATTTATTTTATATAATTGATATTTTTGCAAAGAATTAATGTTTTAATTGTTTTTGAAATTTAAAATATTTTTTCCACCTTGATTTTGCAACTTTTAATGCTTTCTAACTATTTTGTAGGTCACTACTTAATTTTTGAAGCATTAATCCAAGATCACAATTTGTTTTTCCATATGTTAAACAATTTTGATCATTTTAATTGAATTTTTATTCAATTAAATACATTTTTGAAAACAAATTAGGGTTTTGGATTAATTCAACCCTCATAAATCATTTTCAAAACACTTTGGGCTTCTAATAGAGTGTAAGACCCAATCCTTTTTTTGACCATATCATTTTTGGGCCTCAGTGTATTGTATAAGTCCCGATACCGTCAAAAACAAACGGCGCGATCGTCGCCTTTTCAAAACAAAAAAACCTTGGGCCTACCCTCGAGTAGTAAGACCCATTTCTTTTCATAAAACTCTTTGGGCCTCTATTAGAGTGTAAGACCCAACCCTCTTGTACAGAAAACGTTTTGGGCCTCATTCGTTGTATAAGTCCACTGTACATTTTTGAATAAACGACGCGATCGACGCCAGTTTAAAATTAACCAACTGGGCCTACCCTCGAGTAGTAAGACCCATTCAAAAATTTTGGGCCTCTAATAGAGTGTAAGACCCAATCCCCTTTTTCCAAAACCTTTTGGGCCTCACTTATTGTATAACTCCCTCTGTGTAAAAAGAAAATCTCGGCGCGATCGCCATTTTTAACGAAGAGTCAACTGGGCCTACCCTCGTGTTATAAGCCCCACTCTTTTTCGTTAAACCTTTTGGGCCTCTTGAGAGAGTGTAAGACCCATCCCCTTGTACAGAAAACCTTTTTGGGCCTCAGTCACTTGTATAAGTCCCTCTGTACAAATTCAAACAGTGCGCTCACTGATAAAACCCTGGGCCTCTCCTTGAGCTGTAAGCCCCAAATCTTTCTTTTTCAAAGCACTTTATCCTTTGATTTTGAATATACTGTTGTTTTCAATATTTCTTTGTTGAAAAACTAACCAAACAGCATGGAAGCTCTACAACCGAGTAAGTGGTTATTGCTTTCATTTACCGCTTTCATATACATATAACTGTATTGCGGGGCTGTTTCATTGTAAGTCTTCTTTCATAAACTCATATCAACTGTGTAACAATAGTATAGATATTTAGAGTTTCCCCGGAAACTACGTCTAGAACTAGGTAACGCCGTTTCGTTTATTCGTAGAAATAGACAACTAGATCCCCAATAGGATCACCAGATACAGTCTTCTCTTCGGCAGTCCTCATTAGGAATTGTCAAGAAACTCTACTCCCAGAGATGAATGTATTCTCCGTGAATGGCATATTTGAGTTTCTTCCAAATTCTCGAACTTTCCTGACTTGATCTATTCCTTGTGAATAGCTTGCCTTGAATTTCTCGGGGTTTGGGGACCCACGGGCTTCTTAAAAGCATCGGCCTCCTCTTGGGCATCATACAAGGACCCCCAGGCTTCCTAAAAGCAACTCCGCCTCCTCTTGGGCTTCGTACAAGGACCGATCGGCTTCTTAAAAGTATCTCGCCTCCTCTTGGGCTTCGTACAAGGACCGATCGGCTTCTTAAAAGTTTCCAGTCTCCTCTTGGGCTTCGTACAAATTGTCCCGATGACCTCCTAGAGGTATAGGAACAGAACTTAGTCATCTTCATAGAACGGTCCTTTCAAAGAGTCTACTACTGTTTCTCAAAGCATAGTACAAAGGATGAAACTCTAGACACGGACAGTCTAATATCCTTGAGTTTTCCAGACATTCTCAAGTGACCCCTTCGTT
Source organism: Lathyrus tuberosus (assembly GCA_022829125.1). NCBI lineage: Eukaryota > Viridiplantae > Streptophyta > Magnoliopsida > Fabales > Fabaceae > Lathyrus > Lathyrus tuberosus. The sequence goes on along the minus strand of JALAZF010000345.1, from coordinate 5,303,067 downwards.
AAATAGGAAGAAAACCCGTAGACTCGGAAAGTCTCAATACCCTTCGGGTTTCCCAATTCCTTAAAGAACAGGAATAGCCCGGATCCTCGAGTCAAATCCTCGAGCACAGTGTTGCTCATATAAGAACTGATTTTCTCTTTAAATCAGCATACTGGACCTGTCACTCAACTGAAACAGTAACCATAGCCTCCTCTTAGGCTTTGTATAATGATCCTTCTCCAGTTACAATAGCCTCTCTCTTGGGCTTTATACAATGATTCTCCCCAGCGGAGTTAAACAACGTTTAGCCTCTCTCTCGGGCTTTGTACGAGACACATAAGAGACTCCCTCGTTGAGTCAATCACCCCTTTTGCCTCCATCTCGGGCTTTATACGAGATACAAAAAGGTTCTTATTGAGCCAAACAAATTTCAGCCTCCATCTCGGGCTTTGTACGAGATACAAAAAGCTCTCTTGTTGAGTCAAATAGCCTTCATCTCGGGCTTTATACGAGATACCAAAAGACTCCATCGTCGAGTCAAAACCTTTTAGCCTCTCTCTCGGGCTTTGTACGAGACACATATTAGCCTCCTCTTAGGCTTTGTATAAGAAAACCACTGGTTGGTCCAATCAACCTTTTAGCATCAAAGTTGTGCCTCGATCACAGTACACAAACTTCAATAACTCTTTCCCCTTCATCTAATTGCTGTAAGCGGCAAGCCTCTGGATCATCTACATCCATGTCATTGTCCCTCTTTTAGTATGAGAAATTCCTAAGGAAAGATGGCATTGCTCTAAACTGAGTTAAAGTCCTCTCCTTTAGGTTAAAATCCCCTATAAAGGAAATTATGGCATTGCCCGATTCACAAATCCCGGTTAAAGTAATCTTCATTTACAGTCAGTCACCCAACAGTTGTGACAAACAGACCCCTTTAGATATGACAAATTCTCTCTAAGGTCAACATTTTTAGCTTCACATCTTGGGCTTTGACCAAGATACAAACTACTTTCAGCTTCACATCTTGGGCTTTGAACAAGATACAAATAGACCTTTCAGCTTCATATCTTGGGCTTTGAACAAGTTACAAACCACCTTTCGCTTCACGTCTTGGGCTTTGAACAAGACACCAAACAACCATTTCCTCCCATAGAATAGGAGGAACTACGATCGCTCTGATTTCCCTGTTTCGGTAAACGGGAATACGTAGGCATAAGATTGAAAGAAAAACTCTTAGCGAGCACACTAAACAAAAACCCAAAATCCCATACTCTCATACATTCGTCCTAACATCCTAACCGATAGCCTAAAGCACCCCTTGTCAACAAAATAACCTAGGAGAAACCCCGAATCTTTGTAGCATCTGTAAACCAACAGTTTTGACTGTTTAATCTCAGTATGCAAGCAGGGTGTAGCGAGCGATTTTGGACGCGGTTCTTAAGCGCTGGTCGCTCTCTGCGGTTTGAGCTTAAAACTACAGGTCGATTCATTTTTTATCCTATTGTGAGCTGAATAAGGAAGGGAAATAGATGTCTCTAATTAACCCTGCTTTGCATACTGAGTTTAAACAGCGGTCTGTTAGGTTACGGATGCTATCAATGTGGAGGGGCCTTTGTACTTGTTATTTGTATTTTCACCAATACTGGTTTTCTTTCTTTCTATCTGGGCAGAAGGTTTCTGACGTGGATCAAGGATTAGGATGTTAGGACTGATGCTTTTTGATAGGTATGTGAGAGTATGGGATTTTGGTTTTTTGTTGATTGTGCTTGCTAAGATCTTTCTTTCAATCTTATGCCTACGTATTCCCGTTTACCGAAACAGGGAAATCAGAGCGTTCGTAGTTCTTCCTATTCTATGGGAGGAAATGGTTGTTTTTGGTGTCTTGTTCAAAGCCCAAGATGTGAAGCGAAAGGTTGTTTGTATCTTATTTAAAGCCCAAGATATGAAGCTGAAAAGTCTCGACTTTAGAGGGAATTTGTCATCTCTAAAGGGTGGTTTGTCTGTCACAACTGTTGGGCGACTGGTTTATAAATGAGGATTACTTTAACTGGGATACGCGGATCCTAGCAATGCCATAATTTCCTTTATAGGGGTTTTTAACCTGAAGGAGAAGACTTTAACTCAGTGTAGAGCAATGCCATCTTTCCTTAGGAATTTCTCATGCTAAAAGAGGGACAGTGGCGTGGATGTAGATGATCCAGAGGCTTGCCGCTTACAGCAATTAGATGAAGGGGAAGGAGTTGTTGATGTTTGTATGCTGTGAACGAGGCACAACTTTGGTGCTAAAAGGTTGATTGGATCAACCCGTGGTTTTCTTATACAAAGCCTAAGAGGAGGCTATTGGCCCAACAAGAGGGAGTTTTTATGTGTCTCGTACGAAGCCCGAGAGAGAGGCTAAAAGGTTTTTAACTTGACGATGAAGTCTTTTGGTATCTCGTATAAAGCCCGAGATGGAAGCTATTGTTTGTTTGGCTCAATAAGAACCTTTTTGTATCTCGTATAAAGCCCGAGATGGAGGCGAAAGGGGTAATTAACTCAACGAGGGAGTCTTTTATGTGTCTCGTACAAAGCCCGAGAGAGAGGCTAAACGTTGTTTGACTCCGCTGGGGAGAATCATTGTATAAAGCCCAAGAGGAGGCTATGGTTACTATTTCGGTTAAGTGACAGGTCCAGTACACTGATTTTGAAAGAGAAAATCAGTTCTTATATGAGTAACACTGTACTTATGGATTTGATTCAAGGATCCGGGTTATTCCTATTCTTTAAGGAAGCGGGAAATCCCAAGGGTATTGAGACTGTCCGAGTCTGCGGGTTTCTTTCCTATTCTTGAAGGGTGCTTGAGAATGTCTTTGAGACTCAAGGAAGTTAGACCATCCAAGTCTAGAGTTTTATCTTTTGTACCATGTTTTGAGAAACAGTAGTAGACTCTATGAAATGACTGTTCTATGAGGATGACTAGGTTCTATTCCTATACCTTTAGGAGGTCGTCGGGACAATTAGTACGAAGCCCAAGAGGAGGCTGGAATCTTTTAAGAAGTCGACGGGTCCTTGTACTAAGCCCAAGAGGAGGTTATCATTCCCGGAGGAAGAGATCATTATACGAAGCCTAAGAGGAGGCTGTGAATACTTCTAAGAAGCCGTAGGTTCCTTGTACTAAGCCCAAGAGGAGGCGGGGTTGCTTTTAGGAAGCCTGTGGGTCCTTGTACGATGCCCAAGAGGAGGCCGATGCTTTTAATAAGCCCGTGGGTCCCAAACCAAAGAAAAGTTCAAGAAAAGTTTCACCGAGAATAATTCATTTAGTGAACAGTTCTGAGGTTTTGAAGAAATTCAAGAGAAGTTTCACCGAGAATAATTCATCTCTGGGGGATAGAATATCTTGATAGTTCCTAATGAGGACAACCGAAGAGAAGACTGTATCTGGTGATCCTATTTGGGATCTAGCTGTCTATTTCTATGAATAAACGAAACGGCGTCACCTAGTTCTAGACGTAGTTACCGGGGAAACTCGAAATATCTATACTATTATTACACAGTTGATATGAGTTTATGAAAGAAGACTTACAGTGAAACAGCCCCACAATATAGTTATATGTATATAAAAGCGGTAAATGAAAGCAATAACCACTTACTCGGTTGTAGAGCTTCCATGCTGTTTGGTCAGTTGTTCAACAGGGAAAGATTGAAAACAACAGTATATACAAAATCAAAGGAGAAAGTGCTTTGAAAAAGAAAGATTTGGGGCTTACAGCTCAAGGAGAGGCCCAGGGTTTTATCAGTGAGCGCACTGTTTGAATTTGTACAGATGGACTTATACAAGTGACTGAGGCCCAAAAAGGTTTTCTGTACAAAGGGATGGGTCTTACACTCTCTCAAGAGGCCCAAAAAGTTTTAAAGAAAAAGAGTGGGGCTTATAACACGAGGGTAGGCCCAATTGACTTTTTCGTTTAAAATGGCGATCGCGCCGAGATTTTGAAAATGCAGTGGGTCTTATACAATGACTGAGGCCCAAGATAATTTGGTTTTCAAAAGGGGTTGGGTCTTACACTCTATTAGAGGCCCAAAGAGTTTTGAATGGGTCTTATAGCTCAAGGAGAGGCCCAAAAGGTTATTTTTAAAAGGGCGACGATCGCGCCGTTTGTTTTTGACGGTATCGAGACTTATACAATACAATGAGGCCCAAAATGTTTTGGTCAAAAAAAGGATTGGGTCTTACACTCTATTAGAGGCCCAAAGAGTTTTGAAAATGATTTACGAGGGTTGAATTGATTCAAAACCCTAATTTGTTTTCAAAATGTATTTTTAATTGAATACAAATTCAATTAAAAGGATCAATGTTTGTTAAATATGTGAAAACAAATTATGATCTTGGATCAATGTTCCAAAAAAATCATGTTTCTTCCTACAAAAATGATTGAAATCAAATTAGGGTTAGAAAACAAAGTGAGAAAAAATATTTTAAATGCTAAAAACACATAAAACATTAATTCTTTGCAAAAATATCAAATATATGAAATAAATAATATTTTTGGGATTTTTTGGTAAAATCAAATATTTAAACATTTTTGTGAATTATTGCAAAAAGAACCAATAAAAAATGATAAAAATTGAAGGAGTTATTAATTTTTCAAATCATTAAAAATAATAATATGAAAAATAACAAAATAAAAAAGTGATAAAAAGAAGTCTGGGGCGAGGGGGATTCGAACCCCAGACCTCTCGCTTGCCAATACTCACAAAACCAGCTGATGAACCGCTGGGGCGCAATGCCAATTCATTAATAACATGGCAAGTGAAATATATATATCAAACTTAGTTGGAAAACCTGAAGAATGGCGCCATGGCCATCTTCTTCCTCGAGCCCGTGCGTGAAGCACCATATCTCACTCATCTCTCAACCATTGGACATGATTCAAACACCAAACCCGTGCGTTTTTTCATAAGGAATAAGATGGCAATACCCAATTTTATTCATTTTCAGTGTGGAGTAAAATAATCATGATGAACACAGATGAACCCTAATTTGCAAAAGCAATCGTGCAGGCATGGTTGTAAGGTCTATGATCCAATTTCTTGAGGCAAAACAATCAACACATGATGGCAATCAAATGGCAAAAATATCATGCGAGGAAATATGCATGGATCGTGGAGTTTGAGTTTGAAGCTCACCTTGATGCAAGCTGAAATGGAACTTTGCCCATATGGTGTTCCAGTCGTGAATTGGTGATCCCTAGAGCTTCAATGGATGTTATGGAGTGTGTTGCAAGCTTTGGAACACTTTAAAATTCTTTGGATCAAGCTGGAGACCTCCACCTGCAAAATTGAAGCATAATGGCTTGGTTGAAGAGTGATTTTGAGCTTGGGGTGTTACAGTTGGTGTTTAAGTGTTTGGAAACCTCAAATACATCATATGTGATGTGTTTGAGCAATTGGAATGGATTGATTGTGGCTGCAACTCAAAACCCGATAGTGGTTACTCAAAAACAAGAAAACTTGAGGTTTAAGAAAGAATGAGAGAAAGCAGTGCTGTAACTGGCTTTGGTGTGAGTTGAATGATCCATTGGGACCTCTATTTATAGGTGATGAACTTTTGTTTTGGAGGAATAGTGAATGGCTGCTGGATCAGATCACATTTGCATGGATTGGCTTGGAGGATTTCTTCTCAAGCAAGGCAAGCTAGCCATTCCCAAGAGCAGGGCTATGCCTTGACCAAAACCACATTCCTCAGATGTTTTTAATGTTGTTTAATTAGAGAAATTGACTGAGTAGGGTAGCTACCTTGACAATGCACTATTCCACATTAATGCACTTTGAATTCAAGGCAAAATGTGCCAAAGTGGATGAACTTCAAGTTGGAAGATTCCTTGGCTTTTTGACTCAGATTTATCAGTTGGATCAGATGCAATGTGATTGGTTTGAACACAGGTGGCATAGTGATCCTTAGTCTTTGGCTCAAAATCGTGTGTGGCAAGCAAACATGCAAACTGATTTTTCCAAAACAGCTTGCAACAGCATGACTTTGGGCATGGATTTCTCATGGCTTAAGTTGAATCAATTCATGTTGTTGAGCTCTTTGAATTCTTAGTAACATATGCAACAACATTGATGTTTAACTTTGGACTTGATTCAGCTTGCATCTATGTGAAAAGATCTCACAAGTTTTGGTGTTTCAACAAAATCTGTCTTGGACAGAATTTTTCTAAGTGTTGGAAAATGGTATATTTTCATGTTTTCAGCCACTTTGGCTTACTCATAGCTCAAAATCCATAATGAATTGGAGTTAGGCCTAGTTGAAGTTTTTGTATAGGGTAATGAGACCTACAAATCAAGATTTGGATGGAAAAAAATGGCCTTGTGGTTTAGGAGTTATGGTCCTTCAAAGTTGGTACCCTTGTCACTTTATTTTTAACTTAGAAAATTTTCTAAGTTTTTATGGTTACCCCTTTTACAAGTTATCCAACTTTTCTTGATTTTTCTTGATGAATGATGATTCAAATCATACATAAACATCATTTTAGGGTTAAAAATCCATTTTGGTGAAAAATCTCAAAAAGTCAAAGTTGACTTTTGGGCACAGTTGACTTTTTATCAGATGAATTCCAAACTGTGCAATTCTTCAGGAAATCATGTCCTTGACCTAAATCAAACTTGATGAACATGTTCCATGGGTGTCATAGGGTATATTGAGGCATGTCCTAGGGTTTGGGAGCATGTCCAGGTCAAAAGTCAAAGTTACAGTTGACTTTCCTCGCGAAACCCTAATTGTGGTGCAGATGAAAATGAGACTTGTTGCTCAAGCTTCTTGGATTAATCCATTGTTCCAAATGGATCAATATAGTTCATTAGAGACCCTCAAACTCTCTCTTGAGGTCTTGGTTCATGATTTGTCCCAAAAGTCAACTTAGGGGTGAATTAGGTCAAGAAACCCTAATTCCTGATTTTTGATGTATGCATCCCCTGAGGTCAAATTGACTTGATGACTGGGTCCATGAGGTTCCATGGAGTATATTAGGTTATGTTTTGGATCTTTGGCTTGTGTCCAGATGAAATTTTTCATCCGGAGGCCCTGGTCGACCAAAACCCTAATTTGGTGACACTGGCGATCTTGAGACTTGATCCACCTAAAAGGGAGCAACCTTGTGCTTAATCCTTGAAGTGGGAGTCCTTTTTTATCCTTTGTGTATGTTTGAGAGGTTTAGACAAGTTGAATATCATGTCATTCCTTGATTGATCCTTTGTCTAAGGACTCTGAGAGGGCTTGAAACCCTAAGTTTGACTGTAGTGGATGCTCAGCAACCCTTGAGGCATTTGGTGAGGCATGATGGTTCATCCATATTGTGCTGATGATTTGCACAATGATGGGAAATATAAGTGGTCAAAATTTGGGGTATGACAGATGCCCTTATTTAATCTTCTTGGACACGAAGGTGTGAATGACGAAGGTATTCGGGCATTCGGGGTGGAAGAGGATTAAATATCGGAATACCCAAAATTTTGATGGCTATGAATGGCAGCTTGCGCATTCCTCTTCTTTTGCTAAGAAATGATGCTTAGAAAAGGTAAACCTCCCCTCGATCCTGGTTTTCAACCAAGGAACTAGTCTTAGTTTCTGATTTAAACTCCCCCTCGATCCTGGTTTTCTACCAAGGAACTGGTCTTAGTTTCTGATTTAAACTCCCCCTCGATCCTGGTTTTCTACCAAGGAACTAGTCTTAGTTTCTGATTTAAACTCCCCTCGATCCTTTTTTTCTACCAAGGAACGGGTCTTAGTTTCTGATTTAAACTCCCCCTCGATCCTGATTTTCTACCAAGGAACTGGTCTTAGTTTCTGATTTAAACTCCCCCTCGATCCTGGTTTCCTACCAAGGAACTAGTCTTAGTTTCTTTGGTCAATAAACTTTATTGATAAGGGACGCTATTCGTAGCGGCTTCCCCTTAAACTTCTCGCCGAATTTTCCTGGGGAGATGCCATTTGAGCGGAAAAATTTTTGATGTCAGACTTGCTGGGGAACCCAATCGTCTGAATTGTAGAGGTACACAAACTTCTCTGTTTGGAGATGCAATCTGTCGATTCTACTGGGGAAAGCGAGTCTCTTAGGAGACTGCATTCGTTTGGGAGCTGGCATCATACTTTTCTCGGGATCTTCCCAGAGAAATGCCATATGATGGGATCCAATTTTGAGGTGCCGATGACCTTTTCATCAGCAGTTTTCTCGGAACGAGACCGACATGCTGCTGAATTTCTGATTACGAGGCCTTCCCTGTGGATTTTCCTTAATCAGGGAAAGTAGGGATATCATCTTCAATGGCGAAGAGTAATGTTTGTTGAAAGTTATCTCTGGCTTTTCAGAGATTCAAGTTATCAAAGTGGTCGAGGGCCAACTTTCTTCCAGAAATAAACTGGAGGAGAGAGAATGTTCAGACGTAACACTTCCTGACGAGGAGGGGGCTGACAACTCGATCGAGAGGACTTTTATCACTAGGGGATAAGACCGACTAGAGTGATAGCGATGCAAACGCAAATCAATAATGCATGATGTATGTATGTATATGCTGACAAAACTGATGCAACACATAAACTATAAGATGAACATGACTGGATACTCGGCCATCGCGGGGCGTATAGAGATATCGCTGGCTCAAGATAGCAATTCCACCTTGCTTAGGAGAGATAATCCCTGCGAGGAATACCGTTGATCGGGCTTAGGAGATGAGAACTCGGCCGAGGCGTGTCAGACGAAACAAGGTCTCTGACACAGTTGATCCCTCCATTCAGACGTACTGGGTTAGAAGGAGTACTTTGATTCTGCACTTTGAAGTTCGCTTACTTCTAGAGAAGCGGTTGATGTTCTTTCGATGTTCAACAGTCAAAAGAAATTGCCATTTTTATTAAAAAAGCAGAAAAAGTTTTAACAAGTAAATTCATTTTTGTTTTATTTCAAGAATCGTTAATCATGTTAACAATGTCGTTCTGTAAAGCTAAAACAAATAAGAAATACAAACAAAAGCACAAGGGCTCAAATTTTATTGATAGGTTGGAGATCATCCAAACGTGTGATTCCACAGAGTATATACAAAGTTAGAAAATGGTAATTTACAGGGAAAAGGGCTACGTTGAAACATAACGACCACTAACCTTCTACCAACTTTGAATTCGAGGCATCCTGAGCTTCTGTCGAAGATGACCTTGACTGGAGTTTTCTTCCGATCATGTCTCTAACTTTTGCCTGGACCGCCCTTTCGGGTTTTCAATCCACCGAAACGTTTTTTTTTTTTTAGTTTAGGCGAAGTATTTCTTAACTACATCAACATTCGTGGGGTAGGAAAATTCCTCTCCGTCCATGGTTGCAAGTCTCAAGGCGCCGCCTGAGAAAGCTTTCGTGACCACATAGGGGTCATCATAATTCGGAGTCCATTTACCTCGCGAATCAGTGAAAATGATTGTATCTTTTTGAGCACGAGGTCTCCTTTTCTGAAGACACGAGGTCGGACCTTTTTGTCAAACGCCCTCTTCATTATCTGTTGATACAAACGACCGTGGCATAGTGCCGTGATTCGCTTCTCTTCGATCAGATTCAGTTCGTCATGTCGGCTTTGACACCATTCAGCTTTGGTGAGCTTGGCTTCCATCAATACTCTGATTGACGGGATCTCTACTTCTATGGGGAGCACTGCTTCCATGCCATATACTAGAGAGAAAGGGGTTGCCCCTGTTGAAGTACGGACAGATGTGCGATAACCATGAAGAGCAAAGGGTAGCATCTCGTTCCAGTCTTTGTAGGTTACAACCATCTTTTGAACAATCTTCTTGATGTTCTTGTTAGCCGCTTCTACCGCCCCGTTCATCTTGGGTCGGTAGGGAGATGAGTTATGGTGTTCAATCTTGAACTCAGAACATAACTCTTTCATCATCTTATTGTTCAAGTTAGACCCATTATCAGTAATGATCTCGCTTGGAAAACTATAACGGCAGATGATATTGTTTTTGATAAATCGGACCACTACTTGTCGGGTTACATTGGCGTATGACGCTGCTTCGACCCATTTGGTGAAGTAGTCAATGGCTACTAGAATGAACCGATGTCCGTTTGAAGCCTTGGGCTCAATCATGCCAATCATGTCGATTCCCCATATAGAAAAAGGCCATGTGGAAGAAAGAACTTTAAGATGTGATGGCGATACATGAATTTTGTCGGAGTATATCTGACACTTGTGACACCTCCTCATGTACTTGTAGCAGTCAGATTCCATTGTCAACCAATAGTACCCTGCTCTTAGGATTTTTCTTGCCATTGTGTGTCCGTTGGCATGAGTGCCAAAGGACCCTTCATGAATTTCTTTCATCAGCATTTCTGCTTCTGGTCTGTCTACGCATCGGAGCAAGACCATGTCAAAATTTCTCTTATAGAGAGTGTCACCGCTCAGGAAGAAGTTTCCAACCAATCTTCTGAGGGTTTTTCTATCTTTTCTGAGTGCCCCAGGTGGGTACTCTTGTTTCTGAAGGAAGCATTTGATATCATGATACCAAGGTTTGTCGTCTATGACTGCTTCAATCGTGAAGATGTAAGCGGGCCGTTCAAGGCGCATTATGTCAATCTTAGGTAAGTCATTCCATCGACCTACGCTAATCATGGAAGAGAGAGTGGCTAAAGCATCAGCCATGTGATTCTCCTCACGAGGGATATGATGAAACTCAACTCTGTTGAAGAAAGGTAGCAACCTTCTTGCGTAGTCCTTGTAAGGAATCAATCCTGATTGGTATGTCTTCCAATCTCCTTTTATCTGATTGATAACCAGGGCTGAGTCGCCGTATACGTCCAAGTTCTTGATCCTTAAATCAATCGCTTCCTCGAGACCCATGATACAAGCTTCGTATTCGGCCTCGTTGTTCGTACATTTGAATATAAGTCTGGTAGTGAAAGGAATGTGGGTACCCTGAGGGGTAACAATGATTGCCCCAATTCCGTTTCCATAATGATTAACTGCTCCGTCAAAGATTAGTCCCCATTGGGAACCTGGTTCTGGCCCTTCACTGGGTAGCGGTTCATCGCAGTCTTTCATTTTTAGATACATGACATCTTCGTCTGGGAAGTCAAACCCGATTGATTCTTGATTGTCAATCGGTTGGTGAGCCAAATGATTGGCTAAAATACTTCCCTTAACGGCTTTCTGAGCATGATACTCTATGTCATATTTTGATAGCAACATCTGCCAACGGGCGATCCTTCCCGTGAGAGCAGGTTTTTCAAATACATACTTGATTGGATCCATTTCTGAGATCAACCAAGTGGTGTGGCAAATCATGTACTGGCGAAAACGTTTGGCTACCCAAGCCAAAGCACAGCAAGTTTTCTCGAGCATCGTGTACCGAGTTTCACAGTCGGTGAATTTCTTGCTCAGATAGTAAATGGCAGACTCTTTCTGTTTGGTTTCGTCTTGTTGGACAAGTACACATCCCATTGAGTCCTCTAGGACTGTGAGGTAAATAATCAGTGGTCTTTCTTCCACTAGAGGTGATAGAATCGGAGGATTCAACAGATATTCCTTGATACTGTCGAAGGCGGTTTGACTATCTTCTGACCAAACGCAGTCCTGGTTCTTTTTCAGTAATTTAAAGATTGGCGCACAAGTGGCAGTCATAAGGAATATGAACCTGGAGATGTAGTTCAAACGTCCCAGGAATCCTTTGACTTGTTTTTCAATTTTCGGAGAAGGCATTTCTTGAATGGCCTTGACCTTGTCAGGATCAACTTCAATCCCTTTCTGGCTGACGATGAACCCTAGTAGTTTCCCTGAACGGACACCGAAGGTGCACTTGTTGGGATTCAAGCGGAGCTTGAATTTTCTTAGACGTTCAAAAAATTTTGACAAATGTTCAACGTGTTCACTCTCTGTTTTTGATTTTGCAATCATATCATCGACATACACTTCGATTTCTTTGTGTATCATGTCATGAAACAGAGTAGTCATGGCCCTTTGATAGGTTGCCCCGACGTTCTTCAAACCGAACGGCATTACCTTGTAACAAAAGGTGCCCTATGGGGTAATGAACAAAGTTTTCTCCATGACTTTAGGCGCCATTTTGATCTGGTTATAGCCCGAGAATCCATCCATGAAGGAGAAAATTTTGAACCTTGCTGTGCTGTCTACCAGCATGTCAATGTGTGGTAAAGGAAAGTCGTCCTTTGGACTTGCCTTATTCAGATCTCTGTAATCAAGACACATTCTGACCTTTCCGTCCTTTTTGGGAACGGGTACGATGTTGGCTAACCATTGAGGATATTCAGATGTGGCGAGGAAACCCGCGTCAATCTGTTTCTATACCTCCTCTTTGATTTTGATGGCCATGTCCGGGTGAGTTCGTCTCAACCTTTGTTTTACTGGCGGACATTCCGAACCCAATGGTAAGTGATGTTCCACGATGCTGGTATCCAACCCTGGCATATCCTGATAGGACCAAGCGAATACATCGGGAAATTCTTTGAGAAGCTTTATCAAACTTTCTTTGACAGTTGGATTGAGCAGTGCCCCAATCCTGATTTCTTTTCTCTCTTTTTCTGAACCCAAGTTTACCGTTTCCAACGGCTCTTTGTGAGGTTTAATAGACCTTTCCTCTTGTCTGAGTAGTCGAGAGATCTCTTCTGGAATTTCGTTGTCAACTTCTTCTTCAGCCTCGAATACCGGGAACTCAAAGTTGGGAGAAGGCATCGGATCGTATGTTTCAACTGGGTTTAAAACAAGCAATCTGCATGACGTGATGATTCGTGTTTAGAAGAGATAGAGGAAAATGCAAGTGTGTGCAGTGTTTTATTTTACTGCTTGTTTTTATTTTTGAATTTTTTTTTTAGGATTACCATTTTCTGAAAAAAGTAAAAAGAGAAAACAGCAAATAATGCGGAAATTACAGAACGACGTTATTTTATTAATGAACAAGTCGATCCTTGAAACTATAGCCCTATAAAACAAAACTCTGTCGCTTTGGGCGAAGCGAAGAGGGATATTTACAGAAAGCGAGCCCTATCAAAACATCCGTTTCACCTGGGCAGGGTGAAAGGTTAAAAGATGGTAATTACTTTGACTGATGAACGATCTTCGGAACCTCGACGGCAACCCACTGGTGGTGAACTCCTCGGTGAATCACAAAGTCTGGCACCTTCCTTGATTTGTCTTCAGAAATGACGTTGATTTCTGGTAGAGCTGGATCATTGGAATCTGTCTCCCAGGCAGAATTGTCGTAGGAGAATTCCTCAGTTGCATTTTGCATAGCGTTGGTGCTCTCAGGTGTATCTCCCCATCCAGTTGGCTGGATATCTTCGAGCTTGATACGAGAGCTTTCGGGCGCAGTGTACTTGACCATATAGTCGTATTTTCCACTTGGTTGTCCCAAAGTAGCCCAAACTTCTCTGGAACTGGAGGAGTCATCTCTCTCGATGACGTTGACCTCGGGAAAAGCATAGTTGATGAACTCAAGTCCTGCAAACGTTGCGAATTCATATTCATGTTGAGTAGGTTCTGAATGACCTGAGTATTGATCCCATGACATGGTGGGGACACAGGTATTCTGTTCAATGACGGTCAGCTGATTTTCATTGTTCGGCTGACTCTCTTGCCCCAAATTTCCTGGATAAGGTTTCCACATTGGCAGGCCGTCCATTGGGCCATAGTAGTTGTAGTCAAATTTGTCTTTCATCAGAGTGTCTTCCTCTAATGAATTTGGCGGAGCGCGGCATCCTTCCGGATCACAATCTCAGTAGATCATTTCGACATCTGATATTGGTATAAATCTCGGCCTTTCTGTAGGAAAGCAAAAACGCATAGGCACCTCTTCCTGAGACATATAACCGTCCTTGTTAAGGTAGGACTTCCACTCTTCATCCGTGTCAGAGGGATCTTCCTCATTGATAGCATGAACTGTCTGAGACACTGGGCGAAGGAAACCTCCAATGCGGAATAAGTTTGGATGGGGATGAAGACTTTCATTGCTGGCAGCTGTCCGGGTACAGGTTGCAGAAAAACCAAGACCCTTCTTTGTTTTATTGTCAGTGGGAATGACAAGCTGTCCCCATCCTGTCGTATCGGTACTCTCGACCGCTTTGATAGCATCGTTGTATGAGGAAATCGAGGTTCCTCCTTTGAAATGATTATCCTTGCTCACCGATAGTGCTTGGAACTGAGTTCCAATAACCTCCTCGGGTTCTATACCAGCAGATGATGACAAGTTACTCACAAGCAAGGCTTGTTCCCCACAAACCGTGACAAGTTGGCCGTTCTGGACGAACTTTAGCTTTTGGTGGAGGGTCGAAGTAACCGCTCCAGCCTGATGTATCCAAGGTCTTCCTAATAAACAACTGTACGTTGCCCGGATGTCCATGACCTGGAAAGTGACTTGGAAAGTGTGAGGACCAATAGTTATGGGAAGATCAACTTCGCCGATAACTGTTTTTCTAGATCCGTCGAATGCTTTGACGACGACCTCGCTGATTCTCATCGGAGGGCGCTTGAATGATAATTGCATCAAAGTAGACTTCGGCGTAACATTCAGGGCTGACTCTGTGTCTACCAGTACGCTGGCTAAAGCATCGTCCTGGCAGTTAACTGTGATATTGAGTGCCATGTTATGACGGCGACCCTCTTTAGGTAATTCCTCATCACTAAATCCCAAATTGTTGCAGGAAGTGATGTTAGAGACAATGCTATCGAACTGTCTGATTGTTGCATCCTGTTCCACAAAGGCTTGCTCCAAGACTTTCTGTAGAGCCTCCCTGTGGGCTTCTGAACTGAGTAACAGTGATAATACTGAGATCTTTGAAGGAGTCTGTAACAGTTGATCAACAATGTTGTATTCACTCCTTTGGATGAGCTTCAGCATCTCATCATCATTTTTCGAAAGGTCGGGATTACTGGATTGACCGACTGGTGGATCGGGAGCTTCCGTCTGAAGTTCCTTTTCTTTGTCACGTTCTCCAACTCCTCAGTTGAAGATTCTACCGCTCCGTGTTACACGACTGATGTCTGCAATATTCACGACGGAGGGTAATGGAGTTTCCTTTCCATTTTCAATTGTCGATGCACCGTATTTGTAAGGGATAACCTTAGTTGATTCATACGGTAATGGTCCCGGTAGATAGATGACTACGGGAGCTTTCTGATTTTTCTGACCATCGTAAGTAATCTCGATCCGTTCTCGGTTGGGAACTTTAGACTCGTCAAGTAGAGGGATAATGGCAAAAACATCCCTAGTCCTGTGATGACCAGAGATTGTGACAACATCCTCAACTTGCTCGGCAAGGTAATTTGGCGTCCAGTTGATGGGTCCAGAACCCGAATAGGGACGAATTTCTCCACGATCGACCTGGCCCTGAAGAGCTGCCCTCACAAGGTAACTCCCTTGGTTTCTTTCCGAACAGACGCTACAACTGTCATAGTTGTGTGGTGGCACCTGGCCACGCCCACTTTGAATACAATGTAACCTCACTAGGTTAGCTTCCACTGATCGGACATCCTGACCCTGACGCCGAGTGGGGTTTCTATTACTGATACTAATCTGATGAGTATCTTCATCCATGTAGATTGGCATCCACCAATGATTTAACAAGTGCTGAAGTGTTTCCTGGACAAGGGTACAACCCCGATCGTTTTCGCAACCCGCTTTACAGCTTTGATAGTCATGTGATATTAAGAATCCGAGTCGGACCTGCTCAGCATGTAACTCTACCAGGTTGGTATTCATCACGCGAATATCGAAGATTTGAACCATGTTGATCTGATAAGGGTTCCTATCATGGTAGTCTTGGATCCATCCAAGATCCATCTGACGCTGGAGGGCCTCTTGTATGAAAGAGCATCCTTGTTTGTTTACCGAGCAAATCAGACAGGAACTGTAATTGTGCCGTGGCAGATTATGATATTGGCTTTGCCTTGAGTGCATTGCCATCAAGTTGACATTCATTGCACGGATATCGTGGTTCTGAATGACGTTGGAGTTCGTATAGACCATGTTAACTCCACGAACTCGGTGTTCTTGGATCCATCCGAGATCCATTTGTTCCTGTAGAGCTGCTTGCACCACAGAACATCCTTGGTTATCTTTAGAGCAGATATCACACCGATGATAATTATGAGGTGGCACATGGCCATATCCGCTCTGTCTACAATGCATCTTGACCAGATTGGTTTTCAACAAGAGTCATCGTGAATTTGATAGACGTCGTTAGTCTCTTTCTCAATTAGATTGACTGCAACTTTCTCGTGTTGAGGCAGCAGGTTCGTAAGAACATTAGGATTCGTATCTTTGAAAGATAAGAGCCCGCTCCTAACAAGCTTTTGCACGTCAGATTTGAAATTGAGGCAGTTCTCTATGTTATGCCCCGATCCTACTTGATGATAAGGGCATGTCTGATTCGCTTTAAACCAGAAAGGCGGATTTTCCGGTACTGTAAGAGGAGACTTAGTCTGAATGTGCCCCTTAGCCAGTAGTAACGGAAACAGTTCTGTGTACGACATGGGTATAGGATCAAACCCTGATGGTCGTGTTGCACGATTGTTGTTATATGGAGGACGAGCCTGCTGAAGAGGCTGTTGTGTCCTTTGCTGGTCAGGTTGGCTCTGCGCAACCTGAGGTTGATACGTAGGAATAGGCGTTGGGCTGATAGCTGGAGTTACAGCTGCTACCGGCTGATAACGTCGCCTTTGCTTTCCGAGAGAGATATTCCCAATATCTTGCTCTTTTTTCTTAGGGAGAGCACTACCGTATTTTTTAGTACCGATCGTCGATCCAGTGTCTTTTACCAAATGTCCTTCTCGGACGGCTTCCTCAAGACGTACACCCATGCCGACCATTTCGGTGAAATCACTGGGCGCACTGGCAACCATTCGGTTATAGTAAAATGAGCTTAAGGTTTTTAAGAAGATCTTTGTCATCTCTTTTTCCTAAAGAGGTGGACAAATTTGAGCGGCAATTTCACGCCACCTTTGAGCATACTCCTTAAAGGTTTCCTTGTCCTTTTGCAACATTGATCTGAGTTGATCTCTGTCGGGTGCCATGTCCAAATTGTATTTGTATTGTTGGACAAAGACAGTACCAAGATCTTTGAATGTGCTAATCGTAGCATGGTTTAAACCCATGTACCATTTGAGTGCGGCACTGGTTAAACTATCCTGAAAGTAGTGAATCAGTAGGTCCTGATTCTCCGTCTGAGCTGACATTCGCCGAGCGTACATCACCAGATGGCTCTGAGGGTAAGAGTTACCCTTGTATTTTTCAAAGTCGGGCACTTGGAATTTGTGCGGGACTTTCACGCTGGGGACCAAGCAGAGATATGCGGCGTCCTTTCCAAATAAATCCTGGCCGCGAATGGCTTGCAGCTCCTTCTGCATTTCCAAGAACTGTTCCTGGAATTCCTCCATTCTATCGAACATAGTTTCCTTCCTACCAGAAGGTGTTGGTGGAATTTGTCCTTTCGGGAGAGTGTGCACCACAAGGGGTGGTACCGTGACTACGGTAGTGAGTCTTGGCGTCTCTCGAAGTTTGTAACCTTCAGGAGTCTTTAGTATGCCCCTGGCATCTTCGCTTTCCCGAAGTTTGTAACCTTCAGGCCCAGCGGCTTCTGTTGTGATTCCCTGATCTTCAGTGATCGGCGGAACATATCCTTCCGGGATATAGTTAACAGGCATGCCCCAAGGACGATCTTTCGGCATCTGATACCTAGGATCATACTTTTCTACTATGGGCATGGAGGTGACCTCTGAGATCACAGTTCGTTGTAGCTGAGCTTCTGCCATGGCTTGCATGTCGTTACGAAGCTTTCTCATATCCTCTCTCAGAGCGTCGATCTCTACCTTCAACTCTCTGTTTTCTTCCTCAAGATCATCCATCTTTTTCTGACGATTGGCCCGAGTATTGTACGAATGAGACAGTTTGACTCTAGAATCGAGACACAAACGTTTGATTCGTAGGGAAGAAGAATACGCGATGTGAGAATGATGAATGCAATGATTATATTAATTATTTAAGGTTTAATCAAAATAAACTTCGACAATTAGATTGCAAATATCAAACGGTGGGGAAACCCCTTTTTATTGAATTCAAAGGATTACAGAAATGGAAATACAGTAGATTACAAGGTGCAGAAACAGAAACCTAAGCTAATGGGTCCCGAGTCCTCTCTGAAGAGAAATCGGGTACTGATTCTGATATCTTCCTTTTCTTTGACCGGGGCTCTTGGGCCGTTGTCGGGTTGTCATTCCTTTGCCAGGTGAAAGGAGCGAGCAAATTCCTTTGGTCATCTTGATTCTCTACAGCATGTTGCTCCAAAATTTCAATCAGAGCATCCTTTTCTTTTAGTAATTGCTGTATTTTGATGCACTCTATGTCGAGGGTGCGGTACTTGTTCTTCCAAGACCTTCTCTCCTTCTGGACTTTGTTGAGAGTAACCTGAAGCTTTTCAGTTTCCGTCATGAAGTACATGACAGATTCCCTCGGCGGAAGAATTCCGTAACGAGGATAAGGCATCTTCAACTTGAGAGCTCTAGCTTGTATCCAATGGAGATAAGGCTCCACTGAGACACAGTCCGGTTTTCCTAGAGACTCTCGTCCTTTCTTATGAACTTGTTTCCAAGCATGCACTATTTCCATCTTTAGCGCTCTGTCGTTTTCTCCTTCTTTGAAGAAAAGACCTTCCAGATGAACACCCAGTGGGATGTGTCTCATCGGGTATCCAAATTGACGAAGAACCAATATCGGATGGTAGTTGATTCCTCCTTTAGTTCCTATGAGGGGTATGTTGGGGAAGTTTCCACAACGGTCAATGATTCTGATTCCCTCATAAATCCTATTACACCAATCTATATCAGAGTTGGTAAGAGACATGATCTTCTGCGACCAGCATAAGGCACTCTTACAATCCCAAAAAGCAGCAGACTTGGGCAAGTGAGAGATAAACCATTTGTAAAGCCGAGGTATACAGCATGTGATCTCCCCTCCGCTGTACAAATTTCCTAAGTGTACAGAATGATACGCATCTGCGAGCAAAGTCGGCACAGGGTTTCCAATGAGAAAAACCTTAATGGAGTTAATGTCAACGAAGTTATTAATGTTGGGAAACAAAAATAACCCGTAGGTGAGCAAGACAAAGATGCTTTCAAAAGAAGTTATGTTTCCTATACTGGCAAAATACAGGGATTTCTTCGTCAAGAACTGGGCTGGCAAACCTTGGATGCCACCCTTGGCAGTCATGTGAGTCTTGACCTCAGACTCGTCCAAATGAATTGCTCTTGCAATGGTCTGATTCTTTGGAATTTCTTCCAGTCCAGAAAATGGAGCTCGATCGGTGATATGTAGATCAACCAGATGAGAATACTCCTCCAGTGTTGGTGCTAGCTGGTAATCCGGGAATGTGAAATAGTGATAAACTGGATCATAAAACTGAATGAGCACATCCATGATTCCCTCAATCACATGGACTCTTAATAGTGGTAGCAAACCTCCGTGCTTGGCTCTGAAAGCCTCTGGGTTAGTGATCATCCTCGCTAACCTTCTCAAATCCTCTAGTTTTGGAACCTTGAAGGTATACTGGTGAGATCTCCTTCTACCGAAATCCATTAGTGTAATCCTCTTCTCTGATATTTGCAATCACAGTCTTAGTTTAATTTGAAAAACAGAGAGACTAGAAGAGAAGTTTTTTGAATGTTTTAATGTTTTATTAAATGAATGCATGAATGCAGCACACAAAAACATAGAAAAAACATGGGGTCAAAGGGTCGTTGTCATGAAGTCCAGGCTCTACCCATCCCCAAAGGTTTATACTAGGGTGATGTTTGTACATGTACTCATTATCATCAGCTCCTCCCAGGAAAGCAAAACAACAAGCGGATCGCCAGCAAGTTGTAAAGAAATCTTAGAGTAAGTGCCATTCACCGAGAATAGATCACCAGCCTCAAATGAGGGTAGTATCGCGTAACAACTATTTCCGATAGTTTCCGCACTACGAAAGGGTTTGGCTCCTCAGCTTCTCAGACTTAACAACCAGCCCATTGGCTAGAAGAGTGAATGGGTTGCGTTGGTCAGCCTCCACTGAGGTTGATGGTCGACCCCGTCGCCATCACTTATCTTAAGTGTATACTCATTCCTTCCAGATACGGCATCACCCGCATTCCCATTAGTAGAAAAATAAACATGTATAGCAATTAGGAAAAGCAGTATATATATTTGTCCTAAAACATCCTAGACCTTTTAAAGCTATGAATCCTAAGTTCCTGACAGAAATGGGTTCCCCGGCGGAAGCCCCAATCTGTGGCCTTCACATAAGTGAAGAGAAAAAAGGAAAAAGAAGTAATAGAAAGACCCGGGCCCCACGGTGGGCGCCATTTTTCTGTTGGCGGCCACCGCCATGAAAATGACTTACCCAAGGTTTAAATTGTAAGAAAGAAAGAATCGGCCCCACGGTGGGCGCCATTTTTCTGTAGCGAGCGATTTTGGACGGGGTTCTTAAGCGCTGGTCGCTCTCTGCGGTTTGAGCTTAAAACTACAGGTCGATTCATTTTTTATCCTATTGTGAGCTGAATAAGGAAGGGAAATAGATGTCTCCAATTAACCCTGCTTTTCATACTGAGTTTAAACAGCAGTCTGTTAAGTTACGGATGCTATCAATGTGGAGGGGCCTTTGTACTGGATATTTGTATTTTCGCCAATACTGGTTTTCTTTCTTTCTATCTGGGCAGAAGGTTTCTGATGGGGAACAAGGATTAGGATGTTAGGACTGATGCTTTTTGATAGGTATGTGAGAGTATGGGATTTTGGTTTTTTGTTGATTGTGCTCGCTAAGATCTTTCTTTCAATCTTATGCCTAAGAAATGGTTGTTTTTGGTGTCTTCTTCAAAGCCCAAGACGTGAAGCAAAATGTTGTTTGTATCATGTTCAAAGCCCAAGATATGAAGCTGAAAAGTCTCGACTTTAGAGGGAATTTGTCATCTCTAAAGGGTGCTTTGTCTGTCACAACTGTTGGGTGACTGGTTTATAAAGGAGGATTACTTTAACTGGGATACGCGGATCCTAGCAATGCCATAATATCCTTTATAGGGGATTTTAACCTGAAGGAAAAGACTTTAACTCAGTGTAGAGCAATGCCATCTTTCCTTAGGAATTTCTCATGCTAAAAGAGGGACAGTGGCGTGGATGTAGATGATCTAGAGGCTTGCCGCTTACAGCAATTAGATGAAGGGGAAGGAGTTGTTGATGTTTGTATGCTGTGAACGAGGCACAGCTTTGGTGCTAAAAGGTTGATTGGATCAACCAATGGTTTTCTTATACAAAGCCCAATAGGAGGCTATTGGCCCAACAAGAGGGAGTTTTTATGTGTCTCGTACGAAGCCCGAGAGAGAGGCTAAAAGGTTTTTGACTTGACGATGAAGTCTTTTGGTATCTCGTATAAAGCCCGAGATGGAGGCTATTGTTTGTTTGGCTCAATAATAACCTTTTTGTATCTCGTATAAAGCCCGAGATGGAGGCGAAAGGGGTAATTAACTCAACGAGGGAGTCTTTTATGTGTCTCGTATAAAGCCCGAGAGAGAGGCTAAACGTTGTTTGACTCCGCTAGGGAGAATCATTGTATAAAGCCCAAGAGGAGGCTATGGTTACTGTTTCGGTTAAGTGACAGGTCCAGTATACTAATTTTGAAAGAGAAAATCAGTTCTTATATGAGTAACACTGTACTCATGGATTTGATTCAAGGATCCGGGTTATTCCTATTCTTTAAGGAAGCGGGAAGTCCGAAGGGTATTGAGACTGTCCGAGTCTGCGGGTTTCTTTCCTATTCTTGAAGGGTGCTTGAGAATGTCTTTGAGACTCAAGGAAGTTAGACCATCCAAGTCTAGAGTTTTATCTTTTGTACCATGTTTTGAGAAACAGTAGTAGACTCTATGAAAGGACTGTTCTATGAGGATGACTAGGTTCTTTTAAGAAGCCCAAGAGGAGGCTGGAATCTTTTAAGAAGCCGGCGGGTCCTTGTACTAAGCCCAAGAGGAGGCTATCATTCCTGGAGGAAGAGATCATTATACGAAGCCTAAGAGGAGGTTGTGAATACTTCTAAGAAGCTGTAGGGTCCTTGTACTAAGCCCAAGAGGAGGCGGGGTTGCTTTTAGGAAGCCTGTGGGTCCTTGTACGATGCCCAAGAGGAGGCCGATGCTTTTAAGAAGCCCGTGGGTCCCAAACCAAAGAAAATTTTAAGAAAAGTTTCACCGAGAATAATTCATTTAGTGAATAGTTCTGAGGTTTTGAAGAAATTCAAGAGAAGTTTCACCGAGAATAATTCATCTCTGGGGGATAGAATTTCTTGACAGTTCCTAATGAGGACAGCCGAAGAGAAGATTGTATCTGGTGATCCTATTTGGGATCTAGCTGTCTATTTCTATGAATAAACGAAACGGCGTCACCTAGTTCTAGACGTAGTTGCCGGGGAAACTCGAAATATCTATACTATTATTACACAGTTGATATGAGTTTATGAAAGAAGACTTACAGTGAAACAGCCCCACAATACAATTATATGTATATGAAAGCGGTAAATGAAAGCAATAACCACTTACTCGGTTGTAGAGCTTCCATGCTGTTTGGTTAGTTGTTCAGCAAAGAAAGATTGAAAACAACAGTATATACAAAATCAAAGGAGAAAGTGCTTTGAAAAAGAAAGATTTGGGGCTTACAGCTCAAGGAGAGGCCCAGGGTTTTATCAGTGAGCGCACTGTTTGAATTTGTACAGAGGGACTTATACAAGTGACTGAGCCCCAAA
The DNA here is from genome assembly GCA_022829125.1 of Lathyrus tuberosus. Taxonomy (NCBI): domain Eukaryota; kingdom Viridiplantae; phylum Streptophyta; class Magnoliopsida; order Fabales; family Fabaceae; genus Lathyrus; species Lathyrus tuberosus. The sequence continues at coordinate 5,280,310 of JALAZF010000345.1, read as the reverse complement.
AAGGTTTTCTGTACAAAGGGATGGGTCTTACACTCTCTCAAGAGGCCCAAAAGTTTTAAAGAAAAAGAGTGGGGCTTATAACACGAAGGTAGGCCCAATTGATTTTTCGTTTAAAATGGCGATCGCGCCGATATTTTGAAAACGCAGTGGGTCTTATACAATGACTGAGGCCCATGATAATTTGGTTTTCAAAAGGGGTTGGGTCTTACACTCTATTAGAGGCCCAAAGAGTTTTGAATGGGTCTTATAGTTCAAGGAGAGGCCCAAAAGGTTATTTTTAAAAGGGCGACGATCGCGCCGTTTGTTTTTGACGGTATCGGGACTTATACAATACAATGAGGCCCAAAATGTTTTGGTCAAAAAAAGGATTGGGTCTTACACTCTATTAGAGGCCCAAAGAGTTTTGAAAATGATTTATGAGGGTTGAATTGATTCAAAACCCTAATTTGTTTTCAAAATGTATTTTTAATTGAATACAAATTCAATTAAAAGGATCAATGTTTGTTAAATATGTGAAAACAAATTATGATCTTGGATCAATGTTCCAAAAAATCATGTTTCTTCCTACAAAAATGATTGAAATCAAATTAGGGTTAGAAAACAAAGGGAGAAAAAATATTTTAAATGCTAAAAACACATAAAACATTAATTCTTTGCAAAAATATCAAATATATGAAATAAATAATATTTTTGGGATTTTTTGGTAAAATCAAATATTTAAACATTTTTGTGAATTATTGCAAAAAGAACCAATCAAAAATGATAAAAATTGAAGGAGTTATTAATTTTTCAAATCATTAAAAATAATACTATGAAAAATAACAAAATAAAAAAGTGATAAAAAGAAGTCTGGGGCGAGGGGGATTCGAACCCCAGACCTCTCGCTTGCCAATACTCACAAAACCAGCTGATGAACCGCTGGGGCGCAATGCCAATTCATTAATAACATGGCAAGTGAAATATATATATCAAACTTAGTTGGAAAACCTGAAGAATGGCGCCATGGTCATCTTCTTCCTCGAGCCCGTGCGTGAAGCACCATATCTTACTCATCTCTCAACCATTGGACATGATTCAAACACCAAACCCGTGCGTTTTTTCACAAGGAATAAGATGGCAATACCCAATTTTATTCATTTTCAGTGTGGAGTAAAATAATCATGATGAACACAAATGAACCCTAATTTGTAAAAGCAATCGTGCAGGCATGGTTATAAGGTCTATGATCCAATTTCTTGAGGCAAAACAATCAACACATGATGGCAATCAAATGGCAAAAATATCATGCGAGGAAATATGCATGGATCGTGGAGTTTGAGTTTGAAGCTCACCTTGATGCACGCTGAAATGGAACTTTGCCGAGATGGTGTTCCAGTCGTGAATTGGTGATCCCTACAGCTTCAATGGATGTTATGGAGTGTGTTGCAAGCTTTGGAACACTTTAAAATTCTTTGCATCAAGCTGGAGACCTCCACCTGCAAAATTGAAGCATAATGGCTTGGTTGAAGAGTGATTTTGAGCCTGGGGTGTTACAGTTGGTGTTTAAGTGTTTGGACACCTCAAATACATCATATGTGATGTGTTTGAGCAATTGGAATGGATTGATTGTGGCTGCAACTCAAAACCCGATAGTGGTTACTCAAAAATAAGAAAACTTGAGGTTTAAGAAAGAATGAGAGAAAGCAGTGCTGTAACTGGCTTTGGTGTGAGTTGAATGATCCATTGGGACCTCTATTTATAGGCGATCAACTTTTGTTTTGGAGGAATAGTGAATGGCTGCTGGATCAGATCACATTTGCATGGATTGGCTTGGAGGATTTCTTCTCAAGCAAGGCAAGCTAGCCATTCCCAAGAGCAGGGCTATGCCTTGACCAAAACCACATTCCTCAGATGTTTTTAATGTTGTTTAATTAGAGAAATTGACTGAGTAGGGTAGCTACCTTGACAATGCACTATTCCACATTAATGCACTTTGAATTCAAGGCAAAATGTGCCAAAGTGGATGAACTTCAAGTTGGAAGATTCCTTGGCTTTTTGACTCAGATTTATCAGTTGGATCAGATGCAATGTGATTGGTTTGAACACAGGTGGCATAGTGATCCTTAGTCTTTGGCTCAAAATCGTGTGTGGCAAGCAAACATGCAAACTGATTTTTCCAAAACAGCTTGCAACAGCATGACTTTGGGCATGGATTTCTCATGGCTTAAGTTGAATCAATTCATGTTGTTGAGCTCTTTGAATTCTTAGTAACATATGCAACAACATTGATGTTTAACTTTGGACTTGATTCAACTTGCATCTATGTGAAAAGATCTCACAAGTTTTGGTGTTTCAACAAAATCTGTCTTGGACAGAATTTTTCTAAGTGTTGGAAAATGGTATATTTTCATGTTTTCAGCCACTTTGGCTTACTCATAGCTCAAAATCCATAATGAATTGGAGTTAGGCCTAGTTGAAGTTTTTGTATAGGGTAATGAGACCTACAAATCAAGATTTGGATGGAAAAAAATGGCCTTGTGGTTTAGGAGTTATGGTCCTTCAAAGTTGGTACCCTTGTCACTTTATTTTTAACTTAGAAAATTTTCTAAGTTTTTATGGTTACCCCTTTTACAAGTTATCCAACTTTTCTTGATTTTTCTTGATGAATGATGATTCAAATCATACATAAACATCATTTTAGGGTTAAAAATCCATTTTGGTGAAAAATCTCAAAAAGTCAAAGTTGACTTTTGTGCACAGTTGACTTTTTATCAGATGAATTCCAAACTGTGCAATTCTTCAGGAAATCATGTCCTTGACCTAAATCAAACTTGATGAACATGTTCCATGGGTGTCATAGGGTATATTGAGGCATGTCCTAGGGTTTGGGAGCATGTCCAGGTCAAAAGTCAAAGTTACAGTTGACTTTCCTCGCGAAACCCTAATTGTGGTGCAGATGAAAATGAGACTTGTTGCTCAACCTTCTTGGATTAATCCATTGTTCCAAATGGATCAATATAGTTCATTAGAAACCCTCAAACTCTCTCTTGAGGTCTTGGTTCATGATTTGTCCCAAAAGTCAACTTAGGGGTGAATTAGGTCAAGAAACCCTAATTCCTGATTTTTGATGTATGCATCCCCTGAGGTCAAATTGACTTGATGACTGGGTCCATGAGGTTCCATGGAGTATATTAGGTTATGTTTTGGATCTTTGTCTTGTGTCCAGATGAAAATTTTCATCCGGAGGCCCTGGTCGACCAAAACCCTAATTTGGTGACACTGGCGATCTTGAGACTTGATCCACCTAAAAGGGAGCAACCTTGTGCTTAATCCTTGAAGTGGGAGTCCTTTTTGATCCTTTGTGTATGTTTGAGAGGTTTAGACAAGTTGAAGATCATGTCATTCCTTGATTGATCCTTTGTCTAAGGACTCTAAAAGGGCTTGAAACCCTAAGTTTGACTGTAGTGGATGCTCAGCAACCCTTGAGGCATTTGGTGAGGCATGATCGTTCATCCATATTGTGATGATGATTTGCACAATGATGGGAAATCTAAGTGGTCAAAATTTGGGGTATGACACAGGGTTAATTGGAGACATCTATTTCCATTCCTTCATCAGCTTTAATTGGATAAAAAATGAATCGAGCTGTAGTACCAGAGCGATCGTGCTTCGCAACCACATCCAAAAATCTCTCGCTACACGTATGAACCCTAATTTTGCAAAAGCAATCGAGCAGACATGATAATGAGTTCCATGATCAAATTTTTTGAGGGGAAATACTCAGCATATGATGGCAATCAATTGGCAAAAATATCATGCGAGGAAATATGCATGGATCATGAAGTTGAAGGTTTGAGGCTTACCTTGATGCAAGCTGAAATGGAACTCTGCACAGATGGTGTTCCAGAAGAAATTTGATGATCCCTACAGATTCAATGGATGTAGTGGAGTGTGTTGCAAGCTTTGGAACACTCTGAAAACCTTTGGATCAAGTTGGAGAACTCCAACGGCATAATTGAGGCATAATGGCTTGGTTGAAGGGTGATTTTGAGCTAGGGGTGTTACATTTGGTGTTTAAGTGTTAGGACACCTCAAATACATCATATGTGATGTGTCTGAGCAATTGGAATGAATTTCTTAGGGCTACAACTCAAAACCCGATGGTGGTTGCTCAAAAACAAGGAAATTTTGCACTTAAGAGAGAATGAGAGAAAACAGTGCTATAAAGTGCTTTGGTGTGCCTTGAATGATCCATTAGAACCTCTATTTATAGGTGATCAACTCTTGTCTTGGAGGAATAGTGAATGGCTGCTGGATCATATCACCTTCAAAGGGATTGGTTGGACATAAATGCCTCTTGCATTAGGTGTAACAGCTGCTCCAAATAGATCAGCTATGCCTTGACTGAAATCACATTCCTCAGTCATTTTAATTGTTGTTTAATTAGAGAAATTGACTGAGGAGAGTGAGAATCTTGACAATGCACTATTCCACATTAAGGCCCTTTGAATTCAAGGCAAAATGTGCCAAAATGCATGAACTTCAAGTTGGAAGATTCCTTGGCTTTGTGACTCAGCTTTGTAGGTTGGATCAGATGCATTGTGATTTGTTTGAGTACATGTGGCATGATGATCCTCAGTTTTGATTCAAAAATCGTGTGTAGCAAGCAAACATGCAAACTGATTTTTCCAAAACAGCTTGTAGTAGCATGACTTTGGGCATGGATTTCTCATGGCTTAAGTTGAATTAATTCATGCCGATAAGCTCTTTGGATTCTTGGCAACATTTGCAACAACATTGATGTTTACCTTTGGACTTGATTCAGCTTGCAACTATGTGAAAAGATCTCACAAGTTTTGGTGTTTTCAACAAAATCTGCCTTGGCCAGAATTTTTCTAAGTGTTGGAAAATGATGTATTTTCATGTTTTAGTCATTTTGGCCCAATCATAACTCAGAATCCACAATGAATTGGAATGAGGTGTAGTTAGAGCTTTTGTAGAGGGTAATGAGAGCTACAAATCCAGCTTTGGATGGGGAAGAATGGCCTTGTGGTTTAGGAGTTATGATCCTCCAAAGTTGGTACCCTTGTCACTTTATTTTTAACTTAGAAAATTTTCTAAGTTTTTATGGTTACCCCTTTTACAAGTTATCCAACTTTTCTTGATTTTTCTTGATGAATGATGATTCAAATCATACATAAACATCATTTTAGGGTTAAAAATCCATTTTGGTGAAAAATCTCAAAAAGTCAAAGTTGACTTTTGTGCACAGTTGACTTTTTATCAGATGAATTCCAAACTGTGCAATTCTTCAGGAAATCATGTCCTTGACCTAAATCAAACTTGATGAACATGTTCCATGGGTGTCATAGGGTATATTGAGGCATGTCCTAGGGTTTGGGAGCATGTCCAGGTCAAAAGTCAAAGTTACAGTTGACTTTCCTCGCGAAACCCTAATTGTGGTGCAGATGAAAATGAGACTTGTTGCTCAACCTTCTTGGATTAATCCATTGTTCCAAATGGATCAATATAGTTCATTAGAAACCCTCAAACTCTCTCTTGAGGTCTTGGTTCATGATTTGTCCCAAAAGTCAACTTAGGGGTGAATTAGGTCAAGAAACCCTAATTCCTGATTTTTGATGTATGCATCCCCTGAGGTCAAATTGACTTGATGACTGGGTCCATGAGGTTCCATGGAGTATATTAGGTTATGTTTTGGATCTTTGTCTTGTGTCCAGATGAAAATTTTCATCCGGAGGCCCTGGTCGACCAAAACCCTAATTTGGTGACACTGGCGATCTTGAGACTTGATCCACCTAAAAGGGAGCAACCTTGTGCTTAATCCTTGAAGTGGGAGTCCTTTTTGATCCTTTGTGTATGTTTGAGAGGTTTAGACAAGTTGAAGATCATGTCATTCCTTGATTGATCCTTTGTCTAAGGACTCTAAGAGGGCTTGAAACCCTAAGTTTGACTGTAGTGGATGCTCAGCAACCCTTGAGGCATTTGGTGAGGCATGATCGTTCATCCATATTGTGATGATGATTTGCACAATGATGGGAAATCTAAGTGGTCAAAATTTGGGGTATGACACAGGGTTAATTGGAGACATCTATTTCCATTCCTTCATCAGCTTTAATAGGATAAAAAATGAATCGAGCTGTAGTACCAGAGCGATCGTGCTTCGCAACCACATCCAAAAATCTCTCGCTACACGTATGAACCCTAATTTTGCAAAAGCAATCGAGCAGACATGATAATGAGTTCCATGATCAAATTTTTTGAGGGGAAATACTCAGCATATGATGGCAATCAATTGGCAAAAATATCATGCGAGGAAATATGCATGGATCATGAAGTTGAAGGTTTGAGGCTTACCTTGATGCAAGCTGAAATGGAACTCTGCACAGATGGTGTTCCAGAAGAAATTTGATGATCCCTACAGATTCAATGGATGTAGTGGAGTGTGTTGCAAGCTTTGGAACACTCTGAAAACCTTTGGATCAAGTTGGAGAACTCCAACGGCATAATTGAGGCATAATGGCTTGGTTGAAGGGTGATTTTGAGCTAGGGGTGTTACATTTGGTGTTTAAGTGTTAGGACACCTCAAATACATCATATGTGATGTGTCTGAGCAATTGGAATGAATTTCTTAGGGCTACAACTCAAAACCCGATGGTGGTTGCTCAAAAACAAGGAAATTTTGCACTTAAGAGAGAATGAGAGAAAACAGTGCTATAAAGTGCTTTGGTGTGCCTTGAATGATCCATTAGAACCTCTATTTATAGGTGATCAACTCTTGTCTTGGAGGAATAGTGAATGGCTGCTGGATCATATCACCTTCAAAGGGATTGGTTGGACATAAATGCCTCTTGCATTAGGTGTAACAGCTGCTCCAAATAGATCAGCTATGCCTTGACTGAAATCACATTCCTCAGTCATTTTAATTGTTGTTTAATTAGAGAAATTGACTGAGGAGAGTGAGAATCTTGACAATGCACTATTCCACATTAAGGCCCTTTGAATTCAAGGCAAAATGTGCCAAAATGCATGAACTTCAAGTTGGAAGATTCCTTGGCTTTGTGACTCAGCTTTGTAGGTTGGATCAGATGCATTGTGATTTGTTTGAGTACATGTGGCATGATGATCCTCAGTTTTGATTCAGAAATCGTGTGTAGCAAGCAAACATGCAAACTGATTTTTCCAAAACAGCTTGTAGTAGCATGACTTTGGGCAAGGATTTCTCTTGGTTCAAGTTGAATTAATTCATGCCGATAAGCTCTTTGGATTCTTGGCAACATTTGCAACAACATTGATGTTTACCTTTGGACTTGATTCAGCTTGCAACTATGTGAAAAGATCTCACAAGTTTTGGTGTTTCCAACAAAATTTGCCTTAGCCAGAATTTTTCTAAGTGTTGGAAAATGATGTATTTTCATGTTTTAGTCATTTTGGCCCAATCATAACTCAGAATCCACAATGAATTGGAATGAGGTGTAGTTAGAGCTTTTGTAGAGGGTAATGAGAGCTACAAATCCAGCTTTGGATGGGGAAGAATGGCCTTGTGGTTTAGGAGTTATGATCCTCCAAAGTTGGTACCCTTGCCACTTTGTTCATAACTTAGAAAATTTTCTAAGTTTTTATGGTTACCCCTTTTACAAGTTATCCAACTTTTCTTGATTTTTCTTGATGAATGATGATTCAAATCATACATAAACATCATTTTAGGGTTAAAAATCCATTTTGGTGAAAAATCTCAAAAAGTCAAAGTTGACTTTTGTGCACAGTTGACTTTTTATCAGATGAATTCCAAACTGTGCAATTCTTCAGGAAATCATGTCCTTGACCTAAATCAAACTTGATGAACATGTTCCATGAGTGTCATAGGGTATATTGAGGCATGTCCTTGGGTTTGGGAGCATGTCCAGGTCAAAAGTCAAAGTTACAGTTGACTTTCCTCGCGAAACCCTAATTGTGGTGCATATGAAAATGAGACTTGTTGCTCAACCTTCTTGGATTAATCCATTGTTCCAAATGGATCAATATAGTTCATTAGAAACCCTCAAACTCTCTCTTGAGGTCTTGGTTCATGATTTGTCCCAAAAGTCAACTTAGGGGTGAATTAGGTCAAGAAACCCTAATTCCTGATTTTTGATGTATGCATCCCCTGAGGTCAAATTGACTTGATGACTGGGTCCATGAGGTTCCATGGAGTATATTAGGTTATGTTTTGGATCTTTGGCTTGTGTCCAGATGAAAATTTTCATCCGGAGGCCCTGGTCGACCAAAACCCTAATTTGGTGACACTAGCGATCTTGAGACTTGATCCACCTAAAAGGGAGCAACCTTGTGCTTAATCCTCGAAGTGGGAGTCCTTTTTGATCCTTTATGTATGTTTTAGAGGTTTAGACAAGTTGAAGATCATGTCATTCCTTGATTGATCCTTTGTCTAAGGACTCTAAGAGGGCTTGAAACCCTAAGTTTGACTGTAGTGGATGCTCAGCAACCCTTGAGGCATTTGGTGAGGCATGATCGTTCATCCATATTGTGATGATGATTTGCACAATGATGGGAAATCTAAGTGGTCAAAATTTGGGGTATGACACAGGGTTAATTGGAGACATCTATTTCCATTCCTTCATCAGCTTTAATAGGATAAAAAATGAATCGAGCTGTAGTACCAGAGCGATCGTGCTTCGCAACCACATCCAAAAATCTCTCGCTACACGTATGAACCCTAATTTTGCAAAATCAATCGAGCAGACATGATTATGAGTTCCATGATCAAATTTTTTGAGGGGAAATACTCAGCATATGATGGCAATCAATTGGCAAAAATATCATGCGAGGAAATATGCATGGATCATGAAGTTAAAGTTTTGAGGCTTACCTTGATGCAAGCTGAAATGGAACTCTGCACAGATGGTGTTCCAAAAGAAATTTGATGATCCCTACAGATTCAATGGATGTAGTGGAGTGTGTTGCAAGCTTTGGAACACTCTGAAAACCTTTGGATCAAGTTGGTGAACTCCAACGGCATAATTGAGGCATAATGGCTTGGTTGAAGGGTGATTTTGAGCTAGGGGTGTTACATTTGGTGTTTAAGTGTTAGGACACCTCAAATACATCATATGTGATGTGTCTGAGCAATTGGAATGAATTTCTTAGGGCTACAACTCAAAACCCGATGGTGGTTGCTCAAAAACAAGGAAATTTTGCACTTAAGAGAGAATGAGAGAAAGCAGTGCTATAAAGTGCTTTGGTGTGCCTTGAATGATCCATTAGAACCTCTATTTATAGGTGATCAACTCTTGTCTTGGAGGAATAGTGAATGGCTGCTGGATCATATCACCTTCAAAGGGATTGGTTGGACATAAATGCCTCTTGCATTAGGTGTAACAGCTGCTCCAAATAGATCAGCTATGCCTTGACTGAAATCACATTCCTCAGTCATTTTAATTGTTGTTTAATCAGAGAAATTGACTGAGGAGAGTGAGAATCTTGACAATGCACTATTCCACATTAATGCCCTTTGAATTCAAGGCAAAATGTGCCAAAATGCATGAACTTCAAGTTGGAAGATTCCTTGGCTTTGTGACTCAGCTTTGTAGGTTGGATCAGATGCATTGTGATTTGTTTGAGTACATGTGGCATGATGATCCTCAGTTTTGATTCAGAAATCGTGTGTAGCAAGCAAACATGCAAACTGATTTTTCCAAAACAGCTTGTAGTAGCATGACTTTGGGCATGGATTTCTCTTGGTTCAAGTTGAATTAATTCATGCCGATAAGCTCTTTGGATTCTTGGCAACATTTGCAACAACATTGATGTTTACCTTTGGACTTGATTCAGCTTGCAACTATGTGAAAAGATCTCACAAGTTTTGGTGTTTCCAACAAAATTTGCCTTGGCCAGAATTTTTCTAAGTGTTGGAAAATGATGTATTTTCATGTTTTAGTCATTTTGGCCCAATCATAACTCAGAATCCACAATGAATTGGAATGAGGTGTAGTTAGAGCTTTTGTAGAGGGTAATGAGAGCTACAAATCCAGCTTTGGATGAGGAAGAATGGCCTTGTGGTTTAGGAGTTATGATCCTCCAAAGTTGGTACCCTTGCCACTTTGTTCATAACTTAGAAAATTTTCTAAGTTTTTATGGTTACCCCTTTTACAAGTTATCCAACTTTTCTTGATTTTTCTTGATGAATGATGATTCAAATCATACATAAACATCATTTTAGGGTTAAAAATCCATTTTGGTGAAAAATCTCAAAAAGTCAAAGTTGACTTTTGTGCACAGTTGACTTTTTATCAGATGAATTCCAAACTGTGCAATTCTTCAGGAAATCATGTCCTTGACCTAAATCAAACTTGATGAACATGTTCCATGAGTGTCATAGGGTATATTGAGGCATGTCCTTGGGTTTGGGAGCATGTCCAGGTCAAAAGTCAAAGTTACAGTTGACTTTCCTCGCGAAACCCTAATTGTGGTGCAGATGAAAATGAGACTTGTTGCACAACCTTCTTGGATTAATCCATTGTTCCAAATGGATCAATATAGTTCATTAGAAACCCTCAAACTCTCTCTTGAGGTCTTGGTTCATGATTTGTCCCAAAAGTCAACTTAGGGGTGAATTAGGTCAAGAAACCCTAATTCCTGATTTTTGATGTATGCATCCCCTGAGGTCAAATTGACTTGATGACTGGGTCCATGAGGTTCCATGGAGTATATTAGGTTATGTTTTGGATCTTTGGCTTGTGTCCAGATGAAAATTTTCATCCGGAGGCCCTGGTCGACCAAAACCCTAATTTGGTGACACTAGCGATCTTGAGACTTGATCCACCTAAAAGGGAGCAACCTTGTGCTTAATCCTTGAAGTGGGAGTCCTTTTTGATCCTTTATGTATGTTTTAGAGGTTTAGACAAGTTGAAGATCATGTCATTCCTTGATTGATCCTTTGTCTAAGGACTCTAAGAGGGTTTGAAACCCTAAGTTTGACTATAGTGGATGCTCAGCAACCCTTGAGGCATTTGGTGAGGCATGATCGTTCATCCATATTGTGATGATGATTTGCACAATGATGGGAAATCTAAGTGGTCAAAATTTGGGGTATGACACAGGGTTAATTGGAGACATCTATTTCCATTCCTTCATCAGCTTTAATAGGATAAAAAATGAATCGAGCTGTAGTACCAGAGCGATCGTGCTTCGCAACCACATCCAAAAATCTCTCGCTACACGTATGAACCCTAATTTTGAAAAATCAATCGAGCAGACATGATTATGAGTTCCATGATAAAATTTTTTGAGGGGAAATACTCAGCATATGATGGCAATCAATTGGCAAAAATATCATGCGAGGAAATATGCATGGATCATGAAGTTAAAGTTTTGAGGCTTACCTTGATGCAAGCTGAAATGAAACTCTGCACAGATGGTGTTCCAAAAGAAATTTGATGATCCCTACAGATTCAATGGATGTAGTGGAGTGTGTTGCAAGCTTTGGAACACTCTGAAAACCTTTGGATCAAGTTGGAGAACTCCAACGGCATAATTGAGGCATAATGGCTTGGTTGAAGGGTGATTTTGAGCTAGGGGTGTTACATTTGGTGTTTAAGTGTTAGGACACCTCAAATACATCATATGTGATGTGTCTGAGCAATTGGAATGAATTTCTTAGGGCTACAACTCAAAACCCGATGGTGGTTGCTCAAAAACAAGGAAATTTTGCACTTAAGAGAGAATGAGAGAAAGCAGTGCTATAAAGTGCTTTGGTGTGCCTTGAATGATCCATTAGAACCTCTATTTATAGGTGATCAACTCTTGTCTTGGAGGAATAGTGAATGGCTGCTGGATCATATCACCTTCAAAGGGATTGGTTGGACATAAATGCCTCTTGCATTAGGTGTAACAGCTGCTCCAAATAGATCAGCTATGCCTTGACTGAAATCACATTCCTCAGTCATTTTAATTGTTGTTTAATCAGAGAAATTGACTGAGGAGAGTGAGAATCTTGACAATGCACTATTCCACATTAATGCCCTTTGAATTCAAGGCAAAATGTGCCAAAATGCATGAACTTCAAGTTGGAAGATTCCTTGGCTTTGTGACTCAGCTTTGTAGGTTGGATCAGATGCATTGTGATTTGTTTGAGTACATGTGGCATGATGATCCTCAGTTTTGATTCAGAAATCGTGTGTAGCAAGCAAACATGCAAACTGATTTTTCCAAAACAGCTTGTAGTAGCATGACTTTGGGCATGGATTTCTCTTGGTTCAAGTTGAATTAATTCATGCCGATAAGCTCTTTGGATTCTTGGCAACATTTGCAACAACATTGATGTTTACCTTTGGACTTGATTCAGCTTGCAACTATGTGAAAAGATCTCACAAGTTTTGGTGTTTCCAACAAAATTTGCCTTGGCCAGAATTTTTCTAAGTGTTGGAAAATGATGTATTTTCATGTTTTAGTCATTTTGGCCCAATCATAACTCAGAATCCACAATGAATTGGAATGAGGTGTAGTTAGAGCTTTTGTAGAGGGTAATGAGAGCTACAAATCCAGCTTTGGATGAGGAAGAATGGCCTTGTGGTTTAGGAGTTATGATCCTCCAAAGTTGGTACCCTTGCCACTTTGTTCATAACTTAGAAAATTTTCTAAGTTTTTATGGTTACCCCTTTTACAAGTTATCCAACTTTTCTTGATTTTTCTTGATGAATGATGATTCAAATCATACATAAACATCATTTTAGGGTTAAAAATCCATTTTGGTGAAAAATCTCAAAAAGTCAAAGTTGACTTTTGTGCACAGTTGACTTTTTATCAGATGAATTCCAAACTGTGCAATTCTTCAGGAAATCATGTCCTTGACCTAAATCAAACTTGATGAACATGTTCCATGAGTGTCATAGGGTATATTGAGGCATGTCCTTGGGTTTGGGAGCATGTCCAGGTCAAAAGTCAAAGTTACAGTTGACTTTCCTCGCGAAACCCTAATTGTGGTGCAGATGAAAATGAGACTTGTTGCACAACCTTCTTGGATTAATCCATTGTTCCAAATGGATCAATATAGTTCATTAGAAACCCTCAAACTCTCTCTTGAGGTCTTGGTTCATGATTTGTCCCAAAAGTCAACTTAGGGGTGAATTAGGTCAAGAAACCCTAATTCCTGATTTTTGATGTATGCATCCCCTGAGGTCAAATTGACTTGATGACTGGGTCCATGAGGTTCCATGGAGTATATTAGGTTATGTTTTGGATCTTTGGCTTGTGTCCAGATGAAAATTTTCATCCGGAGGCCCTGGTCGACCAAAACCCTAATTTGGTGACACTAGCGATCTTGAGACTTGATCCACCTAAAAGGGAGCAACCTTGTGCTTAATCCTTGAAGTGGGAGTCCTTTTTGATCCTTTATGTATGTTTTAGAGGTTTAGACAAGTTGAAGATCATGTCATTCCTTGATTGATCCTTTGTCTAAGGACTCTAAGAGGGTTTGAAACCCTAAGTTTGACTATAGTGGATGCTCAGCAACCCTTGAGGCATTTGGTGAGGCATGATCGTTCATCCATATTGTGATGATGATTTGCACAATGATGGGAAATCTAAGTGGTCAAAATTTGGGGTATGACACAGGGTTAATTGGAGACATCTATTTCCATTCCTTCATCAGCTTTAATAGGATAAAAAATGAATCGAGCTGTAGTACCAGAGCGATCGTGCTTCGCAACCACATCCAAAAATCTCTCGCTACACGTATGAACCCTAATTTTGAAAAATCAATCGAGCAGACATGATTATGAGTTCCATGATAAAATTTTTTGAGGGGAAATACTCAGCATATGATGGCAATCAATTGGCAAAAATATCATGCGAGGAAATATGCATGGATCATGAAGTTAAAGTTTTGAGGCTTACCTTGATGCAAGCTGAAATGAAACTCTGCACAGATGGTGTTCCAAAAGAAATTTGATGATCCCTACAGATTCAATGGATGTAGTGGAGTGTGTTGCAAGCTTTGGAACACTCTGAAAACCTTTGGATCAAGTTGGAGAACTCCAACGGCATAATTGAGGCATAATGGCTTGGTTGAAGGGTGATTTTGAGCTAGGGGTGTTACATTTGGTGTTTAAGTGTTAGGACACCTCAAATACATCATATGTGATGTGTCTGAGCAATTGGAATGAATTTCTTAGGGCTACAACTCAAAACCCGATGGTGGTTGCTCAAAAACAAGGAAATTTTGCACTTAAGAGAGAATGAGAGAAAGCAGTGCTATAAAGTGCTTTGGTGTGCCTTGAATGATCCATTAGAACCTCTATTTATAGGTGATCAACTCTTGTCTTGGAGGAATAGTGAATGGCTGCTGGATCATATCACCTTCAAAGGGATTGGTTGGACATAAATGCCTCTTGCATTAGGTGTAACAGCTGCTCCAAATAGATCAGCTATGCCTTGACTGAAATCACATTCCTCAGTCATTTTAATTGTTGTTTAATCAGAGAAATTGACTGAGGAGAGTGAGAATCTTGACAATGCACTATTCCACATTAATGCCCTTTGAATTCAAGGCAAAATGTGCCAAAATGCATGAACTTCAAGTTGGAAGATTCCTTGGCTTTGTGACTCAGCTTTGTAGGTTGGATCAGATGCATTGTGATTTGTTTGAGTACATGTGGCATGATGATCCTCAGTTTTGATTCAGAAATCGTGTGTAGCAAGCAAACATGCAAACTGATTTTTCCAAAACAGCTTGTAGTAGCATGACTTTGGGCATGGATTTCTCTTGGTTCAAGTTGAATTAATTCATGCCGATAAGCTCTTTGGATTCTTGGCAACATTTGCAACAACATTGATGTTTACCTTTGGACTTGATTCAGCTTGCAACTATGTGAAAAGATCTCACAAGTTTTGGTGTTTCCAACAAAATTTGCCTTGGCCAGAATTTTTCTAAGTGTTGGAAAATGATGTATTTTCATGTTTTAGTCATTTTGGCCCAATCATAACTCAGAATCCACAATGAATTGGAATGAGGTGTAGTTAGAGCTTTTGTAGAGGGTAATGAGAGCTACAAATCCAGCTTTGGATGAGGAAGAATGGCCTTGTGGTTTAGGAGTTATGATCCTCCAAAGTTGGTACCCTTGCCACTTTGTTCATAACTTAGAAAATTTTCTAAGTTTTTATGGTTACCCCTTTTACAAGTTATCCAACTTTTCTTGATTTTTCTTGATGAATGATGATTCAAATCATACATAAACATCATTTTAGGGTTAAAAATCCATTTTGGTGAAAAATCTCAAAAAGTCAAAGTTGACTTTTGTGCACAGTTGACTTTTTATCAGATGAATTCCAAACTGTGCAATTCTTCAGGAAATCATGTCCTTGACCTAAATCAAACTTGATGAACATGTTCCATGAGTGTCATAGGGTATATTGAGGCATGTCCTTGGGTTTGGGAGCATGTCCAGGTCAAAAGTCAAAGTTACAGTTGACTTTCCTCGCGAAACCCTAATTGTGGTGCAGATGAAAATGAGACTTGTTGCACAACCTTCTTGGATTAATCCATTGTTCCAAATGGATCAATATAGTTCATTAGAAACCCTCAAACTCTCTCTTGAGGTCTTGGTTCATGATTTGTCCCAAAAGTCAACTTAGGGGTGAATTAGGTCAAGAAACCCTAATTCCTGATTTTTGATGTATGCATCCCCTGAGGTCAAATTGACTTGATGACTGGGTCCATGAGGTTCCATGGAGTATATTAGGTTATGTTTTGGATCTTTGGCTTGTGTCCAGATGAAAATTTTCATCCGGAGGCCCTGGTCGACCAAAACCCTAATTTGGTGACACTAGCGATCTTGAGACTTGATCCACCTAAAAGGGAGCAACCTTGTGCTTAATCCTTGAAGTGGGAGTCCTTTTTGATCCTTTATGTATGTTTTAGAGGTTTAGACAAGTTGAAGATCATGTCATTCCTTGATTGATCCTTTGTCTAAGGACTCTAAGAGGGTTTGAAACCCTAAGTTTGACTATAGTGGATGCTCAGCAACCCTTGAGGCATTTGGTGAGGCATGATCGTTCATCCATATTGTGATGATGATTTGCACAATGATGGGAAATCTAAGTGGTCAAAATTTGGGGTATGACACAGGGTTAATTGGAGACATCTATTTCCATTCCTTCATCAGCTTTAATAGGATAAAAAATGAATCGAGCTGTAGTACCAGAGCGATCGTGCTTCGCAACCACATCCAAAAATCTCTCGCTACACGTATGAACCCTAATTTTGAAAAATCAATCGAGCAGACATGATTATGAGTTCCATGATCAAATTTTTTGAGGGGAAATACTCAGCATATGATGGCAATCAATTGGCAAAAATATCATGCGAGGAAATATGCATGGATCATGAAGTTAAAGTTTTGAGGCTTACCTTGATGCAAGCTGAAATGGAACTCTGCACAGATGGTGTTCCAAAAGAAATTTGATGATCCCTACAGATTCAATGGATGTAGTGGAGTGTGTTGCAAGCTTTGGAACACTCTGAAAACCTTTGGATCAAGTTGGAGAACTCCAACGGCATAATTGAGGCATAATGGCTTGGTTGAAGGGTGATTTTGAGCTAGGGGTGTTACATTTGGTGTTTAAGTGTTAGGACACCTCAAATACATCATATGTGATGTGTCTGAGCAATTGGAATGAATTTCTTAGGGCTACAACTCAAAACCCGATGGTGGTTGCTCAAAAACAAGGAAATTTTGCACTTAAGAGAGAATGAGAGAAAGCAGTGCTATAAAGTGCTTTGGTGTGCCTTGAATGATCCATTAGAACCTCTATTTATAGGTGATCAACTCTTGTCTTGGAGGAATAGTGAATGGCTGCTGGATCATATCACCTTCAAAGGGATTGGTTGGACATAAATGCCTCTTGCATTAGGTGTAACAGCTGCTCCAAATAGATCAGCTATGCCTTGACTGAAATCACATTCCTCAGTCATTTTAATTGTTGTTTAATCAGAGAAATTGACTGAGGAGAGTGAGAATCTTGACGATGCACTATTCCACATTAATGCCCTTTGAATTCAAGGCAAAATGTGCCAAAATGCATGAACTTCAAGTTGGAAGATTCCTTGGCTTTGTGACTCAGCTTTGTAGGTTGGATCAGATGCATTGTGATTTGTTTGAGTACATGTGGCATGATGATCCTCAGTTTTGATTCAGAAATCGTGTGTAGCAAGCAAACATGCAAACTGATTTTTCCAAAACAGCTTGTAGTAGCATGACTTTGGGCATGGATTTCTCTTGGTTCAAGTTGAATTAATTCATGCCGATAAGCTCTTTGGATTCTTGGCAACATTTGCAACAACATTGATGTTTACCTTTGGACTTGATTCAGCTTGCAACTATGTGAAAAGATCTCACAAGTTTTGGTGTTTCCAACAAAATTTGCCTTGGCCAGAATTTTTCTAAGTGTTGGAAAATGATGTATTTTCATGTTTTAGTCATTTTGGCCCAATCATAACTCAGAATCCACAATGAATTGGAATGAGGTGTAGTTAGAGCTTTTGTAGAGGGTAATGAGAGCTACAAATCCAGCTTTGGATGAGGAAGAATGGCCTTGTGGTTTAGGAGTTATGATCCTCCAAAGTTGGTACCCTTGCCACTTTGTTCATAACTTAGAAAATTTTCTAAGTTTTTATGGTTACCCCTTTTACAAGTTATCCAACTTTTCTTGATTTTTCTTGATGAATGATGATTCAAATCATACATAAACATCATTTTAGGGTTAAAAATCCATTTTGGTGAAAAATCTCAAAGAGTCAAAGTTGACTTTTGTGCACAGTTGACTTTTTATCAGATGAATTCCAAACTGTGCAATTCTTCAGGAAATCATGTCTTTGACCTAAATCAAACTTGATGGACATGTTCCATGCGTGTTATAGGGTATATTGATTCATGTCCTAGGGTTTGGGAGCATGTCCTGGTCAAAAGTTAAAGCTACAGTTTACTTTTCTCGCGAAACCCTAACTGAGGTTCAGATGAAATTGAAACTTGTTGCTCAAGCTTCTTGGATTAATCCATTGTTGCAAATGGGTCAATGTAGTGTGTTAGAGACCCTCAAATCCTCCCTTGAGGTCTTGGCTCATGATTTGTCCCAAAAGTCAAGTTAAGGGTGAATTAGGTCAAGAAACCTTAATTCCTGATTTTTGATGTATGCATCCCCTGAGGCTAAATTAACTTAGTGATTGGGTTTATGATGTCCCTTGGAGCATCATAGGTTATGCCTTGAAGCATTGGCTCATGCCCAGAGGAGAATTTCCATCTGGAGGCCCTGGTCGACCAAAACCTAATTTGGTGACACTGGCGATCTTGAGGTTTGATCCACTTAGAAGGGAGCAGCCTTGTGCTTAATCCTTGAAGTGGGAGTCCTCTTGATCCATTGTAGATTTTGGAGAGGTTTGGACAAGTTGAAGATCATGTCATTCCTTGATTGATCCTTTGTCTAAGAGCTCTGAGAGGTCTTGAACCCTAATTTTTTATTGTAGTGGATGCTCACCCATCTTTGGGGAGACTAATGGTTCATCCATATTGTGATGATAATTTGCACAATGATGGGAATCTTAGTGGTAAAATTTTGGGGTATGACAACGGTGCAACAACAGTTGAGAATGGAAAGGAAATTCCATTACCCTCTATCGTGAATATTGCAGACATCAGTCGAGTAACACGGAGCGGTCGAATCTTCAATAGAGGAGTTGGAGAACCCAGAGAAAAGGAACTTCAGACAGAAGCTCCCAATCCACCGGTCGGTCAGTCCAGAGATCCCGACCTTTCAAAGAATGATGATGAGATGCTGAAGCTCATCCAAAGGAGTGAATACAACATTGTTGATCAGCTGTTACAAACTCCTTCAAAAATCTCTGTGTTATCTCTATTACTCAGTTCTGAGGCTCATAGGGAAGCTCTGCAGAAAGTCTTAGAACAAGCCTTTGTGGAACAAGATGTAACAGTAAAACAATTTGATAGCATCGTTTCTAACATCACTTCCTGCAACAACTTAGGATTTAGTAACGTGGAATTTCCAGAAGAAGGCAAAAGTCACAACATTACGCTCAATATCACAGTCAACTTCCAGGACGATGCCTTAGCCAGTGTACTGGTAGATACCGGATCGGCTCTCAACGTTATGCCGAAGTCCACTCTAATGCGACTATCATTCAAAGGATCCCCGATAAGGGTCAGTGAGGTCATCGTCAAAGCATTTGACGGGTCCCGAAAAACAGTTATCGGCGAAGTCGATCTTCCCATAACTATCGGTCCTCACACTTTCCAAGTCACTTTCCAGGTCATGGACGTCCGGGCAGCATACAGCTATTTATTAGGAAGACCTTGGATACACCAGGCTGGGGCAGTCACTTCGACACTTCACCAGAAGCTGAAGTTCGTCAAGAACGATCAACTTGTCACGGTCTGTCGAGAACAAGCCTTGATCAGTAGTAACCTTTCATTATCTATTTGTGTAGAGCCAGAGGAGGTTGTTGGAACTCAGTTCCAAGCACTGTTGGTGAACAATGAGAATCAATCAGAAAAAGGAACGTCGATTTCCACATATAAAGATGCTCTCGAGGTGATCAAAAGTAACAACGCAAAAGGTTGGGACAACTTGTCATTCCTACTGAAAACAAAACAAGGAAGCGTCTTGGTTTTTCTGCAACCTGTACTCAGACTGCTACCAACGATGAAAATCTTCATCCCATTCAGGACTTCTTCCACGGTGGAGGCTTCCTTCACCTAGTGTCTCAAGAAGTGCATACCATCAACGAGGGTGATCCCTCTGATACAGAGGAAGAGTGGAAGTCATATCTTAACAAGGACTGTTATATGTCTCAGGAAGAGGTGCCTACGCCATTTTTCTATCTCGCACAGAGTCCGAGATTTATACCCAAGTCAGATGTCAGAATAATATACGGAGATTGTGATCCGGAAGGATGTCGTGCTCCACCAAACTCATTAGAGGAAGACACTCTGATGAAAGACAACTTTGACCACGACTATTATGGCCCAATGGATGGCCTGCCTATATGGAAGTTGTACCCTGGAAACTCGGGGCAAGAAAATCAGCCGAACGATGCTTATCAGCTGAGCATCATTGAAAAGAATTTCTGCGTCCCCAACATGTCATGGGATCAACACTCAGGGTACTCAGAACCTATCCAGCACGACGATGAATTTGCAAAGCTTGCAGGACTAGAATTCATCAACTATGCTTTTCCTGAGGTCAACGTCATCGAGAGAGATGACACCTCCAGTTCCACAGAAAGGTGGGATACCTTAGGACAACCGAGTGACAAATTCGACTACTTGGTCAAATACACCGCTCCTGAAAGCTCTCGTATCAGGCTCGAAGACATCCAGCCAACTGGATGGGAAGATCCGCCTGAGAGTACAAATACTATGCATAATACAACAGAGGAATCCTCTTACAACAACTCTGCCTGGGAGACAGATTCCAATGATCCTGCTCCACCAGCAATCAGCGTTATTTCTGAAGACAAATAAAGGAAGGTACTAGAATTTGTGATTCACCGAGGAGTCCGCCGCCAATGGGTTGCTGTCGATGTTCCGAAGATTATTCATAAGTCTAAGTAATTGCCATCTTTATCTTAACCTTTCACCCTGCCCAAGTGAAATGGATGTTTTGATAGGGCTTAATTTCTGTAAATATACCTCTTCGCTTTGCCCAAAGCGATAGAGTTTTATTTTATAGGGCTGTAGTTTCAAGAATCGACTGGATCATAAATAAAATAACGTCGTTCTGTAATTTCCGCATTTATTGTTGTTTTCTCTTTTTGTTTTTTCAGAAAATGGTAATCCTAAAAAACAACTCAATAATAAAAACAAGCAGTTTTCCAAAGAAAATACACTGCACACACTCTTGCATTCTCTCTATCTCTTCTAAAAACAATCATCACGTCATGCAGATTGCTTGTTTTAAACCTCATTGAAACATACGATCCGATGCCTTATCCCAACTTTGAATTCCCGGTATTTGGGGCCGAAGAAGAAGTTGACGACGAAATTCCAGAAGAGATCTCCAGATTACTCAGACAAGAGTAAAGGTCCATTGAACCTCACAAAGAGCCGTTGGAAACGGTCAACTTGGGTTTGGGAGAAGAGAGAAAGAAAGTCAAGATTGGGGCATTGCTTAGTTCAACTGTCAAACAAAGTTTGATAAGGCTTCTCAAAGAGTTTCCCGATGTGTTTGCTTGGTCCTATCAGGACATGCCAGGGTTGGATACCAGCATCGTGGAACATCATCTACCGTTACGATCAGAATGCCCGCCAGTAAAACAGAGGTTGAGAAGAACTCACCCAGACATGGCCATCAAAATCAAAGAGGAAGTACAGAAACAGATTAACGCGGGTTTCCTCGCCACATCAGAGTATCCTCAATGGTTAGCCAACATAGTACCGGTTCCAAAAAAGGACGGAAAGGTCAGAATGTGTGTGGATTACAGAGATCTAAACAAGGCTAGTCCAAAGGATGACTTTCCTTTACCACACATTGACATGCTGGTAGACAATACTGCGAAGTTCAAAGTCTTCTCTTTCATGGATGGATTCTCGGGCTATAATCATATAAAAATGGCGCCGAAAGACATGGAGAAAACTTCATTCATTACCCCATGGGGTACTTTTTGTTACAAGGTGATGTCGTTCGGTTTGAAGAACGCCGGGGAAACCTATCAAAGGGCCATGACTACTCTGTTTCATGACATGATACACAAGGAAATCGAGGTATATGTCGATGACATGATTGCCAAATCTAAAACAGAAGAGGAGCATGTGATCCACCTGTCAAAGCTATTCGAGCGATTGAGAAAGTACAAACTCCGCCTGAATCCCAACAAGTGCACTTTCGGTGTTCGTTCAGGGAAACTTTTAGGGTTCATCGTCAACCAGAAAGGAATCGGGGTTGATCCTGACAATGTTAAGGCCATCCAAGAAATGCCTTCTCCAAAGACTGAAAAACAAGTCAGGGGATTCCTGGGACGTCTGAATTACATCTCCAGGTTTATATTCCTTATGACCGCGACATGCGCGCCGATTTTCAAATTACTAAAAAATAACCAGGACTGCGTTTGGACAGAAGATTGCCAAACCGCCTTCTACAGTATTATGAAATACCTGTTGAACCCACCGATTCTATCACCTCCAGTGGAAGGAAGACCACTGATCATCTACTTAACAGTCCTAGAGGACTCAATGGGTTATGTGCTTGGCCAACAGGACGAAACAAAAAGAAAAGAGTCTGCCATCTACTATTTGAGCAAGAAGTTCACCGGCTGCGAGACTTGGTATATTATGCTTGAGAAAACTTGCCGTGCTCTGGCTTGGGCAGCCAAACGTCTTCGCCAGTATATGATTAGTCACACTACTTGGTTAATCTCAAAAATGGATCCAATCAAGTATGTCTTTCAAAAGCCTTCTCTCACGGGAAGGATTGCCCGTTGGCAGATGTTATTATCAAAATATGACATAGAGTACCATGCTCAGAAAGTCGTCAAATGAAGTATTTTAGCTGATCATTTGGCTCATCAACCGATTAATGATCAGGAATCCATCGGGTTTGACTTCCCAGACGAAGATGTCATGTACTTGAAAATGAAAGATTGCGAGGAACTGCTACCCAGTGAAGGGCCAGAACCAGGTTCCCAATGGGGACTAATCTTTGACAGAGCTGTTAATCATTACGGAAATGGAATTAGGGCAATCATCATAACACCTCAGGGTACCCATATTCCTTTCACTGCCAGGCTGACATTCAAGTGTACGAACAACGAGGCCGAATATGAAGCTTGTATGATGGGTCTCGAGGAAGAAATTGATTTGAGAATAAAAAACTTGGATGTTTATGGCGACTCAGCCCTGGTTATCAATCAGATCAAAGGAGATTGGAACACATACCAATCAGCACTGATTCCTTACTAAGAGTACGCGAGAAGGTTGTTACCCTTCTTCAACAGAATCGAGTTTTATCATATCCCTCGTGAAGAGAATCACATCGCTGATGCATTAGCCACCCTCTCTTCCATGATTAGTGTAGGTCAATAGAACAACCTACCAAAGATCGACATAATGTGCCTTGAGAGGCCCGCTTATATCTTCGCGATTAGAGCAGTCATAGACGACAAACCTTGGTATCATGATATCAAATGCTTCCTTCAGAAATAGGAGTACCCACCTGGGGCATCTAGGAAAGACAGAAAAACCCTGAGGAGGCTGGAAGGCAGTTTCTTCCTGAGCGGTGATACACTCTATAAGAGTAACTTTGACCTGGTCTTGCTTCGATGTGTACACAGACTAGAAGCAGACATGCTGACGAAAGAAATTCACGAAGGATCCTTTGGCACTCATGCCAACGGACACACAATGGCGAGAAAAATTCTAAGAGCAGGGTACTACTGGTTGACCATGGAATTTGAATGCTACAAGTACATGAGGAAGTGTCACAAGTGTCAGATATACGCTGACAAAATCCATGTACCGCCAACGCATCTCAAAGTTCTTTCTTCCCCGTGGCCTTTTTCTATATGGGGAATCGACATGATTGGCATGATTGAACCAAAAGCTTCAAACAAACATTGGTTCATCCTGGTGGCCATTGATTACTCCACCAAGTGGGTCAAAGCAGCGTCATACGCTAATGTAACCAGACAAGTGGTGGTCCGATTTATCAAAAACAAATTCATCTTCCGTTATGGTGTTCCTAGCCAGATCATTACGTATAATGGATCTAACTTGAATAACAAGATGATAAAAGATTTATGCGCTGAGTTCAAGATCGAACACCATAACTCATCTCCCTACCGACCCAAGATGAACGGAGCGGTAGAAGCAGCTAACAAGAACATCAAGAAGATCGTTCAAAATATGGTCGTAACCTACAAAGACTGGCACGAGATGCTACCCTTTGCTCTTCACAGTTATCGAACATATGTCCGCACATCAACAGGGGCAACCCCTTTCTCTCTAGTATATAGCATGGAGACAGTGCTTCCCATAAAAGTAGAGATCGCATCAATCCAGTTATTGATGGAAGCTAAGCTAACAGAAGCTGAATGGTGTCAAAGTCGACACGACGAACTGAATCTGATCGAAGAAAAGAGAATAACGGCACTATGCCATGGTCATTTGTATCAACAAAGGATGAAGAAGGCGTTTGACAAAAAGGTCTAACGTCGCGTCTTTAGAAAAGGAGACCTCGTGCTCAAGAAGATACAATCTTTTCTCACTGACTCTCAGGCCAAGTGGACTCCGAATTATAACGGCCCATATGTGGTCAAGAAAGCTTTCTCAGGCGGCACCTTGAGACTCGCAACCATGGACGGAGAGGAATTTGCCTACCCCCCAAATGTTGACGTAGTCAAGAAATACTTCGCCTAAATAAAAAAATAAAAAAAAAAAGAGAAAAAAAAACGTCTCGGTGGATTGAAAACCAGAAAGGGCGGTCCTGGCAAAAATTAGAGACATAATAAAAAATCATCCCGATGGATTGGAAATCTCAAAGTAAAATCCAGGCAAAAGTTAGGGATAATGGCAAGTAACTACGTCCGACAAAGGGGCAAATTCCCCAGCAGCAGTAATGCCATCTATCAGGAAAACTCCAGTCAAGGTCATCTTCGACAGAAGCTCTGGATGCCCGGAATTCAAGATTGGTAGAAGGATAGTGGTCGTTATGTTTCAATGTAGCCCTTTTCCCTTAAATTACCATTTTTCTAACTTTGTAAATACTCTATGGAATCACGCGTTTGGCTGATCTCCATCCTATCAATAAAATTTGAGCCCTTATGCTTTTGTTTGCGATTCTTATTTGTTTTAGCTTTACAGAATGACATTTTAAATAGGATTAACGATTCTTGAAAAAAACAAAAATGAATTTACTTGCCAAACTTTTCTGCTTTTGAAATAGAGACGGAAATTTCTTTTGACTGTTGAACATCGAAAGAACATCGATCACTTCTCCAGAGGTGTTCGGGCTTCAAAGTCCAGAATCAAAGTACTCCTTCTAAACCAGCACGCCTGAATGAAGGATCAGCTGTGTCGGATGTGAATGTTTCGTCTGACACCCTTGGTCGAGTTCTTATCTCTTAAGCCCGACCAACAGTTGTTCCCCACAGGGACTATCTCTCCTAAGCAAGGTAGAATTGCTATCTTGAACTAGCGGTACTTCTTCGTCCCTGCAGTGGCCGAGTATCTAGTCGTGTTCATCTGTTAGTTTGTATGTCGTGTCAGTTTTGTCAGTATATACATACATACATCACGCATTATTGATTCATATTCATATTCATATTGCATCGCTATCACTCTAGTCAGTCTTGTCCCCTAGTGATAAAAGTCCTCTTAATCGAGTTGTCAGTTCTTTCCTCGTCAGGAGATGTCGCTTCTGAACAATCTCTCCTCCAGTTTATTTCTGGATTGGAGTTGGCCTTTGACCACTTTGATAACTTGAACCTCTGAAAGACCAGAGAACTTTCGACAAACATCACTCTTCATCATGGAAGATGATATCTTTGCTTTTCTAGATTAAGGAAAATCCCCAGAGAAGGCCTCACAACCGAAGACTCTCAGCAACACATTGATTTTTCTCTCCAAGAGAGTCAATGTTAATAAAGTCATCGGCACCTCAAAATTGGGGTACATTGTATGGAATTTCTCCGAGAAGACCTCGGAGAAAAGTATGATGTAATATCCCTAAGTGAAAGCAGTCTCTCAAGAGACTCGTTTTCCCCAGTAGAGTCGACAAATGGCGTCTCCAACAGAGAAGTTTGAACACCTCTACAACTCAGACGAATGGGTTCCCCAGCAAGTCTGACATCAAAAGCTTTTTCCATCAAATGGCATCTCCCCAGGAAAATTCAGCGAGAAGTTTGAGGAAAACCACTACAAACAGAGGAAGTTCCGTGGTAGGAAACCAGTATCGAGGGGAAGTTTACATTAGAAACTAAGACCAGTTCCTTGGTAGGAAACCAGGATCGAGGGGAAGTTTATATCAGAAACTTAGACCAGTTCCGTGGTAGGAAACCAGGATCGAGGGGAAGTTTACATTAGAAACTAAGACCAGTTCCTTGGTAGGAAACCAGGATCGAGGGGAAGTTTGTATCAGAAAATGAGACCAGTTCCTTGGTAGGAAACCAGGATCGAGGGGAAGTTTACCTTTTCTAAGCATCATTGCTTAGCAAAAGAAGATGAATGCGTGAGCCACCATTCATAACCACCGTCAAAATTTCGCGTATTCCGATATTTAATCCTCTTGCACCCTGAACGCCCGAATATCTTCGCCATTCACACCTTCGGGTCCAAGAAGATTAAATAGGGGCATCTGTCATACCCCAAATTTTGACCACTAAGATATCCCATCATTGTGTAAATCATCATCACAATATGGATGAACCATCTTGCCTCACCAGTCTCCCCAAAGATGGGTGAACATTCACTACAAACAATAATTAGGGTTTCAAGCCCTCTCTGAGCTTTAGACAAAGGATCAATCAAGTAATGACATGATCTTCAACTTGTCTAACCTCTTAAACATCCACAAAGGATCAAGAGGACTCCCACATCAAGAATAAAGTACAAGGTTGCAGCATTCTGAGTGGATCAAGCCTCAAGATCGCCAGTGTCACCAAATTAGGGTTTTGGTCGACCAGGGCCTCCAGATGGAAATTTTCCTCTGGGCATAAGCCAATGCTTAAAAGCATATCCTAATATACTCCAAGAGACCTCATGAACCCATTCATCAAGTCAATTTAAGCCTCAGGGGATTCATTCACTAAAAATCAGGAATTAGGGTTTCTTGACCTAATTCACCCCTAAGTTGACTTTTGGGATAAATCATGAGCCAAGACCTCAAGACATGGTTTGAGGGTCTCTAACACACTACATTGATCCATTTGCAACAATGGATTAATCCAAGAAGCTTGATTCACAAGTTTCAAGTTCATCAGAACCATATTTAGGGTTTTGAGGAAAAAGTCAACTGTACCTTTGATTTTTGACCCATGCATGCTCCCAAACCTTGGGACATGATTCAATACACCCTATAACACCTATGAAATCAATCCATCAAGTTTTATTTAGCTCAAGGACTTGATTTCATAGAGGATCGCACATTTTGGAATTCATCTGATAAAAAGTCAACTGTGCCTAAAAGTCCAAGTTTGACTTTTTGAATTTTTGATCAATTATGGTTCCCTAACCCTAAAATGATGTTAATGTGTGATTTGAATCAACATTCATCAAGAAAAAGCAAGAAAAGTGGGATAATTTGTAAAAGGGGTAACCATAAAAAACTTAGAAATTTTTCTAAGTTATGGAACAAAGTGGCTAGGGTACCAACTTCCAAGGATCATAACTTGTGATCCAAGCAACCATTTTGGCTGATCCAAAGATGGATTTGTAGCTCTCATGGCATACTTTAAAAGTGTCAACTACACCTCATTCCAATTCCTCATGGATTTTAAGTTATGGAGTGATCAAAATGGCTGAAAACATGAAATGTCACTTTTTCCAACACTTAGTGAAAATTTCACTAAGTCAGAATCTGTTTCACTTTTTCCAAAAAGTAGGGGGATTTTTCACTTGGATCCAAAACGTTTCAAGACAAACTATGATCACACATATGTTGTATCATATGAGAGCTTTCCCAAATGTCCAAGAACCCCATGAAATTCCATTTAAGCTATGAGTTATGACAGTGGCAATATGCCTTGCTGCAACTGTCATAACAAGGAAGATTTGTGCATTTTGCTCGATTTGAGTAATTTGTGCAAATGACAAACAATTTTATCCATCTGAACACCTCAGGGGGAGACCAAGGAGGGAAAAACACTGATCCATAAGCCTCCCAAGTCTTTGGAACTAAAAGTAGCATGCCAAACCTAAAATGCCTAAAAGGGAGACAAGACTCCAATTTTGTTTTGGAGCATTTAATGGATGCACCAAGGTGGCATGAACCGAGCCTTATCCAACTTAATGAGTCAAGGATGATCAAAAGTTTGTGCTCTAACCTCTAGTCAATGGCTAGAGGAGGCTTGAGATTCCAAAATGCTACAATTGGCCAAACCTCTGCTGCAATTGCCATTCACTATTCCTTGCAAAACAAACTTGCTCTACTATAAATAGAGCTCATTTGTGCTCAGTTTAAGTACACCAAAGCCATCAAACTGATGCCTTCCTTAAAATCTCCTTCTAACTTCCAAAATTGCCTTCCAAAGCAAGTCACTATCGGGTTTTGAGTTTGAGAGCAATTCCAACCAAACCAATCACACACACACCTCATAAACATCATATAGAAGTGATCCAAACACTTAAACAACATCTGGAACACTGATTTATCAAAATCACCATCCAACTGCTCAAGCTTTTAGCAGACTTGCAGTTGTGGTACCATGTTCAGTTCCAGCTTGTTTCAAACCATTCCAAGCATTCAGGCACATCACTTGGCACCTAGGGAAGTTATCCACATCATTGGAACCTAGCTGTAACACCTCCAACACAAAACATGATCACCAGCTGCAAGAGGTAAGCCTCAACTTGGTCATCTCATGATTCATGCATATTTCCTCGCACAATAATTTTACCATATGTTCATAATCATGCATAGAATGATTAACCTCAATTAATTTCCTTGTATGAATCGTGTGTGGAATTTCTGAGACTTCATGCAGAATCTAGGGTTCTTGAGGTTTCTCTTTGATTTCTTATTTCATGCTTAAAATAAATGAAATTAAAGACCATAGACATGATCGTGAGGTGAAAACGAGAAGATTGATATGTGGATTGCATGATTTCATCAAGTATTCAGTGAGACTGGTGAGAAAATGCAAATCTGCAGAAACAGAGGGGTGGCGCGTGTTCTTGGTGTGTTCTTGGCGCCATTTTTTAATATTTGAATATTTGAATTTTGTGATTTTATTTAATTGATTCAAAAATTAATTTCTCTCTGAATTTTAATGATTTTGAGTTGGTTCTTTTTTTAATAATTCACAAAAATGTTAAAATATTTTATTTTGCCAAAAATTCCCAAAAATGTTATTTATTTCCTATATTTGATATTTTTGCAAATAATTAATGTTTATTTGTTTTTTAACATTTGAAATATTTTTTCCTTCTTGATTTCCCAAATTTAATTGGTTTCCAATCATTTTGTGGATATAAACATTGATCCTAGGTCACCACTCATTTTTCACATGTTTTCATTAATTTTTATTAATTTTTAAACAAAATTAATTCTTTTTTAACAAAATATTGTTTTTTGATTAATTCAACCCTCATTAATCACTTTAAAACACTTTTGGGCCTCTAATAGAGTGTAAGACCCAATCCCTTTTTGAAACCAAAATATCTTGGGCCTCAGTCATTGTATAAGACCCAACACATTTTTCAAAAGTCTCGGCGCGATCGCCAGTTCAAAAACCTTGGGCCTCTCCTTGAGTTGTAAGCCCCATTCTTTTCCTTAAAACATAACACTTTTGGGCCTCTAATAGAGTGTAAGACACAACCCTTTTGTAAATAAAAACCTTTTTGGGCCTCAGTGTATTGTATAAGTCCCGATACCGTCAAAAGGTCCGACAGGATCGTCGCCTTTTTAACAAAAACCCTTGGGCCTCTCCTTTAGTTGTAAGCCCCATCATTTGTACAAAAAACACTTTGGGCCTATAATAGAGTGTAAGACCCAACCTCGTTATAAATGAAAAAATTTTGGACCTCGCATATTGTATAAATCCCTCTGTACGATTTCCAAAACAACGGTGCAATCATTGATAAAATTTGGGCCTCTCCTTAAGCTGTAAGCCCCAACCATCTTTTTAAGTACTTTCTCCTTTGATTTTGAATACAATATTGTTATCAAAACTTTCTTTGTTGAACAACTAACAAAACAGCATGGAAGCTCTACAACGGGTAAGTGTTTATCCGCTTTCATGTATCTCTTTCATATGTATATAACTGTATTGTGGGGCTGTTTCACTATAAGTCCTCTTTCACATCCTTTTATATACTTGTCAAATATCAACTGTGTAATACTAGTATAGCTATTTAGAGTTTTCCCCGGCAACTACGTCTAGAACTAGGTAAAGCCCTCTTGATCACTCTTAAATACAAACAAAACTAGATCCCCCATAGAATTCCAGATACAGTTTTCCCTTCTCTTGGGGTTAAACAATATGGAACAAAGAGAAAGGAAATACTCTCGGTGAACCTTTTCTCAGACTGTCACCCTTAGAACTTGTCAAAGAAACTCTACTCCCCAGAGTTGATCTATTCTCCGGGAATAACATCTCTTGAGTTTCTTCCAAATTCTCGAACTTTCCTGGAATGATCTCTTCTCTGTGAATTGCATTTCTTGAACTTCTCTTGGTTTGGGGACCCACAGGCTTCCTAAAATCATCCCCGCCTCCTCTTGGGCATTATACAAGGACCCTTCGGCTTCTTCAAAATTCTCATGCCTTCTCTTGGGCTTAATACAAGGACCCTAACGACCTCTTAATGATATAAGACAAAACTTATTCATCCTTTGCTAGAGCAGTCTTTCCAGTGTCAAACCTCTGGCCACTTTAGGGTTGATCTTCAAAGCCCATACCCTCCTTTGGGCACCCTACAAAAGATAAAACTCTTCAACACCTGTAGACTTGGACAGTCTAAAACCCTTGAGTCTCAAAGACATTCTCAAGTTCCTTTCGAACATAGGAAAAAACACCGATCACTCTGGATAAATCTCCGGCGGAAACCCGACCTCTCTCATGATAGCTCTCCCACGTCGACCTGTCTTGGGATCTCCATAATCCCCGGCAGAAGTTAGCCTCCTCTTAGGCTTTGTATAATGATCCTTTCCTCAGGAAAGTCAGCCTTCTCTTGAGCTTTGTACAATGATGCTCCCCAACGGAGCTAACCTTTTCAGACTCTCTTGTTGAGTATAAAAGACTCTTTTCGTGTGTCACTTCCTTTTTAGCCTCTATCTCGGGCTTCATACGAGACAGCAAAACACTCTCTTGTTGAGTATAAAAGACTCTTTTGGTGAGTCACTTCCTTCTTAGCCTCCCTCTCGGGCTTTGTACGAGACACTAAAACACTCTCTTATTGAGTATAAAAGACTCTCTTGTTGAGTCAATCTCCCTTTTAGCCTCTATCTCGGCCTTCGTACGAGACATCAAATCACTCTCTTGTTGAGTATAAAAGACTCTCTTGTTGAGTCAAACCTTTTTAGCCTCCGTCTTAGGCGTCGTATAAGACAGATAAAAGTACTCTCTTGTTGAGTCAACCCTTTTAGCCTCCATCTTGGGCTTTGTACAAGACATATAAAAGCACTCTCTTGTTGAGTCAGTCACTCGTTAGTACTCTCTTGTTGAGTCAGCCCAATAGCCTCCTCTTAGGCTTTGTATAGAGAAACCCCCAGTTGAGTCAATCAACCTTTTAGCATCAACTTGTGCTTTGATCAAAAGGCACAAGTATCAATAATTCCTCTTTAGAGATGACAAGTTGTCTCTCAGTCAAACCATTTAGCTTCAGTCTTGGGCTTTGAACAAGACACAAAACAAATCCCTTCAGCTTCATATCTTGGGCTTTGAACAAGATACAAAAACTCCTTTTAGCCTCTGTCTTGGACTTTTAACGAGACACCAAAACATCTTTCCCCCCCATAGAATAGGAGGGAACTACGATCACTCTGATTTCCCTGTCTCTTTAAGCGGGAATACGTAGGCATAAGATTGAGAAATCTTAGCGAGCAAACTAATCAAAATCTCAAAATCTAGTACCTCCGTCAATCAACCCAAAAGCATCAAATCTACACACATTACCAAAAGCCTCCTGTACAGTCAAGACACTCCGTTCTTTTAGCAAATAACTAAAAACATACCCCCCTTTTGATAGCATCTGTAAACCAACAATTTTGACTGTTTAACCTCAGTATGCAAGCAAGGTTAATTGGAGACATCTATTTCCCTTCCTTAATCAGCTTCACAGGATAAAAAATGAATCGATCTGTAGTACCAAAGCAATAGTGATTCGAAACCACAAAAATCACGCTACAGAAACCTGTGTCAATCTGTTTCTGTACTTCCTCCTTGATTTTGATGCCCATGTCTGGATGAGTTCTTCTCAACCTTTGTTTTACTGGTGGACATTATGATCTTAACGGTAGATGATGTTCCACGATGCTGGTATCCAACCCTGTCATGTCCTGATAGGACCAAGCGAATACATTGAGAAAATCTTCGAGAAGTTTTATCAAGTCTTCCTTGACAGTTGGACTGAGCAGTGCCCCAATCTTGACTTCTTTTCTCTCTTCTTATGCACCCAAGTTTACTGTTTCCAATGGCTCTTTGTGAGGTTCAATGGACCTTTCCTCTGGTCTGAGTAATAGGGAGATCTCTTCTGGAATTTCTTCGTCTTCTTCTTCTTCAGCCTCAAATACTGGGAATTCAAAGTCGGGAGAAGGCATAGGATCGTATGTTTCAATGGGGTTAAAAATAAGCAATCTGCATGATGTGATGATTTATCTTTAGAAGAGATAGAGAGAAATGCAAGAGTGTGTGCAGTGTATTCTCTGAAAAATGCTTGTTTTTTATTTTTGAGCTGTTTTTAGGATTACCATTTTCAGAAAAAGCGAAAAGTGAAAACAGCTATAAAATGCAGAAATTACAAAATGACGTTATTTTATTTATGATTTGGTCGATTCTTGAAACTACAGCCCTTTAAAACAAAACTCTGTCACTTTGGGCAAAGCGAAGAGGGACATTTGCAAAAATTGAGCCCTATCAAAACATCTGTTTCACCTGGGCAGGGTGAAAGGTTAAAACAGAGATGGCAATTACTTAGACTTATGGACGACTTTCGGGACATCGACAACAACCCATTGGTGGAGAACTCCTCGGTGAATCACAATGTCTGGTACCTTCTTTCTTGGTCTGTCCTCACAAATGACATTGATTTCTCGTGGAGCCGGATCGTTGGAGTCTTCCTCCCAGGCAGAGTTGTCATAGACGAACTCTTCTGTTGTATCTTGCACATCATTTTCATTCTCAGGCGGATCTCCCCATCCAGTTGGCTGGATGTCTTCGAGCCTAATACGAGAGCTTTCAGGAGAGGTGTACCTGACCAAGAAGTCGTACTTGCCACTCGGTTGTCCTAAGGTGTCCCATACTTCTGTGGAACTGGAGGAGTCATCCCTCTCGATGATGTTGACCTCGGGAACAACATAGTTGATGAATTCTTATCATGCAATATTTACAGATTCATCGTTGTGCTGGATATCTTCTAAATGCCTTGAGTAATGATCCCATGATTTAATGGGGACGCATGTATTCTTTTCAATAATGCTCAACTGATATGCATCATTTGGCTAACTCTTTTGCCCCAAGTCTTCTGGGTACGGCTGCCAGATAGGTAAGTCATCCATTGGGTCATAATAGTCATAGTCAAAGTTGTCTTTCATCAGAGTGTCCTCCTCCAATGAGTTGGGCGGAGCACGGCATCCTTTCGGATCACAATCTCCGTACATCATCTTGACATCTGATCTCGGTATATATCTCAGACTCTGCGCGGGATAGGAAAATGATGTACGCATTTCTTCCTGAGACATATAACCGTCCTCGTTGAGATAGGACTTCCACTCTTCATCTGTATCGGAGGAGTCACCCTCATTTATGGTATGTACTTCTTGAGACACTGGGTGGAGAAAGCCTTCACTGTGGAAGAAGTCCTGAATGGGATGAAAACTTTCTTTGTTAGTCGTAGTCCGGGTACAGGTTGAGGAGAAACCAAGACCTTTCTCTATCTTGTTATCAGTAGGAATGACAAGCTGTCCCCATCCTTTTGCATTGTTACTTTCGACCACTTTGAGAGCATCTTTATATGAGGAAATCGATGTTCCTTTTTCTAATTGATTCTCATTGCTCACCGAAAGTGCTTGGAACTGAGTCCCAACGACCTCTTCTGGTTCTACACAGGATGATGATAAGTTACTCACGATTAAGGCTTGCTCTCCACAGACTGTGACTAGTTTGTCATTCTTGACGAAC
The DNA here is from genome assembly GCA_022829125.1 of Lathyrus tuberosus. Lineage (NCBI taxonomy): Eukaryota > Viridiplantae > Streptophyta > Magnoliopsida > Fabales > Fabaceae > Lathyrus > Lathyrus tuberosus. The sequence continues at coordinate 5,246,259 of JALAZF010000345.1, read as the reverse complement.
TTCATCTTCTGGTGAAGTGTCGAAGTGACTGCCCCAGCTTCGTGTATCCAAGGTCTTCCTAATAAACAGAAGTATGCTGCCCGGATGTCCATGACCTGGAAAGTGACTTGGAAAGTGTGAGGATCGATAGTTATGGGAAGGTCGACTTCATCGATAACTGCTTTTCGAGATCCATCGAAAGCTTTGACGATGACCTCACTGCCTCTCATCGGAGATCCTTGAAATGATAGTCGCATCAGAGTAGATTTTGGCATAACATTCAGAGCTGATCTGGTATCTACCAGTACGCTGGCTAAAGCATCATCCTGGCAGTTGACTGTAATGTTAAGCGCCATGTTGTGATTTTTGCCTTCTTCTGGAAGTTCTTTATTACTGAATCCTAAATTGTTGCAGGAAGTGATGTTGGAAATGATGCTCTCAAACTGTCTTATCGTCACATCTTCTTCCACCAAGGCTTGCTCTAAGACTTTCTGTAGAGCTTCTCAGTGAGCTTCAGAACTGACCAAAAGAGACAGCATAGATATTGTCGAAGGAGTTTGCAACAATTGGTCTACAATGTTGTACTCGCTTTTCTGGATGAGCTTCAGCATGTCATCGCTGTTCTTTGAAAGGTCGGGATTACTGGATTAACCGACTAGTTGATTGGGAACTTCTGTTTGAGGCTCCTTTTCTCTGGTGGGTTCTCCAACTCCTCTGTTGAAGATCCAGCCGCTCCGCGTTACTTGACTGATGTCAGCAATGTTTACGACGGAGGGTAATGGAGTTTCCTTTTCATTCTCAATTGTTGTTGCACCATATTTGTAAGGGATAGCCTTATCGGATTTGTACGGTATTGGTCCTGGCAGATAGATAACTACAGGAGCCTTTTGATTTTTCTGACCATCGTAGCCGGCCTCAATTGGTTCGAGGTTGAGAATCTTTCTACTGTCAAGAGGAACTCTTCATTCATGGAGTAGAGGGATTATGGCACACACATCTTTGGCCACTTCCTGTTTAGGGATTAAGATAACGTCTTTGCTTTGATCAGGAAGATAGTCTTGCATTACGTTGATCGAACTAGAACTTGAACATGGTCGGATCTCCTTTCGGTCTAACTGATTTTGAAGAGCTGCTCGCACAAGGTAGCATCCTTGGTTGTTCTATGAGGAAACTCTACAACGCTCATAATTGTGCGGTGGCACCCGGCCACGTCCGCTTTGTATGCAGTGGAACTTCACTAGGTTTGTTTCCATCAAGCGAACATCCTGACTTTGATGCCAAGTAGGATTCCCGTTAATCATACTGATCTGTTGTGTGTCTTCATCTAAATAGATCAGAAGCCACCAGTGTTTCAACAAGTGTTGAAGCATTCTTTGGACAAGTGCACATCCTTGGTCGTTCTTACGACATACTTTACAGTTCTGATAATCACGTGAAGCCAGAAAACTGAGCCTGACCTGCTTAGCATGTAATCCTACCAGACTGGTATTCATTAAGCGAATATCAAAGATTTGAATCATATTAACTTGATAATGACTTCTATTATGGTAGTCCTGAATCCATCCGAGATCCATCTGACGCTGGAGGGCCTCTTGTGCAAAAGAGCATCCCTGATTGTTTATCGAGCAAATCGGACAGGAATTATAATCGTGATGTGGTAGGTCATGATGTTGGCTTTGCCTTGAGTGTATTGCCACCAAGTTGACATTCATTTCCAGAATGTTGTGGTTCTGGACAATGTTGGGATTTGTATAAGTCATGTTGACCTCACGGATTCGGTGATCTTGGATCCACCCGAGATCCGTCTGTTCTTGTAGAGTTGATTGCACTACGAAACATCCTTGATTATTCTTTGAGCAGATATCAAATTAGTGATAATTATGAGACGGTACATGGTCGTACCCACTCTGTCTGCAATGCATCTTGACCAGATTGGTTCCTAATAGGAGTACATCGTGGATTTGATAGATGTGGTTAGATCCTTCCTCTATCAAATTTTCTGCAGCCTTCTCGTGTTGAGGTAATGGGTTCGTTTGACCATTTGGATACATATCCTTGAAAGATAGGACCCCGTTCCTAAAAAGCTTCTGTACATCAGATTTGAAGCTGCGACAGTTTCCTATGTTATGCCCCGATCCTCCTTGATGGTAAGGGCAGGTTTGATCTGCTTTGAACCAAAAAGGAGGATTTTCCGGTACTGTCAGAGGAGACTTTGTTTGGACGTGCCCCTTGTCCAGTAGTAGTGGAACCAGTTCTGCGTACAACATCGGTATAGGGTCAAACCCTGGTGGTCGCGTTGTACGGTTGTTATTGTTGTACTGAGGATGAGCCTGCTGAAGAGGCTGTTGTGTCCTTTGCTGATACTATTGTTGATTCGGTTGGCTCTGAGCAACCTGAGGTTGATACATTGGAGCAGGTGCGGGGTTGATAGCAGGAGTTACCGCTGCTACTAGTTGATACCTTCGCCTTTGCTTTCGGAGAGAGATATTACCAATAACTTGCTCTTTTTTCTTAGGGAAAGCACTACCGTATCTTTTGGTACTGCTTGATTGTCCTGCATCTTTGACCAATCATCCTTCTCGGACTGCCTCTTCAAGGCGTACTCCCGTGTTTACCATCTCAGTGAAGTCGCTGGGCGCACTGGCGTCCATTCAGTCGTAATAGAATGAGCTTAAGGTTTTCAAGAAGATCTTTGTCATCTCTTTTTCCTCAAGAGGGGGACAAATCTGGGCGGCAATTTCACGCCATCTCTGAGTATACTCCTTAAAGGTTTCTTTATCGTTCTGCGACATTGCTCTGAGTTGATCTATGTCGGGCCCCATGTCCAGGTTATACTTATATTGTTGAACAAAGGCAGCACCAAGATCTCTGAAAGTGACAATCTTAGTGTGGTTTAAACCCATGTACCATTTGAGTGCGGCACTGGTTAAACTATCTTGAAAGTAATGGATCAGTAGCTGTTGATTCTCTGTCTGAGTTGACATCTTTCGAGCGTACATCACCAAATGACTTTGGGGGCAAGAGTTGCCCCTGTATTTTTCAAAGTCGGGCACCTTGAATTTGTGCGGGATTTTCACATTAGGGACCAAACAAAGGTCTGCGGCATCCTTTCCAAATAAATCCTGACCGCGAATGGCATGCAGTTCCTTCTGCATCTCCAGAAATTTCTCTTGGAACTCAACTTTCATTTCCACCAGAGATTACTTGTTGAATCTGTCCTTCCGGGACAGTGTGTACCACAGGTTATGGTATAGTCATTACGGCGGTGACCTTTGGTGCTTCCCTATCCCGAAGTTTATAACCTTCAGGAGTTGCAGTCATGACTCTTGCATCCTCGTTTTCTCGAAGTCTGTAACCTTCAGGTCCAGCGGTTCCTGCTGTAGTTTCTGGGTCTTCCATGACCGGCGGGATATATCCTTCAGGGATAAAGTTGATAGGCATACCCCAGGGACGGTCTTTAGGCATGTTGTACCGAGGATCATATGTCTCCACTATGGGCGTAGATGTCATCTCTGAGATCTCAGTCCTTTGTTGTTGTCTCTGAGTTGTTGCCAGGGATTGCATGTCACTGTGAAGTTTCCTCAGATCTTCTTTCAGAGCGTCGATTTCTTCTCTCAGCTCTCTGTTCTCTTACTCGAGATCATCCATTTTCTTTTGTCGATTGGCCCGAGTATTGTAAGAATTAGACAGTTTGACTCTAGAATCGGGACACAGACGTGAGATTCAAAGGTAAGAAGAATGCGTTATGTGAGAATGATGAATGCAAAGATATATATTAATTAATTTTTTTTATCAAAAAGAAACTTCAACAATTAGATTGCAAATATCATACAGTGGGGAGACCCCGTTTTATTGAATTTGAAAGATTGCAGAAATGAAAATACAGTATTTTACAAAGTGCTGTAAAAGGAAAAGTCTAAGCTTATGGATCCTGAGTCCTCTCTAAGGAGAGCTCAGGTGTTGGTTCTGGTATTTTCCTTTTCTTTGACTGGGGCTCTTGAGCCTTTGTCGGGTTGTCGGTCCTTTGCCAAGTGAAAGGAGCGAGCAAGTTTCTTCGGTCTTCCTGACTTTCTACAATATGTCGCTCTAATATCTTAATCATAGCATCCTTTTCTTTTAACAGTTGCTGAATTTTGGTACACTCTACATTGAGAATACGATACTTGTTCTTCCAAGATTTCTTTTCCCGTTGAACTTTGTTGAGAGCGACCTGGAGTTTTTCCGTATCAGACATAAAATAAAGGACATATTCCTTTAGCGGAAGAACTTCTTGATGAGGGTAAGGCCTTCTCAGCTTTAGGGTTCTAATTTGTACCCAGTGGAGATAAGGTTCCACAGAGACACAATCTGGTTTTCCTAGAGACTCTCTTCCTTTCCTGTGAACATGTTTCCAGGCTTGCACTATTTATGTCTTTAGTGTCCTGTCATTTTCTCCTTCCTTGAAGAAAATACCTTCCAGATGAACATTACGCGGGATATGTCTCATCGGGTATCCGAGTTGACGACGAACTAAAACTGGGTGATAGTTGATTCCTCCTTTAGTTCCTATGAGGGGTACATTAGGGAAATTTCCACATTTGTCAATGATCCTTATCCCGTCATAGATCCGATTGTACCAATCTATGTCAGAGTTGGTAAGATACATGATTCACTGTGACCAACGCAGAGTACTTTTATGATCCCAAAAAGCAGCAGACTTGGGTAAATGGGAAGTGAACCATTTGTATAGCATGGGTACACAACATGTGATCATTCCTCCGCTGTACAAATTCCTTAAGTGTACAGAATGATAAGCATCTGGGAGCAGGGTCGGTACAGGGTTTCCAATCAGAAATATCTTAATGGCATCGGTATCGACGAAGTTATCTATGTTGGGAAAAAGCAATAACCCGTATGTGAGTAGAACAAAGATATCTTCGAAAGCGCTAACGTTTCCTATACTGGCAAAGTACAGGGCTTTCTCTATCAAGAACTTGGACGGTAAACCTTGGATTCCATCCTTAGCAATCATGTGAGTCCTAACTTCTGACTCTTCCAAACAGATTGCTCTTACAATGGTTTGATCCTTAGGAATTTCTTCCAGTCCAGAAAATGGAACTTGGTCAGTGATGGGTAAATCAGTCAAGTGAGAATACTCCTCCAGCGTTGGTGCTAATTGATAATCTGGGAACGGGAAACAGTGATAAATCGGATCATAAAACTGGATTAGCATAGACAGGATTCCTTCAACTACATGGACCCTTAACAGAGACAGCAGTCCTCCGTACTTAGCTCTGAAAGCATCAGGGTTGGTGATCATTCTTGCCAACCCTCTTAAGTCCTCTAATTTTGGAACCTTGAAGGTGTACTTGTGCGTCTTCCTTCTACCGAAATCCATAACGCAATCCTTTTCTCTCTAATATTTGCAATCATTGTTTTAGTTTAATTTTGAAAAAAGAGATACTATAAAGGAAGATATTTTTTTGTTTAAGAGTTTTTTTAAATGAATGCAAGAATGCAACGCACAAAAATATAGAAAAAACATGGGTTCAAAGGTTCAGCGTCATGAGCATGGAGTCATGGCTCTACCCATCCCCAAAGGTTGTACTATGGTGAATTTTTGTACCTGTACTCAAAATCATTGACCCCCCTTTGGAAAACAACAGCAGGCTGGTTCACCCGAGCGAGCTGTAGCATCTTACGGTAATCTCAATTGAGTGTAGTGTAGCGTGACAACTATTTCCGATGGCTACCACACTACTAAATAGTCACATGGTTATTGTCTACTAAATCCTCAGTTTCATGGATACCACAATTGAACAATCTGCTTTCAAAACCGAAGTCGTTAGACATTGAATCCACAAAGGGTATATCCACTGATTTGATGGTCTACCGGGACAGCTTATTCGGGATTCAATCCCTGTAAGACCGCCCGTCTCTGCCATCACCTATCTTAGGTATCACTCAAACTTTCCGCATGCAACATCATCGCATTCCCATTAGCAGAAAAATAAACAAGGATATCAAGTAGGAAAAACGATATATATATATATATATATATATATTCATTCCTAAAACTAACATCCTAGACCTCTTAAGAATTCTAGTCTATAATCCTAAACAGATCAAAGACGTCCCCAGCAGAGTCGCCATTTATCTGTAGCGTGCGGTTTTTGTCGGTGACGCGACCACTGTAACACCCCAAATCCCATCGCGAATACATAATACATAAATAAAATCAGAGTAACTAAAAATTTATTTTTCCGACAGGAAACAGGGATGTCACACTTAAATGAACAAAATACAAACCCTGCTCAATTATTTTGATACATAGCACAAAATAGGATAACCCCATAGGGAACCTTTTTCCATATAAAATGAATATCAATTATGGAATAAAGCGGAAAGATCCATAATCGACTTGTTTTACAAAATGAATCGTTTTATAACAACAAAATATACATACAAAGGTCATACAAAACATATTCAACAATTGTATACAAATAACTTAAAGCGTTCCCCGACTCCCGTGCTACGTATCAGAGCAGACACCAAGACCTAAGCACACGAAGATCTAACTCTTCCACTTGCCTCCACGCCTCTAAAGCTGACAATCTGCACTATGCCATAAAAAGCATATTCCAGCAGAAGGGTGAGAAATAACAACTAAACCAAGATTGCATAATAATATGCAAAACCACATAAAAATCACATACACAGTTATTCTCACTTCACACATCATATACCAATGCATATAGCAAGCCACAGATGTATAACATATTTCTAACAATCCAACCACATAGCATATAACAATTATACTAACATAATCACACATTTGCACCTAAGGCATACCAAGTCATAGCATTTATCGCATATGCACGTCAATTACCAATGCTATCACAATCTCAACACATAACAAATCAATGCACAATTTCCACACATAATCGATCAAATCATGATTTTTCCACGCATAATCACATAATCAATCAAACATATACCATTCAATACAATTGCACATATTTTATCTCATCAATCACAATCACATTTCCATGCACAGTTAATTCATGATGAATGCAAATGCACAGAGACCGACACCACGACTCTATGCACATGTCATGCGGTACCGACTTCCATTGTCACGTCATTTTTTCACGTCATTTTGTCACGTCATTAGTCCACTCAGGAACTATGGGAACCATCGCTCGTTACTGAGAATCTCAAGTAACTCCCCGTCGGGCCTACGATGTTCACCCGTCGCTTTAAGTCCTCAGGCATCGCCTCATATTTTCGAGGCCCATGACGTTAAGGATTGCTTTAAGTCTCCAAAGGAGCCCACAATCGTCTATACCCATCGCTTTAAGTCCTCAGGCAGCGCCTCATATTTTCGAGGCCCACGATGTTATAGAATATTCTCTCTGGAACCAAACCGTCACTCAGGACGTTTCCATAATGCACATTATGATGCTTGGCATACAATGACTCATGACATTCACATTGCACCCACATATACATCCATAATCATGCATATATAATCAAATACAACACATTGCATATTCTTGCCCTTAGGCCACAAATCAACAACCACAACAATTACAACAACTTATCACATGCTTCAACATCATCACATTCATGCATTGCAAAGCAATTCAAACAATGCATTTCAAACCCTAAATGCCACCACACAACATACATTGAAATTTCACATAAACAATGCACTTCCTCACAAGCCATAAATACCACAATCATATCACATACCACAAATCACAACAACATCATAGTTCCTCACACAAGGGATTTACATATCAAATGCTACTCATAACACATCATTATCGCACAATGAAATCAAAACCCAAAACACACATTTATTCCTCCATAACACCACAAACCATCATCACCAACACTTATCATATATATATTCACATCATATACCAGCACACAAGCCATACGATACATATTATAAGCATATAGCATGATAACACTTCATTCGCACACCAATACGACGGTGAAAATCCGACAAACCAACACTTTTTCAAAATCACGACTTACATAATTCATCTACTGTCCCCCAAACCATTTTTAAAAGAAAGAGCATTTCATTAGCTTTCTAACGCTACGAACAGCGACCAAAACGGACTTACGGTTTGAAAATTACGACAAAAACAAAATTGGAAAATATCATGTTCGCTCCAGTATTCGCTAGGCGAACCCTAGCGAACCAAGGCAGTGGAAAACAGTCATAAAGTTCGCTAGGCGAACCTTCTAGCGAACGTTCGCCCGTTCCTTCACTGGGGTTCGCTAGGCGAACCCGCGAAACCCAGAATTCGCAGCAGCGTCAACCTAGGTCATATGGGACCAAAATACATCATTTTTATCACCCAAACACTTCTAATTCATACCAGAACAACCAAAACATGTTTAGACATAATCAACGAGTATTCTACGCGGTTTATATCGAATTTCATCCGTGAAAACATCGATTTCTATCAATCGCTCCTAATTCCAATCGATACGAAAAGTCACGAAACAATCAAAACAATTACAACAAACAACACATATATACATACACAAGCAAGATATAATTGAAACTTCTCACCCTTACCCGATTATTCGCGCTCGAAACGGAGTTCCCGCGATTTTCCTCTTTTCTCTTCCTCTCCTCTTCTTTCTTTCCTTCTCTTTTCTTTCTCTTCTTTTTCTTTTCTTTCTATTTCTCTCTCTCTATTTCTATTTATAAAAATATCTAACCACGCAAAAAGACCAAAATACCCCTCAGCTCAAATATCTCCCAAACGCTCTCAAAATGCGATAAAACATAAACAATGATGAAAAATAACATTTTGTCAAATAAAAGTCAATACTAAAATAATATAAACCCAAAACCAATTAACTCTACTCTATTAAATAAATCGAACAAAACCGGGGCATTACAATTCTCCCCCACTTAGACATTTTCGTCCTCGAAAATATACCGAGACGAACAACTCCGGACACGACTCCCGCATCCGACTAACAACCCAACATGCCAACAAAAGGCACACCACGAATAACACAACTGGCAAACCACCTTGCCAATAGCAGATACAACAACGACACGACAACGACGACCACAACGACGACAAGATGCAAAGCCCATACAATGCACTTGTCGACTAAATCACGACTCAAAGAAAAGCCAAGATACCAACACACCGGTTCACTCTAGAACCGAAACAAAACAAGATCGTTACCCTCACCATAGGTAACCCACCTCTAATTCCTCACACAGGAATTAGCTACACGAACTCGAACCAACACCATGGAAACGAGACAACAACACAAACAAGAACATAAAGTCCCACGACACCACAAGGTCTCAACAACATCAACAAAACCAGAACACCAACAGCAGTGCTACGATTCACCAATCGAACATGCAACCAAACATCCATCTACATAGTAGCCCATGGATAACATTTGAACCTTTCACCTAACACTTCCATTCTAAAACATCCAATGGCCGCCTCACTCCTACATGTTCCCAATGTTCAACCTATGAACTCTTACAAGTCCTACACGCAAGTACAAATTGTGCCACACCACGCATCCGCTGCGCACTCTGATTACTCGTAACCATCACAATTACCAATTTCACGTCCAAAGTCTAACTCTTTCTCATTTTCACCAAAAATCACTGTTAATATACCCAACCGCACACTATCAGACGTCAATTCACACACCAACCCAATTCTCTAAATCCTCCCAAAAGTTCCCAATTTTTAACCATCAAAGCAGACATAAGTAAAACTTTCGACTTAACTCATCACGCACGACATAAACTTTACCAATAGGATAATTCGAGCCAAATTCATAACTAATCAGGAATTCCAATCATCCGACCGTGCCTCAATCCGAGTCACCAATCAAAAGTTATAAAGGAAACAAAATGGGACAACCTGCCATGTTCGCTAGGCGAACCTTCTAGCGAGCATTCGCTAACGCCTGCGCTAGGCGAATGTCCAGCGAACCCACTATCAGCTGAAAAACAGATACAAAGTTTGCCAGGCGAACTCCTTGGCGAACCCTCGCCTTGCCGTTCGCTCCGCGAATCCCTTGGCGAACCAAGTCAGAACCAAACAGAGCCAAAAACACCCAAAGTTCGCTAGGCGAACAACTCAGCGAACCTTCGCTGACCTTCGCCAACTGGTTCGCTAGGCGAACCCACGAAAACTCAGAATTACAACAGTCTTGTTGCTCATCCAAAACCGTCCATTTCTCCATCCAAACACCTTGAACCTAAAACCCTTAAAATAATACCTCTCAATGTAGAACTGCATCTACTTCCGATGGATCCACAATCATACTCTCATCTGAAATAACATATCAAATGAACTAACCTTTTTCAACCCAAATTCTCACTCGAATAACTCAGCATAAAACTTCGTCTCTTTGCAACACTTGTAATTCAAATCTCAAACACTCTACCTGTTCTTCCTCTGAGTTTTCAACAGATCCGAATATCCTCAATCAAAGCCATTACGAACTTATCCAAATAAATATGAAAGATACGATTCATCTACTCCACAAACATTACAGATTCATTACTAACACCAAATACCATCACTGTGCATTGTAATGCCCAACCAAACCAACCCTCATCCAAACTTGTCCAGACTCACATACACTCTTAACCCAGTAATTAACAACTTATTTCGATGATAACAAACATAACCAGTCACATTAAATCGATCAAAACCTCAACTCACAAAATTTACCATTCTTATCAAACATTCCAAACAATTGTAATTTCAATCAAACTCATCCAAACCATTCCAGTCATCTATTCGTGAAAGCGGACACTTATTCTCCATCATTACTTTATTCAACTGTCAGTAATCCATACACAATTTCTTCTCTTGACCGTCCAATTCCACAAATTCCAACATGTATCAACAATCAACCAAAAGAACTCTTAATATCAATATTACATCCACACACAAGGGTTCTCTCAAGATTCCCATTAATGCTCTAAAACTCCAAAGACTACAAACCTCACCAGAACTCTAAGTTTCGATTTCCAGAGTCTCAATACCATTATACACATCATGCTTGTTATTCCATTCAATCACCCATCCTTTTTGTTACTAACAATAATGGAGCTTTCCAAGACGACACACTTAGCCTAACAATTCTCCTTTCCAGTAAATCTTCCAACTGCTCTATCAGTCCGGGTACTTCTAATGCTAACATCCAATATTTCATCCGGAAATACATCTGAAAATCACGCACAACTGGCAGCCTATCACGGTGGCTTTCCTGTCAATTCCAGAACACTATTATCACGAACATAGCAAACATCTTAATCTCATCTCCTAAGAGTTTCCTACTTACTTAGTAGATCCAAACCTCAAATCCTCGCCTTCGTCAAATTTGAGTTCACACTCTACTCTCTGAGAACAACCTTTAACAATACCCAATCGTTCTCTCCCAATGACTTCCCAACTTGACCAACATACCTAAAAACCTCTAATCCGTCTCATCTTCCAGTATAAGAGTCTTCATCAACTCATCAAAGCAATCCGTAATCATTTTCTCAATTCCAAATAATTCATGGCACACACTATCCAAGCCGGAAAGACCCTCTATTCCATCCAACATAATTCCCGTCTACTATCAACAAGAGATTAAGGGTGATCAGTTCCTCAATTTGTCAATAGACAGCCGACAATCATGATGGGGCATAAACCGTCTTCACCAAACTATAATAGCATTCCTTACATCTCATGCACGACACTAACTAAGGCACCAATCCTTAGTCGACATAACCCTTACCTCCGCATTCCCTCCGGAATCAGGAACAACACTGTCATAACAACACTTACAATCTTGCAATCAACAGCACACAACCAAAGCAACTGGGAGAAGTACAAGGTTCTCCCCCACTTATCTCAAACTCACACCTGAAGACAAAGGATTAGGAAACCAGAAAGTACTGACAGTGCTTCCACACCTATCACGTACTAAGGGACAAACAACAACGACAGTATTCCACTGTCACACCGACTGACTCAACAACTTGGCCGGACGGACCGACCTGCTCTGATACCACTAATGTAACACCCCAAATCCCATCGCGAATACATAATACATAAATAAAATCAAAGTAACTAAAAATTTATTTTTCCGACAAGAAACAGGGATGTCACACTTAAATGAACAAAATACAAACCCTGCTCAATTATTTTGATACATAGCACAAAATAGGATAACCCCATAGGGAACCTTTTTCCATATAAAATGAATGTCAATTATGGAATAAAGCGGAAAGATCCATAATCGGCTTGTTTTACAAAATGAATCGTTTTATAACAATCAAATATACATACAAAGGTCATACAAAACATATTCAACAATTGTATACAAATAACTTAAAGCGTTCCCCGACTCCCGTGCTACGTATCAGAGCAGACACCAAGACCTAAGCAAACGAAGATCTAACTCTTCCACTTGACTCCACGCCTCTAAAGCTGACAATCTGCACTATGCCATAAAAAGCATATTCCAGCAGAAGGGTGAGAAATAACAACTAAACCAAGATTGCATAATAATATGCAAAAACACATAAAAATCACATACACAGTTATTCTCACTTCACACATCACATACCAATGCATATAGCAAACCACAGATGTATAACATATTTCTAACAATCCAACCACATAGCATATAACAATTATACTAACATAATCACACATTTGCACCTAAGGCATACCAAGTCATAGCATTTATCGCATATGCACGTCAATTACCAATGCTATCACAATCTCAACACATAACAAATCAATGCACAATTTCCACACATAATCGATCAAATCATGATTTTTCCACACATAATCACATAATCAATCAAACATATACCATTCAATACAATTGCACATATTTTATCTCATCAATCACAATCACATTACCATGCACAATTAATTCATGATGAATGCAAATGCACAGAGACCGACACCACGACTCTATGCACATGCCATGCGGTACCGACTTCCATTGTCACATCATTTTTTCATGTCATTAGTCCACTTAGGAACTATGGGAACCATCGCTCGTTACTGAGAATCTCAAGTAACTCCCCGTCGGGCCTACGATGTTCACCCGTCGCTTTAAGTCCTCAGGCATCGCCTCATACTTTCGAGGCCCACGACGTTAAGGATTGCTTTAAGTCTCCAAAGGAGCCCACAATCGTCTATACCCATCGCTTTAAGTCCTCAGGCAGCGCCTCATATTTTTGAGGCCCACGATGTTATAGAATATTCTCTCTGGAACCAAACCGTCACTCAGGACGTCTCCACAATGCACATTATGATGCTTGGCATACAATGACTCATGACATTCACATTGCACCCACATACACATCCATAATCATGCATATATAATCAAATACCACACATTGCATATTCTTGGCCTTAGGCCACAAATCAACAACCACAACAATTACAACAACTTATCACATGCTTCAACATCATCACATTCATGCATTGCAAAGCAATTCAAACAATGCATTTCAAACCCTAAATGCCACCACACAACATACATTGAAATTTCACATAAACAATGCACTTCCTCACAAGCCATAAATACCACAATCATATCACATACCACAAATCACAACAACATCATAGTTCCTCACACAAGGGATTTACATATCAAATGCTACTCATAACACATCATTATCGCACATTGAAATCAAAACCCAAAACACACATTTATTCCTCCATAACACCACAAACCATCATCACCAACACTTATCATATATATATTCACATCATATACCAGCACACGAGCCATACGATACATATTAAAAGCATATAGCATGATAACACTTCATTCGCACACCAATACGACGGTGAAAATCTGACAAACCAACACTTTTTCAAAATCAAGACTTACATAATTCATCTACTGTCCCCAAACCATTTTTAAAAGAAAGAGCATTTCATTAGCTTTCTAACGCTTCGAACGGCCACCAAAACGGACTTACGGTTTGAAAATTACGACAAAAACAAAATTGGAAAATATCATGTTCGCTCCAGTATTCGCTAGGCGAACCCTAGCGAACCAAGGCAGTGGAAAACAGTCATAAAGTTCGCTAGGCGAACCTTCTAGCGAACGTTTGCCCGTTCCTTCGCTGGGGTTCGCCGCGAAACCCAAAATTCACAGCAGCGTCAACCTAGGTCATATGGGACCAAAATACATCATTTTTATCACCCAAACACTTCTAATTCATACCAGAACAACCAAAACATGTTTAGACATAATCAACGAGTATTCTACGCGGTTTATATCGAATTTCATCCGTGAAAACATCGATTTCTATCAATCGCTCCTAATTCCAATCGATACGAAAAGTCACGAAACAATCAAAACAATTACAACAAACAACACATATACATACACAAGCAAGATATAATTGAAACTTCTCACCCTTACCCGATTATTCGCGCTCGAAACGGAGTTCCCGCGATTTTCCTCTTTTCTCTTCCTCTCCTCTTCTTTCTTTCCTTCTCTTTTCTTTCTCTTCTTTTTCTTTTCTTTCTATTTCGCTCTCTCTATTTCTATTTATAAAAATATCTAACCATGCAAAAAGACCAAAATACCCCTCAGCTCAAATATCTCCCAAACGCTCTCAAAATGCGATAAAACATAAACAATGATGAAAAATAACATTTTGTCAAATAAAAGTCAATACTAAAATAATATAAACCCAAAACCAATTAACTTTACTCTATTAAATAAATCGAACAAAACCGGGGCGTTACAACCACCTTATCGCGAAGGGTCTTCTCCTCACAATGAGGAGGAGTGGGGTGCTACTTTCTGATTTTTTATTTATCCCGTGAATCTGGAAGGGAAAGGGAAGCTATCTAAAACTAACCTTGCACGTGAATGTTTAACTGAACAAACGCTTAGAGAGATTCGGGGAGTTCGGGGTCAGGTTATACAATGGGAAGTTGTCAATTATCCATCCTATATATGGTTATCCACAGGTTGTTAGCGTTAGGTTCTACTTTGTACTTGATGGTGTTTATCCGTTGATGGGTCAGGAAAGTTTCTTGGGAAATATGAGAGATAGAGTGAGTTTTTGATGATTTTGGTGAGGTACTAGACCTAAGTTTTGATTAGTGTGAAGGTACTGAACCTAAAGTTTTTGGATGGTATGCTCACTAAGATTTCGCAATTTTATGCCTACGTATTCCCGTTTAAAGAAACAGGGAAATCAGAGCAATCGTAGTTCCTCCTATTCTATGGGAGGAAAAAGATGATGTTTTGGTGTCCTGTTCAAAGCCCAAGATTGAAGCTAAAAAAGTATATTTGTGTCTTGTTCAATGCCCAAGATTGAACCTAAAAGGTTTGACTGATAGAGAATTTTTCATCTCTAAAGGAGATGTCTCGTCTGTTTATCACAACTGTTGGGTGACTGATTATAAAGGAGGGTTACTTTAACTGGAATATGTAAATCCAGCAATGCCATAATTTCCTTTATAGGGGGTTTGTCCTGAAGGAGAAAACTTTAACTCAAGGTTGAGAAATGCCATTTTTCCTTAGGAATCTTTCATGCTAAGAGAGGGACAGTGGCGTGGATGTAAATAATCCAGAGGCTTGCCACTTACATAAATTAGATGAAAGAGGGGATTTACCAAGATAAAAGATGGATGACAGCTTGGATATTTGAATCAACAAGTGTGCCACTTATAGAAGTTATCTGGGGTTAGGGTTTGTTTTGAATGTCTGTTTTGATGTGTGATAACACAGAGAAGTGTCCTCCTACAGAGAGATTTTGATTTCCTCTGAGGGGATGTTGATTTTTGTGTGCCTTGATCAAAGCCCAAGGTTGAAGCTAAGAGATTGATTGACTCCACTGGGGAAGTCTTTATACAAAGCCTAAGAGGAGGCTGGAAAAGATTGACTCAACAAGAGAGTGCTTATATATGTCCTGTACAAAGCCTAAGAGGAGGCTAAAAGCTTGACTTTTTCGGAGAAATATTTTGTCTGTCTTGTACAAAGCCCAAGGTTGAGGCTAAAAGAGATTTTGACTTCGCTGAGGAGGGTTTATATGTGTCTTGTACAAAGCCCAAAGCCCAAGATTGAGGCTGAAAAGAAGACTGACTCTGTGGGAAAGAAATCTTTATATGTTTTGTACAAAGCCCAAGATTGAGGCTAAAATGAGATTTTACTGACTTGGCTGAGGATATTTTAAGTGTCTTGTAAAAAGCCAAAGATTGAGGCTGAAAAAGAAGTTTTGGCTCTGCTGGAGAGTATTATTTGTCTTGTACAAAGCCCAAGATTTGAGGGCGAAAAGAGGATTGACTCTGCTTAGGAAATTTATATGGTGTCTTGTATAAAGCCCAAGATTGAGGCTGAAAGGGATTTGACTCAACAAGAGAGTGATTTTATCTGTCTTGTACAAAGCCCAAGATTGTGGCTGAACAAGCTGGAGAAATGATTATACAAAGCCTAAGAGGAGGCTGACTTCTGCTAGGGGAAATCATTATACCAAGCCTAAGGGAGGCTGAAAAAGATTGACTCAACATGAGAGTGTTGAAAGGTGATTGACTTAACAAGAGAGTTTGAAAAGGTGATTGACTCAACAAGAGAGTCTAAAAATGTTAGCTCAGCTGGGGGAAATCTTTGTACAAAGCCCAAGAGGAGGCTGACTGTGCAGAGGAAAGGAAGGATCAATATACAAAGCCTAAGAGGAGGCTATCTTTGCTGGGGAAGAACAAAGAAATAAATCTTTATACAAAGCCTAAGAGGAGGCTGTCTTCTGCTGAGGATTGTTGAGATCCAGAGGCAGGTCCAAATGGGGAATCGAATCTTGCTGAGGGTTTACAGAAGAGTTGATGTATCAAATACCTTGAGGTTCTGATTTAGGATAGTGTTATACTAATGACCCTGGCTAGGGAATTTTACGAGAAAGACTGGGTTTCGGAACCCATGGGTTTTAACTCTGCTGAGGATTTAAAATGACTAGGGTTTCTCCTATGTTTGTAGGGAACTTGAGAATGTCTTTGAGATCCCAAAGGAGATTAGACTGTCCAAGTCTACTGGTATGGAAGAGTTTATCTTTGTATGTTGCCCAGGAGGAGGCAGATGTTTTAAAGGATGAGAATCAATCCTAAAATTAGTCTGAGATTTGACTCTAAAAAGACTGCTCTAGCAAAGGATGACTAAGTTATGTCCTATACCTTTAAGAGGTCTTCAGAGTCCTTGTATTAAGCCCAAGAGAAGGCATGAGAACTTCTAAGAAGCCGGAGGGTCCTTGTACAAAGCCCAAGAGGAGGCGGGGATGCTTTTAGGAAGCTTGTGGGTCCCAAACTTAAGAAGAGTTCAAGAAAAGTTTCATCGAGAATAATCGTTTCTTTAATGAACAGTTCTAGGGTTTGAAGAAATTCAAGATAGGTTTCACCGGGAATTAATCCTCTCCGGGGAAATGAACTTCTTTGACAATTTCTAATAGTGACAGTCTGAGAAAAGTTTCACCTGGAATAATGCCTTTCTCTTTGTTCCATATTGTTTAAGCCCAAGAGAAGGCAAGACTGTATCTGGAAATCCTATGGGGATCTAGTTTTGACTGTATTAAAGAGTGACCAACTGGCTTTACCTAGTTCAAGACCTAGTTATCGGGGAAAACTCTAAGCAGGTATACTAGTATATATACAGTTGATATATGACAAGTATTTAAGAGGATATGAAAGAAGGACTTACAGGTGAGCAAGCTTCCAGCAATACAGTTATATATATATATATATATATATATATATATATATATGAAAGCGAGTAAATGAAAGCTGATAAAACTTACAGGCGAGCAAGCTTCCATTGTAACAGCTGTATGGTTAGTTGTTCAAGAAATTAAAGAAATTTTTGATAACAACTATAAGTTTTCAACCTAAATCAAAAGGGAAGTTGTTTTTGAACAGATTGGGGCTTATACTCAAGGAGAGGCCCAGATGAAAAACATTAATCGTACCGTTGTTCTGTAAACTGTATTGGGGCTTATACAATGACTGAGACCCAAAAAGGTTTTCTATACAAAGGAATGGGTCTTACAACTCAAGGAGAGGCCCAAAAGTTTGAAAAAGAAAAGAAATGGGACTTAGAACACAAGGGTAGGCCTAGATGAAAATGTTTTGAAAAAAACGACGATCGCGCCAGGATTTTGAAAACACAGTGGGTCTTATACAATGACTGAGGCCCAAAATTATTTATATTTACAAAGGGGTTGGGTCTTACACTCTATTAGAGGCCCAAAGGTTGTTTGAAAAAAGATTTGTTAGGGTGATAAAGATCAAAACCCTAATTTTTGGTTTTAAAATGATTTTAATTGAATAAAAATTCAATTAAAATAATCAAACATGTGAAAAAAAGGTTGTGATCTAGGATTTACATTTGGAAAATCATGTTTCATTCATAGGATGATTTAAAAATCATTTAAATTTTATAAAACCAAGAGAAAGAAATATTTTTAATGTTTAAAAATAAATAAAAATATAATTCTTTACAAAAATACCAAATATATGAAATAAATAATTTTTTTTGTGAAATTTTCATGGAATAAAATATTTTAATGTTTTCGTGAATTTTCAAAAAAAAGAATCAACCAAAAATGATTAAAATTGAGAGAGAAATTAATTTTTCAATTTATTAACAAAAACATAAAAATATGGAAAAAATAGCAAAAATGTGAAAAATGGAAAAATGGTCTGTGTGGGGTTTGAATGCACGACCTTGGCAACAAACACACATGCGCGCTACCACTAGGGTGGTGATACATCCGTGTATCAAAACCACCCCATTAATTCATAAGGGGTGCCTTGTTTCTAGGCCTGGGCAAGGCAAGGCAAGGCAAGCTTTTGGGAAATTTACGTGAAGCCTCTAACTTTCTCATTTCTCCTTGGATTGGGACAAAATTTAGGTGCATCTGACCTAGAATTTCACGAGGAATCCAATGGTGCCTTTGGAATTTTCAGAAAATGTTTACTCCTCAAAATCCGATAGTGATTTCAAAATAGGCCTATTTTTGCATGTTCTATGCTATATTGGTTCAAACACAACATATATAACATGTATGAGATGTTTATGATCAATGGACATCAAAGGAATGCATAATTCAAAGAGTTCAAGTTGTCATGCACATACCTCTTGGAGCTTTCAGGTCACAAGTGATTGTTTTATCAGCTTAGATATGACATATTGGATGTGTTTGGATCATGAGCTGTGGTGGAATTGCTCTCTAACTCAAAAACTCAGAGATACCTTGCAAAAGAAGGCATTTTGGCCTAAAGAAAGAGATTTTGAGGAAAGCAGGTGTTGTAGTGCTTTTGTGTACTCAAACTGAGCACAAATGAGCTCTATTTATAGTAGAGCAAGTTTGTTTTGCAAGAAATAGTGAATGGTAACTGCAGCAGACCATTGGCCAATGTTGAGCAAAAGGAATCTCAAGTCTCCTCTAGCCATTGACTTGAGGTTAGGGCACAGGACTATGGTCCTATGATTCAGTGCTGATCCTTGACTCATTCAGTTAGGAATGTGTCAGTCCATGCCACCTTGGTGTATCCCTTAAATGCATTGAAACAAAATTAGAGTCTTTACACATGAAAATGCAGTAAAGAAGCTGAAGATTACCATGGTTGAGGAGGCTTGACTCGGTCTGGACTAGTTTCTTCTGATGATGTCCTTGCAGTCCCAAGCGCTCACTTGTGAAGCTTCAATTGAAATGCATACCATTTGCAGTGAAAGTAATGACCGCTGCATCAATTAGATCTTGCACTTTGTGTTTGAACACCTTGCAATATTCAATTGCGTGCCCCTATGCCCCTGAGTGGTACTCGCACCTAGCACTCTTGTCATAATCTGGAGGAAGGGGATACGGAACAGGCGCAACTTCCCTTAGTTGAATCAAAGAAGCTTGAAGTAGGCGAACCAGCAGCTGACTGTGGGGAACAGTAATGAGATCAAACCCTCTCTCATACCTTCTGGACTTTTGTTGACTCTTTAGCTGATAACTCTGTTACTGATACCGACTTGTGCCTTCCTCTCGCTTAGGCACTTTCATCCTTAGACTCGGCTTAGGAACAGGCAACAGTTGCGGACGTGGGGATTCTAAGACCAAGGACTGCAAGATATGCCCCTGACTTGATGCAACTTTAGGAGAGATAACTGAGATATCTACTTCTTTTTCAGCAGCTGGAGTAGGACCACGTTGTACACTTACGCCGCCCGGCGTAAATTCAATTGCCTTTGACTCGATCAGATCCCTGACAACATGCTGAAAGGCCCTACATTTTTCCAAGTTATGCCCCGGCGCACCAGAGTGGAAATCACAGCGAGCTCCTGCATCATAACCCGGTGGGGGAGTACTGGTAAGAGGAGCCAAAGTCCTTTTCTGTACCAGTTGCAACTAAAGGAGATGCTACAATAGCTGAGAATATGGTACTGGTGGAGTCTCGAAGTGTCAGTTCATCTTTGGTCTATCCTGATACCGACGAGGAGCGCTACCCTGTTGCGGAGATACAGTCGGGATGGTCACAATAGCCATCTGCTCACTCTTTGGGAGGGATCCCTTAAACAATGGAGGAGAAACAATTCCAGTCGCAGCCTCAGGCATGGGAGTATTATCTTTGCTTAGCACATTTCTCACGACCTCCATAACCAGGCTCATCTGAGTTTTCAACTGGTTGACCTCCTCTCTCAGCACTTTCTGGTCTTGAATCAAAGCTTGCAGGTCTCCCATAAACTGCCCCATCTGAATCTTCATTTCAGTCACTTCTGCACGGAGCTGTTCCATGGCCATCCTCTGATTATCACAGGTTGAGTAGTGGTGGCAGGTCAAGTCGTCAATTCTAAAGATAATACCAAGTCAGATTGAGAAATCCGCTCCTGAACACCTGCTATGCATATGAGTATGGAAATGCAAAGCAAAATGCCATGTTCGAATATTTCCAAGGAACCATTATTCTTTGATTCAAGTTTTTTCCACATACGAACCACAAGAAATAGATGGAAATGCTCAACATCTATTCTTAAAGTTAAGATCCTTGGAAATACGAAAACATATATGTCAGAATGCAAAATGATGATGCAGATGCACACATGGGATCAAGGTATCAAGTTGCTCTGAACATCTGATGTGCTGTTAACTGATCAATGACCTCAAACCCAGAAACCCAGAATACCAGAACATCACATCACTGAGATGACCAGAAAACCAGGTAGATAACTATACACTGACGAGAAATTCAGAAAACCAGGTAGGTTGAAGGTTAAGGTCACCTGCAAATCTGCAAACACCCATCCCCCCTCACATGTGGCTTCTAGAAAACTGAATATCCTCAGCGTCGGATTCTCGATTTGAGGTCGTCCACTGATTCCTCCAAAAATAAGGTCATCTTATGTAAGTTCCCAGCTTCGGGTCCTTGGATCAAGAAGTATAATGGGTTTGCCATTTCTAGTCTGCCATTACTACCTCTTGGGAGGAGTGACTCTACTGAGTCCTTGGGGAAATGGTCGCCAGAGTCGACAGCTCTCTAGATCAACGCCCCGATATGCGCAAGACGCGCACGTCAGAATATCTCCCAAGAAAACCTCGTCTGGATGTGAATTTCGTGAACACCAAATGTACCAAGATGGCATGTAGGTCCCACTACTTTCTACTCTAGTCCTAGGTGTATACTCAAGCCTGTGTATTAGGCTTATCCCTCGTGAACCCAACCCACCCAATAGCACAACAGCAGCAGAGCAATACGATAATAGTAATCAAATGTGATAAATGCAGTAAAATACAGTAATACAATAATATACAATAAAGCACAACAATAAACACCCAATGAAATAAAAACAAACAAGCGCTAGGATTGACTCGCATAGGGAACTCTAATCCCCAGCAGAGTCGCCAGTTGTCGCAACTGCGAAAAAACAACCGGCGAGAAACAAGAACAGAAGACTCACCACCGAACGTTATTTATCCCGACGAAGGGAAAGGAAACGATCGAAGACAACCTGAAGAAAGGGAAAGACATGGTCATCACAACCATAGTCTGGGTTCAGGAGTCGGTTACGTGAGGGGAAGGTATTAGCACCCCCACTCGTCCGTCATACTCGATGGGATCCACGCTTGTTGTCTAAATCTAAAGGGTGTGCTATCCTAAAGTCTACGGCTAAACAGAAATGGGGATGGGGGGGACAAAGACGGACTCGCAAGGATTATCGCAATCCAATGCCTACGTATCTTCGTGGACGAACGAAGAATCAGAGTCAACGTAGTTTGACGGACTATGCACTAATGGGGGAGGTTGCTCGCTGAGATATCGCGTCTCGTGCCTACGTATCCTCAATCAGACGAGAGAGAGGAAATCAGAGCAGTCATAGTTCGACCTAACGAGGTCTTAGTGTTTTTTACGTGAGCGACGAGCACTTTTCTGAAAAAAACGGTTTGAAACCCAACAGTCCCGAAGGATGAAAAAGGTTTGAATTTATTTTGTGTTTTTTAGACAGAAGTGGATTGAAGTTAGTTCGTAACTTGCATTGCACCAAAGTCTATGACGTAGGAACGAGTGTATAACAAATTGTCCCAAGATGGGACGTCCACTAAACACTCTAGAAAAATGAGAGGAAACCCCTCATTTCTCATTTCCCACATACAAGGCTCATGCGCAATACGCGTTACCTTTATTAAGTGTCTTGGAATTGTTATGAGATGAGAAGAGAAGACTCAAGTCTAAAAGAAAACACTAAGGGAATTCTAACCTAATGTTGTCATGCAAAAGTGGCCCTATGGTTAAGGTAAGAGGGGAAAATTCTACCTAATGTTAGCATGCATGGTTCGAATCCTAATGTCTACCCTACCCCAAGCTTAATCAAAGATTAAGTTGGACTAGGGAACCTTAAAGGAGCATACAAAATCAAGGCAAAAACCAAAGAAATAAACCAAAAACAGCAGCGACAACAGCGCTCCAGCACCTGCACAGCGATAAAATCCAGTAAAAACTCCAAACAATATTTAACAGCTCAAGTTTCCAGCACAAAACAGGTGTAAAAGGCAAGCAGGCAGCAAGGGTATACAATTGACAGCACATAAACAATTTAAAACAACAGCTACAAAGCTGAGAATTGCTTTGGTGATTGTTGCAAACGAAAATTGATGAATCCAAGCAAGAAATCCAAGATCTATGTAAGAAACTTCAAGATCCTAGCAACATACTTCAAGATCCAAACAATGTGATGATTTTGCTTCAAGCTTTCTTCAAAATCAGTTCCAAAAGCTCCAATCCAAGAATAAAATAGTAGCAAATTTAAGATTCTTTCAAGAATTAGTGAATGGATGATGGTTTAGTTCCAAGATCAACAAATTTCAATGCAAAATTTGTTGAACTTTGATGAAGAAACTTTGAGTAAGGGTTTTGAAAATGAGAGAGAAGTTGAGAGAAAAATGGAGTGAGATGTGTAGAAAAAATCAGAAAATGAATCAAGGATCTTGTGAGGTTTGGAATGAATTGATTTAAATAGAAGATAGGTTAGGAATTCAAATGTGATTTGGGGTGTGGGTTACTGAGTGGAATGGATATTAGGAATGGGATTGGAAAAAAGAATGGGGAATTAGAGTAGAAAAATGTTGGAGGGAATTTGAATTTTGGGTGGAAAATGATGAAAATAAATCAATTCTAGATCCTTCCCACACATGCACAAGCCAAGTACATGATCATAAATGATGAAAACACAATTTTTCCAAATTGCGCCCAGAGTAACCGGTTACAGCATATCTACTAACCGTTTACTTAGTTCAAAAACCCTGAAAATATGCAGAAAACAAAGGAGTAACCGGTTATCATTTATGCTATAACCGGTTACTAAGTTCAAATTTTGAATTTTGGCGCCTTTTGGAGGGAAACTTGGAAAAGTGACCTCTGACAGCTATTTTGAACCTCGTTAAGCCTCCGAAACTCAAAACTTGATATTGCTACTGAGTAACACCTGAAATGAAACATAAATTCTTGCTGACACCTCAGAATATCCTGCTGGATTAATGATGTCTGATACCAGATCGCTTGATCAACAATGGCTGCTGGAGCTTCAGAACTGATGACGCCACGAGCTGCTGGGAAATACCTTGATCCCATGCCCAAAAGAAACATGCCAATGCAAGATTATGATGCGAATGAAATGAAAAATAAGCCAAAAAAGGGGTAGAAACAAGGGGGAAAATTTTGGGGTGCTACAGCTGCCCCTATCCAATCGTCTGGGACCTGAAGGGATGATAGCAACGGCTTTCAGACCTTCAAGGTGCATGGAGATTGAATACAAAAAATAACCTCACAAATTTGCATCCTGCCAAAGGAGAGACGACTCCGCTGGGGAATAAGTAATAAAAGATGTCAGATCATAACACGGACGAGTGTCAGAGATCAATACGGAAGAAGTATTAAAATAGATTGAAACAAACACGGACGAGCGTTGATCGCGTTGGGGATAAACATGGACGAGTGTACAAAAGTTCACACGCGCACGGGTGCTGAAAGGATACGGACAGGTGTCAAAGGTCAATACCGACGGGTATTGGTTTAAAAGGTACAGACACAGAAGGGTGCTGACAGGACACGGACGGGTGTCAAGGGTCAATACGGAAGGGTATTTGCTTAAAAAATTCAAACACGGACGGGTACTGAAAGGACACAGACGGGTGTCAAAGGTCAATACGGACGGGTATTGGCTTTAAAAGGTCAAACACGGACGGGTGTTGAAAGGACACAGACAGGTGTCAAAGGTCAATATGGACAGGTATTGGCTTAAAAAGTTTAAACACGGACGGGTGCTGAAAGGACACGGACGGGTGTCAAAGGTCAATACGGACGGGTATTGGCTTTAAAAGTTCAAACACGGAAGGGTGCTGAAAGGACATGGACGGGTGTTAAAGGTAAATACGGAAGGGTATTGAAATAAAATTTCAAACATGGACGGGTGTTGAAAGGACACGGACGGGTGTCAAAGGTCAATACGGATGGGTATTTTCTTAAAAAGTTCAAACACGGAAGGGTGCTGAAAGGACACGGACGGGTGTCAAAGGTTAATACAGGCGGGTATTGAAATAAAATTTCAAACACGAACGGGTGCTGAAAGGACACGGACGGGTGTCAAAGGTCAATACGGACGGGTATTGGCTTAAAAAGTTCAAACACGGACGGGTGCTGAAAGGACACAGACAGGTGTCAAAGGTCAATACGGACGCTTATTGGCTTAAAATGTTTAAACACAAACGGGTGCTGAAAGGACGCGAACGGGTGTTAAAGGTCAATACGGACGCGTATTGAAAAAATTCAAACATGTACCGGTGTATAAAGTCAATACAGACGGGTAATGAAATAAAAATTCAAACACGGACGGGTGCTGAAAGGACTAGGATGGGTGTCAAAGGCCAATAAGGACGGGTATTGGATTAAAAAGTTTAAACACTGATGGGTGCTGAAGGGACACGGACGGGTGTCAAAGGTCAATACGGACGGGTATTGGCTTAAAAAGTTCAAACACGGACGGGTGCTGAAAGGACACGGACTGGTGTCAAAGGTCAATACGGATGGGTATTGGCTTAAAAAATTCAAACACGGACGTGGGCTGAAAGGATACGGACGGGTGTCAAAGGTCAATACGGACGGGTATTGAAAAAATTCAAACACGGAAGGGTGCTGAAAGAACACGGATGGGTGTCTAAAGTCAATACGGACGGGTATTGAAATAAAAGTTCAAACACGGAAGGGTGCTGAAAGGACACAAACGGGTGTCAAAGGTCAATACGGATGGGTATTGGCTTAAAAGGTTTAAACACGGACGGGTACTGAAAGGACACGGACGGGTGTCAAAGGTCAATACGGACGGGTATTGGCTTTAAAAGTTCAAACACGGACGGGTGCTGAAAGGACACGGACGGGTGTCAAAGGTCAATACGGACAGGTATTGGCTTAAAAAGTTTAAACACGGACGGGTGCTGAAAGGACACGGACGGGTGTCAAAGGTCAATACGGACGGGTATTGGCTTTAAAAGTTCAAACACGGAAGGGTGCTGAAAGGACATGGACGGGTGTTAAAGGTAAATACGGAAGGGTATTGAAATAAAATTTCAAACATGGACGGGTGCTGAAAGGACACGGACGGGTGTCAAAGGTCAATACGGATGGGTATTAGCTTAAAAAGTTCAAACACGGAAGGGTGCTGAAAGGACACAGACGGGTGTCAAAGGTCAATACAGGCGGGTATTGAAATAAAATTTCAAACACGAACGGGTGGTGAAAGGACATGGATGGGTGTAAAAGTTCAATACGGACGGGTATTGGCTTAAAAAGTTCAAACACGGACGGGTGCCGAAAGGACACGGACGGGTGTCAAAGGTCAATACGGACGGGTATTGGCTTAAAAAGTTCAAACACGGACGGGTGCTGAAAGGACACAGACAGGTGTCAAAGGTCAACACGGACGCTTATTGGCTTAAAATGTTTAAACACGGATAGGTGCTGAAAGGACGCGGACAGATGTCAAAGGTCAATACGGACGCGTATTGAAAAAATTCAAACATGGACGGGAGCCTAAAGTCAATACAGACGGGTATTGAAATAAAAATTCAAACACGGACGGGTGCTGAAAGGACACGGATGGGTGTCAAAGGTCAATACAGACGGGTATTGGCTTAAAAAGTTTAAACACTGACGGGTGCTGAAAGGACACGGACGGGTGTCAAAGGTCAATACGGACGGGTATTGGCTTAAAAAGTTCAAACACGGACGGGTGCTGAAAGGACACGGACTGGTGTCAAAGGTCAATACGGACGGGTATTGGCTTAAAAAGTTCAAACACGAACGTGGGCTGAAAGGACACGGACGGGTCTCAAAGGTCAATACGGACGGGTATTGAAAAAATTCAAACACGGAAAGGTGCTGAAAGAACACGGACGGGTGTCTAAAGTCATTACGGACGGGTATTGAAATAAAAATTCAAACACGGACGGGTGCTGAAAGGACACAAACGGGTGTCAAAGGTCAATACAGATGGGTATTGGCTTAAAAGGTTTAAACACGGATGGGTGCTGAAAGGCCACAGACGGGTGTCAAAGGTCAATATGGACAGGTATTGGCTTAAAAAGTTCAAACGCAGATGGGTGCTGAAAGGACACTGACGGGTGTCAAAGGTCAATATAGACAGGTATTGAAATAAAAGTTCAAACACGGACGGGTGCTGAAAAGACACGGACGGGTGTCAAAGGTCAATACGGACGGGTATTGAAATAAAAGATCAAACACGGACGAGTGCTGAAAGGACACGGACGGGTCTCAAAGGTCAATACGGACGGGTATTGAAATGAAAGGTTCAAACACGGACGGGTGCTGAAAGAACACGGACGTGTGTCAAAGGTCAATACGGACGGGTATTGAATAAAAGTTCAAACGCGGACGGGTGCTGAAAGGACTCGGACGGGTGTCAAAGGTCAATACGGATGGGTATTGGCTTAAAAAGTTCAAACACGGAAGGGTGCTGAAAGGACACAAACGGGTGTCAAAGGTCAATACGGATGGGTATTGGCTTAAAAGGTTTAAACACGGACAGGTACTGAAAGGACACGGACGGGTGTCAAAGGTCAATACAGACGGGTATTGGCTTTAAAAGTTCAAACACGGACGGGTGCTGAAAGGACACGGACGGGTGTCAAAGGTCAATACGGACAGGTATTGGCTTAAAAAGTTTAAACACGGACGGGTGCTGAAAGGACACGGACGGGTGTCAAAGGTTAATACGGACGGGTATTGGCTTTAAAAGTTCAAACACGGAAGGGTGCTGAAAGGACATGGACGGGTGTTAAAGGTAAATGCGGAAGGGTATTGAAATAAAATTTCAAACATGGACGGGTGCTGAAAGGACACGGACGGGTGTCAAAGGTCAATACGGATGGGTATTTGCTTAAAATGTTCAAACACGGAAGGGTGCTGAAAGGACACAGACGGGTGTCAAAGGTCAATACAGGCGGGTATTGAAATAAAATTTCAAACACGAACGGGTGCTGAAAGGACATGGATGGGTGTAAAAGTTCAATACGGACGGGTATTGGCTTAAAAATTTCAAACACGGACGGGTGCCGAAAGGACACGGACGGGTGTCAAAGGTCAATACGGACGGGTATTGGCTTAAAAAGTTCAAACACGGACGGGTGCTGAAAGGACACAGACAGGTGTCAAAGGTCAACACGGACGCTTATTGGCTTAAAATGATTAAACACGGACGGGTGCTGAAAGGATGCGGACAAATGTCAAAGGTTAATACAGACGCGTATTGAAAAAATTCAAACATGGACGGGAGCCTAAAGTCAATACAGACGGGTATTGAAATAAAAATTCAAACACGGACGGGTGTTGAAAGGACACGGATGGGTGTCAAAGGTCAATACAGACGGGTATTGGCTTAAAAAGTTTAAACACTGACGGGTTGCTGAAAGGACACAGACGGGTGTCAAAGGTCAATACGGACGGGTATTGAAAAATTTCAAACACGGAAGGGTGCTGAAAGAACACGGACGGGTGTCTAAAGTCAATACGGACGGGTATTGAAATAAAAGTTCAAACACGGACGGGTGCTGAAAGGACACAAACGGGTGTCAAAGGTCAATACGGATGGCTATTGGCTTAAAAGGTTTAAACACGGATGGGTGCTGAAAGGCCACAGACGGGTGTCAAAGGTCAATATGGACAGGTATTGGCTTAAAAAGTTCAAACGCAGACGGGTGCTGAAAGGACACTGACGGGTGTCAAAGGTCAATACGGACGGGTATTGAAATAAAAGATCAAACACGGACGGGTGCTGAAAAGACACGGACGGGTGTCAAAGGTCAATACGGACGGGTATTGAAATAAAAGATCAAACACGTACGAGTGTTGAAAGGACACGGACGGGTCTCAAAGGTCAATACAGACGGGTATTGAAATAAAAGGTTCAAACACGGACGGGTGCTGAAAGAACACGGGCGTGTGTCAAAGGTCAATACGGACGGGTATTGAATAAAACTTCAAACGCGGACGTGTGTCAAAGGTCAATACGGATGGGTATTGGCTTAAAAAGTTCAAACACGGACGGGTGCTGAAAGGACACGGACGGGAGTCAAATGTCAATACGGACGGGTAATGGCTTAAAAAGTTCAAACACGGACTGGTGCTGAAAGGACACGAACGGGTGTCAAAGGTAAATACGGACGGGTATTGAAATAAAATTTCAGACACGGACGGGTGCTGAAAGGAGACGGACGGGTGTCAAAGGTCAATATGGACGGGTATTATCCTAAAAAGTTCAAACACGAACGAGTGCTGAAAGGACACGGACGGGTGTCAAAGGTCAATACGGATGGGTATTGGCTTAAAAAGTTCAAACACGAACATGTGCTGAATGGACACGTACGGGTGTCAAAGGTCAATACGGACGGGTATTGGCTTAAAAAGTTCAAACACGGACGGGTGCTGAAAGGACACGGACGGGTGCTGAAAGGACAGGGATGGGTGTCAAAGGTCAATACAGACGCTTATGGGCTTAAAATGTTTAAACACGGACGGGTGCTGAAAGGACACGGGCGGATGTCAAAGGTCAATACGGAAGCGTATTGAAAAAATTCAAACACGGACGGGTGCGGAAGGAACACGGACGGGTGTCTAAAGTCAATACAGACGGGTATTGAAATAAAAGTTCAAACACGGATGAGTGCTGAAAGGACACGGACGGGTGTCAAAGGTCAATACGGACGGGTATTGGCTTAAAAAGTTCAAACATGGACGGGTGCTGAAAGGACACGGACGGGTGTCAAAGGTCAATACAGACGGGTATTGGCTTAAAAAGTTCAAACACGGACGGGTGCTAAAAGGACACGGACTGGTGTTAAAGGTCAATACAGACGGGTATTGGCTTAAAAAGCTCAAACACGGACGAGTGCTGAAAGGACACGGACGGGTGTCAAAGGTCAATACGGACGAGTATTGAAAAAATTCAAACACGAACGGGTGCTAAAAGATCACGGACAGGTGTCTAAAGTAAATACAAACGGGTATTGAAATAAAAGTTCAAACTCGGACAGGTGTTGAAAGGACACGGATGGGTGTTAAAGTTCAATACGGACGGGTATTGGCTTAAAAAAACCAAACACGGACGGGTGCTGAAAGGACACGGACGGGTGTCAAAGGTCAATACATACGGGTATTGGCTTAAAAAGTTCAAACACGGGCGGGTGCTGAAATGATACCGACTGGTGTCAAAGGTCAATACGGACGGGTATTGGCTTAAAAAGTTCAAACACGGACGTGTGCTGAAAGGATACGGACGGGTGTCAATGGTCAATACGGACGGGTGTTGAAAATATTCAAACACGGACGGGTGCTAAAAGAACATGGACGGGTGTCTAAAGTCAAGACGGACGGGTATTGAAATAAAAGTTCAAACACGGACGTGTGCTGAAAGGACACAGATGGGTGTCAAAGGTCAATACGGACGGGTATTGGCTTAAAAGGTTTCAACACGGACGGGTGCTGAAAGGCCACAGACGGGTGTCAAAGGTCAATACGGACATGTATTGGCTTAAAAGGTTCAAACACGGACGGGTACTGAAAGGACACACACGGGTGTCAAAGGTCAATATGGACGGGTATTGAAATAAAAGTTCAAAAATGGACGGGTGCTGAAAAGACACGGACGGGTGTCAAAGGTCAATACAGACGGGTATTGAAATAAAAGTTCAAACACAGACGGGTGCTGAAAGGACACGGACGGGTGTCAAAGGTCAATACAGACTATATTGAAATAAAAGTTCAAACACAGACGGGTGTTGAAAGGACGCGGACGGGTGTCAAAGGTTAATACGGACGGGTATTGAAATGAAAGGTTCAAACACGGACAGGTGCTGAAAGGACACGGACGGGTGTCAAAGGTCAATACGGACGGGTATTGAATAAAAGTTCAAACGCGGACGGGTGCTGAAAGGACACTGACGGGTGTCAAAAGTCAATACGGATGGGTATTGTCTTAAAAAGTTCAAACACAGACGGGTGCTGAAAGGACACGGACGGGTGTCAAAGGTCAATACGGACGGGTATTAGATAAAATGTTCAAACACGGACTGGTGCTAAAAGGACACGGATGGGTGTCAAAGGTCAATACGGACGGGTATTGGCTGAAAAAGTTCAAACACGGACGGGTGCTGAAAGGATACGGACGGGTGTTGAAAGGACACGGATGGGTGTCAAAGGTCAATACAGACGGGTATTGGCTTAAAAAGTTTAAACACTGACGGGTGCTGAAAGGACACAGACGGGTGTCAAAGGTCAATACGGACGGGTATTGAAAAATTTCAAACACGGAAGGGTGCTGAAAGAACACGGACGGGTGTCTAAAGTCAATACGGACGGGTATTGAAATAAAAGTTCAAACACGGACGGGTGCTGAAAGGACACAAATGGGTGTCAAAGGTCAATACGGATGGCTATTGGCTTAAAAGGTTTAAACACGGATGGGTGCTGAAAGGCCACAGACGGGTGTCAAAGGTCAATATGGACAGGTATTGGCTTAAAAAGTTCAAACGCAGACGGGTGCTGAAAGGACACTGACGGGTGTCAAAGATCAATACGGACGGGTATTGAAATAAAAGATCAAACACGGACGGGTGCTGAAAAGACACGGACGGGTGTCAAAGGTCAATACGGACGGGTATTGAAATAAAAGATCAAACACGGACGAGTGCTGAAAGGACACGGACGGGTCTCAAAGGTCAATACAGACGGGTATTGAAATAAAAGGTTCAAACACGGACGGGTGCTGAAAGAACACGGGCGTGTGTCAAAGGTCAATACGGACGGGTATTGAATAAAACTTCAAACGCGGACGGGTGTCAAAGGTCAATACGGATGGGTATTGGCTTAAAAAGTTCAAACACGGACGGGTGCTGAAAGGACACGGACGGGAGTCAAATGTCAATACGGACGGGTAATGGCTTAAAAAGTTCAAACACGGACGGGTGCTGAAAGGACACGAACGGGTGTCAAAGGTAAATACGGACGGGTATTGAAATAAAATTTCAGACACGGACGGGTGCTGAAAGGAGACGGACGGGTGTCAAAGGTCAATATGGACGGGTATTATCCTAAAAAGTTCAAACACGAACGAGTGCTGAAAGGACACAGACGGGTGTCAAAGGTCAATACGGATGGGTATTGGCTTAAAAAGCTCAAACACGAACATGTGCTGAATGGACACGTACGGGTGTCAAAGGTCAATACGGACGGGTATTGGCTTAAAAATTTCAAACACGGACGGGTGCTGAAAGGACACGGACGGGTGCTGAAAGGACAGGGAAGGGTGTCAAAGGTCAATACAGACGCTTATGGGCTTAAAATGTTTAAACACGGATGGGTGCTGAAAGGACACGGGCGGATGTCAAAGGTCAATACGGAAGCGTATTGAAAAAATTCAAACACGGACGGGTGCGGAAGGAACACGGACGGGTGTCTAAA
This sequence comes from Lathyrus tuberosus, assembly GCA_022829125.1. Classification (NCBI taxonomy): domain Eukaryota; kingdom Viridiplantae; phylum Streptophyta; class Magnoliopsida; order Fabales; family Fabaceae; genus Lathyrus; species Lathyrus tuberosus. Next base: position 5,213,749 of record JALAZF010000345.1, on the reverse strand, counting down.
GTCAATACAGACGGGTATTGAAATAAAAGTTCAAACACGGATGAGTGCTGAAAGGACACGGACGGGTGTCAAAGGTCAATACGGACGGGTATTGGCTTAAAAAGTTCAAACATGGACGGGTGCTGAAAGGACACGGACGGGTGTCAAAGGTCAATACAGACGGGTATTGGCTCAAAAAGTTCAAACACGGACGGGTGCTGAAAGGACACGGACTGGTGTTAAAGGTCAATACAGACGGGTATTGGCTTAAAAAGCTCAAACACGGACGAGTGCTGAAAGGACACGGACGGGTGTCAAAGGTCAATACGGACGAGTATTGAAAAAATTCAAACACGGACGGGTGCTAAAAGATCACGGACAGGTGTCTAAAGTAAATACAAACGGGTATTGAAATAAATGTTCAAACTCGGACAGGTGTTGAAAGGACACGGATGGGTGTTAAAGTTCAATACGGACGTGTATTGGCTTAAAAAAACCAAACACGGACGGGTGCTGAAAGGACACGGACGGGTGTCAAAGGTCAATACATACGGGTATTGGCTTAAAAAGTTCAAACACGGACGGGTGCTGAAATGATACGGACTGGTGTCAAAGGTCAATACGGACGGGTATTGGCTTAAAAAGTTCAAACACGGACGTGTGCTGAAAGGATACGGACGGGTGTCAATGGTCAATACGGACGGGTGTTGAAAATATTCAAACACGGACGGGTGCTAAAAGAACATGGACGGGTGTCTAAAGTCAATACGGACGGGTATTGAAATAAAAGTTCAAACACGGACGTGTGCTGAAAGGACACAGATGGGTGTGAAAGGTCAATACGGACGGGTATTGGCTTAAAAGGTTTCAACACGGACGGGTGCTGAAAGGCCACAGACGGGTGTCAAAGGTCAATACGGACATGTATTGGCTTAAAAGGTTCAAACACGGACGGGTGCTGAAAGGACACACACGGGTGTCAAAGGTCAATATGGACGGGTATTGAAATAAAAGTTCAAAAATGGACGGGTGCTGAAAAGACACGGACGGGTGTCAAAGGTCAATACGGACGGGTATTGAAATAAAAGTTCAAACACAGACGGGTGCTGAAAGGACACGGACGGGTGTCAAAGGTCAATACAGACTATATTGAAATAAAAGTTCAAACACAGACGGGTGTTGAAAGGACGCGGACGGGTGTCAAAGGTTAATACGGACGGGTATTGAAATGAAAGGTTCAAACACGGACAGGTGCTGAAAGGACACGGACGGGTGTCAAAGGTCAATACGGACGGGTATTGAATAAAAGTTCAAACGCGGACGGGTGCTGAAAGGACACTGACGGGTATCAAAAGTCAATATGGATGGGTATTGTCTTAAAAAGTTCAAACACAGACGGGTGCTGAAAGGACACGGACGGGTGTCAAAGGTCAATACGGACGGGTATTGGATAAAATGTTCAAACACGGACTGGTGCTAAAAGGACACGGATGGGTGTCAAAGGTCAATACGGACGGGTATTGGCTGAAAAAGTTCAAACACGGACGGGTGCTGAAAGGATACGGACGGGTGCTGAAAGGACAGGGATGGGTGTCAAAGGTCAATACATACGGGTATTGGCTTAAAAAGTTTAAACACTGACGGACGGACGGGTATTGAAAAAATTCAAACACGGAAGGGTGCTGAAAGAACACGGACGGGTGTCTAAAGTCAATACGGACGGGTATTGTAATAAAAGTTCAAACACGGACGGGTGCTGAAAGGACACAAACGGGTGTCAAAGGTCAATACGGATGGGTATTGGCTTAAAAGATTTAAACACGGATGGGTGCTGAAAGGCCACAGACGGGTGTCAAAGGTCAATATGGACAGGTATTGGCTTAAAAAGTTCAAACGCAGACGGGTGCTGAAAAGACACTGACGGGTGTCAAAGGTCAATACGGACGGGTATTGAAATAAAAGTTCAAACACGGACGGGTGCTGAAAAGACACGGACGGGTGTTAAAGGTCAATACGGACGGGTATTGAAATAAAAGTTCAAACACAGACGGGTGTTGAAAGGACACGGACGGGTGTCAAAGGTCAATACAGACTATATTGAAATAAAAGTTCAAACACAGACGGGTGCTGAAAGGACGCGGACGGGTGTCAAAGGTTAATACGGACGGGTATTGAAATGAAAGGTTCAAACACGGACAGGTGCTGAAAGGACACGGACGGGTGTCAAAGGTCAATACGGACGGGTATTGAATAAAAGTTCAAACGCGGACGGGTGCTGAAAGGACACTGACGGGTGTCAAAAGTCAATACGGATGGGTATTGGCTTAAAAAGTTCAAACACAGACGGGTGCTGAAAGGACACGGACGGGTGTCAAAGGTCAATACGGACGGGTATTGGATAAAAAGTTCAAACACGGACTGGTGCTAAAAGGATACGGACGGGTGTCAAAGGTCAATACGGACGGGTATTGGCTGAAAAAGTTCAAACACGGACGGGTGCTGAAAGGATACGGACGGGTGCTGAAAGGACAGGGATGGGTGTCAAAGGTCAATACAGACGGGTATTGGCTTAAAAAGTTTAAACACTGACGGGTACTGAAAGGACACGGACGGGTGTCAAAGGTCAATATGGACGGGTATTGAAAAAATTCAAACACGGAATGGTGCTGAAAGAACACGGACGGGTGTCTAAAGTCAATACGGACGGGTATTGAAATAAAAGTTCAAACACGGACGGGTGCTGAAAGGACACAAACGGGTGTCAAAGGTCAATACGGATGGGTATTGGCTTAAAAGGTTTAAACACGGATGGGTGCTGAAAGGCCACAGACGGGTGTCAAAGGTCAATATGGACAGGTATTGGCTTAAAAAGTTCAAACGCAGACGGGTGCTGAAAGGACACTGACGGGTGTCAAAGGTCAATACGAACGGGTATTGAAATAAAAGTTCAAACACGGACGGGTGCTGAAAAGACACGGACGGGTGTCAAAGGTCAATACGGACGGTATTGAAATAAAAGATCAAACACGGACGAGTGCTGAAAGGACACGGACGGGTCTCAAAGGTCAATACGGACGGGTATTGAAATGAAAGGTTCAAACACGGACGGGTGCTGAAAGAACACGGGCGTGTGTCAAAGGTCAATACGGACGGGTATTGAATAAAAGTTCAAACGCGGACGGGTGTCAAAGGTCAATACGGATGGGTATTGGCTTAAAAAGTTCAAACACGGACGGGTGCTGAAAGGACACGGACGGGTGTCAAATGTCAATATGGACGGGTAATGGCTTAAAAAGTTCAAACACGGACGGGTGCTGAAAGGACACGAACGGGTGTCAAAGGTAAATACGGACGGGTATTGAAATAAAATTTCAAACACGGACGGGTGCTGAAAGGACACGGACGGGTGTCAAAGGTCAATATGGACGGGTATTATCCTAAAAAGTTCAAACACGAACGAGTGCTGAAAGGACACGGACGGGTGTCAAAGGTCAATACGGATGGGTATTGGCTTAAAAAGTTCAAACACGAACATGTGCTGAATGGACACGTACGGGTGTCAAAGGTCAATACGGACGGGTATTGGCTTAAAAAGTTCAAACACGGACGGGTGCTGAAAGGACACGGACGGGTGCTGAAAGGACAGGGATGGGTGTCAAAGGTCAATACAGACGCTTATGGGCTTAAAATATTTAGACACGGACGGGTGCTGAAAGGACACGGGCGGATGTCAAAGGTCAATACGGAAGCGTATTGAAAAAATTCAAACACGGACGGGTGCGGAAGGAACACGGACGGGTGTCTAAAGTCAATACAGACGGGTATTGAAATAAAAGTTCAAACACGGACAGGTGTTGAAAGGACACGGATGGGTGTTAAAAATCAATACGGACGGGTATTGGCTTAAAAAAACCAAACACGGACGGGTGCTGAAAGGACACGGACGGGTGTCAAAGGTCAATACATACGGGTATTGGCTTAAAAAGTTCAAACACGGACAGGAGCTGAAATGACACGGACTGGTGTCAAAGGTCAATACGGACGGGTATTGGCTTAAAAAGTTCAAACACGGACGTGTGCTGAAAGGATACGGACGGGTGTCAAAGGTCAATACGGACGGGTGTTGAAAATATTCAAACACGGACGGGTGCTAAAAGAACATAGAAGGGTGTCTAAAGTCAATACGGACGGGTATTGAAATAAAAGTTCAAACACAGACGTGTGCTGAAAGGACACAGATGGGTGTCAAAGGTCAATACGGACGGGTATTGGCTTAAAAAATTTAAACACGGACGGGTGCTGAAAGGCCACAGACGGGTGTCAAAGGTCAATACGGACATGTATTGGCTTAAAAGGTTCAAACACGTACGGGTGCTGAAAGGACACACACGGGTGTCAAAGGTCAGTATGGACGGGTATTGAAATTAAAGTTCAAAAATGGACGGGTGCTGAAAAGACACGGACGGGTGTCAAAGGTCAATACGGACGGTTATTGAAATAAAAGTTCAAACACGGATGGGTGCTGAAAGGACACGGACGGGTGTCAAAGGTCAATACAGACTGTATTGAAATAAAAGTTCAAACACAGACGGGTGCTGAAAGGACGCGGACGGGTGTCAAAGGTCAATACGGACGGGTATTAAAATGAAAGGTTCAAACACGGACAGGTGCGGAAAGGACACGGACGGGTGTCAAAGGTCAATACGGACGGGTATTGAATAAAAGTTCAACCGCGGACGGGTGCTGAAAGGACACTGACGGGTGTCAAAGGTCAATACGGATGGGTATTGGCTAAAAAGTTCAAACACAGACGGGTGCTGAAAGGACACGGACGGGTGTCAAAGGTCAATACGGACGGGTATTGGATAAAAAGTTCAAACACAGACTGGTGCTAAAAGGACACGGATGGGTGTCAAAGGTCAATACGGACGGGTATTGGCTGAAAAAGTTCAAACACGGACGGGTGCTGAAAGGATACGGACGGGTGCTGAAAGGACAGGGATGGGTGTCAAAGGTCAATACAGACTCTTATGGGCTTAAAATGTTTAAACACGGACGGGTGCTGAAAGGACACGGGCGGATGTCAAAGGTCAATACGGAAGAGTATTGAAAAAATTGAAACACGGACGGGTGCGGAAGGAACACGGACGGGTGTCTAAAGTCAATAAAGATGGGTATTGAAATAAAAGTTCAAACATGGATGAGTGCTGAAAGGACACGGACGGGTGTCAAAGGTCAATACGGACAGGTATTGGCTTAAAAAGTTCAAACATGGACGGGTGCTGAAAGGACAAAGACGGGTGTCAAAGGTCAATACAGACGGGTATTGGCTTAAAAAGTTTAAACACGGACGGGTGCTGAAAGGACACGGACTGGTGTTAAAGGTCAATACAGACGGGTATTGGCTTAAAAAGCTCAAACACGGACGAGTGCTGAAAGGACACGGACGGGTGTCAAAAGTCAATACGGACGGGTATTGAAAAAATTCAAACACGGACGGGTGCTAAAAGAACACGGACAGGTGTCTAAAGTAAATACAGACGAGTATTGAAATAAAAGTTCAAACACAGACAGGTGCTGAAAGGACACGGATGGGTGTTAAAGTTCAATACGGACGGGTATTGGCTTAAAAATACCAAACACGGACGGGTGCTGAAAGGACACGGACGGGTGTCAAAGGTCAATACATACGGGTATTGGCTTAAAAAGTTCATACACGGACGGGTGCTGAAATGACCCGGACTGGTGTCAAAGGTCAATACGGACGGGTATTGGCTTAAAAAGTTCAAACACGGACGTGTGCTGAAAGGATACGGACGGGTGTCAAAGGTCAATACGGACGGGTGTTGAAAATATTCAAACACGGACGGGTGCTAAAAGAACATGGACGGGTGTCTAAAGTCAATACGGACGGGTATTGAAATAAAAGTTCAAACACGGACGTGTGCTGAAAGGACACAGATGGGTGTCAAAGGTCAATACGGACGGGTATTGGCTTAAAAGGTTTCAACACGGACGGGTGCTGAAAGGCCACAGACGGGTGTCAAAGGTCAATACGGACATGTATTGGCTTAAAAGGTTCAAACACGGACGGGTGCTGAAAGGACACACACGGGTGTCAAAGGTCAATATGGACGGGTATTGAAATAAAAGTTCAAAAATGGACGGGTGCTGAAAAGACACGGACGGGTGTCAAAGGTCAATACAGACGGGTATTGAAATAAAAGTTCAAACACAGACGGGTGCTGAAAGGACACGGACGGGTGTCAAAGGTCAATACAGACTATATTGAAATAAAAGTTCAAACACAGCGGGTGTTGAAAGGACGCGGACGGGTGTCAAAGGTTAATACGGACGGGTATTGAAATGAAAGGTTCAAACACGGACAGGTGCTGAAAGGACACGGACGGGTGTCAAAGGTCAATACGGACGGGTATTGAATTAAAGTTCAAACGCGGACGGGTGCTGAAAGGACACTGACGGGTGTCAAAAGTCAATACGGATGGGTATTGTCTTAAAAAGTTCAAACACAGACGGGTGCTGAAAGGACACGGACGGGTGTCAAAGGTCAATACGGACGGGTATTGGATAAAATGTTCAAACACGGACTGGTGCTAAAAGGACACAGATGGGTGTCAAAGGTCAATACGGACGGGTATTGGCTGAAAAAGTTCAAACACGGACGGGTGCTGAAAGGATACGGACGGGTGCTGAAAGGACAGGGATGGGTGTCAAAGGTCAATACAGACGGGTATTGGCTTAAAAAGTTTAAACACTGACGGGTGCTGAAAGGACACAGACGGGTGTCAAAGGTCAATACGGACGGGTATTGAAAAAATTCAAACACGGAAGGGTGCTGAAAGAACACGGACGGGTGTCTAAAGTCAATACGGACGGGTATTGTAATAAAAGTTCAAACACGGACGGGTGCTGAAAGGACACAAACGGGTGTCAAAGGTCAATACGGATGGGTATTGGCTTAAAAGGTTTAAACACGGATGGGTGCTGAAAGGCCACAGACGGGTGTCAAAGGTCAATATGGACAGGTATTGGCTTAAAAAGTTCAAACGCAGACGGGTGCTGAAAGGACACTGACGGGTGTCAAAGGTCAATACGGACGGGTATTGAAATAAAAGTTCAAACACGGACGGGTGCTGAAAGGACGCGGACGGGTGTCAAAGATTAATACGGACGGGTATTGAAATGAAAGGTTCAAACACGGACAGGTGCTGAAAGGACACGGACGGGTGTCAAAGGTCAATACGGACGGGTATTGAATAAAAGTTCAAACGCGGACGGGTGCTGAAAGGACACTGACGGGTGTCAAAAGTCAATACGGATGGGTATTGGCTTAAAAAGTTCAAACACAGACGGGTGCTGAAAGGACACGGACGGGTGTCAAAGGTCAATACGGACGGGTATTGGATAAAAAGTTCAAACACGGACTGGTGCTAAAAGGACACGGACGGGTGTCAAAGGTCAATACGGACGGGTATTGGCTGAAAAAGTTCAAACACGGACGGGTGCTGAAAGGATACGGACGGGTGCTGAAAGGACAGGGATGGGTGTCAAAGGTCAATACAGACGGGTATTGGCTTAAAAAGTTTAAACACTGACGGGTGCTGAAAGGACACGGACGGGTGTCAAAGGTCAATATGGACGGGTATTGAAAAAATTCAAACACGGAAGGGTGCTGAAAGAACACGGACGGGTGTCTAAAGTCAATACGGACGGGTATTGAAATAAAAGTTCAAACACGGACGGGTGCTGAAAGGACACAAACGGGTGTCAAAGGTCAATACGGATGGGTATTGGCTTAAAAGGTTTAAACACGGATGGGTGCTGAAAGGCCACAGACGGGTGTCAAAGGTCAATATGGACAGGTATTGGCTTAAAAAGTTCAAACGCAGACGGGTGCTGAAAGGACACTGACGGGTGTCAAAGGTCAATACGAACGGGTATTGAAATAAAAGTTCAAACACGGACGGGTGCTGAAAAGACACGGACGGGTGTCAAAGGTCAATACGGACGGTATTGAAATAAAAGATCAAACACGAACGAGTGCTGAAAGGACACGGACGGGTCTCAAAGGTCAATACGGACGGGTATTGAAATGAAAGGTTCAAACACGGACGGGTGCTGAAAGAACACGGGCGTGTGTCAAAGGTCAATAGGGACGGGTATTGAATAAAAGTTCAAACGCGGACGGGTGTCAAAGGTCAATACGGATGGGTATTGGCTTAAAAAGTTCAAACACGGACGGGTGCTGAAAGGACACGGACGGGTGTCAAATGTCAATACGGACGGGTAATGGCTTAAAAAGTTCAAACACGGACGGGTGCTGAAAGGACACGAACGGGTGTCAAAGGTAAATACGGACGGGTATTGAAATAAAATTTCAAACACGGACGGGTGCTGAAAGGACACGGACGGGTGTCAAAGGTCAATATGGACGGGTATTATCCTAAAAAGTTCAAACACGAACGAGTGCTGAAAGGACACGGACGGGTGTCAAAGGTCAATACGGATGGGTATTGGCTTAAAAAGTTCAAACACGAACATGTGCTGAATGGACACGTACGGGTGTCAAAGGTCAATACGGACGGGTATTGGCTTAAAAAGTTCAAACACGGACGGGTGCTGAAAGGACACGGACGGGTGCTGAAAGGACAGGGATGGGTGTCAAAGGTCAATACAGACGCTTATGGGCTTAAAATGTTTAGACACGGACGGGTGCTGAAAGGACACGGGCGGATGTCAAAGGTCAATACGAAAGCGTATTGAAAAAATTCAAACACGGACGGGTGCGGAAGGAACACGGACGGGTGTCTAAAGTCAATACAGACGGGTATTGAAATAAAAGTTCAAACACGGATGAGTGCTGAAAGGACACGGACGGGTGTCAAAGGTCAATACGGACGGGTATTGGCTTAAAAAGTTCAAACATGGACGGGTGCTGAAAGGACACGGACGGGTGTCAAAGGTTAATACAGACGGGTATTGGCTTAAAAAGTTGAAACACGGACGGGTGCTGAAAGGACACGGACAGGTGTTAAAGGTCAATACAGACGGGTATTGGCTTAAAAAGCTCAAACACGGACGAGTGCTGAAAGGACACGGACGGGTGTCAAAGGTCAATACGGACGGGTATTGAAAAAATTCAAACACGGACGGGTGCTAAAAGAACACGGACAGGTGTCTAAAGTAAATACAAACGGGTATTGAAATAAAAGTTCAAACACGGACAGGTGTTGAAAGGACACGGATGGGTGTTAAAGTTCAATACGGACGGGTATTGGCTTAAAAAAACCAAACACGGACGGGTGCTGAAAGGACACGGACGGGTGTCAAAGGTCAATACATACGGGTATTGGCTTAAAAAGTTCAAACACTGACAGGTGCTGAAATGACACGGACTGGTGTCAAAGGTCAATACGGACGGGTATTGGCTTAAAAAGTTCAAACACGGACGTGTGCTGAAAGTATACGGACGGGTGTCAAAGGTCAATACGGACGGGTGTTGAAAATATTCAAACACGGACGGGTGCTAAAAGAACATGGAAGGGTGTCTAAAGTCAATACGGACGGGTATTGAAATAAAAGTTCAAACACGGACGTGTGCTGAAAGGACACAGATGGGTGTCAAAGGTCAATACGGACGGGTATTGGCTTAAAAGATTTAAACACGGACGGGTGCTGAAAGGCCACAGACGGGTGTCAAAGGTCAATACGGGCATGTATTGGCTTAAAAGGTTCAAACACGTACGGGTGCTGAAAGGACACACACGGGTGTCAAAGGTCAATATGGACGGGTATTGAAATTAAAGTTCAAAAATGGACGGGTGCTGAAAAGACACGGACGGGTGTCAAAGGTCAATACGGACGGTTATTGAAATAAAAGTTCAAACACAGATGGGTGCTGAAAGGACACGGACGGGTGTCAAAGGTCAATACAGACTGTATTGAAATAAAAGTTCAAACACAGACGAGTGCAGAAAGGACGCGGACGGGTGTCAAAGGTCAATACGGACGGGTATTAAAATGAAAGGTTCAAACACGGACAGGTGCGGAAAGGACACGGACGGGTGTCAAAGGTCAATACGGACGGGTATTGAATAAAAGTTCAAACGCGGACGGGTGCTGAAAGGACACTGACGGGTGTCAAAGGTCAATACGGATGGGTATTGGATAAAAAGTTCAAACACAGACGGGTGCTGAAAGGACACGGACGGGTGTCAAAGGTCAATACGGACGGGTATTGGATAAAAAGTTCAAACACGGACTGGTGCTAAAAGGACACGGACGGGTGACAAAGGTCAATACGGACGGGTATTGGCTGAAAAAGTTCAAACACAGACGAGTGCTGAAAGAACACGGACGGGTGCTGAAAAGACACGGACTGGTGTCAAAGGTCAATACGGACGCTTATTGGCTTAAAATGTTTAAACACGGACGGGTGCTGAAACGACACGGACGGGTGTCTAAAGTCAATACAGACGGGTATTGAAATAAAAGTTAAAACACGGACGGGTACTGATAGGACACGGACGGGTGTCAAAGGTCAATACGGACGGGTATTGGCTTAAAAAGTTCAAACACGGACGGGTGCTGAAAGGACACGGACGGGTGTCAAAGGTCTATACGGAAGCGTATTGAAAAAATTCAAACACGGACGGGTGTTGAAAGAACACGGACGGGTGTGTAAAGTTAATACAGACGGGTATTGAAATAAAAGTTCAAACACGGACGGGTACTAAAAGGACACGGACGGGTGTCAAAGGTCAATACAGGCGGGTATTGGCTTAAAAAGTTCAAACACGGACGGGTGCTGAAAGGACACGGACGGCTGTCAAAGATCAATACGGACGGGTATTGGCTTAAAAAGTTCAAACACGGACGGGTACTGAAAGGACACGGACTGGTGTCAAAGGTCAATACGGACGGGTATTGGCTTAAAAAGTTCAAACACGGGCGGGTGCTGAAATGACACGGACGGGTGTCAAAGGTCAATACGGACGCGTATTGAAAAAATTCAAACACGGACAGGTACTGGAAGAACACGGACGGGTGTCTATAGTCAATACAGACGGGTATTGAATTAAAAGTTCAAACAAGGACGGGTGCTGAAAGGACACGGACGGGTGTCAAAGGTCAATACGGACGGGTATTGGCTTAAAAAGTTCAACCACAGACGGGTGTCAAAGGTCAATATGGAGGGGTATTGGCTTAAAAAGTTCAAACACGGTCGGGTGCTGAAAGGACACGGACTGGTGTAAAAGGTCAATACGGACGGGAATTGGCTTAAAACGTTCAAACACTGACGTGTGCTGAAAGGACACGGACGGGTGTCAAAGGTCAATACGGACGAGTATTGGCTAAAAAGTTCAAACACGGACGGGTGCTAAAAGGACACGGACGGGTGTCAAAGGTCAATACGGACGGGTATTGGCTGAAAAAGTTCAAACACAGACGAGTGCTGAAAGGACACGGACGGGTGCTGAAATGACACGGACTGGTGTCAAAGGTCAATACGGACGCTTATTGGCTTAAAAGTTCAAACACGGACGGGTGCTGAAAGGACAGGGATGGGTGTCAAAGGTCAATACAGACGCTTATGGGCTTAAAATGTTTAAACACGGACGGGTGCTGAAAGGACACGGGCGGATGTCAAAGGTCAATACGGAAGCGTATTGAAAAAATTCAAACACGGACGGGTGTGGACGGAACATGGACGGGTGTCTAAAGTCAATACAGACGGGTATTGAAATAAAAGTTCAAACACGGATGAGTGCTGAAAGGACACGGACGGGTGTCAAAGGTCAATACAGACGGGTATTGGCTTAAAAAGTTCAAACATGGACGGGTGCTGGAAGGACACGGACGGGTGTCACAGGTCAATACAGACGGGTATTGGCTTAAAAAGTTCAAACACGGACGGGTGCTGAAAGGACACGGACTGGTGTTAAAGGTCAATACAGACGGGTATTGGCTTAAAAAGCTCAAACACGGACGAGTGCTGAAAGGACACGGACGGGTGTCAAAGGTCAATACGTAAGGGTATTGAAAAAATTCAAACACGGACGGGTGCTAAAAGAACACGGACAGGTGTCTAAAGTAAATATAGACGGGTATTGAAATAAAAGTTCAAACACAGACAGGTGTTGAAAGGACACGAATGGGTGTTAAAGTTCAATACGGACGGGTATTGTCTTAAAAAAACCAAACACGGACTGGTGCTGACAGGACACGGACGGGTGTCAAAGGTCAATACATACGGGTATTTGCTTAAAAAGTTCAAACACGGACGGGTGCTGAAATGACACGGACTGGTGTCAAAGGTCAATACGGACGAGTATTGACTTAAAAATTTCAAACACGGACGTGTGCTGAAAGGATACGGACGGGTGTCAAAGGTCAATACGGACGGGTATTGAAAAAATTCAAAGACGGACGGGTGCTAAAAGAACATGGACGGGTGTCTAAAGTCAATACGGACGGGTATTGAAATAAAAGTTCAAACACGGATGAGTGCTGAAAGGACACGGACGGGTGTCAAAGGTCAATACAGACGGGTATTGGCTTAAAAAGTTCAAACATGGACGGGTGCTGGAAGGACACGGACGGGTGTCACAGGTCAATACAGACGGGTATTGGCTTAAAAAGTTCAAACACGGACGGGTGCTGAAAGGACACGGACTGGTGTTAAAGGTCAATACAGACGGGTATTGGCTTAAAAAGCTCAAACACGGACGAGTGCTGAAAGGACACGGACGGGTGTCAAAGGTCAATACGTAAGGGTATTGAAAAAATTCAAACACGGACGGGTGCTAAAAGAACACGGACAGGTGTCTAAAGTAAATACAGACGGGTATTGAAATAAAAGTTCAAACACAGACAGGTGTTGAAAGGACACGAATGGGTGTTAAAGTTCAATACGGACGGGTATTGTCTTAAAAAAACCAAACACGGACTGGTGCTGACAGGACACGGACGGGTGTCAAAGGTCAATACATACGGGTATTTGCTTAAAAAGTTCAAACACGGACGGGTGCTGAAATGACACGGACTGGTGTCAAAGGTCAATACGGACGAGTATTGGCTTAAAAAGTTCAAACACGGACGTGTGCTGAAAGGATACGGACGGGTGTCAAAGGTCAATACGGACGGGTATTGAAAAAATTCAAAGACGGACGGGTGCTAAAAGAACATGGACGGGTGTCTAAAGTCAATACGGACGGGTATTGAAATAAAAGTTCAAACACGGACATGTGCTGAAAGGACACAGATGGGTGTCAAAGGTCAATACGGACGGGTATTGGCTTAAAAGGTTCAAACACGGACGGGTGCTGAAAGGACACACACGGGTGTCAAAGGTCAATATGGACGGGTATTGAAATAAAAGTTCAAAAATGGACGGGTGCTGAAAAGACACGGACGGGTGTCAAAGGTCAATACGGACGGGTATTGAAATAAAAGTTCAAACACGGACGGGTGATAAAAGGACACGGATGGGTGTCAAAGGTCTATACAGACGGGTATTGAAATAAAAGTTAAAGCACAGACGGGTACTAAAAGGACACGGACGGGTGTCAAAGGTCAATACAGGCGGGTATTGGCTTAAAAAGTTCAAACACGGACGGGTGCTGAAACGACACGGACGGCTCTCAAAGATCAATACGGACGGGTATTGGCTTAAAAAGTTCAAACACGGATGGGTGCTGAAAGGACACGGACTGGTGTCAAAGGTCAATACGGATGGGTATTGGCTTAAAAAGTTCAAACACGGGCGGGTGCTGAAAGGACACGGACGGGTGTCAAAGGTCAATACGGATGCGTATTGAAAAAATTCAAACACGGACGGGTACTGGAAGAACACGGACGGGTGTCTATAGTCAATACAAACGGGTATTGAATTAAAAGTTCAAACAAGGACGGGTGCTGAAAGGACACGGACGGGTGTCAAAGGTCAATACGGACGGGTATTGGCTTAAAAAGTTCAAACACAGACGGGTGTCAAAGGTCAATATGGACGGGTATTGGGTTAAAAAGTCCAAACACGATCAGGTGCTGAAAGGACACGGACTGGTGTAAAAGGTCAATACGGATGGGGAATTGGCTTAAAAAGTTCAAACACTGACGTGAGCTGAAACGACACGGACGGGTCTCAAAGGTCAATACGGACGGGTATTGGCTAAAAAGTTCAAATACGAACGGGTGCTGAAAGAACACGGATGGGTGTGTAAAGTCAATACGGACGGGTATTGAAATAAAAGTTCAAACATGGACGGGTGCTGAAAGGACACGGACGGGTGTCAAAGGTCATTACGGACGGGTATTGGGTTAAAAGGTTTAAACACAGACGGTTGCTGAAAAGCCACAGACGGGTGTCAAAGGTCAATACGGACAGGTATTGGCTTAAAACATTCAAACACGGACGGGTGCTGAAAGGACACGGACGGGTGTCAAAGGTCAATACGGACGGGTATTAAAATAAAAGTTCAAACACTGACGGGTGCTGAAAAGACACGGACGCGTGTCAAAGGTCAATACGGACGGGTATTGAAATAAAAGTTCAAACACGGACGGGTGCTGAAAGGACACGGACGGGTGTCAAAGGTCAATACGGACGGGTATTGAAATAAAAGTTCAAACACAGACGGATGCTGAAAAGACACGGACGGGTGTCAAAGGTCAATATGGACGGGTATTGAATAAAAGTTCAAACGCGGACGGGTGCTGAAAGGACACTTACGGGTGTCAAAGGCCAATGCGGATGGGTATTGGCTTAAAAAGTTCAAACACAGACGGGTGCTGAAAGGACACGGACGGGTGTCAAAGGTCAATACGGACGGGTATTGGCTAAAAAGTTCAAACACAGACGGGTGCTGAAAGGACACAGACGGGTGTCAAAGGTAAATAGGGACGGGTATTGAAATAAAATTTCAAACACGGAAGGGTGCTAATAGGACACAGACGGGTGTCAAAGGTCAATACGGACGGGTATTGGCTTAAAATTTTCAAACACGGAAGGGTGCTGAAAGGACACGGACGGGTGTCAAAGGTCAATACAGGCGGGTATTGAAATAAAATTTCAAACAAGGACGGGTGCTGAAAGGACACGGACGAGTGTCAAAGGTCAATACGGACAGGTATTGGCTTAAAAAGTTCAAACACAAACGGGTGCTGAAAGGACACGGACGGGTGTCAAAGGTCAATACGGATGGGTATTGGCTTAAAAAGTTCAAACAGGAACGGGTGCTGAAAGGACACGGACGGGTGTCAAAGGTCAATATGGACGGGTATTGGCTGAAAAAGTTCAAACACGGACGAGTGCTGAAAGGACACGGACGGGCGCTGAAAAGACACGGACTAGTGTCAAAGGTCAATACGGACGGGTGCTGAAAGGACACGGACGGATGTCAAAGGTCAAAACGGACGCGTTTTGAAAAAATTCAAACACGGACGGGTGCTGAAAGAACATGGACGGGTTTCTAAAGTCAATACAGACGGGTATTGAAATAAAAGTTAAAACACGGAAGGGTACTGAAAGGACACGGACGGGTGTCAAAGGTCAATACGGACGGGTATTGGCTTAAAAAGTTCAAACACGGACGGGTGCTGAAAGGACACAGACGGGTGTCAAAGGTTTATACGGAAGCGTATTGAAAAATTCAAACACGGACGGGTGCTGAAAGAACACGGACGGGTGTCTAAAGTTAATACAGACGGGTATTGAAATAAAAGTTCAAACACGGACGGGTACTAAAAGGACACGGACGGGTGTCAAAGGTCAATACGGACGGGTATTGGCTTAAAACGTTCAAACACGGACGGGTGCTGAAAGGACACGGACTGGTGTCAAAGGTCAATATGGACGGGTATTGGCTTAAAAAGTTCAAACACGGGCGGGTGCTGAAAGGACACGGACGGGTGTCAAAGGTCAATACGGACGCGTATCGAAAAAATTCAAACACGGACGGGTACTGGAAGAACACGAACGGGTGTCTATAGTCAATACAGTGGGGTATTGAATTAAAAGTTCAAACAAGGACGGGTGCGGAAACGACACGGACGGGTGTCAAAGGTCAATACGAACGGGTATTGGCTTAAAAAGTTCAAACACTGACGTGTGCTGAAAGGACACGGACGGGTGTCAAAGGTCAATACGGAAGGGTATTGAAAAAATTCAAACACGGACGGGTGCTAAAAGAACACGGACAGGTGTCTAAAGTAAATACAGACGGGTATTGAAATAAAAGTTCAAACACAGACAGGTGCTGAAAGGACACGAATGGGTGTTAAAGTTCAATACGGACGGGTATTGGTTTAAAAAAAACAAACACGGACGGGTGCTGACAGGACACGGACGGGTGTCAAAGGTCAATACTTACGGGTATTGGCTAAAAAAGTTCAAACACGGACGGGTGCTGAAATGACACGGACTGGTGTCAAAGGTCAATACGGACGGGTATTGGCTTAAAAAGTTCAAACACGGACGTGTGCTGAAAGAATACAGACGAGTGTCAAATGTCAATACGGACGGGTATTGAAAAAATTCAAACACGGACAGGTGCTAAAAGAACATGGACGGGTGTCTAAAGTCAATACGGACGGGTATTGAAATAAAAGTTCAAACACGGACGTGTGCTGAAAGGACACAGATGGGTGTTAAAGGTCAATACGGACGGGTATTGGCTTAAAAGGTTTAAACACGGACGGGTGCTGAAAGGCCACAGACGGGTGTCAAAGGTCAATACGGACATGTATTGGCTTAAAAGGTTCAAACAAGGACGGGTGCTGAAAGGACACACACGGGTGTCAAAGGTCAATATGGACGGGTATTGATATAAAAGTTCAAAAATGGACGGGTGCTGAAAAGACACGGACGGGTGTCAAAGGTTAATACGGACGGGTATTGAAATAAAAGTTCAAACACGGACGGGTGCTAAAAGGACACGGATGGGTGTCAAAGGTCAATACAGACTGTATTGAAATAAAAGTTCAAACACAGACGGGTGCTGAAAGGACGCGGACGGGTGTCAAAGGTCAATACGGACGGGTATTGAAATGAAAGGTTCAAACACGGACAGGTGCTGAAAGGACACGTTCGGGTGTCAAAGGTCAATACGGACGGGTATTGAATAAAAGTTCAAACGCGGACGGGTGCTGAAAGGACACTGACGGGTGTCAAAGGTCAATACGGATGGGTATTGGCTTAAAAAGTTCAAACACAGACGGGTGCTGAAAGGACACGGACGGGTGTCAAAGGTCAATACGGACGGGTATTGGCTAAAAAGTTCAAACACGGACGGGTGCTAAAAGGACACGGACGGGTGTCAAAGGTTAATACGGACGGGTATTGGCTGAAAAAGTTCAAACACAGACGAGTGCTGAAAGGACACGGACGGGTGCTGAAAAGACACGGACTGGTGTCAAAGGTCAATACGGACGCTTATTGGCTTAAAATGTTTAAACACGGACGGGTGCTGAAAGGACACAGACTGATGTCAAAGGTCAATACGGACGCGTTTTGAAAAAATTCAAACACGGACGGGTGCTGAAAGAACACGGACGGGTGTCTAAAGTCAATACAGACGGGTATTGAAATAAAAGTTAAAGCACGGACGGGTGTCAAAGGTCAATAAGGACGGGTATTGGCTTAAAAAGTTCAAACACGGACGGGTGCTGAAAGGACACGGACGGGTGTCAAAGGTCTATACGGAAGCGTATTGAAAAAATTCAAACACGGACGGGTGCTGAAAGAACACAGACGGGTGTCTAAAGTTAATACAGACGGGTATTGAATTAAAAGTTCAAACACAGACGGGTACTAAAAGGACACGGACGGGTGTCAAAGGTCAATACAGGGGGGTAATTGGCTTCAAAAGTTCAAACACGGACGGGTGCTGAAACGACACGGACGGCTCTCAAAGATCAATACGGACGGGTATTGGCTTAAAAAGTTCAAACACGGACGGGTGCTGGAAGAACACGGACGGGTGTCTATAGTCAATACAGACGGGTATTGAATTAAAAGTTCAAACAAGGACGGATACTGAAAGGACACGGACGGGTGTCAAAGGTCAATACGGACGGGTATTGGCTTAAAAAGTTCAAACACAGACGGGTGTCAAAGGTCAATATGGACGGGTATTGGCTTAAAAAGTTCAAACACGGTCGGGTGCTGAAAGGACACGGACTGGTGTAAAAGGTCAATACGGACGGGAATTGGCTTAAAAAGTTCAAACACTGACGTGTGCTGAAAGGACACGGACGAGTGTCAAAGGTCAATACGGACGGGTATTGAAAAAATTCAAACACGGACAGGTGCTGAAAGAACACGGATGGGTGTCTAAAGTCAATACGGACGGGTATTGAAATAAAATTTCAAACAAGGACGGGTGCTGAAAGGACACGGACGGGTGTCAAAGGTCAATATAGACGGGTATTGGCTTAAAAAGTTCAAACATGGACGGGTGCTGAAAGGACACGGACAGGTGTCAAAGGTCAATACAGACGGGTATTGAAATAAAATTTCAAACAAGGACGGGTGCTGAAAGGACACGGACGGGTGTCAAAGGTCAATACAGACGGGTATTGGCTTAAAAAGTTCAAACATGGACGGGTGCTGAAAGGACACGGACAGGTGTCAAAGGTCAATACAGACGGGTATTGGCTTAAAAAGTTCAAACACGGACGGGTGCTGAAAGGACACGGACTGGTGTTAAAGGTCAATATAGGCGGGTATTGGCTTAAAAAGCTCAAACACGGACGAGTGCTGAAAGGACACGGACGGGTGTCAAAGGTCAATACGGACGGGTATTGAAAAAATTCAAACACGGACGGGTGCTAAAAGAACACGGACAGGTGTCTAAAGTAAATACAGACGGGTATTGAAATAAAAGTTCAAACACGGACAGGTGCTGAAAGGAGACGAATGGGTGTTAAAGTTCAATACGGACGGGTATTGGCTTAAAAAAACCAAACACGGACGGGTGCTGAAAGGACACGGACGGGTGTCAAAGGTCAATACATACGGGAATTGGCTTTAAAAGTTCAAACACGGACGGGTGCGGAAATATCACGGACTGGTGTCAAAGTTCAATACGGACGGGTATTGGCTTAAAAAGTTCAAACACGGACGTGTGCTGAAAGGATACGGACGGGTGTCAAAGGTCAATACAGACGGGTATTGAAAAAATTCAAACACGGACGGGTGCTAAAAGAACATGGACGGGTGTCTAAGGTCAATACGGACGGGTATTGAAATAAAAGTTCAAACACGGACGTGTGCTGAAAGGACACTGATGGGTGTCAAAGGTCAATACAGACGGGTATTGGCTTAAAAGGTTTAAACACGGACGGTTGCAGAAAGGCCACAGACGGGTGTCAAAGGTCAATACAGACATGTATTGGCTTAAAAGGTTCAAATACGGACGGGTGCTGAAAGGACACACACGGGTGTCAAAGGTCAATATGGACGGGTATTGAAATAAAAGTTCAAAAATGGACGGGTGCTGAAAAGACACGGACGGGTGTCAAAGGTCAATACGGACGGGTATTGAATTAAAAGTTCAAACACGGACGGGTGCTGAAAGGACACGGACGGGTGTCAAAGGTCAATACAGACTGTATTGAAATAAAAATACAAACACAGATGAGTTTTGAAAGGATGCGGACGGGTGTCAAAGGTCAATACGGACGGGTATTGAAATGAAAGGTTCAAACACGGACAGGTGCTGAAAGGACACGGACGGGTGTCAAAGGTCAATACGGACGGGTATTGAATAAAATTTCAAACGCGGACGGGTGTCAAAGGTCAATACGGATGGGTATTGGCTTAAAAAGTTGAAACACAGACGGGTGCTGAAAGGACACGGACGGGTGTCAAAGGTCAATACGGACGGGTATTGGCTAAAAAGTTCAAACACGGACGGGTGCTAAAAGGACACGGACGGGTGTCAAAGGTCAATACGGACGGGTATTGGCTGAAAAAGTTCAAACACAGACGAGTGCTGAAAGGACACGGACGGGTGCTGAAAAGACATGGACTGGTGTCAAAGGTCAATACGGACGCTTATTGGCTTAAAATGTTTAAACACGGACGGGTGCTGAAAGGACACGGACTGATGTCAAAGGTCAATACGGACGCATTTTGAAAAAATTCAAACGTGGACGGGTGCTGAAAGAACACGGACGGGTGTCTAAAGTCAATACAGACGGGTATTGAAATAAAAGTTAAAACACGGACGGGTACTGAAAGGACACGGACGGGTGTCAAAGGTCAATATGGACGGGTATTGGCTTAAAAAGTTCAAACACGGACGGGTGCTGAAAGGACACGGACGGGTGTCAAAGGTCTATACGGAAGCGTATTGAAAAAATTCAAACACGGACGGGTGCTGAAAGAACACGGACGGGTGTCTAAAGTTAATACAGACGGGTATTGAAATAAAATTTCAAACACGGACGGGTACTAAAAGGACACGGACGGGTGTCAAAGGTCGATACAGGCGGGTATTGGCTTAAAAAGTTCAAACACGGACGGGGGCTGAAAGGACACGTACGGCTGTCAAAGAGCAATACGGACGGGTATTGGCTTAAAAAGTTCAAACACGGACGGGTGCTGAAAGGACATGGACTGGTGTCAAAGGTCAATACGGACGGGTATTGGCTTAAAAAGTTCAAACACGAGCGGGTGCTGAAAGGACACGGACGGGTGTTAAAGGTCAATACGGACGCGTATTGAAAAAATTCAAACACGGACGGGTACTGGAAGAACACGGACGGGTGTCTATAGTCAATACAGACGGGTATTGAATTAAAAGTTCAAACAAGGACGGGTGCTGAAAGGACACGGACGGGTGTCAAAGGTCTATACGGACGAGTATTGGCTTAAAAAGTTCAAACACAGACGGGTGTCAAAGGTCATTATGGACGGGTATTGGCTTAAAAAGTTCAAACACGGTCGGGTGCTGAAAGGACACGGACTGGTATAAAAGGTCAATACGGACGGGAATTGGCTTAAAAAGTTCAAACACTGACGTGTACTGAAAGGACACGGACGGGTGTCAAAGGTCAATACGGAGGGGTATTGGCAAAAAAGCTCAAACACGGACGGGTGCTAAAAGGACACGGACGGGTGTCAAAGGTCAATACGGACGGGTATTGTCTGAAAAAGTTCAAACACAGACGAGTGCTGAAAGGACACGGACGGGTGCTGAAAAGACACGGACTGGTGTCAAAGGTCAATACGGACGCTTATTGGCTTAAAATGTTTAAACACGGACGGGTGCTGAAAGGACACGGACTGATGTCAAAGGTCAATACGGACGCGTTTTGAAAAAATTCAAACACAGATGGGTGCTGAAAGGACACGGATGGGTGTCAAAGGTCAATACAGACTGTATTGAAATAAAAGTTCAAACACAGACGGGTGCTGAAAGGACGCGGACGGGTGTCAAAGGTCAATACGGACGGGTATTGAAATGAAAGGTTCAAACACGGACAGGTGCTGAAAGGACACGTACGGGTGTCAAAGGTCAATACGGACGGGTATTGAATAAAAGTTCAAACGCGGACGGGTGCTGAAAGGACACTGACGGGTGTCAAAGGTCAATACGGATGGGTATTGGCTTAAAAAGTTCAAACACAGACGGGTGCTGAAAGGACACGGACGGGTGTCAAAGGTCAATACGGACGGGTATTGGCTAAAAAGTTCAAACACGGACGGGTGCTAAAAGGACACGGACGGGTGTCAAAGGTTAATACGGACGGGTATTGGCTGAAAAAGTTCAAACACAGACGAGTGCTGAAAGGACACGGACAGGTGCTGAAAAGACACGGACTGGTGTCAAAGGTCAATACGGACGCTTATTGGCTTAAAATGTTTAAACACGGACGGGTGCTGAAAGGACACAGACTGATTTTAAAGGTCAATACGGACGCGTTTTGAAAAAATTCAAACACGGACGGGTGCTGAAAGAACACGGACGGGTGTCTAAAGTCAATACAGACGGGTATTGAAATAAAAGTTAAAGCACGGACGGGTGTCAAAGGTCAATAAGGACGGGTATTGGCTTAAAAAGTTCAAACACGGACGGGTGCTGAAAGGACACGGACGGGTGTCAAAGGTCTATACGGAAGCGTATTGAAAAAATTCAAACACGGACGGGTGCTGAAAGAACACAGACGGGTGTCTAAAGTTAATACAGGCGGGTATTGAATTAAAAGTTCAAACACAGACGGGTACTAAAAGGACACGGACGGGTGTCAAAGGTCAATACAGGCGGGTAATTGGCTTCAAAAGTTCAAACACGGACGGGTGCTGAAACGACACGGACGGCTCTCAAAGATCAATACGGACGGGTATTGGCTTAAAAAGTTCAAACACGGACGGGTGCTGGAAGAACACGGACGGGTGTCTATAGTCAATACAGACGGGTATTGAATTAAAAGTTTAAACAAGGACGGATACTGAAAGGACACGGACGGGTGTCAAAGGTCAATACGGACGGGTATTGGCTTAAAAAGTTCAAACACAGACGGGTGTCAAAGGTCAATATGGACGGGTATTGGCTTAAAAAGTTCAAACACGGTCGGGTGCTGAAAGGACACGGACTGGTGTAAAAGGTCAATACGGACGGGAATTGGCTTAAAAAGTTCAAACACTGACGTGTGCTGAAAGGACACGGACGAGTGTCAAAGGTCAATACGGACGGGTATTGAAAAAATTCAAACACGGACAGGTGCTGAAAGAACACGGATGGGTGTCTAAAGTCAATACGGACGGGTATTGAAATAAAATTTCAAACAAGGACGGGTGCTGAAAGGACACGGACGGGTGTCAAAGGTCAATACAGACGGGTATTGGCTTAAAAAGTTCAAACATGGACGGGTGCTGAAAGGACACGGACAGGTGTCAAAGGTCAATACAGACGGGTATTGAAATAAAATTTCAAACAAGGACGGGTGCTGAAAGGACACGGACGGGTGTCAAAGGTCAATACAGACGGGTATTGGCTTAAAAAGTTCAAACATGGACGGGTGCTGAAAGGACACGGACAGGTGTCAAAGGTCAATACAGACGGGTATTGGCTTAAAAAGTTCAAACACGGACGGGTGCTGAAAGGACACGGACTGGTGTTAAAGGTCAATATAGACGGGTATTGGCTTAAAAAGCTCAAACACGGACGAGTGCTGAAAGGACACGGACGGGTGTCAAAGGTCAATACGGACGGGTATTGAAAAAATTCAAACACGGACGGGTGCTAAAAGAACACGGACAGGTGTCTAAAGTAAATACAGACGGGTATTGAAATAAAAGTTCAAACACGGACAGGTGCTGAAAGGAGACGGATGGGTGTTAAAGTTCAATACGGACGGGTATTGGCTTAAAAAAACCAAACACGGACGGGTGCTGAAAGGACACGGACGGGTGTCAAAGGTCAATACATACGGGAATTGGCTTTAAAAGTTCAAACACGGACGGGTGCGGAAATATCACGGACTGGTGTCAAAGTTCAATACGGACGGGTATTGGCTTAAAAAGTTCAAACACGGACGCGTGCTGAAAGGATACGGACGGGTGTCAAAGGTCAATACGGACGGGTATTGAAAAAATTCAAACACGGACGGGTGCTAAAAGAACATGGACGGGTGTCTAAAGTCAATACGGACGGGTATTGAAATAAAAGTTCAAACACGGACGTGTGCTGAAAGGACACTGATGGGTGTCAAAGGTCAATACAGACGGGTATTGGCTTAAAAGGTTTAAACACGGACGGTTGCTGAAAGGCCACAGATGGGTGTCAAAGGTCAATACGGACATGTATTGGCTTAAAAGGTTCAAATACGGACGGGTGCTGAAAGGACACACACGGGTGTCAAAGATCAATATGGACGGGTATTGAAATAAAAGTTCAAAAATGGACGGGTGCTGAAAAGACACGGACGGGTGTCAAAGGTCAATACGGACGGGTATTGAATTAAAAGTTCAAACACGGACGTGTGCTGAAAGGACACGGACGGGTGTCAAAGGTCAATACAGACTGTATTGAAATAAAAATACAAACACAGATGAGTGTTGAAAGGACGCGGACGGGTGTCAAAGGTCAATACGGACGGGTATTGAAATGAAAGGTTCAAACACGGACAGGTGCTGAAAGGACACGGACGGGTGTCAAAGGTCAATACGGACGGGTATTGAATAAAATTTCAAACGCGGACGGGTGTCAAAGGTCAATACGGATGGGTATTGGCTTAAAAAGTTCAAACACAGACGGGTGCTGAAAGGACACGGACGGGTGTCAAAGGTCAATACGGACGGGTATTGGCTAAAAAGTTCAAACACGGACGGGTGCTAAAAGGACACGGACGGGTGTCAAAGGTCAATACGGACGGGTATTGGCTGAAAAAGTTCAAACACAGACGAGTGCTGAAAGGACACGGACGGGTGCTGAAAAGACATGGACTGGTGTCAAAGGTCAATACGGACGCTTATTGGCTTAAAATGTTTAAACACGGACTGATGTCAAAGGTCAATACGGACGCATTTTGAAAAAATTCAAACGTGGACGGGTGCTGAAAGAACACGGACGGGTGTCTAAAGTCAATACAGACGGGTATTGAAATAAAAGTTAAAACACGGACGGGTACTGAAAGGACATGGACGGGTGTCAAAGGTCAATATGGACGGGTATTGGCTTAAAAAGTTCAAACACGGACGGGTGCTGAAAGGACACGGACGGGTGTCAAAGGTCTATACGGAAGCGTATTGAAAAAATTCAAACACGGACGGGTGCTGAAAGAACACGGACGGGTGTCTAAAGTTAATACAGACGGGTATTGAAATAAAATTTCAAACACGGACGGGTACTAAAAGGACACGGACTGGTGTCAAAGGTCGATACAGGCGGGTATTGGCTTAAAAAGTTCAAACACGGACGGGGGCTGAAAGGACACGTACGGCTGTCAAAGAGCAATACGGACGGGTATTGGCTTAAAAAGTTCAAACACGGACGGGTGCTGAAAGGACATGGACTGGTGTCAAAGGTCAATACGGACGGGTATTGGCTTAAAAATTTCAAACACGAGCGGGTGCTGAAAGGACACGGACGGGTGTTAAAGGTCAATACGGACGCGTATTGAAAAAATTCAAACACGGACGGGTACTGGAAGAACACGGACGGGTGTCTATAGTAAATACAGACGGGTATTGAATTAAAAGTTCAAACAAGGACGGGTGCTGAAAGGACACGGACGGGTGTCAAAGGTCTATACGGACGGGTATTGGCTTAAAAAGTTCAAACACAGACGGGTGTCAAAGGTCATTATGGACGGGTATTGGCTTAAAAAGTTCAAACACGGTCGGGTGCTGAAAGGACACGGACTGGTGTAAAAGGTCAATACGGACGGGAATTGGCTTAAAAAGTTCAAACACTGACGTGTACTGAAAGGACACGGACGGGTGTCAAAGGTCAATACGGAGGGGTATTGGCAAAAAAGCTCAAACACGGACGGGTGCTAAAAGGACACGGACGGGTGTCAAAGGTCAATACGGACGGGTATTGTCTGAAAAAGTTCAAACACAGACGAGTGCTGAAAGGACACGGACGGGTGCTGAAAAGACACGGACTGGTGTCAAAGGTCAATACGGACGCTTATTGGCTTAAAATGTTTAAACACGGACGGGTGCTGAAAGGACACGGACTGATGTCAAAGGTCAATATGGACGCGTTTTGAAAAAATTCAAACACAGATGGGTGCTGAAAGAACACGGACGGGTGTCTAAAGTCAATACAGACGGGTATTGAAATAAAAGTTAAAACACGGACGGGTACTGAAAGGACACGGACGGGTGTCAAAGATTAATACGGACGGGTATTGGCTTAAAAAGTTCAAACACGGACGGGTGCTGAAAGGACACGGACGGGTGTCAAAGGTCTATACGGAAGCGTGTTGAAAAAATTCAAACACGGACGGGTGCTGAAAGAACACGGACGGGTGTCTAAAGTTAATACAGACGGGTATTAAAATAAAAGTTCAAACACGGACGGGTACTAAAAGGACACGGACGGGTGTCAAAGGTCAATACAGGCGGGTATTGGCTTAAAAAGTTCAAACACGGACGGGTGCTGAAAGGACACGGACGGCTCTCAAAGATCAATACAGACGGGTATTGGCTTAAAAAGTTCAAACACGGACAGGTGCTGAAAGGACACTGATGGGTGTTAAAGTTCAATACGGACGGGTATTGGCTTAAAAAAACCAAACACGGGCGGGTGCTGAAAGGACACGGACGGGTGTTAAAGGTCAATAGGGACGCGTATTGAAAAAATTCAAACACGGACGGGTGTCAAAGGTCAATATGGACGGGCATTGGCTTAAACAGTTCAAACACGGTCGGGTGCTGAAAGGACACGGACTGGTGTAAAAGGTCAATACGGACGGGAATTGGCTTAAAAAGTTTAAACACTGACGTGTGCTGAAAGGACACAGACGGGTGTCAAAGGTCAATACGGACGGGTATTGAAAAAATTCAAACACGAACGGGTGCTGAAAGAACACAGATGGGTGTCTAAAGTCAATACGGACGGGTATTGAAATAAAAGTTCAAACATGGACGGGTGCTGAAAGGACACGGACGGGTGTCAAAGGTCAATACGGACGGGTATTGGCTTAAAAGGTATAAACACAGACAGTTGCTGAAAAGCCACAGACGGGTGTCAAAGGTCAATACGGACAGGTATTGGCTTAAAACATTCAAACACGGACGGGTGCTGAAAGGACACGGACGGGTGTCAAAGGTCAATACGGACGGGTATTGAAATAAAAGTTCAAACACTGATGGGTACTGAAAAGACACGGACGCGTGTCAAAGGTCAATACGGACGGGTATTGAAATAAAAGTTCAAACACGGACGGGTACTGAAAAGACACGGACGGGTGTCAAAGGTCAATACGGACGGGTATTGAATAAAAGTTCAAACGCGGACGGGTGCTGAAAGGACACTGACGGGTGTCAAAGGCCAATACGGATGGGTATTGGCTTAAAAAGTTCAAACACAGATGGGTGCTGAAAGGACACGGACGGGTGTCAAAGGTCAATACGGACGGGTATTGGGTATAAAGTTCAAACACAGACGGTTGCTGAAAAGCCACAGACGGGTGTCAAAGGTCAATACGGACAGGTATTGTCTTAAAACATTCAAACACGGACGGGTGCTAAAAGGACACAGACGGGTGTCAAAGGTCAATACGGACGAGTATTGGCTTAAAAATATCAAACACGGAAGGGTGGTGAAAGGACACGGACGGGTGTCAAACGTCAATACAGGCGGGTATTGAAATAAAGTTTCAAACAAGGACGGGTGCTGAAAGGACACGGACGAGTGTCAAAGGTCAATACGGACGGGTATTGGCTTAAAAAGTTCAAACACAGACGGGTACTGAAAGGACACGGACGGGTGTCAAAGGTCAATACGGACGGGTATTGAAAAAATTCAAACACTGACAGGTGCTGAAAGAACACGGATGGGTGTCTAAAGTCAATACGGACGGGTATTGAAATAAAAGTTCAAACACGGAAGGGTGCTGAAAGGACACGGAAGGGTGTCAAAGGTCAATACAGGCGGGTATTGAAATAAAATTTCAAACAAGGACGGGTGCTGAAAGGACACGGACGGGTGTCAAAGGTCAATACGGACGGGTATTGGCTTAAAAAGTTCAAACATGGACGGGTGCTAAAAGGACACGGACGGGTGTCAAAGGTCAATACAGACGGGTATTGGCTTAAAAAGTTCAAACACGGACGGGTGCTGAAAGGACACGGACTGGTGTTAAAGGTCAATACAGACGGGTATTGGCTTAAAAAGTTCAAACACTGACGTGTGCTGAAAGGACACGGACGGGTGTCAAAGGTCAATACGGAGGGGTATTGGCAAAAAAGTTCAAACACGGACGGGTGCTAAAAGGACACGGACGGGTGTCAAAGGTCAATACGGACGGGTATTGTCTGAAAAAGTTCAAACACAGACGAGTGCTGAAAGGACACGGACGGGTGCTGAAAAGACACGGACTGGTGTCAAAGGTCAATACGGACGCTTATTGGCTTAAAATGTTTAAACACGGACGGGTGCTGAAAGGACACGGACAGATGTCAAAGGTCAATATGGACGCGTTTTGAAAAAATTCAAACACAGATGGGTGCTGAAAGAACACGGACGGGTGTCTAAAGTCAATACAGACGGGTATTGAAATAAAAGTTCAAACACGGACGGGTACTGAAAGGACACGGACGGGTGTCAAAGGTTAATACGGACGGGTATTGGCTTAAAAAGTTCAAACACGAACGGGTGCTGAAAGGACACGGACGGGTGTCAAAGGTCTATACGGAAGCGTGTTGAAAAAATTCAAACACGGACGGGTGCCTAAAGTTAATACAGACGGGTATTAAAATAAAAGTTCAAACACGGACGGGTACTAAAAGGACACAGACGGGTGTCAAAGGTCAATACAGGCGGGTATTGGCTTAAAAAGTTCAAACACGGACGGGTGCTGAAAGGACACGGACGGCTCTCAAAGATCAATATGGACGGGTATTGGCTTAAAAAGTTCAAACACGGACGGGTGCTGAAAGGACACGGACTGGTGTCAAAGGTCAATACGGACGGGTATTGGCTTAAAAAGTTCAAACACAGACGAGTGCTGAAAGGACACGGACGGGTGCTGAAAAGACACGGACTGGTGTCAAAGGTCAATACGGACGCTTATTGGCTTAAAATGTTTAAACACGGACGGGTGCTGAAAGGACACGGACTGATGTCAAAGGTCAATACGGACGCGTTTTGAAAAAATTCAAACACAGATGGGTGCTGAAAGAACACGGACGGGTGTCTAAAGTCAATACAGACGGGTATTGAAATAAAAGTTAAAACACGGACGGGTACTGAAAGGACACGGACGGGTGTCAAAGATCAATACGGACGGGTATTGGCTTAAAAAGTTCAAACACGGACGGGTGCTGAAAGGACACGGACGGGTGTCAAAGGTCTATACGGAAGCGTGTTGAAAAAATTCAAACACGGACGGGTGCTGAAAGAACACGGACGGGTGTCTAAAGTTAATACAGACGGGTATTAAAATAAAAGTTCAAACACGGACGGGTACTAAAAGGACACGGACGGGTGTCAAAGGTCAATACAGGCGGGTATTGGCTTAAAAAGTTCAAACACGGACGGGTGCTGAAAGGACACGGACGGCTCTCAAAGATCAATACAGACGGGTATTGGCTTAAAAAGTTCAAACACGGACAGGTGCTGAAAGGACACTGATGGGTGTTAAAGTTCAATACGGACGGGTATTGGCTTAAAAAAACCAAACACGGGCGGGTGCTGAAAGGACACGGACGGGTGTTAAAGGTCAATAGGGACGCGTATTGAAAAAATTCAAACACGGACGGGTGTCAAAGGTCAATATGGACGGGCATTGGCTTAAACAGTTCAAACACGGTCGGGTGCTGAAAGGACACGGACTGGTGTAAAAGGTCAATACGGACGGGAATTGGCTTAAAAAGTTTAAACACTGACGTGTGCTGAAAGGACACAGACGGGTGTCAAAGGTCAATACGGACGGGTATTGAAAAAATTCAAACTCGAACGGGTGCTGAAAGAACACAGATGGGTGTCTAAAGTCAATACGGACGGGTATTGAAATAAAAGTTCAAACATGGACGGGTGCTGAAAGGACACGGACGGGTGTCAAAGGTCAATACGGACGGGTATTGGCTTAAAAGGTATAAACACAGACAGTTGCTGAAAAGCCACAGACGGGTGTCAAAGGTCAATACGGACAGGTATTGGCTTAAAACATTCAAACACGGACGGGTGCTGAAAGGACACGGACGGGTGTCAAAGGTCAATACGGACGGGTATTGAAATAAAAGTTCAAACACTGATGGGTACTGAAAAGACACGGACGCGTGTCAAAGGTCAATACGGACGGGTATTGAAATAAAAGTTCAAACACGGACGGGTACTGAAAAGACACGGACGGGTGTCAAAGGTCAATACGGACGGGTATTGAATAAAAGTTCAAACGCGGACGGGTGCTGAAAGGACACTGACGGGTGTCAAAGGCCAATACGGATGGGTATTGGCTTAAAAAGATCAAACACAGATGGGTGCTGAAAGGACACGGACGGGTGTCAAAGGTCAATACGGACGGGTATTGGCTATAAAGTTCAAACACAGACGGTTGCTGAAAAGCCACAGACGGGTGTCAAAGGTCAATACGGACAGGTATTGTCTTAAAACATTCAAACACGGACGGGTGCTAAAAGGACACAGACGGGTGTCAAAGGTCAATACGGACGAGTATTGGCTTAAAAATATCAAACACGGAAGGGTGGTGAAAGGACACGGACGGGTGTCAAACGTCAATACAGGCGGGTATTGAAATAAAATTTCAAACAAGGACGGGTGCTGAAAGGACACGGACGAGTGTCAAAGGTCAATACGGACGGGTATTGGCTTAAAAAGTTCAAACACAGACGGGTACTGAAAGGACACGGACGGGTGTCAAAGGTCAATACGGACGGGTATTGAAAAAATTCAAACAGTGACAGGTGCTGAAAGAACACGGATGGGTGTCTAAAGTCAATACGGACGGGTATTGAAATAAAAGTTCAAACACGGAAGGGTGCTGAAAGGACACGGAAGGGTGTCAAAGGTCAATACAGGCGGGTATTGAAATAAAATTTCAAACAAGGACGGGTGCTGAAAAGACACGGACGGGTGTCAAAGGTCAATACGGACGGGTATTGGCTTAAAAAGTTCAAACATGGACGGGTGCTAAAAGGACACGGACGGGTGTCAAAGGTCAATACAGACGGGTATTGGCTTAAAAAGTTCAAACACGGACGGGTGCTGAAAGGACACGGACTGGTGTTAAAGGTCAATACAGACGGGTATTGGCTTAAAAAGTTCAAACACTGACGTGTGCTGAAAGGACACGGACGGGTGTCAAAGGTCAATACGGAGGGGTATTGGCAAAAAAGTTCAAACACGGACGGGTGCTAAAAGGACACGGACGGGTGTCAAAGGTCAATACGGACGGGTATTGTCTGAAAAAGTTCAAACACAGACGAGTGCTGAAAGGACACGGACGGGTGCTGAAAAGACACGGACTGGTGTCAAAGGTCAATACGGACGCTTATTGGCTTAAAATGTTTAAACACGGACGGGTGCTGAAAGGACACGGACAGATGTCAAAGGTCAATATGGACGCGTTTTGAAAAAATTCAAACACAGATGGGTGCTGAAAGAACACGGACGGGTGTCTAAAGTCAATACAGACGGGTATTGAAATAAAAGTTCAAACACGGACGGGTACTGAAAGGACACGGACGGGTGTCAAAGGTCAATACGGACGGGTATTGGCTTAAAAAGTTCAAACACGAACGGGTGCTGAAAGGACACGGACGGGTGTCAAAGGTCTATACGGAAGCGTGTTGAAAAAATTCAAACACGGACGGGTGCCTAAAGTTAATACAGACGGGTATTAAAATAAAAGTTCAAACACGGACGGGTACTAAAAGGAGACAGACGGGTGTCAAAGGTCAATACAGGCGGGTATTGGCTTAAAAAGTTCAAACACGGACGGGTGCTGAAAGGACACGGACGGCTCTCAAAGATCAATATGGACGGGTATTGGCTTAAAAAGTTCAAACACGGACGGGTGCTGAAAGGACACGGACTGGTGTCAAAGGTCAATACGGACGGGTATTGGCTTAAAAAGTTCAAACACAGACGGGTACTGAAAGGACACGGACGGGTGTCAAAGGTCAATACGGACGGGTATTGAAAAAATTCAAACACTGACAGGTGCTGAAAGAACACGGATGGGTGTCTAAAGTCAATACGGACGGGTATTGAAATAAAAGTTCAAACACGGAAGGGTGCTGAAAGGACACGGAAGGGTGTCAAAGGTCAATACAGGCGGGTATTGAAATAAAATTTCAAACAAGGACGGGTGCTGAAAGGACACGGACGGGTGTCAAAGGTCAATACGGACGGGTATTGGCTTAAAAAGTTCAAACATGGACGGGTGCTAAAAGGACACGGACGGGTGTCAAAGGTCAATACAGACGGGTATTGGCTTAAAAAGTTCAAACACGGACGGGTGCTGAAAGGACACGGACTGGTGTTAAAGGTCAATACAGACGGGTATTGGCTTAAAAAGTTCAAACACTGACGTGTGCTGAAAGGACACGGACGGGTGTCAAAGGTCAATACGGAGGGGTATTGGCAAAAAAGTTCAAACACGGACGGGTGCTAAAAGGACACGGACGGGTGTCAAAGGTCAATACGGACGGGTATTGTCTGAAAAAGTTCAAACACAGACGAGTGCTGAAAGGACACGGACGGGTGCTGAAAAGACACGGACTGGTGTCAAAGGTCAATACGGACGCTTATTGGCTTAAAATGTTTAAACACGGACGGGTGCTGAAAGGACACGGACAGATGTCAAATGTCAATATGGACGCGTTTTGAAAAAATTCAAACACAGATGGGTGCTGAAAGAACACGGACGGGTGTCTAAAGTCAATACAGACGGGTATTGAAATAAATGTTCAAACACGGACGGGTACTGAAAGGACACGGACGGGTGTCAAAGGTCAATACGGACGGGTATTGGCTTAAAAAGTTCAAACACGAACGGGTGCTGAAAGGACACGGACGGGTGTCAAAGGTCTATACGGAAGCGTGTTGAAAAAATTCAAACACGGACGGGTGCCTAAAGTTAATACAGACGGGTATTAAAATAAAAGTTCAAACACGGACGGGTACTAAAAGGACACAGACGGGTGTCAAAGGTCAATACAGGCGGGTATTGGCTTAAAAAGTTCAAACACGGACGGGTGCTGAAAGGACACGGACGGCTCTCAAAGATCAATATGGACGGGTATTGGCTTAAAAAGTTCAAACACGGACGGGTGCTGAAAGGACACGGACTGGTGTCAAAGGTCAATACGGACGGGTATTGGCTTAAAAAGTTCAAACACGGGTGGGTGCTGAAAGGACACGGACAGGTGTTAAAGGTCAATACGGACGCGTATTGAAAAAATTCAAACACGGACGGGTACTGGAAGAACACGGACGGGTGTCTATAGTCAATACAGACGGGTATTGAATTAAAATTTCAAACAAGGACGGGTGTTGAAAGGACACAGACGTGTGTCAAAGGTCAATACGGACGGGTATTTGGCTTAAAAAGTTCAAACACAGACGGGTGTCAAAGGTCAATATGGACGGGCATTGGCTTAAACAGTTCAAACACGGTCGGGTGCTGAAAGGACACGGACTGGTGTAAAAGGTCAATACGGAAGGGAATTGGCTTAAAAATTTTAAACACTGACGTGTGCTGAAAGGACACGGACGGGTGTCAAAGGTCAATACGGACGGGTATTGAAAAAATTCAAACACGAACGGGTGCTGAAAGAACACAGATGGGTGTCTAAAGTCAATACGGACGGGTATTGAAATAAAAGTTCAAACATGGACGGGTGCTGAAAGGACACGGACGGGTGTCAAAGGTCAATACGGACGGGTATTGGCTTAAAAGGTTTAAACACAGACGGTTACTGAAAAGCCACAGACGGGTGTCAAAGGTCAATACGGACAGGCATTGGCTTAAAACATTCAAACACGGACGGGTACTGAAAGGACACGGACGGGTGTCAAAGGTCAATACGGACGGGTATTGGCTTAAAAAGTTCAAACACGAACGGGTGCTGAAAGGACACGGACGGGTGTCAAAGGTCTATACGGAAGCGTGTTGAAAAAATTCAAACACGGACGGGTGCCTAAAGTTAATACAGACGGGTATTAAAATAAAAGTTCAAACACGGACGGGTACTAAAAGGACACAGACGGGTGTCAAAGGTCAATACAGGCGGGTATTGGCTTAAAAAGTTCAAACACGGACGGGTGCTGAAAGGACACGGACGGCTCTCAAAGATCAATATGGACGGGTATTGGCTTAAAAAGTTCAAACACGGACGGGTGCTGAAAGGACACGGACTAGTGTCAAAGGTCAATACGGACGGGTATTGGCTTAAAAAGTTCAAACACGGGTGGGTGCTGAAAGGACACGGACAGGTGTTAAAGGTCAATACGGACGCGTATTGAAAAAATTCAAACACGGACGGGTACTGGAAGAACACGGACGGGTGTCTATAGTCAATACAGACGGGTATTGAATTAAAAGTTCAAACAAGGACGGGTGCTGAAAGGACACAGACGTGTGTCAAAGGTCAATACGGACGGGTATTGGCTTAAAAAGTTCAAACACAGACGGGTGTCAAAGGTCAATATGGACGGGCATTGGCTTAAACAGTTCAAACACGGTCGGGTGCTGAAAGGACACGGACTGGTGTAAAAGGTCAATACGGACGGGAATTGGCTTAAAAATTTTAAACACTAACGTGTGCTGAAAGGACACGGACGGGTGTCAAAGGTCAATACGGACGGGTATTGAAAAAATTCAAACACGAACGGGTGCTGAAAGAACACAGATGGGTGTCTAAAGTCAATACGGACGGGTATTGAAATAAAAGTTCAAACATGGACGGGTGCTGAAAGGACACGGACGGGTGTCAAAGGTCAATACGGACGGGTATTGGCTTAAAAGGTTTAAACACAGACGGTTACTGAAAAGCCACAGACGGGTGTCAAAGGTCAATACGGACAGGCATTGGCTTAAAACATTCAAACACGGACGGGTGCTGAAAGGACACGGACGGGTGTCAAAGGTCAATACGGACGGGTATTGAAATAAAAGTTCAAACACTGATGGGTGCTGAAAAGACACGGACGGGTGTCAAAGGTCAATACGGACAGGCATTGGCTTAAAACATTCAAAAACGGACGGGTGCTGAAAGGACACGGACGGGTGTCAAAGGTCAATACGGACGGGTATTGAAATAAAAGTTCAAACACTGATGGGTGCTGAAAAGACACGGACGCGTGTCAAAGGTCAATACGGACGGGTATTGAAATAAAAGTTCAAACACAGACGGGTGCTGAAAGGATACGGACGGGTGTCAAAGGTCAATACGAACGGGTATTGAAATAAAACTTCAAACACAGACGGCTGCTGAAAAGACACGGACGAGTGTCAAAGGTCAATACGGACGGGTATTGAATAAAAGTTCAAACGCTGACGGGTGCTGAAAGGACACTGACGGGTGTCAAAGGCCAATACGGATGGGTATTGGCTTAAAAAGTTCAAACACAGATGGGTGCTGAAAGGACACGGACGGGTGTCAAAGGTCAATACGGACGGGTATTGGCTACAAATTTCAAACACAGACGGTTGCTGAAAAGCCACAGACGGGTGTCAAAGGTCAATATGGACAGGCATTGTCTTAAAACATTCAAACACGGACGGGTGCTAAAAGGACACAGACTGGTGTCAAAGGTCAATACGGACGGGTATTGGCTTAAAAATTTAAAACACGGAAGGGTGCTGAAAGGACACGGACGGGTGTCAAAGGTCAATACAGGCGGGTATTGAAATAAAATTTCAAACAAGGACGGGTGCTGAAAGGACACGGACGAGTGTCAAAGGTCAATACGGACGGGTATTGGCTTAAAAAGTTCAAACACAGACGGGTACTGAAAGGACACGGACGGGTGTCAAAGGTCAATACGGACTGGTACTGAAAAAATTCAAACACTGACAGGTGCTGAAAGAACACGGATGGGTGTCTAAAGTCAATACGGACGGGTATTAAAATAAAAGTTCAAACACGGAAGGGTGCTGAAAGGACACGGACGGGTGTCAAAGGTCAATACAGGCGGGTATTGAAATAAAATTTCAAACAAGGACGGGTGCTGAAAGGACACGGACGGGTGTCAAAGGTCAATACGGACGGGTATTGGCTTAAAAAGTTCAAACATGGACGGGTGCTGAAAGGACACAGACGGGTGTCAAAGGTCAATACAGACGGGTATTGGCTTAAAAAGTTCAAACACGGACGGGTGCTGAAAGGACACGGACTGGTGTTAAAGGTCAATACAGACGGGTATTGGCTTAAAAAGCTCAAACACGGACGAGTGCTGAAAGGACACGGACGGGTGTCAAAGGTCAATACGGACAGGTATTGAAAAAATTCAAACACGGACGGGTGCTAAAAGAACACGGACAGGTGTCTAAAGTAAATACAGATGAGTATTGAAATAAAAGTTCAAACACGGACAGGTGCTGAAAGGACATGGATGGGTGTTAAAGTTCAATACGGACGGGTATTGGCTTAAAAAAACCAAACACGGACGGGTGCTGAAAGGACACGGACGGGTGTCAAAGGTCAATACATACGGGTATTGGCTTAAAAAGTTCAAACACGGACGGGTGCTGAAATGTCATGGACTAGTGTCAAAGGTCAAAACGGACGGGTATTGGCTTAAAAAGTTCAAACACGGACGTGTGCTGAAAGGATACAGACGGGTGTCAAAAGTCAATACGGACGGGTATTGAAAAAATTAAAACACGGACGGGTGCTAAAAGAAAATGGACGGGTGTCTAAAGTCAATACGGACGGGTATTGAAATAAAAGTTGAAACACGGACGTGTGCTGAAAGGACACAGATGGGTGTCAAAGGTCAATACGGACGGGTATTGGCTTAAAAGGTTTAAACACAGACGGTTGCTGAAAGGCCACAGACGGGTGTCAAAGGTCAATACGGACATGTATTGGCTTAAAAGGTTCAAACACGGACGGGTGCTGAAAGGACACACACGGGTGTCAAAGGTCAATATGGACGGGTATTGAAATAAAAGTTCAAAAATGGACGGGTGCTGAAAAGACACGGACGGGTGTCAAAGGTCAATACGGACGGGTATTGAAATAAAAGTTCAAACACGGACGGGTGCTGAAAGGACACGGACGGGTGTCAAAGGTCAATACGGACGGGTATTGGCTTAAAAATTTCAAACACGGAAGGGTGCTGAAAGGACACGGACGGGTGTCAAAGGTCAATACAGGCGGGTATTGAAATAAAATTTCAAACAAGGACGGGTGCTGAAAGGACACGGACGAGTGTCAAAGGTCAATACGGACGGGCATTGGCTTAAAAAGTTCAAACACAGACGGGTACTGAAAGGACACGGACGGGTGTCAAAGGTCAATACGGACTGGTATTGAAAAAATTCAAACACTGACAGGTGCTGAAAGAACACGGATGGGTGTCTAAAGTCAAAACGGACGGGTATTGAAATAAAAGTTCAAACACGGAAGGGTGCTGAAAGGACACGGACGGGTGTCAAAGGTCAATACAGGCGGGTATTGAAATAAAATTTCAAACAAGGACGGGTGCTGAAAGGACACGGACGGGTGTCAAAGGTCAATACGGACGGGTATTGGCTTAAAAAGTTCAAACATGGACGGGTGCTGAAAGGACACAGACGGGTGTCAAAGGTCAATACAGACGGGTATTGGCGTAAAAAGTTCAAACACGGACGGGTGCTGAAAGGACACGGACTGGTGTTAAAGGTCAATACAGACGGGTATTGGCTTAAAAAGCTCAAACATGGACGAGTGCTGAAAGGACACGGACGGGTGTCAAAGGTCAATACGGACAGGTATTGAAAAAATTCAAACACGGACGGGTGCTAAAAGAACACGGACAGGTGTCTAAAGTAAATACAGACGGGTATTAAAATAAAAGTTCAAACACGGACAGGTGCTGAA
The DNA here is from genome assembly GCA_022829125.1 of Lathyrus tuberosus. Lineage (NCBI taxonomy): Eukaryota > Viridiplantae > Streptophyta > Magnoliopsida > Fabales > Fabaceae > Lathyrus > Lathyrus tuberosus. Next base: position 5,176,017 of record JALAZF010000345.1, on the reverse strand, counting down.
AGGACACTGATGGGTGTTAAAGTTCAATACGGACGGGTATTGGCTTAAAAAAACCAAACACGGACGGGTGCTGAAAGGACACGGACGGGTGTCAAAGGTCAATACATACGGGTATTGGCTTAAAAAGTTCAAACACGGACGGGTGCTGAAATGTCACGGACTGGTGTCAAAGGTCAATACGGACGGGTATTGGCTTAAAAAGTTCAAACACGGACGTGTGCTGAAAGGATACGGACGGGTGTCAAAGGTCAATACGGACGAGTATTAAAAAAATTCAAACACGGACGGGTGCTAAAAGAACATGGACGGGTGTCTAAAGTCAATACGGACGGGTATTGAAATAAAAGTTCAAACACAGACGTGTGCTGAAAGGACACAGATGGGTGTCAAAGGTCAATACGGACGGGTATTGGCTTAAAAGGTTTAAACACAGACGGTTGCTGAAAGGCCACAGACGGGTGTCAAAGGTCAATACGGACATGTATTGGCTTAAAAGGTTCAAACACGGACGGGTGCTGAAAGGACACACACGGGTGTCAAAGGTCAATATGGACGGGTATTGAAATAAAATTTCAAAAATGGACGGGTGCTGAAAAGACACGGACGGGTGTCAAAGGTCAATACGGACGGGTATTGAAATAAAAGTTCAAACACGGACGGGTGCTGAAAGGACACGGACGGGTGTCAAAGGTCAATACAGACTGTATTGAAATAAAAATTCAAACACAAACGGGTGCTGAAAGGACGCGGACGTGTGTCACAGGTCAATACGGACGGGTATTGAAATGAAAGGTTCAAACACGGACAGGTGCTGAAAGGACACGGACGGGTGTCAAAGCTCAATACGGACGGGTATTGAATAAAATTTCAAACGCGGACGGGTGCTGAAAGTACACTGACGGGTGTCAAAGGTCAATACGGATAGGTATTGGCTTAAAAAGTTCAAACACAGACGGGTGTTGAAAGGACACGAACGGGTGTCAAAGGTCAATACGGACGGGTATTGGCTAAAAAGTTCAAACACGGACGGGTGCTAAAAGGACACGGACGGGTGTCAAAGGTCAATACGGACGGGTATTGGCTGAAAAAGTTCAAACACAGACGAGTGCTGAAAGGACACGGGCGGGTGCTGAAAAGACATGGACTGGTGTCAAAGGTCAATACGGACGCTTATTGGCTTAAAATGTTTAAACACGGACGGGTGCTGAAAGGACACAGACTGATGTCAAAGGTCAATACGGACGCGTTTTGAAAAAATTCAAACACGGACGGGTGCTGAAAGAACACGGACGGGTGTCTAAAGTCAATACAGACGGGTATTGAAATAAAAGTTAAAACACGGACGGGTACTGAAAGGACATGGACGGGTGTCAAAGGTCAATACGGACGGGTATTGGCTTAAAATGTTTAAACACGGACGGGTGCTGAAAGGACACGGACTGATGTCAAAGGTCAATACGGACGCGTTTTGAAAAAATTCAAACACGGACGGGTGCTGAAAGAACATGGACGGGTGTCTAAAGTCAATACAGATGGGTATTGAAATAAAAGTTAAAACACGGACGGGTACTGAAAGGACACGGACGGGTGTCAAAGGTCAATACGGACGGGTATTGAAAAAATTCAAACACGGACAGGTGCTGAAAGAACACGGATGGGTGTCTAAAGTCAATACGGACGGGTATTGAAATAAAAGTTCAAACACGGAAGGGTGCTGAAAGGACACGGACGGGTGTCAAAGGTCAATACAGGCGGGTATTGAAATAAAATTTCAAACAAGGACGGGTGCTGAATGGACACGGACGGGTGTCAAAGGTCAATACGGACGGGTATTGGCTTAAAAAGTTCAAACATGGACGGGTGCTGAAAGGACACGGACGGGTGTCAAAGGTCAATACAGACGGGTATTGGCTTAAAAAGTTCAAACACGGACGGGTGCTGAAAGGACACGGACTGGTGTTAAAGGTCAATACAGACGGGTATTGGCTTAAAATGCTCAAACACGGACGAGTGCTGAAAGGATACGGACGGGTGTCAAAGGTCAATACGGACGGGTATTAAAAATATTCAAACACGGACGGGTGCTAAAAGAACACGGACAGGTGTCTAAAGTAAATACTGACGGGTATTGAAATAAAAGTTCAAACACAGACAGGTGCTGAAAGGACACGGATGGGTGTTAAAGTTCAATACGGACGGGTATTGGCTTAAAAAAACCAAACACGGACGGGTGCTGAAAGGACACGGACGGGTGTCAAAGGTCAATACATACGGGTATTGGCTTAAAAAGTTCAAACACGGACGGGTGCTGAAATGTCACGGACTGGTGTCAAAGGTCAATACGGACGGGTATTGGCTTAAAAAGTTCAAACACGGACGTGTGCTGAAAGGATACGGACGGGTGTCAAAGGTCAATACGGACGGGTATTGAAAAAATTCAAACACGGACGGGTGCTAAAAGAACATGGACGGGTGTCTAAAGTCAATACGGACGGGTATTGAAATAAAAGTTCAAACACGGACGTGTGCTGAAAGGACACAGATGGGTGTCAAAGGTCAATACGGACGGGTATTGGCTTAAAAGGTTTAAACACGGACGGCTGCTGAAAGGCCACAGACGGGTGTCAAAGGTCAATACGGACATGTATTGGCTTAAAAGGTTCAAACACGGACGGGTGCTGAAAGGACACACACGGGTGTCAAAGGTCAATATGGACGGGTATTGAAATAAAAGTTCAAAAATGGACGGGTGCTGAAAAGACACGGACGGGTGTCAAAGGTCAATACGGACGGGTATTGAAATAAAAGTTCAAACACGGACGGGTGCTGAAAGGACACGGACGGGTGTCAAAGGTCAATACAGACTGTATTGAAATAAAAATTCAAACACAGACGGGTGCTGAAAGGACGCGGACGGGTGTCAAAGGTCAATATGGACGGGTATTGAAATGAAAGGTTCAAACACGGACAGGTGCTGAAAGGACACGGACGGGAGTCAAAGGTCAATACGGACGGGCATTGAATAAAATTTCAAACACGGACGGGTGCTGAAAGGACACTGGCGGGTGTCAAAGGTCAATACGGATGGGTATTGGCTTAAAAAGTTCAAACACAGACGGGTGCTGAATGGACACGGACGGGTGTCAAAGGTCAATACGGACGGGTATTGGCTAAAAAGTTCAAACATGGACGGGTACTAAAAGGACACGGACGGGTGTCAAAGGTCAATACGGACGGGTATTGGCTGAAAAAGTTCAAACACAGACGAGTGCTGAAAGGACACGGACGGGTGCTGAAAAGACATGGACTGGTGTCAAAGGTCAATACGGACACTTATTGGCTTAAAATGTTTAAACACGGACGGGTGCTGAAAGGACACAGACTGATGTCAAAGGTCAATACGGACGCGTTTTGATAAAATTCAAACACGGACGGGTGCTGAAAGAACACGGACGGGTGTCTAAAGTCAATACAGACGGGTATTGAAATAAAAGTTAAAACACGGACGGGTACTGAAAGGACACGGACGGGTGTCAAAGGTCAATACGGACGGGTATTGAAACAATTCAAACACGGACAGGTGCTGAAAGAACACGGATGGGTTTCTAAAGTCAATACGGACGGGTATTGAAATAAAAGTTCAAACACGGAAGGGTGCTGAAAGGACACGGACGGGTGTCAAAGGTCAATACAGGCGGGTATTGAAATAAAATTTCAAACAAGGACGGGTGCTGAAAGGACATGGACGGGTGTCAAAGGTCAATACAGGCGGGTATTGAAATAAAATTTCAAACAAGGACGGGTGCTGAAAGGACACGGACGAGTGTCAAAGGTCAATACGGACGGGTATTGGCTTAAAAAGTTCAAACACGGACGGGTGCTGAAAGGACACGGACTGGTGTTAAAGGTCAATACAGACGGGTATTGGCTTAAAATGCTCAAACACGGACGAGTGCTGAAAGGACACGGACGGGTGTCAAAGGTCAATACGGACGGGTATTAAAAAAATTCAAACACGGACGGGTGCTAAAAGAACACGGACAGGTGTCTAAAGTAAATACTGACGGGTATTGAAATAAAAGTTCAAACACAGACAGGTGCTGAAAGGACACGGATGGGTGTTAAAGTTCAATACAGACGGGTATTGGCTTAAAAAAACCAAACACGGACGGGTGCTGATAGGACACGGACGGGTGTCAAAGGTCAATACATACGGGTATTGGCTTAAAAAGTTCAAACACGGACGGGTGCTGAAATGTCACGGACTGGTGTCAAAGGTCAATACGGACGGGTATTGGCTTAAAAAGTTCAAACACGGACGTGTGCTGAAAGGATACGGACGGGTGTCAAAGGTCAATACGGACGGGTATTGAAAAAATTCAAACACGGACGGGTGCTAAAAGAACATGGACGGGTGTCTAAAGTCAATACGGACGGGTATTGAAATAAAAGTTCAAACACGGACGTGTGCTGAAAGGACACAGATGGGTGTCAAAGGTCAATACGGACGGGTATTGGCTTAAAAGGTTTAAACACGGACGGCTGCTGAAAGGCCACAGACGGGTGTCAAAGGTCAATACGGACATGTATTGGCTTAAAAGGTTCAAACACGGACGGGTGCTGAAAGGACACACACGGGTGTCAAAGGTCAATATGGACGGGTATTGAAATAAAAGTTCAAAAATGGACGGGTGCTGAAAAGACACGGACGGGTGTCAAAGGTCAATACGGACGGGTATTGAAATAAAAGTTCAAACACGGACGGGTGCTGAAAGGACACGGACGGGTGTCAAAGGTCAATACAGACTGTATTGAAATAAAAATTCAAACACAGACGGGTGCTGAAAGGACGCGGACGGGTGTCAAAGGTCAATATGGACGGGTATTGAAATGAAAGGTTCAAACACGGACAGGTGCTGAAAGGACACGGACGGGAGTCAAAGGTCAATACGGACGGGCATTGAATAAAATTTCAAACACGGACGGGTGCTGAAAGGACACTGGCGGGTGTCAAAGGTCAATACGGATGGGTATTGGCTTAAAAAGTTCAAACACAGACGGGTGCTGAAAGGACACGGACGGGTGTCAAAGGTCAATACGGACGGGTATTGGCTAAAAAGTTCAAACACGGACGGGTACTAAAAGGACACTGGCGGGTGTCAAAGGTCAATACGGATGGGTATTGGCTTAAAACGTTCAAACACAGACGGGTGCTGAAAGGACACGGACGGGTGTCAAAGGTCAATACGGACGGGTATTGGCTGAAAAAGTTCAAACACAGACGAGTGCTGAAAGGACACGGACGGGTGCTGAAAAGACATGGACTGGTGTCAAAGGTCAATACGGACACTTATTGGCTTAAAATGTTTAAACACGGACGGGTGCTGAAAGGACACAGACTGATGTCAAAGGTCAATACGGACGCGTTTTGATAAAATTCAAACACGGACGGGTGCTGAAAGAACACGGACGGGTGTCTAAAGTCAATACAGACGGGTATTGAAATAAAAGTTAAAACACGGACGGGTACTGAAAGGACACGGACGGGTGTCAAAGGTCAATACGGACGGGTATTGAAACAATTCAAACACGGACAGGTGCTGAAAGAACACGGATGGGTGTCTAAAGTCAATACGGACGGGTATTGAAATAAAAGTTCAAACACGGAAGGGTGCTGAAAGGACACGGACGGGTGTCAAAGGTCAATACAGGCGGGTATTGAAATAAAATTTCAAACAAGGACGGGTGCTGAAAGGACACGGACGGGTGTCAAAGGTCAATACGGACGGGTATTGGCTTAAAAATTTCAAACATGGACGGGTGCTGAAAGGACACGGACGGGTGTCAAAGGTCAATACAGACGGGTATTGGCTTAAAAAGTTCAAACACGGACGGGTGCTGAAAGGACACGGACTGGTGTTAAAGGTCAATACAGACGGGTATTGGCTTAAAAAGCTCAAACACGGACGAGTGCTGAAAGGACACGGACGGGTGTCAAAGGTCAATACGGACGGGTATTGAAAAAATTCAAACACGGACGGGTGCTAAAAGAACACGGACAGGTGTCTAAAGTAAATACAGACGGGTATTGAAATAAAAGTTCAAACACGGACAGGTGCTGAAAGGACACGGATGGGTGTTAAAGTTCAATACGGACGGGTATTGGCTTAAAAAAACCAAACACGGACGGGTGATGAAAGGACACGGACGGGTGTCAAAGGTCAATACATACGGGTATTGGCATAAAAAGTTCAAACACGGACGGGTGCTGAAATGTCACGGACTGGTGTCAAAGGTCAATACGGACGGGTATTGGCTTAAAAAGTTCAAACACGGACGTGTGCTGAAAGGATACGGACGGGTGTCAAAGGTCAATACGGACGGGTATTGAAAAAATTCAAACACGGACGGGTGCTAAAAGAATATGGACGGGAGTCTAAAGTCAATACGGACGGGTATTGAAATAAAATTTCAAACACGGACGTGTGCTGAAAGGACACAGATGGGTGTCAAAGGTCAATACGGACGGGTATTGGCTTAAAAGGTTTAAACACGGACGGTTGCTGAAAGGCCACAGACGGGTGTCAAAGGTCAATACGGACATGTATTGGCTTAAAAGGTTCAAACACGGACGGGTGCTGAAAGGACACACACGGGTGTCAAAGGTCAATATGGACGGGTATTGAAATAAAAGTTAAAAAATGGACGGGTGCTGAAAAGACACGGAAGGGTGTCAAAGGTCAATACGGACGGGTATTGAAATAAAAGTTCAAACACTGACGGGTGCTGAAAGGACATGGACGGGTGTCAAAGGTCAATACAGACTCTATTGAAATAAAAATTCAAACACAGACGGGTGCTGAAAGGACGCGGACGGGTGTCAAAGGTCAATACAGACGGGTATTGAAATGAAAGGTTCAAACACGGACAGGTGCTGAAAGGACACGGACGGGAGTCAAAGTTCAATACGGACGGGCATTGAATAAAATTTCAAACACGGACGGGTGCTCAAAGGACACTGACGGGTGTCAAAGGTCAATACGGATGGGTATTGGCTTATAAAGTTCAAACACAGACGGGTGCTGAAAGGACACGGACGGGTGTCAAAGGTCAATACGGACGGGTATTGGCTGAAAAAGTTCAAACACAGACGAGTGCTGAAAGGACACGGACGGGTGTTGAAATGACATGGACTGGTGTCAAAGGTCAATACGGACGCTTATTGGCTTAAAATGTTTAAACACGGACGGGTGCTGAAAGGACACGGACTGATGTCAAAGGTCAATACAGACGCGTTTTGAAAAAATTCAAACACGGACGGGTGCTGAAAGAACACGGGCGGGTGTCTAAAGTCAATACAGACGGGTATTGAAATAAAAGTTAAAACACGGACGGGTACTGAAAGGACACGGACGGGTGTCAAAGGTCAATACGGACGGGTATTGGCTTAAAAAGTTCAAACACGGACGGGTGCTGAAAGGACACGGACGGGTGTCAAAGGTCTATACGGAAGCGTGTTGAAAAAATTCAAACATGGACGGGTGCTGAAAGAACACGGACGGGTGTCTAAAGTTAATACAGACGGGTATTAAAATAAAAGTTCAAACACGGACGGGTACTAAAAGGACTCGGACGGGTGTCAAAGGTCAATACAGGCGGGTATTGGCTTAAAAAGTTCAAACACGGATGGGTGCTGAAAGGACACGGACGGCTCTCAAAGATCAATACGGACGGGTATTGGCTTAAAAAGTTCAATCACGGACGGGTGCTGAAAGGACACGGACTGGTGTCAAAGGTCAATACGGACGGGTATTGGCTTAAAAAGTTCAAACACGGGCGGGAGCTGAAAGGACACGGACGGGTGTTAAAGTTCAATACGGACGTGTATTGAAAAAATTCAAACACGGACGGGTACTGGAAGAACACAGACGGGTGTCTATAGTCAATACAGACGGGTATTGAATTAAAAGTTCAAACAAGGACGGGTGCTGAAAGGACACGGACGGGTGTCAAAGGCCAATACGGACGGGTATTGGATTAAAAAGTTCAAACACAGACGGGTGTCAAAGGTCAATATGGACGGGCATTGGCTTAAACTGTTCAAACACGGTCGGGTGCTGAAAGGACACGGACTGGTGTAAAAGGTCAATACGGACGGGAATTGGCTTAAAAAGTTCAAACACTGACGTGTGCTGAAAGGACATGGACGGGTGTCAAAGGTCAATACGGACGGGTATTGAAAAAATTCAAACACGAACGGGTGCTGAAAGAACACAGATGGGTGTCTAAAGTCAATACGGACGGGTATTGAAATAAAAGTTCAAACATGGACGGGTGCTGAAAGGACACGGACGGGTGTCAAAGGTCAATACGGACGGGTATTGGCTTAAAAGGTTTAAACACAGACGGTTGCTGAAAAGCCACAGACGGGTGTCAAATGTCAATACGGACAGGTATTGGCTTAAAACAATCAAACACGGACGGGTGCTGAAAGGACACGGACGGCTCTCAAAGATCAATACAGACGGGTATTGGCTTAAAAAGTTCAAACACGGACGGGTGCTGAAAGGACACGGACTGGTGTCAAAGGTCAATACGGACGGGTATTGGCTTAAAAAGTTCAAACACGGGCGGGTGCTGAAAGGACACAGACGGGTGTTAAAGGTCAATACGGACGGGTATTGGCTTAAAAAGTTCAAACACAGACGGGTGTCAAAGGTCAATATGGACGGGCTTGGCTTAAACAGTTCAAACACGGTCGGGTGCTGAAAGGACACGGACTAGTGTAAAAGGTCAATACGGACGGGAATTGGCTTAAAAAGTTCAAACACTAACGTGTGCTGAAAGGACACGGACGGGTGTCAAAGGTCAATACGGACGGGTATTGAAAAAATTCAAACACGAACGGGTGCTGAAAGAACACAGATGGGTGTCTAAAGTCAATACGGACGGGTATTGAAATAAAAGTTCAAACATGGACGGGTGCTGAAAGGACACGGACGGGTGTCAAAGGTCAATACGGACGGGTATTGGCTTAAAAGGTTTAAACACAGACGGTTGCTGAAAAGCCACAGACGGGTGTCAAATGTCAATACGGACAGGTATTGGCTTAAAACAATCAAACACGGACGGGTGCTGAAAGGACACGGACGGGTGTCAAAGGTCAATACGGACGGGTATTGAAATAAAAGTTCAAACACTGATGGGTGCTGAAAAGACACGGACGCGTGTCAAAGGTCAATACGGACGGGTATTGAAATAAAAGTTCAAACACGGACGGGTGCTGAAAGGATACGGACGGGTGTCAAAGGTCAATACGGACGGGTATTGAAATAAAAGTTCAAACACAGACGGGTGCTGAAAAGACACGGACGGGTGTCAAAGGTCAATACGGACGGGTATTGAATAAAAGTTCAAATGCGGACGGGTGCTGAAAGGACACTGACGGGTGTCAAAGGTCAATACGGAGGTGTATTGGCAAAAAAGTTCAAACACGGACGGGTGCTAAAAGGACACGGACGGGTGTCAAAGGTCAATACGGACGGGTATTGTCTGAAAAAGTTCAAACACAGACGAGTGCTGAAAGGACACGGACGGGTGCTGAAAAGACACGGACTGGTGTCAAAGGTCAATACGGACGCTTATTGGCTTAAAATGTTTAAACACGGACGGGTGCTGAAAGGACACGGAATGATGTCAAAGGTCAATACGGACGCGTTTTGAAAATATTCAAACACAGATGGGTGCTGAAAGAACACGGACGATTGTCTAAAGTCAATACAGACGGGTATTGAAATAAAAGTTAAAACACGGACGGGTACTGAAAGGACACGGACGGGTGTCAAAGGTACTGAAAGGACACGGACGGACGGGTATTGGCTTAAAAAGTTCAAACACGGACGGGTGCTGAAAGGACACGGACGGGTGTCAAAGGTCAATACGGACGGGTATTGGCTTAAAAGGTTTAAACACAGACGGTTGCTGAAAAGCCACAGACGGGTGTCAAATGTCAATACGGACAGGTATTGGCTTAAAACAATCAAACACGGACGGGTGCTGAAAGGACACGGACGGGTGTCAAAGGTCAATACGGACGGGTATTGAAATAAAAGTTCAAACACTGATGGGTGCTGAAAAGACACGGACGCGTGTAAAAGGTCAATATGGACGGGTATTGAAATAAAAGTTCAAACACGGACGGGTGCTGAAAGGATACAGACGGGTGTCAAAGGTCAATACGGACGGGTATTGAAATAAAAGTTCAAACACAGACGGGTGCTGAAAAGACACGGACGGGTGTCAAAGGTCAATACTGACGGGTATTGAGTAAAAGTTCAAACGCGGACGGGTGCTGAAAGGACACTGACGGGTGTCAAAGGTCAATACGGAGGGGTATTGGCAAAAAAGTTCAAACACGGACGGGTGCTAAAAGGACACGGACGGGTGTCAAAGGTCAATACGGACGGGTATTGTCTGAAAAAGTTTAAACACAGACGAGTGCTGAAAGGACACGGACGGGTGCTGAAAAGACATGGACTGGTGTCAAAGGTCAATACGGACGCTTATTGGCTTAAAATGTTTAAACACGGACGGGTGCTGAAAGGACACGGAATGATGTCAAAGGTCAATACGGACGGGTGATGAAAGGACACGGACGGGTGTCAAAGGTCTATACGGAAGCGTGTTGAAAAAATTCAAACACGGATGGGTGCTGAAAGAACACCGACGGGTGTCTAAAGTTAATACAGACGGGTATTAAAATAAAAGTTCAAACACGGACGGGTACTAAAAGGACACGGACGGGTGTCAAAGGTCGATACAGGCGGGTATTGGCTTAAAAAGTTCAAACACGGACGGGTGCTGAAAGGACACGGACGGCTCTCAAAGATCAATACAGACGGGTATTGGCTTAAATAGTTCAAACACGGACGGGTGCTGAAAGGACACGGACTGGTGTCAAAGGTCAATACGGACGGGTATTGGCTTAAAAAGTTCAAACACGGGCGGGTGCGGAAAGGACACGGACGGGTGTTAAAGGTCAATACGGACGGGTATTGGCTTAAAAAGTTCAAACACAGACGGGTGTCAAAGGTCAATATGGACGGGCTTGGCTTAAACAGTTCAAACACGGTCGGGTGCTGAAAGGACACGGACTAGTGTAAAAGGTCAATACGGACGGGTATTGAAAAAATTCAAACACGAACGGGTGCTGAAAGAACACAGATGGGTGTCTAAAGTCAATACGGACGGGTATTGAAATAAAAGTTCAAACATGGACGGGTGCTGAAAGGACACGAACGGGTGTCAAAGGTCAATACGGATGGGTATTGGCTTAAAAGGTTTAAACACAGACGGTTGCTGAAAAGCCACAGACGGGTGTCAAATGTCAATACGGACAGGTATTGGCTTAAAACAATCAAACACGGACGGGTGCTGAAAGGACACGGACGGGTGTCAAAGGTCAATACGGACGGGTATTGAAATAAAAGTTCAAACACTGATGGGTGCTGAAAAGACACGGACGCGTGTCAAAGGTCAATACGGACGGGTATTGAAATAAAAGTTCAAACACGGACGGGTGCTGAAAGGATACGGACGGGTGTCAAAGGTCAATACGGACGGGTATTGAAATAAAAGTTCAAACACAGACAGGTGCTGAAAAGACACGGACGGGTGTCAAAGGTCAATACGGACGGGTATTGAATAAAAGTTCAAATGCGGACGGGTGCTGAAAGGACACTGACGGGTGTCAAAGGTCAATACGGAGGTGTATTGGCAAAAAAGTTCAAACACGGACGGGTGCTAAAAGGACACGGACGGGTGTCAAAGGTCAATACGGACGGGTATTGTCTGAAAAAGTTCAAACACAGACGAGTGCTGAAAGGACACGGACGGGTGCTGAAAAGACACGGACTGGTGTCAAAGGTCAATACGGACGCTTATTGGCTTAAAATGTTTAAACACGGACGGGTGCTGAAAGGACACGAAATGATGTCAAAGGTCAATACGGACGCGTTTTGAAAATATTCAAACACAGATGGGTGCTGAAAGAACACGGACGGGTGTCTAAAGTCAATACAGACGGGTATTGAAATAAAAGTTAAAACACGGACGGGTACTGAAAGGACACGGACGGGTGTCAAAGGTACTGAAAGGACACGGACGGACGGGTATTGGCTTAAAAAGATCAAACACGGACGGGTGCTGAAAGGACACGGACGGGTGTCAAAGGTCTATACGGAAGTGTGTTGAAAAAATTCAAACACGGACGGGTGCTGAAAGAACACGGACGGGTGTCTAAAGTTAATACAGACGGGTATTAAAATAAAAGTTCAAACACGGACGGGTACTAAAAGGACACGGACGGGTGTCAAAGGTCAATACAGGCGGGTATTGGCTTAAAAAGTTCAAACACAGACGGGTGCTGAAAGGACACGGACGGCTCTCAAAGATCAATACAGACGGGTATTGGCTTAAAAAGTTCAAACACGGACGGGTGCTGAAAGGACACGGACTGGTGTCAAAGGTCAATACGGACGGGTATTGGCTTAAAAAGTTCAAACACGGGCGGGTGCTGAAAGGACACGGACGGGTGTTAAAGGTCAATACGGAACCGTATTGAAAAAATTCAAACACGGACGGGTACTGGAAGAACAAGGACGGGTGTCTATAGTCAATACAGACGGGTACTGAAAGGACACGGACGGGTGTCAAAGGTCAATACGGACGGGTATTGGCTTAAAAATTTTAAACACAGACGGGTGTCAAAGGTCAATATGGACGGGCATTGGCTTAAACAGTTCAAACACGGACGGGTGCTGAAAGGACACGGACGACTCTCAAAGATCAAACACAGACGGGTGTCAAAGGACACGGACGGGTGTCAAAGGTAAATACGGACGGGTATTGAAATAAAATTTCAAACACGGACGGGTGCTAAAAGGACACAGACGGGTGTCAAAGGTCAATACGGACAGGTATTGGCTTAAAAATTTCAAACACGGAAGGGTGCTGAAAGGAAACGGACGGGTGTCAAAGGTCAATACAGGCGGGTATTGAAATAAAATTTCAAACAAGGACGGGTGCTGAAAGGACACGGACGAGTGTCAAATGTCAATACGGACGGGTATTGGCTTAAAAAGTTCAAACACAGACGGGTACTGAAAGGACACGGACGGGTGTCAAAGGTCAATACGGATGGGTATTGGCTTAAAAAGTTCAAACATGAACGGGTGCTGAAAGGACACGGACGGGTGTCAAAGGTCAATACGGACGGGTATTGGCTAAAAAAGTTCAAACACAGACGAGTGCTGAAAGGACACGGACGGGTGCTGAAAAGACACGGACTGGTGTCAAAGGTCAATATGGACGTTTATTGGCTTAAAATGTTTAAACACGGACGGGTGCTGAAAGGACACGGACTGATGTCAAAGCTCAATACGGACGCGTTTTGAAAAAATTCAAACACGGATGGGTGCTGAAAGAACACAGACGGGTGTCTAAAGTCAATACAGTCGGGTATTGAAATAAAAGTTAAAACACGGACGGGTACTGAAAGGACACGGACGGGTGTCAAAGGTCAATACGGACGGGTATTGGCTTAAAAAGTTCAAACACGGACGGCTGCTGAAAGGACACGGACGGGTGTCAAAGGTCTATACGGAAGCGTGTTGAAAAAATTCAAACACGGACGGGTGCTGAAAGAACACGGACGGGTGTCTAAAGTTAATACAGACGGGTATTAAAATAAAAGTTCAAACACGGACGGGTACTAAATGGACACGGACGGGTGTCAAAGGTCAATACAAGCGAGTATTGGCTTAAAAAGTTCAAACACGGACAGGTGCTGAAAGGACACGGACGGCTCTCAAAGATCAATACGGACGGGTATTGGCTTAAAAAGTTCAAACACGGACGGGTGCTGAAAGGACACGGACTGGTGTCAAAGGTCAATACGGACGGGTATTGGCTTAAAAAGTTCAAACACGGGCGGGTGCTGAAAGGACACGGACGGGTTTAAAGGTCAATACGGATGCGTATTGAAAAAATTCAAACACGGACGGGTACTGGAAGAACACGGACGGGTGTCTATAGTCAATACAGACGGGTATTGAATTAAAAGTTCAAACAAGGACGGGTGCTGAAAGGACACGGACGGGTGTCAAAGGTCAATACGGACGGGTATTGGCTTAAAAAGTTCAAACACAGACGGGTGTCAAAGGTCAATATGGACGGGCATTGGCTTAAACAGTTCAAACACGGTCGGGTGCTGAAAGGACACGGACTGGTGTAAAAGGTCAATACGGACGGGAATTGGCTTAAAAAGTTCAAACACTGACGTGTGCTGAAAGGACACGGACGGGTGTCAAAGGTCAATACGGACGGGTATTGAAAAAATTCAAACACGAACGGGTGCTGAAAGAACACAGATGGGTGTCTAAAGTCAATACGGACGGGTATTGAAATAAAAGTTCAAACATGGACGGGTGCTGAAAGGACACGGACGGGTGTCAAAGGTCAATACGGACGGGTATTGGCTTAAAAGGTTTAAACACAGACGGTTACTGAAAAGCCACAGGCGGGTGTCAAATGTAAATACGGACAGGTATTGGCTTAAAACAATCAAACACGGACGGGTGCTGAAAGGACACGGACGGGTGTCAAAGGTCAATACGGGCGGGTATTGAAATAAAATTTCAAACACTGATGGGTGCTGAAAAGACACGGACGCGTGTCAAAGGTCAATACGGACGGGTATTGAAATAAAAGTTCAAACACGGACGGGTGCTGAAAGGACACGGAATGATGTCAAAGGTCAATACGGACGCGTTTTGAAAATATTCAAACACAGATGGGTGCTGAAAGAACACGGACGGGTGTCTAAAGTCAATACAGACGGGTATTGAAATAAAAGTTAAAACACGGACGGGTACTGAAAGGACACGGACGGGTGTCAAAGGTACTGAAAGGACACGGACGGACGGGTATTGGCTTAAAAAGTTCAAACACGGACGGGTGCTGAAAGGACACGGACGGGTGTCAAAGGTCTATACGGAAGTGTGTTGAAAAAATTCAAACACGGACGGGTGCTGAAAGAACACGGACGGGTGTCTAAAGTTAATACAGACGGGTATTAAAATAAAAGTTCAAACACGGACGGGTACTAAAAGGACACGGACGGGTGTCAAAGGTCAATACAGGCGGGTATTGGCTTAAAAAGTTCAAACACAGACGGGTGCTGAAAGGAAACGGACGCCTCTCAAAGATCAATACAGACGGGTATTGGCTTAAAAAGTTCAAACACAGACGGGTACTGAAAGGACACGGACGGGTGTCAAAGGTCAATACGGATGGGTATTGGCTTAAAAAGTTCAAACATGAACGGGTGCTGAAAGGACACGGACGGGTGTCAAAGGTCAATACGGACGGGTATTGGCTAAAAAAGTTCAAACACAGACGAGTGCTGAAAGGACACGGACGGGTGCTGAAAAGACACGGACTGGTGTCAAAGGTCAATATGGACGTTTATTGGCTTAAAATGTTTAAACACGGACGGGTGCTGAAAGGACACGGACTGATGTCAAAGCTCAATACGGACGCGTTTTGAAAAAATTCAAACACGGATGGGTGCTGAAAGAACACAGACGGGTGTCTAAAGTCAATACAGTCGGGTATTGAAATAAAAGTTAAAACACGGACGGGTACTGAAAGGACACGGACGGGTGTCAAAGGTCAATACGGACGGGTATTGGCTTAAAAAGTTCAAACACGGACGGCTGCTGAAAGGACACGGACGGGTGTCAAAGGTCTATACGGAAGCGTGTTGAAAAAATTCAAACACGGACGGGTGCTGAAAGAACACGGACGGGTGTCTAAAGTTAATACAGACGGGTATTAAAATAAAAGTTCAAACACGGACGGGTACTAAATGGACACGGACGGGTGTCAAAGGTCAATACAAGCGAGTATTGGCTTAAAAAGTTCAAACACGGACAGGTGCTGAAAGGACACGGACGGCTCTCAAAGATCAATACGGACGGGTATTGGCTTAAAAAGTTCAAACACGGACGGGTGCTGAAAGGACACGGACTGGTGTCAAAGGTCAATACGGACGGGTATTGGCTTAAAAAGTTCAAACACGGGCGGGTGCTGAAAGGACACGGACGGGTTTAAAGGTCAATACGGATGCGTATTGAAAAAATTCAAACACGGACGGGTACTGGAAGAACACGGACGGGTGTCTATAGTCAATACAGACGGGTATTGAATTAAAAGTTCAAACAAGGACGGGTGCTGAAAGGACACGGACGGGTGTCAAAGGTCAATACGGACGGGTATTGGCTTAAAAAGTTCAAACACAGACGGGTGTCAAAGGTCAATATGGACGGGCATTGGCTTAAACAGTTCAAACACGGTCGGGTGCTGAAAGGACACGGACTGGTGTAAAAGGTCAATACGGACGGGAATTGGCTTAAAAAGTTCAAACACTGACGTGTGCTGAAAGGACACGGACGGGTGTCAAAGGTCAATACGGACGGGTATTGAAAAAATTCAAACACGAACGGGTGCTGAAAGAACACAGATGGGTGTCTAAAGTCAATACGGACGGGTATTGAAATAAAAGTTCAAACATGGACGGGTGCTGAAAGGACACGGACGGGTGTCAAAGGTCAATACGGACGGGTATTGGCTTAAAAGGTTTAAACACAGACGGTTACTGAAAAGCCACAGGCGGGTGTCAAATGTAAATACGGACAGGTATTGGCTTAAAACAATCAAACACGGACGGGTGCTGAAAGGACACGGACGGGTGTCAAAGGTCAATACGGGCGGGTATTGAAATAAAATTTCAAACACTGATGGGTGCTGAAAAGACACGGACGCGTGTCAAAGGTCAATACGGACGGGTATTGAAATAAAAGTTCAAACACGGACGGGTGCTGAAAGGACACGGAATGATGTCAAAGGTCAATACGGACGCGTTTTGAAAATATTCAAACACAGATGGGTGCTGAAAGAACACGGACGGGTGTCTAAAGTCAATACAGACGGGTATTGAAATAAAAGTTAAAACACGGACGGGTACTGAAAGGACACGGACGGGTGTCAAAGGTACTGAAAGGACACGGACGGACGGGTATTGGCTTAAAAAGTTCAAACACGGACGGGTGCTGAAAGGACACGGACGGGTGTCAAAGGTCTATACGGAAGTGTGTTGAAAAAATTCAAACACGGACGGGTGCTGAAAGAACACGGACGGGTGTCTAAAGTTAATACAGACGGGTATTAAAATAAAAGTTCAAACACGGACGGGTACTAAAAGGACACGGACGGGTGTCAAAGGTCAATACAGGCGGGTATTGGCTTAAAAAGTTCAAACACAGACGGGTGCTGAAAGGAAACGGACGCCTCTCAAAGATCAATACAGACGGGTATTGGCTTAAAAAGTTCAAACACGGACGGGTGCTGAAAGGACACGGACTGGTGTCAAAGGTCAATACGGACGGGTATTGGCTTAAAAAGTTCAAACACGGGCGGGTGCTGAAAGGACACGGACGGGTGTTAAAGGTCAATACGGAACCGTATTGAAAAAATTCAAACACGGACGGGTACTGGAAGAACAAGGACGGGTGTCTATAGTCAATACAGACGGGTACTGAAAGGACACGGACGGGTGTCAAAGGTCAATACGGACGGGTATTGGCTTAAAAATTTCAAACACAGACGGGTGTCAAAGGTCAATATGGACGGGCATTGGCTTAAACAGTTCAAACACGGACGGGTGCTGAAAGGACACGGACGGCTCTCAAAGATCAAACACAGACGGGTGTCAAAGGACACGGACGGGTGTCAAAGGTAAATACGGACGGGTATTGAAATAAAATTTCAAACACGGACGGGTGCTAAAAGGACACAGACGGGTGTCAAAGGTCAATACGGACGGGTATTGGCTTAAAAATTTCAAACACGGATGGGTGCTGAAAGGAAACGGACGGGTGTCAAAGGTCAATACAGGCGGGTATTGAAATAAAATTTCAAACAAGGACGGGTGCTGAAAGGACACGGATGAGTGTCAAATGTCAATACGGACGGGTATTGGCTTAAAAAGTTCAAACACAGACGGGTACTGAAAGGACACGGACGGGTGTCAAAGGTCAATACGGATGGGTATTGGCGTAAAAAGTTCAAACATGAACGGGTGCTGAAAGGACACGGACGGGTGTCAAAGGTCAATACGGACGGGTATTGGCTAAAAAAGTTCAAACACAGACGAGTGCTGAAAGGACACGGACGGGTGCTGAAAAGACACGGACTGGTGTCAAAGGTCAATATGGACGTTTATTGGCTTAAAATGTTTAAACACGGACGGGTGCTGAAAGGACACGGACTGATGTCAAAGCTCAATACGGACGCGTTTTGAAAAAATTCAAACACGGATGGGTGCTGAAAGAACACAGACGGGTGTCTAAAGTCAATACAGACGGGTATTGAAATAAAAGTTAAAACACGGACGGGTACTGAAAGGACACGGACGGGTGTCAAAGGTCAATACGGACGGGTATTGGCTTAAAAAGTTCAAACACGGACGGGTGTTGAAAGGACACGGACGGGTGTCAAAGGTCTATACGGAAGCGTGTTGAAAAAATTCAAACACGGACGGGTGCTGAAAGAACACAGAAGGGTGTCTAAAGTTAATACAGACGGGTATTAAAATAAAAGTTCAAACACGGACGGGTACTAAAAGGACACGGACGGGTGTCAAAGGTCAATACAGGCGAGTATTGGCTTAAAAAGTTCAAACACGGACAGGTGCTGAAAGGACACGGACGGCTCTCAAAGATCAATACGGACGGGTATTGGCTTAAAAAGTTCAAACACGGACGGGTGCTGAAAGGACACGGACTGGTGTCAAAGGTCAATACGGACGGGTATTGGCTTAAAAAGTTCAAACACGGGCGGGTGCTGAAAGGACACGGACGGGTTTAAAGGTCAATACGGATGCGTATTGAAAAAATTCAAACACGGATGGGTACTGGAAGAACACGGATGGGTGTCTATAGTCAATACAGACGGGTATTGAATTAAAAGTTCAAACAAGGACGGGTGCTGAAAGGACACGGACGGGTGTCAAAGGTCAATACGGACGGGTATTGGCTTAAAAAGTTCAAACACAGACGGGTGTCAAAGGTCAATATGGACGGGCATTGGCTTAAACAGTTCAAACACGGTCGGGTGCTGAAAGGACACGGACTGGTGTAAAAGGTCAATACGGACGGGAATTGGCTTAAAAAGTTCAAACACTGACGTGTGCTGAAAGGACACGGACGGGTGTCAAAGGTCAATACGGACGGGTATTGAAAAAATTCAAACACGAACGGGTGCTGAAAGAACACAGATGGGTGTCTAAAGTCAATACGGACGGGTATTGATATAAAAGTTCAAACATGGACGGGTGCTGAAAGGACACGGACGGGTGTCAAAGGTCAATACGGACGGGTATTGGCTTAAAAGGTTTAAACACAGACGGTTGCTGAAAAGCCACAGGCGGGTGTCAAATGTAAATACGGACAGGTATTGGCTTAAAACAATCAAACACGGACGGGTGCTGAAAGGACACGGACGGGTGTCAAAGGTCAATACGGGCGGGTATTGAAATAAAATTTCAAACACTGATGGGTGCTGAAAAGACACGGACGCGTGTCAAAGGTCAATACGGACGGGTATTGAAATAAAAGTTCAAACACGGACGGGTGCTGAAAGGACACGGAATGATGTCAAAGGTCAATACGGACGCGTTTTGAAAATATTCAAACACAGATGGGTGCTGAAAGAACACGGACGGGTGTCTAAAGTCAATACAGACGGGTATTGAAATAAAAGTTAAAACACGGACGGGTACTGAAAGGACACGGACGGGTGTCAAAGGTACTGAAAGGACACGGACGGACGGGTATTGGCTTAAAAAGTTCAAACACGGACGGGTGCTGAAAGGACACGGACGGGTGTCAAAGGTCTATACGGAAGTGTGTTGAAAAAATTCAAACACGGACGGGTGCTGAAAGAACACGGACGGGTGTCTAAAGTTAATACAGACGGGTATTAAAATAAAAGTTCAAACACGGACGGGTACTAAAAGGACACGGACGGGTGTCAAAGGTCAATACAGGCGGGTATTGGCTTAAAAAGTTCAAACACAGACGGGTGCTGAAAGGACACGGACGGCTCTCAAAGATCAATACAGACGGGTATTGGCTTAAAAAGTTCAAACACGGACGGGTGCTGAAAGGACACGGACTGGTGTCAAAGGTCAATACGGACGGGTATTGGCTTAAAAAGTTCAAACACGGGCGGGTGCTGAAAGGACACGGACGGGTGTTAAAGGTCAATACGGAACCGTATTGAAAAAATTCAAACACGGACGGGTACTGGAAGAACAAGGACGGGTGTCTATAGTCAATACAGACGGGTACTGAAAGGACACGGACGGGTGTCAAAGGTCAATACGGACGGGTATTGGCTTAAAAATTTCAAACACAGACGGGTGTCAAAGGTCAATATGGACGGGCATTGGCTTAAACAGTTCAAACACGGACGGGTGCTGAAAGGACACGGACGGCTCTCAAAGATCAAACACAGACGGGTGTCAAAGGACACGGACGGGTGTCAAAGGTAAATACGGACGGGTATTGAAATAAAATTTCAAACACGGACGGGTGCTAAAAGGACACAGTCGGGTGTCAAAGGTCAATACGGACGGGTATTGGCTTAAAAATTTCAAACACGGAAGGGTGCTGAAAGGAAACGGACGGGTGTCAAAGGTCAATACAGGCGGGTATTGAAATAAAATTTCAAACAAGGACGGGTGCTGAAAGGACACGGACGAGTGTCAAATGTCAATACGGACGGGTATTGGCTTAAAAAGTTCAAACACAGACGGGTACTGAAAGGACACGGACGGGTGTCAAAGGTCAATACGGATGGGTATTGGCTTAAAAAGTTCAAACATGAACGGGTGCTGAAAGGACACGGACGGGTGTCAAAGGTCAATACGGACGGGTATTGGCTAAAAAAGTTCAAACACAGACGAGTGCTGAAAGGACACGGACGGGTGCTGAAAAGACACGGACTGGTGTCAAAGGTCAATATGGACGTTTATTGGCTTAAAATGTTTAAACACGGACGGGTGCTGAAAGGACACGGACTGATGTCAAAGCTCAATACGGACGCGTTTTGAAAAAATTCAAACACAGATGGGTGCTGAAAGAACACAGACGGGTGTCTAAAGTCAATACAGACGGGTATTGAAATAAAAGTTAAAACACGGACGGGTACTGAAAGGACACGGACGGGTGTCAAAGGTACTGAAAGGACACGGACGGACGGGTATTGGCTTAAAAAGTTCAAACACGGACGGGTGCTGAAAGGACACGGACGGGTGTCAAAGGTCAATACGGACGGGTATTGGCTTAAAAAGTTCAAACACAGACGGGTGTCAAAGGTCAATATGGACGGGCATTGGCTTAAACAGTTCAAACACGGTCGGGTGCTGAAAGGACACGGACTGGTGTAAAAGGTCAATACGGACGGGAATTGGCTTAAAAAGTTCAAACACTGACGTGTGCTGAAAGGACACGGACGGGTGTCAAAGGTCAATACGGACGGGTATTGAAAAAATTCAAACACGAACGGGTGCTGAAAGAACACAGATGGGTGTCTAAAGTCAATACGGACGGGTATTGATATAAAAGTTCAAACATGGACGGGTGCTGAAAGGACACGGACGGGTGTCAAAGGTCAATACGGACTGGTATTGGCTTAAAAGGTTTAAACACAGACGGTTGCTGAAAAGCCACAGGCGGGTGTCAAATGTAAATACGGACAGGTATTGGCTTAAAACAATCAAACACGGACGGGTGCTGAAAGGACACGGACGGGTGTCAAAGGTCAATACGGGCGGGTATTGAAATAAAATTTCAAACACTGATGGGTGCTGAAAAGACACGGACGCGTGTCAAAGGTCAATACGGACGGGTATTGAAATAAAAGTTCAAACACGGACGGGTGCTGAAAGGACACGGAATGATGTCAAAGGTCAATACGGACGCGTTTTGAAAATATTCAAACACAGATGGGTGCTGAAAGAACACGGACGGGTGTCTAAAGTCAATACAGACGGGTATTGAAATAAAAGTTAAAACACGGACGGGTACTGAAAGGACACGGACGGGTGTCAAAGGTACTGAAAGGACACGGACGGACGGGTATTGGCTTAAAAAGTTCAAACACGGACGGGTGCTGAAAGGACACGGACGGGTGTCAAAGGTCTATACGGAAGTGTGTTGAAAAAATTCAAACACGGACGGGTGCTGAAAGAACACGGACGGGTGTCTAAAGTTAATACAGACGGGTATTAAAATAAAAGTTCAAACACGGACGGGTACTAAAAGGACACGGACGGGTGTCAAAGGTCAATACGGGCGGGTATTGGCTTAAAAAGTTCAAACACAGACGGGTGCTGAAAGGACACGGACGGCTCTCAAAGATCAATACAGACGGGTATTGGCTTAAAAAGTTCAAACACGGACGGGTGCTGAAAGGACACGGACTGGTGTCAAAGGTCAATACGGACGGGTATTGGCTTAAAAAGTTCAAACACGGGCGGGTGCTGAAAGGACACGGACGGGTGTTAAAGGTCAATACGGAACCGTATTGAAAAAATTCAAACACGGACGGGTACTGGAAGAACAAGGACGGGTGTCTATAGTCAATACAGACGGGTACTGAAAGGACACGGACGGGTGTCAAAGGTCAATACGGACGGGTATTGGCTTAAAAATTTCAAACACAGACGGGTGTCAAAGGTCAATATGGACGGGCATTGGCTTAAACAGTTCAAACACGGACGGGTGCTGAAAGGACACGGACGGCTCTCAAAGATCAAACACAGACGGGTGTCAAAGGACACGGACGGGTGTCAAAGGTAAATACGGACGGGTATTGAAATAAAATTTCAAACACGGACGGGTGCTAAAAGGACACAGTCGGGTGTCAAAGGTCAATACGGACGGGTATTGGCTTAAAAATTTCAAACACGGAAGGGTGCTGAAAGGAAACGGACGGGTGTCAAAGGTCAATACAGGCGGGTATTGAAATAAAATTTCAAACAAGGACGGGTGCTGAAAGGACACGGACGAGTGTCAAATGTCAATACGGACGGGTATTGGCTTAAAAAGTTCAAACACAGACGGGTACTGAAAGGACACGGACGGGTGTCAAAGGTCAATACGGATGGGTATTGGCTTAAAAAGTTCAAACATGAACGGGTGCTGAAAGGACACGGACGGGTGTCAAAGGTCAATACGGACGGGTATTGGCTAAAAAAGTTCAAACACAGACGAGTGCTGAAAGGACACGGACGGGTGCTGAAAAGACACGGACTGGTGTCAAAGGTCAATATGGACGTTTATTGGCTTAAAATGTTTAAACACGGACGGGTGCTGAAAGGACACGGACTGATGTCAAAGCTCAATACGGACGCGTTTTGAAAAAATTCAAACACAGATGGGTGCTGAAAGAACACAGACGGGTGTCTAAAGTCAATACAGACGGGTATTGAAATAAAAGTTAAAACACGGACGGGTACTGAAAGGACACGGACGGGTGTCAAAGGTCAATACGGACGGGTATTGGCTTAAAAAGTTCAAACACGGACGGGTGCTGAAAGGACACGGACGGGTGTCAAAGGTCTATACGGAAGCGTGTTGAAAAAATTCAAACACGGACGGGTGCTGAAAGAACACGGACGGGTGTCTAAAGTTAATACAGACGGGTATTAAAATAAAAGTTCAAACACGGACGGGTACTAAATGGACACGGACGGGTGTCAAAGGTCAATACAAGCGAGTATTGGCTTAAAAAGTTCAAACACGGACAGGTGCTGAAAGGACACGGATGGCTCTCAAAGATC
Organism: Lathyrus tuberosus; assembly: GCA_022829125.1. NCBI lineage: Eukaryota > Viridiplantae > Streptophyta > Magnoliopsida > Fabales > Fabaceae > Lathyrus > Lathyrus tuberosus. The sequence goes on along the minus strand of JALAZF010000345.1, from coordinate 5,152,049 downwards.
AATACGGACGGGTATTGGCTTAAAAAGTTCAAACACGGACGGGTGCTGAAAGGACACGGACTGGTGTCAAAGGTCAATACGGACGGGTATTGGCTTAAAAAGTTCAAACACGGGCGGGTGCTGAAAGGACACGGACGGGTTTAAAGGTCAATACGGATGCGTATTGAAAAAATTCAAACACGGACGGGTACTGGAAGAACACGGACGGGTGTCTATAGTCAATACAGACGGGTATTGAATTAAAAGTTCAAACAAGGACGGGTGCTGAAAGGACACGGACGGGTGTCAAAGGTCAATACGGACGGGTATTGGCTTAAAAAGTTCAAACACAGACGGGTGTCAAAGGTCAATATGGACGGGCATTGGCTTAAACAGTTCAAACACGGTCGGGTGCTGAAAGGACACGGACTGGTGTAAAAGGTCAATACGGACGGGAATTGGCTTAAAAAGTTCAAACACTGACGTGTGCTGAAAGGACACGGACGGGTGTCAAAGGTCAATACGGACGGGTATTGAAAAAATTCAAACACGAACGGGTGCTGAAAGAACACAGATGGGTGTCTAAAGTCAATACGGATGGGTATTGAAATAAAAGTTCAAACATGGACGGGTGCTGAAAGGACACGGACGGGTGTCAAAGGTCAATACGGACGGGTATTGGCTTAAAAGGTTAAAACACAGACGGTTACTGAAAAGCCACAGACGGGTGTCAAATGTAAATACGGACAGGTATTGGCTTAAAATAATCAAACACGGACGGGTGCTGAAAGGACACGGACGGGTGTCAAAGGTCAATACGGGCGGGTATTGAAATAAAATTTCAAACACTGATGGGTGCTGAAAAGACACGGACGCGTGTCAAAGGTCAATACGGACGGGTATTGACATAAAAGTTCAAACACGGACGGGTGCTGAAAGGATACGGACGGGTGTCAAAGGTCAATACGGACGGGTATTGAAATAAAAGTTCAAACACAGACGGGTGCTGAAAAGACACGGACGGGTGTCAAAGGTCAATACGGACGGGTATTGAATAAAAGTTCAAACGCGGACGGGTGTCAAAGGCCAATACGGATGGGTATTGGCTTAAAAAGTTCAAACACAGATGGGTGCTGAAAGGACACGGACGGGTGTCAAAGGTCAATACGGACGGGTATTGGCTAAAAAGTTCAAACACAGACGGGTGATGAAAGGACACAGACGGGTGTCAAAGGTAAATACGGACGGGTATTGAAATAAAATTTCAAACACGGACGGGTGCTAAAAGGACACAGACGGGTGTCAAAGGTCAATACGGACGGGTGTCAAAGGTCAATACAGGCGGGTATTGAAATAAAATTTCAAACAAGGACGGGTGCTGAAAGGACACGGACGAGTGTCAAATGTCAATACGGACGGGTATTGGCTTAAAAAGTTCAAACACAGACGGGTACTGAAAGGACACGGACGGGTGTCAAAGGTCAATACAGATGGGTATTGGCTTAAAAAGTTCAAACATGAACGGTTGCTGAAAGGACACGGACGGGTGTCAAAGGTCAATACGGACGGGTATTGGCTAAAAAAGTTCAAACACAGACGAGTGCTGAAAGGACACGGACGGGTGCTGAAAAGACACGGACTGGTGTCAAAGGTCAATATGGACGTTTATTGGCTTAAAATGTTTAAACACGGACGGGTGCTGAAAGGACACGGACTGATGTCAAAGCTCAATACGGACGCGTTTTGAAAAAATTCAAACACAGATGGGTGCTGAAAGAACACAGACGGGTGTCTAAAGTCAATACAGACGGGTATTGAAATAAAAGTTAAAACACGGACGGGTACTGAAAGGACACGGACGGGTGTCAAAGGTCAATACGGACGGGTATTGGCTTAAAAAGTTCAAACACGGACGGGTGCTGAAAGGACACGGACGGGTGTCAAAGGTCTATACGGAAGCGTGTTGAAAAAATTCAAACACGGACGGGTGCTGAAAGAACACGGACGGGTGTCTAAAGTTAATACAGACGGGTATTAAAATAAAAGTTCAAACACGGACGGGTACTAAATGGACACGGACGGGTGTCAAAGGTCAATACAAGCGAGTATTGGCTTAAAAAGTTCAAACACGGACAGGTGCTGAAAGGACACGGACGGCTCTCAAAGATCAATACGGACGGGTATTGGCTTAAAAAGTTCAAACACGGACGGGTGCTGAAAGGACACAGACTGGTGTCAAAGGTCAATACGGACAGGTATTGGCTTAAAAAGTTCAAACACGGGCGGGTGCTGAAAGGACACGGACGGGTTTAAAGGTCAATACGGATGCGTATTGAAAAAATTCAAACACGGACGGGTACTGGAAGAACACGGACGGGTGTCTATAGTCAATACAGACGGGTATTGAATTAAAAGTTCAAACAAGGACGGGTGCTGAAAGGACACGGACGGGTGTCAAAGGTCAATACGGACGGGTATTGGCTTAAAAAGTTCAAACACAGACGGGTGTCAAAGGTCAATATGGACGGGCATTGGCTTAAACAGTTCAAACACGGTCGGGTGCTGAAAGGACACGGACTGGTGTAAAAGGTCAATACGGACGGGAATTGGCTTAAAAAGTTCAAACACTGACGTGTGCTGAAAGGACACGGACGGGTGTCAAAGGTCAATACGGACGGGTATTGAAAAAATTCAAACACGAACGGGTGCTGAAAGAACACAGATGGGTGTCTAAAGTCAATACGGATGGGTATTGAAATAAAAGTTCAAACATGGACGGGTGCTGAAAGGACACGGACGGGTGTCAAAGGTCAATACGGACGGGTATTGGCTTAAAAGGTTTAAACACAGACGGTTACTGAAAAGCCACAGACGGGTGTCAAATGTAAATACGGACAGGTATTGGCTTAAAACAATCAAACACGGACGGGTGCTGAAAGGACACGGACGGGTGTCAAAGGTCAATACGGGCGGGTATTGAAATAAAATTTCAAACACTGATGGGTGCTGAAAAGACACGGACGCGTGTCAAAGGTCAATACGGACGGGTATTGACATAAAAGTTCAAACACGGACGGGTGCTGAAAGGATACGGACGGGTGTCAAAGGTCAATACGGACGGGTATTGAAATAAAAGTTCAAACACAGACGGGTGCTGAAAAGACACGGACGGGTGTCAAAGGTCAATACGGACGGGTATTGAATAAAAGTTCAAACGCGGACGGGTGTCAAAGGCCAATACGGATGGGTATTGGCTTAAAAAGTTCAAACACAGATGGGTGCTGAAAGGACACGGACGGGTGTCAAAGGTCAATACGGACGGGTATTGGCTAAAAAGTTCAAACACAGACGGGTGATGAAAGGACACAGACGGGTGTCAAAGGTAAATACGGACGGGTATTGAAATAAAATTTCAAACACGGACGGGTGCTAAAAGGACACAGACGGGTGTCAAAGGTCAATACGGACGGGTATTGGCTTAAAAATTTCAAACACGGAAGGGTGCTGAAAGGAAACGGACGGGTGTCAAAGGTCAATACAGGCGGGTATTGAAATAAAATTTCAAACAAGGACGGGTGCTGAAAGGACACGGACGAGTGTCAAATGTCAATACGGACGGGTATTGGCTTAAAAAGTTCAAACACAGACGGGTACTGAAAGGACACGGACGGGTGTCAAAGGTCAATACGGATGGGTATTGGCTTAAAAAGTTCAAACATGAACGGGTGCTGAAAGGACACGGACGGGTGATAAAGGTCAATACGGACGGGTATTGGCTAAAAAAGTTCAAACACAGACGAGTGCTGAAAGGATACGGACGGGTGCTGAAAAGACACGGACTGGTGTCAAAGGTCAATATGGACGTTTATTGGCTTAAAATGTTTAAACACGGACGGGTGCTGAAAGGACACGGACTGATGTCAAAGCTCAATACGGACGCGTTTTGAAAAAATTCAAACACGGATGGGTGCTGAAAGAACACAGACGGGTGTCTAAAGTCAATACAGACGGGTATTGAAATAAAAGTTAAAACACGGATGGGTACTGAAAGGACACGGACGGGTGTCAAAGGTCAATACGGATGGGTATTGGCTTAAAAAGTTCAAACACGGACGGGTGCTGAATGGACACGGACGGGTGTCTAAGGTCTATACGGAAGCGTGTTGAAAAAATTCAAACACGGACGGGTGCTGAAAGAACATGGACGGGTGTCTAAAGTTAATACAGACGGGTATTAAAATAAAAGTTCAAACACGGACGGGTACTAAAAGGACACGGACGGGTGTCAAAGGTCAATACAGGCGAGTATTGGCTTAAAAAGTTCAAACACGGACAGGTGCTGAAAGGACACGGACGACTCTCAAAGATCAATACGGACGGGTATTGGCTTAAAAAGTTCAAACACAGACGGGTGCTGAAAGGACACGGACTGGTGTCAAAGGTCAATACGGACAGGTATTGGCTTAAAAAGTTCAAACACGGGCGGGTGCTGAAAGGACACGGACGGGTTTAAAGGTCAATACGGACGCGTATTGAAAAAATTCAAACACGGACGGGTACTGGAAGAACACGGACGGGTGTCTATAGTCAATACAGACGGGTATTGAATTAAAAGTTCAAACAAGGACGGGTGCTGAAAGGACACGGACGGGTGTCAAAGGTCAATACAGACGGGTATTGGCTTAAAAAGTTCAAACACAGACGGGTGTCAAAGGTCAATATGGACGGGCATTGGCTTAAACAGTTCAAACACGGTCGGGTGCTGAAAGGACACAGACTGGTGTAAAAGGTCAATACGGACGGGAATTGGCTTAAAAAGTTCAAACACTGACGTGTGCTGAAAGGACACGGGCAGGTGTCAAAGGTCAATACGGACGGGTATTGAAAAAATTCAAACACGAACGGGTGCTGAAAGAACACAGATAGGTGTCTAAAGTCAATACGGATGGGTATTGAAATAAAAGTTCAAACATGGACGGGTGCTGAAAGGACACGGACGGGTGTCAAAGGTCAATACGGACGGGTATTGGCTTAAAAGGTTTAAACACAGACGGTTACTGAAAAGCCACAGACGGGTGTCAAATGTAAATACGGACAGGTATTGGCTTAAAACAATCAAACACGGACGGGTGCTGAAAGGACACGGACGGGTGTCAAAGGTCAATACTGGCGGGTATTGAAATAAAATTTCAAACACTGATGGGTGCTGAAAAGACACGGACGCGTGTCAAAGGTCAATACGGACGGGTATTGACATAAAAGTTCAAACACGGACGGGTGCTGAAAGGATACGGACGGGTGTCAAAGGTCAATACGGACGGGTATTGAAATAAAAGTTCAAACAGAGACGGGTGCTGAAAAGACACGGACGGGTGTCAAAGGTCAATACGGACGGGTATTGAATAAAAGTTCAAACGCGGACGGGTGCTGAAAGGACACTGACGGGTGTCAAAGGCCAATACGGATGGGTATTGGCTTAAAAAGTTCAAACACAGATGGGTGCTGAAAGGACACGGACGGGTGTCAAAGGTCAATACGGACGGGTATTGGCTAAAAAGTTCAAACACAGATGGGTGATGAAAGGACACAGACGGGTGTCAAAGGTAAATACGGACGGGTATTGAAATAAAATTTCAAACACGGACGGGTGCTAAAAGGACACAGACGGGTGTCAAAGGTCAATACGGACGGGTATTGGCTTAAAAATTTCAAACACGGAAGGGTGCTGAAAGGAAACGGACAGGTGTCAAAGGTCAATACAGGCGGGTATTGAAATAAAATTTCAAACAAGGACGGGTGCTGAAAGGACACGGACGAGTGTCAAATGTCAATACGGACGGGTATTGGCTTAAAAAGTTCAAACACAGACGGGTACTGAAAGGACACGGACGGGTGTCAAAGGTCAATACGGATGGGTATTGGCTTAAAAAGTTCAAACATGAACGGGTGCTGAAAGGACACGGACGGGTGATAAAGGTCAATACGGACGGGTATTGGCTAAAAAAGTTCAAACACAGACGAGTGCTGAAAGGACACGGACGGGTGCTGAAAAGACACGGACTGGTGTCAAAGGTCAATATGGACGTTTATTGGCTTAAAATGTTTAAACACGGACGGGTGCTGAAAGGACACGGACTGATGTCAAAGCTCAATACGGACGCGTTTTGAAAAAATTCAAACACGGATGGGTGCTGAAAGAACACAGACGGGTGTCAAAAGTCAATACAGACGGGTATTGAAATAAAAGTTAAAACACGGATGGGTACTGAAAGGACACGGACGGGTGTCAAAGGTCAATACGGACGGGTATTGGCTTAAAAAGTTCAAACACGGACGGGTGCTGAATGGACACGGACGGGTGTCAAAGGTCTATACGGAAGCGTGTTGAAAAAATTCAAACACGGACGGGTGCTGAAAGAACATGGACGGGTGTCTAAAGTTAATACAGACGGGTATTAAAATAAAAGTTCAAACACGGACGGGTACTAAAAGGACACGGACGGGTGTCAAAGGTCAATACAGGCGAGTATTGGCTTAAAAAGTTCAAACACGGACAGGTGCTGAAAGGACACGGACGGCTCTCAAAGATCAATACGGACGGGTATTGGCTTAAAAAGTTCAAACACGGACGGGTGCTGAAAGGACACGGACTGGTGTCAAAGGTCAATACGGACAGGTATTGGCTTAAAAAGTTCAAACACGGGCGGGTGCTGAAAGGACACGGACGGGTTTAAAGGTCAATACGGACGCGTATTGAAAAAATTCAAACACGGACGGGTACTGGAAGAACACGGACGGGTGTCTATAGTCAATACAGACGGGTATTGAATTAAAAGTTCAAACAAGGACGGGTGCTGAAAGGACACAGACGGGTGTCAAAGGTCAATACGGACGGGTATTGGCTTAAAAAGTTCAAACACAGACGGGTGTCAAAGGTCAATATGGACGGGCATTGGCTTAAACAGTTCAAACACGGTCGGGTGCTGAAAGGACACGGACTGGTGTAAAAGGTCAATACGGACAGGAATTGGCTTAAAATGTTCAAACACTGACGTGTGCTGAAAGGATACGGACGGGTGTCAAAGGTCAATACGGACGGGTATTGAAAAAATTCAAACACGAACGGGTGCTGAAAGAACACAGATGGGTGTCTAAAGTCAATATGGACGGGTATTGAAATAAAAGTTCAAACATGGACGGGTGCTGAAAGGACACGGACGAGTGTCAAAGGTCAATATGGAAGGGTATTGGCTTAAAAGGTTTAAATACAGACGGTTGCTGAAAAGCCACAGACGGGTGTCAAAGGTCAATACGGACAGGTATTGGCTTAAAACAGTCAAACACGGACGGGTGCTGAAAGCACACGGACGGGTGTCAAAGGTCAATACGGACGGGTATTGAAATAAAAGTTCAAACACTGATGGCTGCTGAAAAGACACGGACGCGTGTCAAAGGTCAACACGGACGGGTATTGAAATAAAAGTTCAAAAACGGACGGGTGCTGAAAGGATACGGACGGGTGTCAAAGGTCAATACGGATGGGTATTGGCTTAAAAAGTTCAAACATGAACGGGTGCTGAAAGGACACGGACGGGTGTCAAAGGTCAATACGGACGGGTATTGGCTGAAAAAGTTCAAACACAGACGAGTGCTGAAAGGACATGGACGGGTGCTGAAAAGACACGGACTGGTGTCAAAGGTCAATATGGACGTTTATTGGCTTAAAATGTTTAAACACGGACGGGTGCTGAAAGGACACGGACTGATGTCAAAGCTCAATACGGACGCGTTTTGAAAAAATTCAAACACGGATGGGTGCTGAAAGAACACAGACGGGTGTCTAAAGTCAATACAGACGGGTATTGAAATAAAAGTTAAAACACGGACGGGTACTGAAAGGACACGGACGTGTGTCAAAGGTCAATACGGACGGGTATTGGCTTAAAAAGTTCAAACACGGACGGGTGCTGAAAGGACACGGACGGGTGTCAAAGGTCTATACGGAAGCGTGTTGAAAAAATTCAAACACGGACGGGTGCTGAAAGAACACGGACGGGTGTCTAAAGTTAATACAGACGGGTATTAAAATAAAAGTTCAAACACGGATGGGTACTAAAAGGACACGGACTGGTGTCAAAGGTCAATACAGGCGAGTATTGGCTTAAAAAGCTCAAACACGGACGGGAGCTGAAAGGACACGGACGGCTCTCAAAGATCAATACGGACGGGTATTGGCTTAAAAAGTTCAAAGACGGACGGGTGCTGAATGGACACGGACTGGTGTCAAAGGTCAATACGGACGGGTATTGGCTTAAAAAGTTCAAACACGGGCGGGTGCTGAAAGGACACGGACGGGTTTAAAGGTCAATACGGACGCGTATTGAAAAAATTCAAACACGGACGGGTACTGGAAGAACACGGACGGGTGTCTATAGTCAATACAGACGGGTATTAAATTAAAAGTTCAAACAAGGACGAGTGCTGAAAGGACACGGACGGGTGTCAAAGGTCAATACGGACGGGTATTGGCTTAAAAAGTTCAAACACAGACGGGTGTCAAAGGTCAATATGGACGGGCATTGGCTTAAACAGTTCAAACACGGTCGGGTGCTAAAAGGACACGGACTGGTGTAAAAGGTCAATACGGACGGGAATTGGCTTAAAAAGTTCAAACACTGACGTGTGCTGAAAGGACATGGACGGGTGTCAAAGGTCAATACGGACGGGTATTGAAAAAATTCAAACACGAACGGGTGCTGAAAGAACACAGATGGGTGTCTAAAGTCAATACGGACGGGTATTGAAATAAAAGTTCAAACATGGACGGGTGCTGAAAGGACACGGACGGGTGTCAAAGGTCAATACGGACGGGTATTGGCTTAAAAGGTTTAATCACAGACGGTTGCTGAAAAGACACAGACGGGTGTCAAATGTAAATACGGACAGGTATTGGCTTAAAACAATCAAACACGGACGGGTGCTGAAAGGACACGGACGGGTGTCAAAGGTCAATACGGGCGGGTATTGAAATAAAAGTTCAAACACTGATGGGTGCTGAAAAGACACGGACGCGTGTCAAAGGTCAATACGGACGGGTATTGAAATAAAAGTTCAAACACGGACGGGTACTGAAAGGATACGGACGGGTGTCAAAGGTCAATACGGACGGGTATTGAAATAAAAGTTCAAACACAGACGGGTGCTGAAAAGACACGGACGGGTGTCAAAGGTCAATACGGACGGGTATTGAATAAAAGTTCAAACGCGGACGGGTGCTGAAAGGACACTGACGGGTGTCAAAGGCCAATACGGATGGGTATTGGCTTAAAAAGTTCAAACACAGATGGGTGCTGAAAGGACACGGACGGGTGTCAAAGGTCAATACGGACGGGTATTGGCTAAAAAGTTCAAACACAGACGGGTGATGAAAGGACACAGACGGGTGTCAAAGGTAAATACGGACGGGTATTGAAATAAAATTTCAAACACGGACGGGTGCTAAAAGGACACAGACGGGTGTCAAAGGTCAATACGGACGGGTATTGGCTTAAAAAATTCAAACACGGAAGGGTGCTGAAAGGACACGGACGGGTGTCAAAGGTCAATACAGGCGGGTATTGAAATAAAATTTCAAACAAGGACGGGTGCTGAAAGGACACGGACGAGTGTCAAATGTCAATACGGACGGGTATTGGCTTAAAAAGTTCAAACACAGACGGGTACTGAAAGGACACGGACGGGTGTCAAAGGTCAATACGGATGGGTATTGGCTTAAAAAGTTCAAACATGAACGGGTGCTGAAAGGACACGGACGGGTGTCAAAGGTCAATACGGACGGGTATTGGCTGAAAAAGTTCAAAGACAGACGAGTGCTGAAAGGACACGGACGGGTGCTGAAAAGACACGGACTGGTGTCAAAGGTCAATATGGACGTTTATTGGCTTAAAATGTTTAAACACGGACGGGTGCTGAAAGGACACAGACGGGTGTCAAAGTCAATACAGACGGGTATTGAAATAAAAGTTAAAACACGGACGGGTACTGAAAGGTCACGGACGGGTGTCAAAGGTCAATACGGACGGGTATTGGCTTAAAAATTTCAAACACGGACGGGTGCTGAAAGGACACGGACGGGTGTCAAAGGTCTATACGGAAGCGTGTTGAAAAAATTCAAACACGGACGGGTGCTGAAAGAACACGGACGGGTGTCTAAAGTTGATACAGACGGGTATTAAAATAATAGTTCAAACATGGACGGGTACTAAAAGGACACGGACGGGTGTCAAAGGTCAATACAAGCGAGTATTGGCTTAAAAAGTTCAAACACGGACGGGTGCTGAAAGGACACGGACGGCTCTCAAAGATCAATACGGACGGGTATTGGCTTAAAAAGTTCAAACACGGACGGGTGCTGAAAGGACACGGACTGGTGTCAAAGGTCAATACGGACGGGTATTGGCTTAAAAAGTTCAAACACGGGCGGGTGCTGAAAGGACACGGACGGGTTTAAAGGTCAATACGGACACGTATTGAAAAAATACAAACACGGACGGGTACTGGAAGAACACGGACGGGTGTGTATAGTCAATACAGACGGGTATTTAATTAAAAGTTCAAACAAGGACGGGTGCTGAAAGGACACGGACGGGTGTCAAAGGTCAATACGGACGGGTATTGGCTTAAAAAGTTCAAACACAGACGGGTGTCAATGGTCAATATGGACGGGCATTGGCTTAAACAGTTCAAAAACGGACGGGTGCTGAAAGGATACGGACGGGTGTCAAAGGTCAATACGGACGGGAATTGGCTTAAAAAGTTCAAACATGAACGGGTGCTGAAAGGACATGGACGGGTGTCAAAGGTCAATACGGACAGGTATTGGCTGAAAAAGTTCAAACACAGACGAGTGCTGAAAGGACATGGACGGGTGCTGAAAAGACACGGACTGGTGTCAAAGGTCAATATGGACGTTTATTGGCTTAAAATGTTTAAACACGGACGGGTGCTGAAAGGACACGGACTGATGTCAAAGCTCAATACGGACGCGTTTTGAAAAAATTCAAACACGGATGGGTGCTGAAAGAACACAGACGGGTGTCTAAAGTCAATACAGACGGGTATTGAAATAAAAGTTAAAACACGGACGGGTACTGAAAGGACACGGACGTGTGTCAAAGGTCAATACGGACGGGTATTGGCTTAAAAAGTTCAAACACGGACGGGTGCTGAAAGGACACGGACGGGTGTCAAAGGTCTATACGGAAGCGTGTTGAAAAAATTCAAACACGGACGGGTGCTGAAAGGACACGGACGGGTGTCTAAAGTTAATACAGATGGGTATTAAAATAAAAGTTCAAACACGGATGGGTACTAAAAGACACGGACGGGTGTCAAAGGTCAATACAGGCGAGTATTGGCTTAAAAAGTTCAAACACGGACGGGACCTGAAAGGACACGGACGGCTCTCAAAGATCAATACGGACGGGTATTGGCTTAAAAAGTTCAAAGACGGACGGGTGCTGAAAGGACACGGACTGGTGTCAAAGGTCAATACGGACGGGTATTGGCTTAAAAAGTTCAAACACGGGCGGGTGCTGAAAGGACACGGACGGGTTTAAAGGTCAATACGGACGCGTATTGAAAAAATTCAAACACGGACGGGTACTGGAAGAACACGGACGGGTGTCTATAGTCAATACAGACGGGTATTGAATTAAAAGTTCAAACAAGGACGGGTGCTGAAAGGACACAGACGGGTGTCAAAGGTCAATACGGACGGGTATTGGCTTAAAAAGTTCAAACACAGACGGGTGTCAAAGGTCAATATGGACGGGCATTGGCTTAAACAGTTCAAACACGGTCGGGTGCTGAAAGGACACGGACTGGTGTAAAAGGTCAATACGGACGGGAATTGGCTTAAAATGTTCAAACACTGACGTGTGCTGAAAGGATACAGACGGGTGTCAAAGGTCAATACGGACGGGTATTGAAAAAATTCAAACACGAACGGGTGCTGAAAGAACACAGATGGGTGTCTAAAGTCAATACGGACAGGTATTGAAATAAAAGTTCAAACACGGACGGGTGCTGAAAGGACACGGACGAGTGTCAAAGGTCAATATGGAAGGGTATTGGCTTAAAAGGTTTAAATACAGACGGTTGCTGAAAAGCCACAGACGGGTGTCAAAGGTCAATACGGACAGGTATTGGCTTAAAACATTCAAACACGGACGGGTGCTGAAAGCACACGGACGGGTGTCAAAGGTCAATACAGACGGGTATTGAAATAAAAGTTCAAACACTGATGGGTGCTGAAAAGACACGGACGCGTGTCAAAGGTCAACACAGACGGGTATTGAAATAAAAGTTCAAAAACGGACGGGTGCTGAAAGGATACGGACGGGTGTCAAAGGTCAATACGGATGGGTATTGGCTTAAAAAGTTCAAACATGAACGGGTGCTGAAAGGACATGGACGGGTGTCAAAGGTCAATACGGACAGGTATTGGCTGAAAAAGTTCAAACACAGACGAGTGCTGAAAGGACATGGACGGGTGCTGAAAAGACACGGACTGGTGTCAAAGGTCAATATGGACGTTTATTGGCTTAAAATGTTTAAACACGGACGGGTGCTGAAAGGACACGGACTGATGTCAAAGCTTAATACGGACGCGTTTTGAAAAAATTCAAACACGGATGGGTGCTGAAAGAACACGGACGGGTGTCTAAAGTCAATACAGACGGGTATTGAAATAAAATTTCAAACAAGGACGGGTACTGAAAGGACACGGACGTGTGTCAAAGGTCAATACGGACGGGTATTGGCTTAAAAAGTTCAAACACAGACGGGTACAGAAAGGACACGGACGGGTGTCAAAGGTCAATACAGGCGGGTATTGAAATAAAATTTCAAACAAGGACGGGTGCTGAAAGGACACGGACGAGTGTCAAAGGCCAATAAGGACGGGTATTGGCTTAAAAAGTTCAAACACAGACGGGTGCTGAAAGGACACGGACGGGTGTCAAAGGTCTATACGGAAGCGTGTTGAAAAAATTCAAACACGGACGGGTGCTGAAAGAACACGGACGGGTGTCTAAAGTTAATACAGACGGGTATTAAAATAAAAGTTCAAACACGGATGGGTACTAAAAGGACACGGACGGGTGTCAAAGGTCAATACAGGCGAGTATTGGCTTAAAAAGTTCAAACACGGACGGGACCTGAAAGGACACGGACGGCTCTCAAAGATCAATACGGACGGGTATTGGCTTAAAAAGTTCAAAGACGGACGGGTGCTGAAAGGACACGGACTGGTGTCAAAGGTCAATACGGACGGGTATTGGCTTAAAAAGTTCAAACACGGGCCGGTGCTGAAAGGACACGGACGGGTTTAAAGGTCAATACGGACGCGTATTGAAAAAATTCAAACACGGACGGGTACTGGAAGAACACGGACGGGTGTCTATAGTCAATACAGACGGGTATTGAATTAAAAGTTCAAACAAGGACGGGTGCTGAAAGGACACGGACGGGTGTCAAAGGTCAATACGGACGGGTATTGGCTTAAAAAGTTCAAACACAGACGGGTGTCAAAGGTCAATATGGACGGGCATTGGCTTAAACAGTTCAAACACGGTCGGGTGCTAAAAGGACACGGACTGGTGTAAAAGGTCAATACGGACGGGAATTGGCTTAAAAAGTTCAAACACTGACGTGTGCTGAAAGGACATGGACGGGTGTCAAAGGTCAATACGGACGGGTATTGAAAAAATTCAAACACGAACGGGTGCTGAAAGAACACAGATGGGTGTCTAAAGTCAATACGGACGGGTATTGAAATAAAAGTTCAAACATGGACGGGTGCTGAAAGGACACGGACGGGTGTCAAAGCTCAATACGGACGGGTATTGGCTTAAAAGGTTTAATCACAGACGGTTGCTGAAAAGACACAGACGGGTGTCAAATGTAAATACGGACAGGTATTGGCTTAAAACAATCAAACACGGACGGGTGCTGAAAGGACACGGACGGGTGTCAAAGGTCAATACGGGCGGGTATTGAAATAAAAGTTCAAACACTGATGGGTGCTGAAAAGACACGGACGCGTGTCAAAGGTCAATACGGGCGGGTATTGAAATTAAAGTTCAAACATGGACGGGTACTGAAAGGATACGGACGGGTGTCAAAGGTCAATACGGACGGGTATTGAAATAAAAGTTCAAACACAGACGGGTGCTGAAAAGACACGGACGGGTGTCAAAGGTCAATACGGACGGGTATTGAATAAAAGTTCAAACGCGAACGGGTGCTGAAAGGACACTGACGGGTGTCAAAGGCCAATACGGATGGGTATTGGCTTAAAAATTTCAAACACAGATGGGTGCTGAAAGGACACGGACGGGTGTCAAAGGTCAATACGGACGGGTATTGGCTAAAAAGTTCAAACACAGACGGGTGATGAAAGGACACAGACGGGTGTCAAAGGTAAATACGGACGGGTATTGAAATAAAATTTCAAACACGGACGGGTGCTAAAAGGACACAGACGGGTGTCAAAGGTCAATACGGACTGGTATTGGCTTAAAAATTTCAAACACGGAAGGGTGCTGGAAGAACACGGACGGGTGTCAAAGGTCAATACAGGCGGGTATTGAAATAAAATTTCAAACAAGGACGGGTGCTGAAAGGACACGGACGAGTGTCAAATGTCAATACGGACGGGTATTGGCTTAAAAAGTTCAAACACAGACGGGTACAGAAAGGACACGGACGGGTGTCAAAGGTCAATACAGGCGGGTATTGAAATAAAATTTCAAACAAGGACGGGTGCTGAAAGGACACGGACGAGTGTCAAAGGTCAATACGGACGGGTATTGGCTTAAAAAGTTCAAACACGGACGGGTGCTGAAAGGACACGGACGGGTGTCAAAGGTCTATACGGAAGCGTGTTGAAAAAATTCAAACACGGACGGGTGCTGAAAGAACACGGACGGGTGTCTAAAGTTAATACAGACGGGTATTAAAATAAAAGTTCAAACACGGATGGGTACTCAAAGGACACGGACGGGTGTCAAAGGTCAATACAGGCGAGTATTGGCTTAAAAAGTTCAAACACGGACGGGACCTGAAAGGACACGGACGGCTCTCAAAGATCAATACGGACGGGTATTGGCTTAAAAAGTTCAAAGACGGACGGGTGCTGAAAGGACACGGACTGGTGTCAAAGGTCAATACGGACGGGTATTGGCTTAAAAAGTTCAAACACGGGCCGGTGCTGAAAGGACACGGACGGGTTTAAAGGTCAATACGGACGCGTATTGAAAAAATTCAAACACGGACGGGTACTGGAAGAACACGGACGGGTGTCTATAGTCAATACAGACGGGTATTGAATTAAAAGTTCAAACAAGGACGAGTGCTGAAAGGACACGGACGGGTGTCAAAGGTCAATACGGACGGGTATTGGCTTAAAAAGTTCAAACACAGACGGGTGTCAAAGGTCAATATGGACGGGCATTGGCTTAAACAGTTCAAACACGGTCGGGTGCTAAAAGGACACGGACTGGTGTAAAAGGTCAATACGGACGGGAATTGGCTTAAAAAGTTCAAACACTGACGTGTGCTGAAAGGACATGGACGGGTGTCAAAGGTCAATACGGACGGGTATTGAAAAAATTCAAACACGAACGGGTGCTGAAAGAACACAGATGGGTGTCTAAAGTCAATACGGACGGGTATTGAAATAAAAGTTCAAACATGGACGGGTGCTGAAAGGACACGGACGGGTGTCAAAGCTCAATACGGACGGGTATTGGCTTAAAAGGTTTAATCACAGACGGTTGCTGAAAAGACACAGACGGGTGTCAAATGTAAATACGGACATGTATTGGCTTAAAACAATCAAACACGGACGGGTGCTGAAAGGACACGGACGGGTGTCAAAGGTCAATACGGGCGGGTATTGAAATAAAAGTTCAAACACTGATGGGTGCTGAAAAGACACGGACGCGTGTCAAAGGTCAATACGGGCGGGTATTGAAATTAAAGTTCAAACACGGACGGGTACTGAAAGGATACGGACGGGTGTCAAAGGTCAATACGGACGGGTATTGAAATAAAAGTTCAAACACAGACGGGTGCTGAAAAGACACGGACGGGTGTCAAAGGTCAATACGGACGGGTATTGAATAAAAGTTCAAACGCGAACGGGTGCTGAAAGGACACTGACGGGTGTCAAAGGCCAATACGGATGGGTATTGGCTTAAAAAGTTCAAACACAGATGGGTGCTGAAAGGACACGGACGGGTGTCAAAGGTCAATACGGACGGGTATTGGCTAAAAAGTTCAAACACAGACGGGTGATGAAAGGACACAGACGGGTGTCAAAGGTAAATACGGACGGGTATTGAAATAAAATTTCAAACACGGACGGGTGCTAAAAGGACACAGACGGGTGTCAAAGGTCAATACGGACTGGTATTGGCTTAAAAATTTCAAACACGGAAGGGTGCTGGAAGAACACGGACGGGTGTCAAAGGTCAATACAGGCGGGTATTGAAATAAAATTTCAAACAAGGACGGGTGCTGAAAGGACACGGACGAGTGTCAAATGTCAATACGGACGGGTATTGGCTTAAAAAGTTCAAACACAGACGGGTACAGAAAGGACACGGACGGGTGTCAAAGGTCAATACAGGCGGGTATTGAAATAAAATTTCAAACAAGGACGGGTGCTGAAAGGACACGGACGAGTGTCAAAGGTCAATACGGACGGGTATTGGCTTAAAAAGTTCAAACACAGACGGGTGCTGAAAGGACACGGACGGGTGTCAAAGGTCTATACGGAAGCGTGTTGAAAAAATTCAAACACGGACGGGTGCTGAAAGAACACGGACGGGTGTCTAAAGTTAATACAGACGGGTATTAAAATAAAAGTTCAAACACGGATGGGTACTAAAAGGACACGGACGGGTGTCAAAGGTCAATACAGGCGAGTATTGGCTTAAAAAGTTCAAACACGGACGGGACCTGAAAGGACACGGACGGCTCTCAAAGATCAATACGGACGGGTATTGGCTTAAAAAGTTCAAAGACGGACGGGTGCTGAAAGGACACGGACTGGTGTCAAAGGTCAATACGGACGGGTATTGGCTTAAAAAGTTCAAACACGGGCCGGTGCTGAAAGGACACGGACGGGTTTAAAGGTCAATACGGACGCGTATTGAAAAAATTCAAACACGGACGGGTACTGGAAGAACACGGACGGGTGTCTATAGTCAATACAGACGGGTATTGAATTAAAAGTTCAAACAAGGACGAGTGCTGAAAGGACACGGACGGGTGTCAAAGGTCAATACGGACGGGTATTGGCTTAAAATGTTCAAACACAGACGGGTGTCAAAGGTCAATATGGACGGGCATTGGCTTAAACAGTTCAAACACGGTCGGGTGCTAAAAGGACACGGACTGGTGTAAAAGGTCAATACGGACGGGAATTGGCTTAAAAAGTTCAAACACTGACGTGTGCTGAAAGGACATAGACGGGTGTCAAAGGTCAATACGGACGGGTATTGAAAAAATTCAAACACGAACGGGTGCTGAAAGAACACAGATGGGTGTCTAAAGTCAATACGGACGGGTATTGAAATAAAAGTTCAAACATGGACGGGTGCTGAAAGGACACGGACGGGTGTCAAAGCTCAATACGGACGGGTATTGGCTTAAAAGGTTTAATCACAGACGGTTGCTGAAAAGACACAGACGGGTGTCAAATGTAAATACGGACAGGTATTGGCTTAAAACAATCAAACACGGACGGGTGCTGAAAGGACACGGACGGGTGTCAAAGGTCAATACGGGCGGGTATTGAAATAAAAGTTCAAACACTGATGGGTGCTGAAAAGACACGGACGCGTGTCAAAGGTCAATACGGGCGGGTATTGAAATTAAAGTTCAAACACGGACGGGTACTGAAAGGATACGGACGGGTGTCAAAGGTCAATACAGACGGGTATTGAAATAAAAGTTCAAACACAGACGGGTGCTGAAAAGACACGGACGGGTGTCAAAGGTCAATACGGACGGGTATTGAATAAAAGTTCAAACGCGAACGGGTGCTGAAAGGACACTGACGGGTGTCAAAGGCCAATACGGATGGGTATTGGCTTAAAAAGTTCAAACACAGATGGGTGCTGAAAGGACACGGACGGGTGTCAAAGGTCAATACGGACGGGTATTGGCTAAAAAGTTCAAACACAGACGGGTGATGAAAGGACACAGACGGGTGTCAAAGGTAAATACGGACGGGTATTGAAATAAAATTTCAAACACGGACGGGTGCTAAAAGGACACAGACGGGTGTCAAAGGTCAATACGGACTGGTATTGGCTTAAAAATTTCAAACACGGAAGGGTGCTGGAAGAACACGGACGGGTGTCAAAGGTCAATACAGGCGGGTATTGAAATAAAATTTCAAACAAGGACGGGTGCTGAAAGGACACGGACGAGTGTCAAATGTCAATACGGACGGGTATTGGCTTAAAAAGTTCAAACACAGACGGGTACAGAAAGGACACGGACGGGTGTCAAAGGTCAATACAGGCGGGTATTGAAATAAAATTTCAAACAAGGACGGGTGCTGAAAGGACACGGACGAGTGTCAAAGATCAATACGGACGGGTATTGGCTTAAAAAGTTCAAACACAGACGGGTGCTGAAAGGACACGGACGGGTGTCAAAGGTCTATACGGAAGCGTGTTGAAAAAATTCAAACACGGACGGGTGCTGAAAGAACACGGACGGGTGTCTAAAGTTAATACAGACGGGTATTAAAATAAAAGTTCAAACACGGATGGGTACTAAAAGGACACGGACGGGTGTCAAAGGTCAATACAGGCGAGTATTGGCTTAAAAAGTTCAAACACGGACGGGACCTGAAAGGACACGGACGGCTCTCAAAGATCAATACGGACGGGTATTGGCTTAAAAAGTTCAAAGACGGACGGGTGCTGAAAGGACACGGACTGGTGTCAAAGGTCAATACGGACGGGTATTGGCTTAAAAAGTTCAAACACGGGCCGGTGCTGAAAGGACACGGACGGGTTTAAAGGTCAATACGGACGCGTATTGAAAAAATTCAAACACGGACGGGTACTGGAAGAACACGGACGGGTGTCTATAGTCAATACAGACGGGTATTGAATTAAAAGTTCAAACAAGGACGAGTGCTGAAAGGACACGGACGGGTGTCAAAGGTCAATACGGACGGGTATTGGCTTAAAAAGTTCAAACACAGACGGGTGTCAAAGGTCAATATGGACGGGCATTGGCTTAAACAGTTCAAACACGGTCGGGTGCTAAAAGGACACGGACTGGTGTAAAAGGTCAATACGGACGGGAATTGGCTTAAAAAGTTCAAACACTGACGTGTGCTGAAAGGACATGGACGGGTGTCAAAGGTCAATACGGACGGGTATTGAAAAAATTCAAACACGAACGGGTGCTGAAAGAACACAGATGGGTGTCTAAAGTCAATACGGACGGGTATTGAAATAAAAGTTCAAACATGGACGGGTGCTGAAAGGACACGGACGGGTGTCAAAGCTCAATACGGACGGGTATTGGCTTAAAAGGTTTAATCACAGACGGTTGCTGAAAAGACACAGACGGGTGTCAAATGTAAATACGGACAGGTATTGGCTTAAAACAATCAAACACGGACGGGTGCTGAAAGGACACGGACGGGTGTCAAAGGTCAATACGGGCGGGTATTGAAATAAAAGTTCAAACACTGATGGGTGCTGAAAAGACACGGACGCGTGTCAAAGGTCAATACGGGCGGGTATTGAAATTAAAGTTCAAACACGGACGGGTACTGAAAGGATACGGACGGGTGTCAAAGGTCAATACGGACGGGTATTGAAATAAAAGTTCAAACACAGACGGGTGCTGAAAAGACACGGACGGGTGTCAAAGGTCAATACGGACGGGTATTGAATAAAAGTTCAAACGCGAACGGGTGCTGAAAGGACACTGACGGGTGTCAAAGGCCAATACGGATGGGTATTGGCTTAAAAAGTTCAAACACAGATGGGTGCTGAAAGGACACGGACGGGTGTCAAAGGTCAATACGGACGGGTATTGGCTAAAAAGTTCAAACACAGACGGGTGATGAAAGGACACAGACGGGTGTCAAAGGTAAATACGGACGGGTATTGAAATAAAATTTCAAACACGGACGGGTGCTAAAAGGACACAGACGGGTGTCAAAGGTCAATACGGACTGGTATTGGCTTAAAAATTTCAAACACGGAAGGGTGCTGGAAGGACACGGACGGGTGTCAAAGGTCAATACAGGCGGGTATTGAAATAAAATTTCAAACAAGGACGGGTACTGAAAGGACACGGACGAGTGTCAAATGTCAATACGGACGGGTATTGGCTTAAAAAGTTCAAACACAGACGGGTACTGAAAGGACACGGACGGGTGTCAAAGGTCAATATGGATGGGTATTGGCTTAAAAAGTTCAAACATGAACGGGTGCTGAAAGGACACGGACGGGTGTCAAAGGTCAATACGGACGGGTATTGGCTGAAAAAGTTCAAAGACAGACGAGTGCTGAAAGGACACGGACGGCTCTCAAAGATCAATACGGACGGGTATTGGCTTAAAAAGTTCAAAGACGGACGGGTGCTGAAAGGACACGGACTGGTGTCAAAGGTCAATACGGACGGGTATTGGCTTAAAAAGTTCAAACACGGGCCGGTGCTGAAAGGACACGGACGGGTTTAAAGGTCAATACGGACGCGTATTGAAAAAATTCAAACACGGACGGGTACTGGAAGAACACGGACGGGTGTCTATAGTCAATACAGACGGGTATTGAATTAAAAGTTCAAACAAGGACGAGTGCTGAAAGGACACGGACGGGTG
Organism: Lathyrus tuberosus; assembly: GCA_022829125.1. NCBI lineage: Eukaryota > Viridiplantae > Streptophyta > Magnoliopsida > Fabales > Fabaceae > Lathyrus > Lathyrus tuberosus. Next base: position 5,131,138 of record JALAZF010000345.1, on the reverse strand, counting down.
TCAAAGGTCAATACGGACGGGTATTGGCTTAAAAAGTTCAAACACAGACGGGTGTCAAAGGTCAATATGGACGGGCATTGGCTTAAACAGTTCAAACACGGTCGGGTGCTAAAAGGACACGGACTGGTGTAAAAGGTCAATACGGACGGGAATTGGCTTAAAAAGTTCAAACACTGACGTGTGCTGAAAGGACATGGACGGGTGTCAAAGGTCAATACGGACGGGTATTGAAAAAATTCAAACACGAACGGGTGCTGAAAGAACATAGATGGGTGTCTAAAGTCAATACGGACGGGTATTGAAATAAAAGTTCAAACATGGACGGGTGCTGAAAGGACACGGACGGGTGTCAAAGCTCAATACGGACGGGTATTGGCTTAAAAGGTTTAATCACAGACGGTTGCTGAAAAGACACAGACGGGTGTCAAATGTAAATACGGACAGGTATTGGCTTAAAACAATCAAACACGGACGGGTGCTGAAAGGACACGGACGGGTGTCAAAGGTCAATACGGGCGGGTATTGAAATAAAAGTTCAAACACTGATGGGTGCTGAAAAGACACGGACGCGTGTCAAAGGTCAATACGGGCGGGTATTGAAATTAAAGTTCAAACACGGACGGGTACTGAAAGGATACGGACGGGTGTCAAAGGTCAATACGGACGGGTATTGAAATAAAAGTTCAAACACAGACGGGTGCTGAAAAGACACGGACGGGTGTCAAAGGTCAATACGGACGGGTATTGAATAAAAGTTCAAACGCGAACGGGTGCTGAAAGGACACTGACGGGTGTCAAAGGCCAATACGGATGGGTATTGGCTTAAAAAGTTCAAACACAGATGGGTGCTGAAAGGACACGGACGGGTGTCAAAGGTCAATACGGACGGGTATTGGCTAAAAAGTTCAAACACAGACGGGTGATGAAAGGACACAGACGGGTGTCAAAGGTAAATACGGACGGGTATTGAAATAAAATTTCAAACACGGACGGGTGCTAAAAGGACACAGACGGGTGTCAAAGGTCAATACGGACTGGTATTGGCTTAAAAATTTCAAACACGGAAGGGTGCTGGAAGGACACGGACGGGTGTCAAAGGTCAATACAGGCGGGTATTGAAATAAAATTTCAAACAAGGACGGGTACTGAAAGGACACGGACGAGTGTCAAATGTCAATACGGACGGGTATTGGCTTAAAAAGTTCAAACACAGACGGGTACTGAAAGGACACGGACGGGTGTCAAAGGTCAATACGGATGGGTATTGGCTTAAAAAGTTCAAACATGAACGGGTGCTGAAAGGACACGGACGGGTGTCAAAGGTCAATACGGACGGGTATTGGCTGAAAAAGTTCAAAGACAGACGAGTGCTGAAAGGACACGGACGGGTGCTGAAAAGACACGGACTGGTGTCAAAGGTCAATATGGACGTTTATTGGCTTAAAATGTTTAAACACGGACGGGTGCTGAAAGGACACGGACTGATGTCAAAGCTCAATACGGACGCGTTTTGAAAAAATTCAAACACGGATGGGTGCTGAAAGAACACAGACGGGTGTCTAAAGTCAATACAGACGGGTATTGAAATAAAAGTTAAAACACGGACGGGTACTGAAAGGACACGGACGGGTGTCAAAGGTCAATACGGACGGGTATTGGCTTAAAAAGTTCAAACACGGACGGGTGCTGAAAGGACACGGACGGGTGTCAAAGGTCTATACGGAAGCGTGTTGAAAAAATTCAAACACGGACGGGTGCTGAAAGAACACGGACGGGTGTCTAAAGTTAATACAGACGGGTATTAAAATAAAAGTTCAAACACGGACGGGTACTAAAAGGACACGGACGGGTGTCAAAGGTCAATACAGGCGAGTATTGGCTTAAAAAGTTCAAACACGGACGGGTGCTGAAAGGACACGGACGGCTCTCAAAGATCAATACGGACGGGTATTGGCTTAAAAAGTTCAAACACTGACGGGTGCTGAAAGGACACGGACTGGTGTCAAAGGTCAATACGGACGGGTATTGGCTTAAAAAGTTCAAACACGGGCGGGTGCTGAAAGGACACGGACGGGTTTAAAGGTCAATACGGACGCGTATTGAAAAAATTCAAACACGGACGGGTACTGGAAGAACACGGACGGGTGTCTATAGTCAATACAGACGGGTATTGAATTAAAAGTTCAAACAAGGACGAGTGCTGAAAGGACACGGACGGGTGTCAAAGGTCAATACGGACGGGTATTGGCTTAAAAAGTTCAAACACAGACGGGTGTCAAAGGTCAATATGGACGGGCATTGGCTTAAACAGTTCAAACACGGTCGGGTGCTAAAAGGACACGGACTGGTGTAAAAGGTCAATACGGACGGGAATTGGCTTAAAAAGTTCAAACACTGACGTGTGCTGAAAGGACATGGACGGGTGTCAAAGGTCAATACGGACGGGTATTGAAAAAATTCAAACACGAACGGGTGCTGAAAGAACACAGATGGGTGTCTAAAGTCAATACGGACGGGTATTGAAATAAAAGTTCAAACATGGACGGGTGCTGAAAGGACACGGACGGGTGTCAAAGCTCAATACGGACGGGTATTGGCTTAAAAGGTTTAATCACAGACGGTTGCTGAAAAGACACAGACGGGTGTCAAATGTAAATACGGACAGGTATTGGCTTAAAACAATCAAACACGGACGGGTGCTGAAAGGACACGGACGGGTGTCAAAGGTCAATACGGGCGGGTATTGAAATAAAAGTTCAAACACTGATGGGTGCTGAAAAGACACGGACGCGTGTCAAAGGTCAATACGGGCGGGTATTGAAATTAAAGTTCAAACACGGACGGGTACTGAAAGGATACGGACGGGTGTCAAAGGTCAATATGGACGGGTATTGAAATAAAAGTTCAAACACAGACGGGTGCTGAAAAGACACGGACGGGTGTCAAAGGTCAATACGGACGGGTATTGAATAAAAGTTCAAACGCGAACGGGTGCTGAAAGGACACTGACGGGTGTCAAAGGCCAATACGGATGGGTATTGGCTTAAAAAGTTCAAACACAGATGGGTGCTGAAAGGACACGGACGGGTGTCAAAGGTCAATACGGACGGGTATTGGCTAAAAAGTTCAAACACAGACGGGTGATGAAAGGACACAGACGGGTGTCAAAGGTAAATACGGACGGGTATTGAAATAAAATTTCAAACACGGACGGGTGCTAAAAGGACACAGACGGGTGTCAAAGGTCAATACGGACTGGTATTGGCTTAAAAATTTCAAACACGGAAGGGTGCTGGAAGGACACGGACGGGTGTCAAAGGTCAATACAGGCGGGTATTGAAATAAAATTTCAAACAAGGACGGGTACTGAAAGGACACGGACGAGTGTCAAATGTCAATACGGACGGGTATTGGCTTAAAAAGTTCAAACACAGACGGGTACTGAAAGGACACGGACGGGTGTCAAAGGTCAATACGGATGGGTATTGGCTTAAAAAGTTCAAACATGAACGGGTGCTGAAAGGACACGGACGGGTGTCAAAGGTCAATACGGACGGGTATTGGCTGAAAAAGTTCAAAGACAGACGAGTGCTGAAAGGACACGGACGGGTGCTGAAAAGACACGGACTGGTGTCAAAGGTCAATATGGACGTTTATTGGCTTAAAATGTTTAAACACGGACGGGTGCTGAAAGGACACGGACTGATGTCAAAGCTCAATACGGACGCGTTTTGAAAAAATTCAAACACGGATGGGTGCTGAAAGAACACAGACGGGTGTCTAAAGTCAATACAGACGGGTATTGAAATAAAAGTTAAAACACGGACGGGTACTGAAAGGACACGGACGGGTGTCAAAGGTCAATACGGACGGGTATTGGCTTAAAAAGTTCAAACACGGACGGGTGCTGAAAGGACACGGACGGGTGTCAAAGGTCTATACGGAAGCGTGTTGAAAAAATTCAAACACGGACGGGTGCTGAAAGAACACGGACGGGTGTCTAAAGTTAATACAGACGGGTATTAAAATAAAAGTTCAAACACGGACGGGTACTAAAAGGACACGGACGGGTGTCAAAGGTCAATACAGGCGAGTATTGGCTTAAAAAGTTCAAACACGGACGGGTGCTGAAAGGACACGGACGGCTCTCAAAGATCAATACGGACGGGTATTGGCTTAAAAAGTTCAAACACTGACGGGTGCTGAAAGGACACGGACTGGTGTCAAAGGTCAATACGGACGGGTATTGGCTTAAAAAGTTCAAACACGGGCGGGTGCTGAAAGGACACGGACGGGTTTAAAGGTCAATACGGACGCGTATTGAAAAAATTCAAACACGGACGGGTACTGGAAGAACACGGACGGGTGTCTATAGTCAATACAGACGGGTATTGAATTAAAAGTTCAAACAAGGACGAGTGCTGAAAGGACACGGACGGGTGTCAAAGGTCAATACGGACGGGTATTGGCTTAAAATGTTCAAACACAGACGGGTGTCAAAGGTCAATATGGACGGGCATTGGCTTAAACAGTTCAAACACGGTCGGGTGCTAAAAGGACACGGACTGGTGTAAAAGGTCAATACGGACGGGAATTGGCTTAAAAAGTTCAAACACTGACGTGTGCTGAAAGGACACGGACGGGTGTCAAAGGTCAATACGGACGGGTATTGAAAAAATTCAAACACGAACGGGTGCTGAAAGAACACAGATGGGTGTCTAAAGTCAATACGGACGGGTATTGAAATAAAAGTTCAAACATGGACGGGTGCTGAAAGGACACGGACGAGTGTCAAAGGTCAATACGGAAGGGTATTGGCTTAAAAGGTTTAAACACAGACGGTTGCTGAAAAGCCACAGACGGGTGTCAAAGGTCAATACGGACAGGTATTGGCTTAAAACATTCAAACACGGACGGGTGCTGAAAGCACACGGACGGGTGTCAAAGGTCAATACGGACGGGTATTGAAATAAAAGTTCAAAAACGGACGGGTGCTGAAAGGATACGGACGGGTGTCAAAGGTCAATACGGACGGGTATTGAAATAAAAGTTCAAACACAGACGGGTCTTGAAAAGACACGGACGGGTGTCAAAGGTCAATACGGACGGGTATTGAATAAAAGTTCAAACGCGGACGGGTGCTGAAAGGACACTGACGGGTGTCAAAGGCCAATACGGATGGGTATTGGCTTAAAAAGTTCAAACACAGATGGGTGCTGAAAGGACACAGACGTGTGTCAAAGGTCAATACGGACGGGTATTGGCTAAAAAGTTCAAACACAGACGGGTGCTGAAAGAACACAGACGGGTGTCAAAGGTAAATACGGACGGGTATTGAAATAAAATTTCAAACACGGACGAGTGCTAAAAGGACACAGACGGGTGTCAAAGGTCAATACGGACGGGTATTGGCTTAAAATTTTCAAACACGGAAGGGTGCTGAAAGGACACGGACGGGTGTCAAAGGTCAATACAGGCGGGTATTGAAATAAAATTTCAAACAAGGACGAGTGCTGAAAGGACACGGACGAGTGTCAAAGGTCAATACGGACGTGTATTGGCTTAAAAAGTTCAAACACAGAAGGGTACTGAAAGGACACGGACGGGTGTCAAAGGTCAATACGGATGGGTATTGGCTTAAAAATTTCAAACATGAACGGGTGCTGAAAGGACACGGACGGGTGTCAAAGGTCAATACGGACGGGTATTGGCTAAAAAAGTTCAAACATAGACGAGTGCTGAAAGGACACGGACGGGTGCTGAAAAGACACGGACTGGTGTCAAAGGTCAATACGGACGTTTATTGGCTTAAAATGTTTAAACACGGACGGGTGCTTAAAGGACACGGACGGATGTCAAAGGTCAATACGGATGCGTTTTGAACAAATTTAAACACGGACGGGTGCTGAAAAAACACGGACGGGTGTCTAAAGTCAATACAGACGGGTATTGAAAAAAAAGTTAAAACACGGACGGGTACTGAAAGGACACGGACGTGTGTCAAAGGTCAATACGGACGGGTATTGGCTTAAAAAGTACAAACACGGACGGGTGCTGAAAGGACACGAACGGGTGTCAAAGGTCTATACGGAAGCGTATTGAAAAATTCAAACACGGACGGGTGCTGAAAGAACACGGACGGGTGTCTAAAGTTAATACAGACGGGTATTGAAATAAAAGTTCAAACACGGACGGGTACTAAAAGGACACGGACGGGTGTCCAAGGTCAATACAGGCGAGTATTGGCTTAAAAAGTTCTAACACGGACGGGTGCTGAAAGGACACGGACGGCTCTCAAAGATCAATACGGACGGGTATTGGCTTAAAAAGTTCAAACACGGACGGGTGCTGAAAGGACACGGACTGGTGTCAAAGGTCAATACGGACGGGTATTGGCTTAAAAAGTTCAAACACGGGCGGGTGCTGAAAGGACACGGACGGGTGTCAAAGGTCAATACGGACGGGTATTGAAAAAATTCAAACACGAACGGGTGCTGAAAGAACACAGATGGGTGTCTAAAGTCAATACGGACGGGTATTGAAATAAAAGTTCAAACATGGACGGGTGCTGAAAGGACACGGACGAGTGTCAAAGGTCAATACGGAAGGGTATTGGCTTAAAAGGTTTAAACACAGACGGTTGCTGAAAAGCCACAGACGGGTGTCAAAGGTCAATACGGACAGGTATTGGCTTAAAACATTCAAACACGGACGGGTGCTGAAAGCACACGGACGGGTGTCAAAGGTCAATACGGACGGGTATTGAAATAAAAGTTCAAACACTGATGGGTGCTGAAAAGACACGGACGCGTGTCAAAGGTCAATACGGACGGGTATTGAAATAAAAGTTCAAAAACGGACGAGTGCTGAAAGGATACGGACGGGTGTCAAAGGTCAATACGGACGGGTATTGAAATAAAAGTTCAAACACAGACGGGTCCTGAAAAGACACGGACGGGTGTCAAAGGTCAATACGGACGGGTATTGAATAAAAGTTCAAACGCGGACGGGTGCTGAAAGGACACTGACGGGTGTCAAAGGCCAATACGGATGGGTATTGGCTTAAAAAGTTCAAACACAGATGGGTGCTGAAAGGACACGGACGTGTGTCAAAGGTCAATACGGACGGGTATTGGCTAAAAAGTTCAAACACAGACGGGTGCTGAAAGAACACAGACGGGTGTCAAAGGTAAATACGGACGGGTATTGAAATAAAATTTCAAACACGGACGAGTGCTAAAAGGACACAGACGGGTGTCAAAGGTCAATTCGGACGGGTATTGGCTTAAAATTTTCAAACACGGAAGGGTGCTGAAAGGACACGGATGGGTGTCAAAGGTCAATACAGGCGGGTATTGAAATAAAATTTCAAACAAGGACGGGTGCTGAAAGGACACGGACGAGTGTCAAAGGTCAATACGGACGTGTATTGGCTTAAAAAGTTCAAACACAGACGGGTACTGAAAGGACACGGACGGGTGTCAAAGGTCAATACGGATGGGTATTGGCTTAAAAATTTCAAACATGAACGGGTGCTGAAAGGACACGGACGGGTGTCAAAGGTCAATACGGACGGGTATTGGCTAAAAAAGTTCAAACATAGACGAGTGCTGAAAGGACACGGACGGGTGCTGAAAAGACACGGACTGGTGTCAAAGGTCAATACGGACGTTTATTGGCTTAAAATGTTTAAACACGGACGGGTGCTGAAAGGACACGGACAGATGTCAAAGGTCAATACGGATGCGTTTTGAAAAAATTCAAACACGGACGGGTGCTGAAAGAACACGGACGGGTGTCTAAAGTCAATACAGACGGGTATTGAAAAAAAAGTTAAAACACAGACGGGTACTGAAAGGACACGGACGTGTGTCAAAGGTCAATACGGACGGGTATTGGCTTAAAAAGTTCAAACACGGACGGGTGCTGAAAGGACACGAACGGGTGTCAAAGGTCTATACGGAAGCGTATTGAAAAATTCAAACACGGACGGGTGCTGAAAGAACACAGACGGGTGTCTAAAGTTAATACAGACGGGTATTGAAATAAAAGTTCAAACACGGACGGGTACTAAAAGGACACGGACGGGTGTCCAAGGTCAATACAGGCGAGTATTGGCTTAAAAAGTTCAAACACGGACGGGTGCTGAAAGGACACGGACGGCTCTCAAAGATCAATACGGACGGGTATTGGCTTAAAAAGTTCAAACACGGACGGGTGCTGAAAAGACACGGACTGGTGTCAAAGGTCAATACGGACGGGTATTGGCTTAAAAAGTTCAAACACGGGCGGGTGCTGAAAGGACACGGACGGGTTTAAAGGTCAATACGGACGCGTATTGAAAAAATTCAAACACGGACGGGTACTGGAAGAACACGGACGGGTGTCTATAGTCAATACAGACGGGTATTGAATTAAAAGTTCAAACAAGGACGGGTGCTGAAAGGACACGGACGGGTGTCAAAGGTCAATACGGAAGGGTATTGGTTTAAAAAGTTCAAACACAGACGGGTGTCAAAGGTCAATATGGACGGGCATTGGCTTAAACAGTTCAAACACGGTCGGGTGCTGAAAGGACACGGACTTGTGTAAAAGGTCAATACGGACGTGAATTGGCTTAAAAAGTTCAAACACTGACGTGTGCTGAAAGGACACGGACGGGTGTCAAAGGTCAATACGGACGGGTATTGAAAAAATTCAAACACGAACGGGTGCTGAAACAACACAGATGGGTGTCTAAAGTCAATACGGACGGGTATTGATATAAAAGTTCAAACATGGACGGGTGCTGAAAGGACACGGACGGGTGTCAAAGGTCAATACGGAAGGGTATTGGCTTAAAAGGTTTAAACACAGACGGTTGCTGAAAAGCCACAGACGGGTGTCAAAGGCCAATACAGACAGGTATTGGCTTAAAACATTCAAACACGGACGGGTGCTGAAAGGACACGGACGGGTGTCAAAGGTCAATACGGACGGGTATTGAAATAAAAGTTCAAACACTGATGGGTGCTGAAAAGACACGGACGCGTGTCAAAGGTCAATACGGACGGGTATTGAAATAAAAGTTCAAAAATGGACGGGTGCTGAAAGGATACGAACGGGTGTCAAAGGTCAATACGGACGGGTATTAAAATAAAAGTTCAAACACAGACGGGTCCTGAAAAGACACGGACGGGTGTCAAAGGTCAATACGGACGGGTATTGAATAAAAGTTCAAACGCGGACGGGTGCTGAAAGGACACTGACGGGTGTCAAAGGCCAATACGGACGGGTATTGGCTTAAAAATTTCAAACACGGAAGGGTGCTGAAAGGACACGGACGGGTGTCAAAGGTCAATACAGGCGGGTATTGAAATAAAATTTCAAACAAGGACGGGTGCTGAAAGGACACGGACGAGTGTCAAAGGTCAATACGGACGGGTATTGGCTTAAAAAGTTCAAACACAGACGGGTACTGAAAGGACACGGACGGGTGTCAAAGGTCAAAACGGATGGGTATTGGCTTAAAAAGTTCAAACATGAACGGGTGCTGAAAGGACACGGACGGGTGTCAAAGGTCAATACGGACGGGTATTGGCTAAAAAAGTTCAAACACAGACGAGTGCTGAAAGGACACAGACGGGTGCTGAAATGACACGGACTGGTGTCAAAGGTCAATACGGACGTTTATTGGCTTAAAATGTTTAAACACGGACGGGTGCTGAAAGGACACGGACGGATGTCAAAGGTCAATACGGACGCGTTTTGAACAAATTCAAACACTGACGGGTGCTGAAAGAACACGGACGGGTGTCTAAAGTCAATACAGACGGGTATTGAAAAAAAAGTTAAAACACGGACGGGTACTGAAAGGACACGGACGTGTGTCAAAGGTCAATACGGACGGGTATTGGCTTAAAAAGTTCAAACACGGACGGGTGCTGAAAGGACACGAACGGGTGTCAAAGGTCTATACGGAAGCGTATTGAAAAATTCAAACACGGACGGGTGCTGAAAGAACATGGACGGGTGTCTAAAGTTAATACAGACGGGATTGAAATAAAAGTTCAAACACGGATGGGTACTAAAAGGACACGGACGGGTGTCAAAGGTCAATACAGGCGAGTATTGGCTTAAAAAGTTCAAACACGGACGGGTGCTGAAAGGACACGGACGGCTCTCAAAGATCAATACGGACGGGTATTGGCTTAAAAAGTTCAAACACGGACGGGTGCTGAAAGGACACGGACTGGTGTCAAAGGTCAATACGGACGGGTATTGGCTTAAAAAGTTCAAACACGGGCGGGTGCTGAAAGGACACGGACGGGTTTAAAGGTCAATACGGACGCGTATTGAAAAAATTCAAACACGGACGGGTACTGGAAGAACACGGACGGGTGTCTATAGTCAATACAGACGGGTATTGAATTAAAAGTTCAAACAAGGACGGGTGCTGAAAGGACACGGACGGGTGTCAAAGGTCAATACGGAAGGGTATTGGCTTAAAAAGTTCAAACACAGACGGGTGTCAAAGGTCAATATGGACGGGCATTGGCTTAAACAGTTCAAACACGGTCGGGTGCTGAAAGGACACGGACTTGTGTAAAAGGTCAATACGGACGTGAATTGGCTTAAAAAGTTCAAACACTGACGTGTGCTGAAAGGACACGGACGGGTGTCAAAGGTCAATACGGACGGGTATTGAAAAAATTCAAACACGAACGGGTGCTGAAACAACACAGATGGGTGTCTAAAGCCAATACGGACGGGTATTGAAATAAAAGTTCAAACATGGACGGGTGCTGAAAGGACACGGACAGGTGTCAAAGGTCAATACGGAAGGGTATTGGCTTAAAAGGTTTAAACACAGACGGTTGCTGAAAAGCCACAGACGGGTGTCAAAGGTCAATACGGACAGGTATTGGCTTAAAACATTCAAACACGGACGGGTGCTGAAAGGACACAGACGGGTGTCAAAGGTCAATACGGACGGGTATTGAAATAAAAGTTCAAACACTGATGGGTGCTGAAAAGACACGGACGCGTGTCAAAGGTCAATACGGACGGGCATTGAAATAAAAGTTCAAAAATGGACGGGTGCTGAAAGGATACGGACGGGTGTCAAAGGTCAATACGGACGGGTATTAAAATAAAAGTTCAAACACAGACGGGTCCTGAAAAGACACGGACGGGTGTCAATGGTCAATACGGACGGGTATTGAATAAAAGTTCAAACGCGGACGGGTGCTGAAAGGACACTGACGGGTGTCAAAGGAGAATACGGATGGGTATTGGCTTAAAAAGTTCAAACACAGATGGGTGCTGAAAGGACACGGACGTGTGTCAAAGGTCAATACGGACGGGTATTGGCTAAAAAGTTCAAACACAGACGGGTGCTGAAAGGACACAGACGGGTGTCAAAGGTAAATACGAACGGGTATTGAAATAAAATTTCAAACACGGACGAGTGCTAAAAGGACACAGACGGGTGTCAAAGGTCAATACGGACGGGTATTGGCTTAAAAATTTCAAACATGGAAGGGTGCTGAAAGGACACGGACGGGTGTCAAAGGTCAATACAGGCGGGAATTGAAATAAAATTTCAAACAAGGACGGGTGCTGAAAGGACACGGACGAGTGTCAAAGGTCAATACGGACGGGTATTGGCTTAAAAAGTTCAAACACAGACGGGTACTGAAAGGACACGGACGGGTGTCAAAGGACAATACGGATGGGTATTGGCTTAAAAAGTTCAAACATGAACGGGTGCTGAAAGGACACGGACGGGTGTCAAAGGTCAATACGGACGGGTATTGGCTAAAAAAGTTCAAACACAGACGAGTGCTGAAAGGACACGGACGGGTGCTGAAATGACACGGACTGGTGTCAAAGGTCAATACGGACGTTTATTGGCTTAAAATGTTTAAACACGGACGGGTGCTGAAAGGACACGGACGGATGTCAAAGGTCAATACGGACGCGTTTTGAAAAAATTCAAACACGGACGGGTGTTGAAAGAACACGGACGGGTGTCTAAAGTCAATACAGACGGGTATTGAAAAAAAAGTTAAAACACGGACGGGTACTGAAAGGACACGGACGTGTGTCAAAGGTCAATACGGACGGGTATTGGCTTAAAAAGTTCAAACACGGACGGGTGCTGAAAGGACACGAACGGGTGTCAAAGGTCTATACGGACGGGTATTGAAAAAATTCAAACATGAACGGGTGCTGAAAGAACACAGATGGGTGTCTAAAGTCAATACGGACGGGTATTGAAATAAATGTTCAAAAATGGACGGGTGCTGAAAGGATACGGACGGGTGTCAAAGGTCAATACGGACGGGTATTGAAATAAAAGTTCAAACACAGACGGGTCCTGAAAAGACACGGACGGGTGTCAAAGGTCAATACGGACGGGTATTGAATAAAAGTTCAAACGCGGACGGGTGCTGAAAGGACACTGACGGGTGTCAAAGGCCAATACGGATGGGTATTGGCTTAAAAAGTTCAAACACATATGGGTGCTGAAAGGACACGGACGTGTGTCAAAGGTCAATACGGACGGGTATTGGCTAAAAAGTTCAAACACAGACGGGTGCTGAAAGAACACAGACGGGTGTCAAAGGTAAATACGGATGGGTATTGAAATAAAATTTCAAACACGGATGAGTGCTAAAAGGACACAGACGGGTGCAAAGGTCAATACGGACGGGTATTGGCTTAAAAAGTACAAACACGGACGGGTGCTAAAAGGACACGAACGGGTGTCAAAGGTCTATACGGAAGCGTATTGAAAAATTCAAACACGGACGGGTGCTGAAAGAACACGGACGGGTGTCTAAAGTTAATACAGACGGGTATTGAAATAAAAGTTCAAACACGGACGGGTACTAAAAGGACACGGACGGGTGTCCAAGGTCAATACAGGCGAGTATTGGCTTAAAAAGTTCTAACACGGACGGGTGCTGAAAGGACACGGACGGCTCTCAAAGATCAATACGGACGGGTATTGGCTTAAAAAGTTCAAACACGGACGGGTGCTGAAAGGACACGGACTGGTGTCAAAGGTCAATACGGACGGGTATTGGCTTAAAAAGTTCAAACACGGGCGGGTGCTGAAAGGACACGGACGGGTGTCAAAGGTCAATACGGACGGGTATTGAAAAAATTCAAACACGAACGGGTGCTGAAAGAACACAGATGGGTGTCTAAAGTCAATACGGACGGGTATTGAAATAAAAGTTCAAACATGGACGGGTGCTGAAAGGACACGGACGAGTGTCAAAGGTCAATACGGAAGGGTATTGGCTTAAAAGGTTTAAACACAGACGGTTGCTGAAAAGCCACAGACGGGTGTCAAAGGTCAATACGGACAGGTATTGGCTTAAAACATTCAAACACGGACGGGTGCTGAAAGCACACGGACGGGTGTCAAAGGTCAATACGGACGGGTATTGAAATAAAAGTTCAAACACTGATGGGTGCTGAAAAGACACGGACGCGTGTCAAAGGTCAATACGGACGGGTATTGAAATAAAAGTTCAAAAACGGACGAGTGCTGAAAGGATACGGACGGGTGTCAAAGGTCAATACGGACGGGTATTGAAATAAAAGTTCAAACACAGACGGGTCCTGAAAAGACACGGACGGGTGTCAAAGGTCAATACGGACGGGTATTGAATAAAAGTTCAAACGCGGACGGGTGCTGAAAGGACACTGACGGGTGTCAAAGGCCAATACGGATGGGTATTGGCTTAAAAAGTTCAAACACAGATGGGTGCTGAAAGGACACGGACGTGTGTCAAAGGTCAATACGGACGGGTATTGGCTAAAAAGTTCAAACACAGACGGGTGCTAAAAGAACACAGACGGGTGTCAAAGGTAAATACGGACGGGTATTGAAATAAAATTTCAAACACGGACGAGTGCTAAAAGGACACAAACGGGTGTCAAAGGTCAATTCGGACGGGTATTGGCTTAAAATTTTCAAACACGGAAGGGTGCTGAAAGGACACGGATGGGTGTCAAAGGTCAATACAGGCGGGTATTGAAATAAAATTTCAAACAAGGACGGGTGCTGAAAGGACACGGACGAGTGTCAAAGGTCAATACGGACGTGTATTGGCTTAAAAAGTTCAAACACAGACGGGTACTGAAAGGACACGGACGGGTGTCAAAGGTCAATACGGATGGGTATTGGCTTAAAAATTTCAAACATGAACGGGTGCTGAAAGGACACGGACGGGTGTCAAAGGTCAATACGGACGGGTATTGGCTAAAAAAGTTCAAACATAGACGAGTGCTGAAAGGACACGGACGGGTGCTGAAAAGACACGGACTGGTGTCAAAGGTCAATACGGACGTTTATTGGCTTAAAATGTTTAAACACGGACGGGTGCTGAAAGGACACGGACAGATGTCAAAGGTCAATACGGATGCGTTTTGAAAAAATTCAAACACGGACGGGTGCTGAAAGAACACGGACGGGTGTCTAAAGTCAATACAGACGGGTATTGAAAAAAAAGTTAAAACACAGACGGGTACTGAAAGGACACGGACGTGTGTCAAAGGTCAATACGGACGGGTATTGGCTTAAAAAGTTCAAACACGGACGGGTGCTGAAAGGACACGAACGGGTGTCAAAGGTCTATACGGAAGCGTATTGAAAAATTCAAACACGGACGGGTGCTGAAAGAACACAGACGGGTGTCTAAAGTTAATACAGACGGGTATTGAAATAAAAGTTCAAACACGGACGGGTACTAAAAGGACACGGACGGGTGTCCAAGGTCAATACAGGCGAGTATTGGCTTAAAAAGTTCAAACACGGACGGGTGCTGAAAGGACACGGACGGCTCTCAAAGATCAATACGGACGGGTATTGGCTTAAAAAGTTCAAACACGGACGGGTGCTGAAAAGACACGGACTGGTGTCAAAGGTCAATACGGACGGGTATTGGCTTAAAAAGTTCAAACACGGGCGGGTGCTGAAAGGACACGGACGGGTTTAAAGGTCAATACGGACGCGTATTGAAAAAATTCAAACACGGACGGGTACTGGAAGAACACGGACGGGTGTCTATAGTCAATACAGACGGGTATTGAATTAAAAGTTCAAACAAGGACGGGTGCTGAAAGGACACGGACGGGTGTCAAAGGTCAATACGGAAGGGTATTGGTTTAAAAAGTTCAAACACAGACGGGTGTCAAAGGTCAATATGGACGGGCATTGGCTTAAACAGTTCAAACACGGTCGGGTGCTGAAAGGACACGGACTTGTGTAAAAGGTCAATACGGACGTGAATTGGCTTAAAAAGTTCAAACACTGACGTGTGCTGAAAGGACACGGACGGGTGTCAAAGGTCAATACGGACGGGTATTGAAAAAATTCAAACACGAACGGGTGCTGAAACAACACAGATGGGTGTCTAAAGTCAATACGGACGGGTATTGATATAAAAGTTCAAACATGGACGGGTGCTGAAAGGACACGGACGGGTGTCAAAGGTCAATACGGAAGGGTATTGGCTTAAAAGGTTTAAACACAGACGGTTGCTGAAAAGCCACAGACGGGTGTCAAAGGCCAATACAGACAGGTATTGGCTTAAAACATTCAAACACGGACGGGTGCTGAAAGGACACGGACGGGTGTCAAAGGTCAATACGGACGGGTATTGAAATAAAAGTTCAAACACTGATGGGTGCTGAAAAGACACGGACGCGTGTCAAAGGTCAATACGGACGGGTATTGAAATAAAAGTTCAAAAATGGACGGGTGCTGAAAGGATACGAACGGGTGTCAAAGGTCAATACGGACGGGTATTAAAATAAAAGTTCAAACACAGACGGGTCCTGAAAAGACACGGACGGGTGTCAAAGGTCAATACGGACGGGTATTGAATAAAAGTTCAAACGCGGACGGGTGCTGAAAGGACACTGACGGGTGTCAAAGGCCAATACGGACGGGTATTGGCTTAAAAATTTCAAACACGGAAGGGTGCTGAAAGGACACGGACGGGTGTCAAAGGTCAATACAGGCGGGTATTGAAATAAAATTTCAAACAAGGACGGGTGCTGAAAGGACACGGACGAGTGTCAAAGGTCAATACGGACGGGTATTGGCTTAAAAAGTTCAAACACAGACGGGTACTGAAAGGACACGGACGGGTGTCAAAGGTCAAAACGGATGGGTATTGGCTTAAAAAGTTCAAACATGAACGGGTGCTGAAAGGACACGGACGGGTGTCAAAGGTCAATACGGACGGGTATTGGCTAAAAAAGTTCAAACACAGACGAGTGCTGAAAGGACACAGACGGGTGCTGAAATGACACGGACTGGTGTCAAAGGTCAATACGGACGTTTATTGGCTTAAAATGTTTAAACACGGACGGGTGCTGAAAGGACACGGACGGATGTCAAAGGTCAATACAGACGCGTTTTGAACAAATTCAAACACTGACGGGTGCTGAAAGAACACGGACGGGTGTCTAAAGTCAATACAGACGGGTATTGAAAAAAAAGTTAAAACACGGACGGGTACTGAAAGGACACGGACGTGTGTCAAAGGTCAATACGGACGGGTATTGGCTTAAAAATTTCAAACACGGACGGGTGCTGAAAGGACACGAACGGGTGTCAAAGGTCTATACGGAAGCGTATTGAAAAATTCAAACACGGACGGGTGCTGAAAGAACATGGACGGGTGTCTAAAGTTAATACAGACGGGATTGAAATAAAAGTTCAAACACGGATGGGTACTAAAAGGACACGGACGGGTGTCAAAGGTCAATACAGGCGAGTATTGGCTTAAAAAGTTCAAACACGGACGGGTGCTGAAAGGACACGGACGGCTCTCAAAGATCAATACGGACGGGTATTGGCTTAAAAAGTTCAAACACGGACGGGTGCTGAAAGGACACGGACTGGTGTCAAAGGTCAATACGGACGGGTATTGGCTTAAAAAGTTCAAACACGGGCGGGTGCTGAAAGGACACGGACGGGTTTAAAGGTCAATACGGACGCGTATTGAAAAAATTCAAACACGGACGGGTACTGGAAGAACACGGACGGGTGTCTATAGTCAATACAGACGGGTATTGAATTAAAAGTTCAAACAAGGACGGGTGCTGAAAGGACACGGACGGGTGTCAAAGGTCAATACGGAAGGGTATTGGCTTAAAAAGTTCAAACACAGACGGGTGTCAAAGGTCAATATGGACGGGCATTGGCTTAAACAGTTCAAACACGGTCGGGTGCTGAAAGGACACGGACTTGTGTAAAAGGTCAATACGGACTTGAATTGGCTTAAAAAGTTCAAACACTGACGTGTGCTGAAAGGACACGGACGGGTGTCAAAGGTCAATACGGACGGGTATTGAAAAAATTCAAACACGAACGGGTGCTGAAACAACACAGATGGGTGTCTAAAGCCAATACGGACGGGTATTGAAATAAAAGTTCAAACATGGACGGGTGCTGAAAGGACACGGACAGGTGTCAAAGGTCAATACGGAAGGGTATTGGCTTAAAAGGTTTAAACACAGACGGTTGCTGAAAAGCCACAGACGGGTGTCAAAGGTCAATACGGACAGGTATTGGCTTAAAACATTCAAACACGGACGGGTGCTGAAAGGACACAGACGGGTGTCAAAGGTTAATACGGACGGGTATTGAAATAAAAGTTCAAACACTGATGGGTGCTGAAAAGACACGGACGCGTGTCAAAGGTCAATACGGACGGGCATTGAAATAAAAGTTCAAAAATGGACGGGTGCTGAAAGGATACGGACGGGTGTCAAAGGTCAATACGGACGGGTATTAAAATAAAAGTTCAAACACAGACGGGTCCTGAAAAGACACGGACGGGTGTCAATGGTCAATACGGACGGGTATTGAATAAAAGTTCAAACGCGGACGGGTGCTGAAAGGACACTGACGGGTGTCAAAGGAGAATACGGATGGGTATTGGCTTAAAAAGTTCAAACACAGATGGGTGCTGAAAGGACACGGACGTGTGTCAAAGGTCAATACGGACGGGTATTGGCTAAAAAGTTCAAACACAGACGGGTGCTGAAAGGACACAGACGGGTGTCAAAGGTAAATACGAACGGGTATTGAAATAAAATTTCAAACACGGACGAGTGCTAAAAGGACACAGACGGGTGTCAAAGGTCAATACGGACGGGTATTGGCTTAAAAATTTCAAACATGGAAGGGTGCTGAAAGGACACGGACGGGTGTCAAAGGTCAATACAGGCGGGAATTGAAATAAAATTTCAAACAAGGACGGGTGCTGAAAGGACACGGACGAGTGTCAAAGGTCAATACGGACGGGTATTGGCTTAAAAAGTTCAAACACAGACGGGTACTGAAAGGACACGGACGGGTGTCAAAGGACAATACGGATGGGTATTGGCTTAAAAAGTTCAAACATGAACGGGTGCTGAAAGGACACGGACGGGTGTCAAAGGTCAATACGGACGGGTATTGGCTAAAAAAGTTCAAACACAGACGAGTGCTGAAAGGACACGGACGGGTGCTGAAATGACACGGACTGGTGTCAAAGGTCAATACGGACGTTTATTGGCTTAAAATGTTTAAACACGGACGGGTGCTGAAAGGACACGGACGGATGTCAAAGGTCAATACGGACGCGTTTTGAAAAAATTCAAACACGGACGGGTGTTGAAAGAACACGGACGGGTGTCTAAAGTCAATACAGACGGGTATTGAAAAAAAAGTTAAAACACGGACGGGTACTGAAAGGACACGGACGTGTGTCAAAGGTCAATACGGACGGGTATTGGCTTAAAAAGTTCAAACACGGACGGGTGCTGAAAGGACACGAACGGGTGTCAAAGGTCTATACGGACGGGTATTGAAAAAATTCAAACATGAACGGGTGCTGAAAGAACACAGATGGGTGTCTAAAGTCAATACGGACGGGTATTGAAATAAATGTTCAAAAATGGACGGGTGCTGAAAGGATACGGACGGGTGTCAAAGGTCAATACGGACGGGTATTGAAATAAAAGTTCAAACACAGACGGGTCCTGAAAAGACACGGACGGGTGTCAAAGGTCAATACGGACGGGTATTGAATAAAAGTTCAAACGCGGACGGGTGCTGAAAGGACACTGACGGGTGTCAAAGGCCAATACGGATGGGTATTGGCTTAAAAAGTTCAAACACATATGGGTGCTGAAAGGACACGGACGTGTGTCAAAGGTCAATACGGACGGGTATTGGCTAAAAAGTTCAAACACAGACGGGTGCTGAAAGAACACAGACGGGTGTCAAAGGTAAATACGGATGGGTATTGAAATAAAATTTCAAACACGGATGAGTGCTAAAAGGACACAGACGGGTGCAAAGGTCAATACGGACGGGTATTGGCTTAAAAATTTCAAACACGGAAGGGTGCTGAAAGGACACGGACGGGTGTCAAAGGTCAATACAGGCGGGTATTGAAATAAAATTTCAAACAAGGACGGGTGCTGAAAGGACACGGACGAGTGTCAAAGGTCAATACGGACGGGTATTGGCTTAAAAAGTTCAAACACAGACGGGTACTGAAAGGACACGGACGGGTGTCAAAGGTCAATACAGGCGGGTATTGAAATAAAATTTCATACACGGATGAGTGCTAAAAGGACACAGACGGGTGCAAAGGTCAATACGGACGGGTATTGGCTTAAAAATTTCAAACACGGAAGGGTGCTGAAAGGACACGGACGGGTGTCAAAGGTCAATACAGGCGGGTATTGAAATAAAATTTCAAACAAGGACGGGTGCTGAAAGGACACGGACGAGTGTCAAAGGTCAATACGGACGGGTATTGGCTTAAAAAGTTCAAACACGGAAGGGTGCTGAAAGGACACGGACGGGTGTCAAAGGTCAATACAGGCGGGTATTGAAATAAAATTTCAAACAAGGACGGGTGCTGAAAGGACACGGACGAGTGTCAAAGGTCAATACGGACGGGTATTGGCTTAAAAAGTTCAAACACAGACGGGTACTGAAAGGACACGGACGGGTGTCAAAGGTCAATACGGATGGGTATTGGCTTAAAAAGTTCAAACATGAACGGGTGCTGAAAGGACACGGACGGGTGTCAAAGGTCAATACGGACGGGTATTGGCTAAAAAAGTTCAAACACATACGAGTGCTGAAAGGACACGGACGGGTGCTGAAATGACACGGACTGGTGTCAAAGGTCAATACGGACGTTTATTGGCTTAAAATGTTTAAACACGGACGGGTGCTGAAAGGACACGGACGGATGTCAAAGGTCAATACAGACGCGTTTTGAAAAAATTCAAACACGGACGGGTACTGAAAGAACACGGACGGGTGTCTAAAGTCAATACAGACGGGTATTGAAAAAAAAGTTAAAACACGGACGGGTACTGAAAGGACACGGACGTGTGTCAAAGGTCAATACGGACGGGTATTGGCTTAAAAAGTTCAAACACGGACGGGTGCTGAAAGGACACGAACGGGTGTCAAAGGTCTATCCGGACGGGTATTGAAAAAATTCAAACACGAACGGGTGCTGAAAGAACACAGATGGGTGTCTAAAGTCAATACGGACGGGTATTGAAATAAATGTTCAAAAACAGACGGGTGCTGAAAGGATACGGACGGGTGTCAAAGGTCAATACGGACGGGTATTGAAATAAAAGTTCAAACACAGACGGGTCCTGAAAAGACACGGACGGGTGTCAAAGGTCAATACGGACGGGTATTGAATAAAAGTTCAAACGCGGACGGGTGCTGAAAGGACACTGACGGGTGTCAAAGGCCAATACGGATGGGTATTGGCTTAAAAAGTTCAAACACAGATGGGTGCTGAAAGGACACGGACGTGTGTCAAAGGTCAATACGGACGGGTATTGGCTAAAAAGTTCAAACACAGACGGGTGCTGAAAGAACACAGACGGGTGTCAAAGGTAAATACGGACGGGTATTGAAATAAAATTTCAAACACGGACGAGTGCTAAAAGGACACAGACGGGTGTCAAAGGTCAATACGGACGGGTATTGGCTTAAAAATTTCAAACACGGAAGGGTGCTGAAAGGACACGGATGGGTGTCAAAGGTCATTACAGGCGGGTATTCAAATAAAATTTCAAACAAGGACGGGTGCTGAAAGGACACGGACGAGTGTCAAAGGTCAATACGGACGTGTATTGGCTTAAAAAGTTCAAACACAGACGGGTACTGAAAGGACACGGACAGGTGTCAAAGGTCAATACGGATGGGTATTGGCTTAAAAATTTCAAACATGAACGGGTGCTGAAAGGACACGGACGGGTGTCAAAGGTCAATACGGACGGGTATTGGCTAAAAAAGTTCAAACACAGACGAGTGCTGAAAGGACACGGATGGGTGCTAAAATGACACGGACTGGTGTCAAAGGTCAATACGGACGTTTATTGGCTTAAAATGTTTAAACACGGACGGGTGCTGAAAGGACACGGATGGATGTCAAAGGTCAATACGGACGCGTTTTGAACAAATTCAAACACGGACGGGTGCTGAAAGAACACGGACGGGTGTCTAAAGTCAATACAGACGGGTATTGAAAAAAAAGTTAAAACACGGACGGGTACTGGCTTAAAAAGTTCAAACACGGACGGGTGCTGAAAGGACACGAACGGGTGTCAAAGGTCTATACGGACGGGTATTGAAAAAATTCAAACACGAACGGGTGCTGAAAGAACACAGATGGGTGTCTAAAGTCAATACGGACGGGTATTGAAATAAAAGTTCAAAAACGGACGGGTGCTGAAAGGATACGGACGGGTGTCAAAGGTTAATACGGACGGGTATTGAAATAAAAGTTCAAACACAGACGGGTCCTGAAAAGACACGGACGGGTGTCAAAGGTCAATACGGACGGGTATTGAATAAAACTTCAAACGCGGACGGGTGCTGAAAGGACACTGACGGGTGTCAAAGGCCAATACGGATGATTATTGGCTTAAAAAGTTCAAACACAGATGGGTGCTGAAAGGACACGGACGTGTGTCAAAGGTCAATACGGACGGGTATTGGCTAAAAAGTTCAAACACAGACGGGTGCTGAAAGAACACAGACGGGTGTCAAAGGTAAATACGGACGGGTATTGAAATAAAATTTCAAACACGGACGAGTGCTAAAAGGACACAGACGGGTGTCAAAGGTCAATACGGACGGGTATTGGCTTAAAAATTTCAAACACGGAAGGGTGCTGAAAGGACACGGACGGGTGTCAAAGGTCAATACAGGCGGGTATTGAAATAAAATTTCAAACAAGGACGGGTGCTGAAAGGACACAGACGAGTTTCAAAGGTCAATACGGACGTGTATTGGCTTAAAAAGTTCAAACACAGACGGGTACTGAAAGGACACGGACGGGTGTCAAAGGTCAATACGGATGGGTATTGGCTTAAAAATTTCAAACATGAACGGGTGCTGAAAGGACAGGGACGGGTGTCAAAGGTCAATACGAACGGGTATTGGCTAAAAAAGTTCAAACACAGACGAGTGCTGAAAGGACACGGACGGGTGCTGAAAAGACACGGACTGGTGTCAAAGGTCAATACGGACGTTTATTTGCTTAAAATGTTTAAACACGGACGGGTGCTGAAAGGACACGGACGGATGTCAAAGGTCAATACGGACGCGTTTTGAACAAATTCAAACACGGACGGGTGCTGAAAGAACACGGACGGGTGTCTAAAGTCAATACAGACGGGTATTGAAAAAAAAGTTAAAACACGGACGGGTACTGAAAGCACACGGACGTGTGTCAAAGGTCAATACGGACGGGTATTGGCTTAAAAAGTTCAAACACGGACGGGTCCTGAAAGGACACGAACGGGTGTCAAAGGTCTATACGGAAGCGTATTGAAAAATTCAAACACGGACGGGTGCTGAAAGAACACGGACGGGTGTCTAAAGTTAATACAGACGGGTATTGAAATAAAAGTTCAAACACGGACGGGTACTAAAAGGACACGGACGGGTGTCAAAGGTCAATACAGGCGAGTATTGGCTTAAAAAGTTCAAACACGGACGGGTGCTGAAAGGACACGGACGGCTCTCAAAGATCAATACGGACGGGTATTGGCTTAAAAAGTTCAAACACGGACGGGTGCTGAAAGGACACGGACTGGTGTCAAAGGTCAATACGGACGGGTATTGGCTTAAAAAGTTCAAACACGGGCGGGTGCTGAAAGGACACGGACGGGTTTAAAGGTCAATACGGACGCGTATTGAAAAAAATTCAAACACGGACGGGTACTGGAAGAACACAGACGGGTGTCTACAGTCAATACAGACGGGTATTGAATTAAAAGTTCAAACAAGGACGGGTGATGAAAGGACACGGACGGGTGTCAAAGGTCAATACGGACGGGTATTGGCTTAAAAAGTTCAAACACAGATGGGTGTCAAAGGTCAATATGGACGGGCATTGGCTTAAACAGTTCAAACACGGTCGGGTGCTGAAAGGACACAGACTGGTGTAAAAGGTCAATACGGACGGGAATTAGCTTAAAAAGTTCAAACACTGACGTGTGCTGAAAGGACACGGACGAGTGTCAAAGGTCAATACGGACGGGTATTGAAAAAATTCAAACACGAACGGGTGCTGAAACAACACAGATGGGTGTCTAAAGTCAATACGGACGGGTATTGAAATAAAAGTTCAAACATGGACGGGTGCTGAAAGGACACGGACGGGTGTCAAAGGTCAATACGGAAGGGTATTGGCTTAAAAGGTTTAAACACAGACGGTTGCTGAAAAGCCACAGACGGGTGTCAATGGTCAATACGGACAGGTATTGGCTTAAAACATTCAAACACAGACGGGTGCTGAAAGGACACGGACGGGTGTCAAAGGTCAATACGGACGGGTATTGAAATAAAAGTTCAAACACTGATGGGTGCTGAAAAGACACGGACGCGTGTCAAAGGTCAATACGGACGGGTATTGAAATAAAAGTTCAAAAATGGACGGGTGCTGAAAGGATACGGACGGGTGTCAAAGGTCAATACGGACGGGTATTAAAATAAAAGTTCAAACACAGACGGGTCCTGAAAAGACACGGACGGGTGTCAAAGGTCAATACGGACGGGTATTGAATAAAAGTTCAAACGCGGACGGGTGCTGAAAGGACACTGACGGGTGTCAAAGGCCAATACGGATGGGTATTGGCTTAAAAAGTTCAAACACAGATGGGTGCTGAAAGGACACGGACGTGTGTTAAAGGTCAATACGGACGGGTATTGGCTAAAAAGTTCAAACACAGACGGGAGCTGAAAGGACACAGACGGGTGTCAAAGGTAAATACGCACGGGTATTGAAATAAAATTTCAAACACGGACGAGTGCTAAAAGGACACAGACGGGTGTCAAAGGTCAATATGGACGGGTATTGGCTTAAAAATTTCAAACACGGAAGGGTGCTGAAAGGACACGGACGGGTGTCAAAGGTCAATACAGGCGGGTATTGAAATAAAATTTCAAACAAGGACGGGTGCTGAAAGGACACGGACGAGTGTCAAAGGTCAATACGGACGGGTATTGGCTTAAAAAGTTCAAACACAGACGGGTACTGAAAGGACACGGACGGGTGTCAAAGGTCAATACGGATGGGTATTGGCTTAAAAAGTTCAAACATGAACGGGTGCTGAAAGGACACGGACGGGTGTCAAAGGTCAATACGGACAGGTATTGGCTAAAAAAGTTCAAACACAGACGAGTGCTGAAAGGACACGGACGGGTGCTGAAATGACACGGACTGGTGTCAAAGGTCAATACGGAAGTTTATTGGCTTAAAATGTTTAAACACGGACGGGTGCTGAAAGGACACGGACGGATGTCAAAGGTCAATACAGACGCGTTTTGAAAAAATTCAAACACGGACGGGTGCTGAAAGAACACGGACGGGTGTCTAAAGTCAATACAGACGGGTATTGAAAAAAAAGTTAAAACACGGACGGGTACTGAAAGGACACGGACGTGTGTCAAAGGTCAATACGGACGGGTATTGGCTTAAAAAGTTCAAACACGGACGGGTGCTGAAAGGACACGAACGGGTGTCAAAGGTCTATACGGACGGGTATTGAAAAAATTCAAACACGAACGGGTGCTGAAAGAACAAAGATGGGTGTCTAAAGTCAATACGGACGGGTATTGAAATAAAAGTTCAAACATGGACGGGTGCTGAAAGGAGACGGACGGGTGTCAAAGGTCAATACGGAAGGGTATTGGCTTAAAAGGTTTAAACACAGACGGTTACTGAAAAGCCACAGACGGGTGTCAAAGGTCAATACGGACAGGTATTGGCTTAAAACATTCAAACACGGACGGGTGCTGAAAGGACACGGACGGGTGTCAAAGGTCAATACGGACGGGTATTGAAATAAAAGTTCAAACACTGATGGGTGCTGAAAAGACACGGACGCGTGTCAAAGGTCAATACGGACGGGTATTGAAATAAAAGTTCAAAAACGGACGGGTGCTGAAAGGATACGGACGGGTGTCCAAGGTCAATACGGACGGGTATTGAAATAAAAGTTCAAACACAGACGGGTCCTGAAAAGACACGGACGGGTGTCAAAGGTCAATACGGACGGGTATTGAATAAAAGTTCAAACGCGGACGGGTGCTGAAAGGACACTGACGGGTGTCAAAGGCCAATACGGATGGGTATTGGCTTAAAAAGTTCAAACACAGATGGGTGCTGAAAGGACACGGACGTGTGTCAAAGGTCAATACGGACGGGTATTGGCTAAAAAGTTCAAACACAGACGGGTGCTGAAAGGACACAGACGGGTGTCAAAGGTAAATACGGACGGGTATTGAAATAAAATTTCAAACACGGACGAGTGCTAAAAGGACACAGACGGGTGTCAAAGGTCAATACGGACGGGTATTGGCTTAAAAATTTCAAACACGGAAGGGTGCTGAAAGGACACGGACGGGTGTCAAAGGTCAATACAGGCGGGTATTGAAATAAAATTTCAAACAAGGACGGGTGCTGAAAGGACACGGGCGAGTGTCAAAGGTCAATACGGACGTGTATTGGCTTAAAAACTTCAAACACAGACGGGTACTGAAAGGACACGGACGGGTGTCAAAGGTCAATACGGATGGGTATTGGCTTAAAAAGTTCAAACATGAACGGGTGCTGAAAGGACACGGACGGGTGTCAAAGGTCAATACGGACGGGTATTGGCTAAAAAAGTTCAAACACAGACGAGTGCTGAAAGGACACGGACGGGTGCTGAAAAGACACGGACTGGTGTCAAAGGTCGATACGGACGTTTATTGGCTTAAAATGTTTAAACACGGACGGGTGCTGAAAGGACACGGACGGATGTCAAAGGTCAATACGGACGCGTTTTGAAAAAATTCAAACACGGACGGGTGCTGAAAGAACACGGACGGGTGTCTAAAGTCAATACAGACGGGTATTGAAAAAAAAGTTAAAACACGGACGGGTACTGAAAGGACACGGACGTGTGTCAAAGGTCAATACGGACGGGTATTGGCTTAAAAAGTTCAAACACGGACGGGTGCTGAAAGGACATGAACGGGTGTCAAAGGTCTATACGGAAGCGTATTGAAAAATTCAAACACGGACGGGTGCTGAAAGAACACGGACGGGTGTCTAAAGTTAATACAGACGGGTATTGAAATAAAAGTTCAAACACGGACGGGTACTAAATGGACACGGACGGGTGTCAAAGGTCAATACAGGCGAGTATTGGTTTAAAAAGTTCAAACACGGACGGGTGCTGAAAGGACACGGACGGCTCTCAAAGATCAATACGGACGGGTATTGGCTTAAGAAGTTCAAACACGGACGGGTGCTGAAAGGACACGGACTGGTGTCAAAGGTCAATACGGACGGGTATTGGCTTAAAAAGTTCAAACACGGGCGGGTGCTGAAAGGACACGGACGGGTTTAAAGGTCAATACGGACGCGTATTTAAAATATTCAAACACGGACGGGTACTGGAAGATCACGGACGGGTGTCTATAGTCAATACAGACGGGTATTGAATTAAAAGTTCAATCAAGGACGGGTGCTGAAAGGACACGGACGGGTGTCAAAGGTCAATATGGACGGGTATTGGCTTAAAAAGTTCAAACACAGACGGGTACTGAAAGGACACGGACTGGTGTAAAAGGTCAATACGGACGGGAATTGGCTTAAAAAGTTCAAACACTGACGTGTGCTGAAAGGACACGGACGGGTGTCAAAGGTCAATACGGACGGGTATTGAAAAAATTCAAATACGAACGGGTGCAGAAACAACACAGATGGGTGTCTAAAGTCAATACGGACGGGTATTGAAATAAAAGTTCAAACATGGACGGGTGCTGAAAGGACACGGACGGGTGTCAAAGGTCAATACGAAAGGGTATTGGCTTAAAAGGTTTAAACACAGACGGTTGCTGAAAAGCCACAGACGGGTGTCAAAGGTCAATACGGACAGGTATTGGCTTATAACATTCAAACACGGACGGGTGCTGAAAGGACACGGACGGGTGTCAAAGGTAAATACGGACGGGTATTGAAATAAAAGTTCAAACACTGATGGGTGCTGAAAAGACACGGACGCGTGTCGAAGGTCAATACGGACGGGTATTGAAATAAAAGTTCAAAAACGGACGGGTGCTGAAAGGATACGGATGGGTGTCAAAGGTCAATACGGACGGGTATTGAAATAAATGTTCAAACACAGACGGGTCCTGAAAAGACACGGACGGGTGTCAAAGGTCAATACGGACGGGTATTGAATAAAAGTTCAAACGCGGACGGGTGCTGAAAGGACACTGACGGGTGTCAAAGGCCAATACGGATGGGTATTGGCTTAAAAAGTTCAAACACAGATGGGTGCTGAAAGGACACGGACGTGTGTCAAAGGTCAATACGTACGGGTATTGGCTAAAAAGTTCAAACACAGACGGGTGCTGAAAGGACATAGACGGGTGTCAAAGGTAAATACGGACGGGTATTGAAATAAAATTTCAAACACGGACGAGTGCTAAAAGGACACAAACGGGTGTCAAAGGTCAATACGGACGGGTATTGGCTTAAAAATTTCAAACACGGAAGGGTGCTGAAAGGTCACGGACGGGTGTCAAAGGTCAATACAGGCGGGTATTGAAATAAAATTTCAAACAAGGACGGGTGCTGAAAGGACACGGACGAGTGTCAAAGGTCAATACGGAAGGGTATTGGCTTAAAAAGTTCAAACACAGACGGGTACTGAAAGGACACGGACGGGTGTCAAAGGTCAATACGGATGGGTATTGGCTTAAAAAGTTCAAACATGAACGGGTGCTGAAAGGACACGGACGGGTGTCAAAGGTCAATACGGACGGGTATTGGCTAAAAAAGTTCAAACACAGACGAGTGCTGAAAGGACACGGACGGGTGCTGAAATGACACGGACTGGTGTCAAAGGTCAATACGGACGTTTATTGGCTTAAAATTTTTAAACACGGACGGGTGCTGAAAGGACACGGTCGGATGTCAAAGGTCAATACGGACGCGTTTTGAAAAAATTCAAACACGGACGGGTGCTGAAAGAACACGGACGGGTGTCTAAAGTCAATACAGACGGGTATTGAAAAAAAAGTTAAAACACAGACGGGTACTGAAAGGACACGGACGTGTGTCAAAGGTCAATACGGACGGGTATTGGCTTAAAAAGTTCAAACACGGACGGGTGCTGAAAGGACACGAACGGGTGTCAAAGGTCTATACGGAAGCGTATTGAAAAATTCAAACACGGACGGGTGCTGAAGGAACACGGACGGGTGTCTAAAGTTAATACAGACGGGTATTGAAATAAAAGTTCAAACACGGACGGGTACTAAAAGGACACGGACGGGTGTCAAAGGTCAATACAGGCGGGTATTGGCTTAAAAAGTTCAAACACGGACGGGTGCTGAAAGGACACGGACGGGTGTCAAAGATCAATACGGACGGGTATTGGCTTAAAAAGTTCAAACACGGACGGGTGCTGAAAGGACACGGACTGGTGTCAAAGGTCAATACGGACGGGTATTGGCTTAAAAAGTTCAAACACGGGCGGGTGCTGAAAGGACACGGACTGGTGTAAAAGGTCAATACGGACGGGAATTGGCTTAAAAAGTTCAAACACTGACCTGTGCTGAAAGGACACGGACGGGTGTCAAAGGTCAATACGGACGGGTATTGAAAAAATTCAAACACGGACGGGTGCTGAAAGAACACGGATGGGTGTCTAAAGTCAATACGGACGGGTATTGAAATAAAAGTTCAAACACGGAAGGGTGCTGAAAGGACACAGACGGGTGTCAAAGGTCAATACAGGCGGGTATTGAAATAAAATTTCAAACAAGGGTAGTTGCTGAAAGGACACGGACGAGTGTCAAAGGTCAATACGGACGGGTATTGGCTTAAAAATTTCAAACACAGACGGGTGCTGAAAGGACACGGACGGGTGTCAAAGGTCAATACAGACGGGTATTGGCTGAAAAAGTTCAAACACAGACGAGTGCTGAAAGGACACAGACTGGTGTCAAAGGTCTATACGGACGCTTATTGGCTTAAAATGTTTAAACACGGACGGGTGCTGAAAGGACACGGACGGATGTCAAAGGTCAATACGGACGCGTTTTGAAAAAATTCAAACACGGACGGGTGCTGAAAGAACACGGACGGGTGTCTAAAGTCAATACAGACGGGTATTGAAATAAAACTTAAAACACAGACGGGTACTGAAAGGACACGGACGGGTGTCAAAGGTCAATACGGACGGGTATTGGCTTAAAAAGTTCAAACATGAACTGGTGCTAAAAGGACACGGACGGGTGTCAAAGGTCAATACGGACGGGTATTGGCTAAAAAAGTTCAAACACAGACGAGTCCTGAAAGGACACGGACGGGTGCTGAAAAGACACGGACTGGTGTCAGAGGTCAATACGGACGGATGTCAAAGGTCAATACGGACGCGTTTTGAAAAAATTCAAACACGGACGGGTGCTGAAAGAACACGAACGGGTGTCTAAAGTCAATACAGACGGGTATTGAAATAAAATTTAAAACACAGACAGGTACTGAAAGGACACGGACGGGTGTCAAAGGTCAATACGGACGGGTATTGGCTTAAAATGTTCAAACACGGACGGGTGCTGAAAGAACACGGACGGGTGTCTAAAGTCAAAACAGATGGGTATTGAAATAAAAGTTAAAACACGGACGGGTACTGAAAGGACACGGACGTGTGTCAAAGGTCAATACGGACGGGTATTGGCTTAAAAAGTTCAAACACGGACGGGTACTGAAAGGACACGAACAGGTGTCAAAGGTCAATATAGGCGGGTATTGACTTACAAAGTTCAAACACGGACGGGTGCTGAAAGGACACGGACGGGTGTCAAAGATCAATACGGACGGGTATTGGCTTAAAAAGTTCAAACACGGACGGGTGCTGAAAGGACACGGACTGGTGTCAAAGGTCAATACGGACGGGTATTGGCTTAAAAGGTTTAAACACGGACGGGTGCTGAAAGGCCACAGACGGGAGTCAAAGGTCAATACGGACAGGTATTGGCTTAAAACATTCAAACACGGACGGGTGCTGAAAGGACACGGACGGGTGTCAAAGGTCAATACGGATGGGTATTGGCTAAAAAAGTTCAAACACAGACGAGTGCTGAAAGGACACGGACGGGTGCTGAAAAGACACGGACTGGTGTCAGAGGTCAATACGGACGTTTATTGGCTTAAAATGTTTAAACACGGACGGGTGCTGAAAGGACACGGACGGATGTCAAAGGTCAATACGGACGCGTTTTGAAAAAATTCAAACACGGACAGGTGCTGAAAGAACACGAACGGGTGTCTAAAGTCAATACAGACGGGTATTGAAATAAAATTTAAAACACAGACAGGTACTGAAAGGACACGGACGAGTGTCAAAGGTCAATACGGACGGGTATTGGCTTAAAAAGTTCAAACACGGACGGGTGCTGAAAGGACACGGACGGGTGTCAAATGTCAATACGGACGCGTTTTGAAAAAATTCAAACACGGACGGGTGCTGAAAGAACACGGACGGGTGTCTAAAGTCAATACAGATGGGTATTGAAATAAAAGTTAAAACACAGACGGGTACTGAAAGGACACGGACGTGTGTCAAAGGTCAATACGGACGGGTATTGGCTTAAAAAGTTCAAACACGGACGGGTACTGAAAGGACACGAACAGGTGTCAAAGGTCAATATAGGCGGGTATTGACTTACAAAGTTCAAACACGGACGGGTGCTGAAAGGACACGGACGGGTGTCAAAGATCAATACGGACGGGTATTGGCTTAAAAAGTTCAAACACGGACGGGTGCTGAAAGGACACGGACTGGTGTCAAAGGTCAATACGGACGGGTATTGGCTTAAAAAGTTCAAACACGGACGGGTGCTGAAAGGACACGGACTGGTATCAAAGGCCAATATAGGCGGGTATTGGCTTAAAAAGTTCAAACACGGACGGGTGCTGAAAGGACACGGACGGGTGTCAAAGATAAATACGGACGGGTATTGGCTTAAAAAGTTCAAACACTGACGGGTGCTGAAAGGACACGGACTGGTGTCAAAGGTCAATACGGACGGGTATTGGCTTAAAAAGTTCAAACACGGACGGGTGCTGAAAGGACACGGACTGGTGTCAAAGGTCAATACGGACGGGTATTGGCTTAAAAAATTCAAACACGGACGGGTGCTGAAAGGACACGAACGGGTGTCAAAGGTCAATATAGGCGGGTATTGGCTTAAAAAGTTCAAACACTGACGGGTGTTGAAAGGACACGGACGGGTGTCAAAGGTCAATATAGGCGGGTATTGGCTTAAAAAGTTCAAACACGGACGGGTGCTGAAAGGACACGGACGAGTGTCAAAGATAAATACGGACGGGTATTGGCTTAAAAAGTTCGAACACGGACGGGTGCTGAAAGGACACGGACTGGTGTCAAAGGTCAATACGGACGGGTATTGGCTTAAAAAGTTCAAACACAGACGGGTGTCAAAGGTCAATATGGACGGGTATTGGCTTAAAAAGTTCAAACACGGTCGGGTGCTGAAAGGACACGGACTGGTGTCAAAGGTCAATACGGACGAGAATTTGCTTAAAAAGTTCAAACACTGACGTGTGCTGAAAGGACACGGACGGGTTTCAAAGGTCAATACGGACGGGTATTGAAAAAATTCAAACACGGACGGGTGCTGAAATAACACGGATGGGTGTCTAAAGTCAATACGAACCGGCATTGAAATAAAAGTTCAAACACGGACGGGTGCTGAAAGCACACGGACGGGTGTCAAAGGTCAATACGGACGGGTATTGGCTTAAAAGGTTTAAACACGGACGTGTGCTGAAAGGCCACAGACGGGTGTCAAAGGTCAATACGGACAGGTATTGGCTTAAAACATTCAAACACGGACGGGTGCTGAAAGGACACGAACAGGTGTCAAAGGTCAATATAGGTGGGTATTGGCTTACAAAGTTCAAACACGGACGGGTGCTGAAAGGACACGGACGGGTGTCAAAGATCAATATGGACGGGTATTGGCTTAAAAAGTTCAAACACGGACGGGTGCTGAAAGGACACGGACTGGTGTCAAAGGTCAATACGGACGGGTATTGGCTTAAAAAGTTCAAACACGGACGGGTGCTAAAAGGACACGGACTGGTGTCAAAGGTCAATATAGGCGGGTATTGGCTTAAAAAGTTCAAACACGGACGGGTGCTGAAAGGACACGGACGGGTGTCAAAGATCAATACGGACGGGTATTGGCTTAAAAAGTTCAAACACTGACGGGTGCTGAAAGGACACGGACTGGTGTCAAAGGTCAATACGGACGGGTATTGGCTTAAAAAGTTCAAACACGGACGGGTGCTGAAAGGACACGGACTGGTGTCAAAGTTCAATACGGAAGGGTATTGGCTTAAAAAGTTCAAACACGGACGGGTGCTGAAAGGACCCGAACGGGTGTCAAAGGTCAATATAGGCGGGTATTGGCTTAAAAAGTTTAAACACTGACGGGTGATGAAAGGAAACTGACGGGTGTCAAAGGTCAATATAGGCGGGTATTGGCTTAAAAAGTTCAAACACGGACGGGTGCTGAAAGGACACGGACGAGTGTGAAAGATCAATACGGACGGGTATTGGCTTAAAAAGTTCAAACACGGACGGGTGCTGAAAGGACACGGACTGGTGTCAAAGGTCAATACGGACGGGTATTGGCTTAAAAAGTTCAAACACAGACGGGTGTTAAAGGTCAATATGGACGGGTATTGGCTTAAAAAGTTCAAACACGGTCGGGTGCTGAAAGGACACGGACTGGTGTAAAAGGTCAATACGGACGAGAATTTGCTTAAAAAGTTCAAACACTGACGTGTGCTGAAAGGACACGGACGGGTTTCAAAGGTCAATACGGACGGGTATTGACAAAATTCAAACACGGACGGGTGCTGAAAGAACACGGATGGGTGTCTAAAGTCAATACGGACGGGCATTGAAATAAAAGTTCAAACACGGACGGGTGCTGAAAGGACACGGACGGGTGTCAAAGGTCAATACGGACGGGTATTGGCTTAAAAAGTTCAAACACAGACGGGTGTCAAAGGTCAATATGGACGGGTATTGGCTTAAAAAGTTCAAACACGGTCGGGTGCTGAAAGGACACGGACTGGTGTCAAAGGTCAATACGGACGAGAATTTGCTTAAAAAGTTCAAACACTGACGTGTGCTGAAAGGACACGGACGGGTTTCAAAGGTCAATACGGACGGGTATTGAAAAAATTCAAACACGGACGGGTGCTGAAATAACACGGATGGGTGTCTAAAGTCAATACGAACGGGCATTGAAATAAAAGTTCAAACACGGACGGGTGCTGAAAGCACACGGACGGGTGTCAAAGGTCAATACGGACGGGTATTGGCTTAAAAGGTTTAAACACGAACGTGTGCTGAAAGGCCACAGACGGGTGTCAAAGGTCAATACGGACAGGTATTGGCTTAAAACATTCAAACACGGACGGGTGCTGAAAGGACACGAACAGGTGTCAAAGGTCAATATAGGTGGGTATTGGCTTACAAAGTTCAAACACGGACGGGTGCTGAAAGGACACGGACGGGTGTCAAAGATCAATACGGACGGGTATTGGCTTAAAAAGTTCAAACACGGACGGGTGCTGAAAGGACACGGACTGGTGTCAAAGGTCAATACGGACGGGTATTG
This sequence comes from Lathyrus tuberosus, assembly GCA_022829125.1. NCBI lineage: Eukaryota > Viridiplantae > Streptophyta > Magnoliopsida > Fabales > Fabaceae > Lathyrus > Lathyrus tuberosus. The sequence goes on along the minus strand of JALAZF010000345.1, from coordinate 5,096,862 downwards.
GCTTAAAAAGTTCAAACACGGACGGGTGCTAAAAGGACACGGACTGGTGTCAAAGGTCAATATAGGCGGGTATTGGCTTAAAAAGTTCAAACACGGACGGGTGCTGAAAGGACACGGACGGGTGTCAAAGATCAATACGGACGGGTATTGGCTTAAAAAGTTCAAACACTGACGGGTGCTGAAAGGACACGGACTGGTGTCAAAGGTCAATACGGACGGGTATTGGCTTAAAAAGTTCAAACACGGACGGGTGCTGAAAGGACACGGACTGGTGTCAAAGTTCAATACGGAAGGGTATTGGCTTAAAAAGTTCAAACACGGACGGGTGCTGAAAGGACCCGAACGGGTGTCAAAGGTCAATATAGGCGGGTATTGGCTTAAAAAGTTTAAACACTGACGGGTGATGAAAGGAAACTGACGGGTGTCAAAGGTCAATATAGGCGGGTATTGGCTTAAAAAGTTCAAACACGGACGGGTGCTGAAAGGACACGGACGAGTGTGAAAGATCAATACGGACGGGTATTGGCTTAAAAAGTTCAAACACGGACGGGTGCTGAAAGGACACGGACTGGTGTCAAAGGTCAATACGGACGGGTATTGGCTTAAAAAGTTCAAACACAGACGGGTGTTAAAGGTCAATATGGACGGGTATTGGCTTAAAAAGTTCAAACACGGTCGGGTGCTGAAAGGACACGGACTGGTGTAAAAGGTCAATACGGACGAGAATTTGCTTAAAAAGTTCAAACACTGACGTGTGCTGAAAGGACACGGACGGGTTTCAAAGGTCAATACGGACGGGTATTGACACTATTCAAACACGGACGGGTGCTGAAAGAACACGGATGGGTGTCTAAAGTCAATACGGACGGGCATTGAAATAAAAGTTCAAACACGGACGGGTGCTGAAAGGACACGGACGGGTGTCAAAGGTCAATACGGACGGGTATTGGCTTAAAAGGTTTAAACACGGACGGGTGCTGAAAGGCCACAGACGGGTGTCAAAGGTCAATACGGACAGGTATTGGCTTAAAACATTCAAACACGGACGGGTGCTGAAAGGACACGGACGGGTGTCAAAGGTCAATACGGACGGGTATTGAAATAAAAGCTCAAACACTGACGGGTGCTGAAAAGACACGGACGCGTGTCAAAGGTCAATACGGACGAGTAATCAAATAAAAGTTCAAACACGGACGGGTGCTGAAAGGACACGGACGGGTGTCAAAGGTCAATACGGACGGGTATTGAAATAAAATTTCAAACACAGACGGGTTCTGAAAAGACACGGACTGGTGTCAAAGGTCAATACGGACGGGTATTGGCTTAAAAAGTTCAAACACGGGCGGGTGCTGAAAGGACACTAACGGCTATCAAAGGTCAATACGGATGGGTATTGGCTTAAAAAGTTCAAACACAGACGGGTGCTGAAAGGACACGGACTGGTGTCAAAGGTCAATACGGACGGGTATTGGCTTAAAAAGTTCAAACACGGGCGGGTACTGAAAGGACACGGACGGGTGTCAAAGGTCAATACAGACGGGTATTGAAAAAATTCAAACACGGACGGGTGCTGAAAGAACACGGATGGGTGTCTAAAGTCAATACGGACGGGTATTGAAATAAAAGTTCAAACACGGAAGGGTGCTGAAAGGACACGAACGGGTGTCAATGGTCAATACAGGCGGGTATTGAAATAAAATTTCAAACAAGGACGGGTGCTGAAAGGACACAGACGAGTGTTAAAGGTCAATACGGACGGGTATGGGCTTAAAAAGATCAAACACATACGGGTGCTGAAAGTACACGGACGGGTGTCAAAGGTCAATACGGACGGGTATTCCCTGAAAAAGTTCAAACACAGACGAGTGCTGAAAGGACACGGACGGGTGCTGAAAGGACACGGACTGGTGTCAAAGGTCAATACGGACGGGAATTGGCTTAAAAAGTTCAAACACGGGCGGGTACTGAAAAACACGGACGGGTTTCAAAGGTCAATACGGACGCGTTTTGAAAAAATTCAAACACGGAAGGGTACTGGAAGAACACGGACGGGTGTCTAAAGTCAATACAGACGGGTATTGAAATAAAAGTTAAAACACAGACAGGTACTGAAAGGACACGGACGGGTGTCAAAGGTCAATACGGACGGGTATTGGCTTAAAAAGTTCAAACACGGACGGGTGCTGAAAGGACACGGACGGGTGTCAAAGGTCAATACGGACGCGTTTTGAAAAAATTCAAACACGGACGGGTGCTGAAAGAACACGGACGGGTGTCTAAAGTCAATACAGATGGGTATTGAAATAAAAGTTAAAACACGGACGGGTACTGAAAGGACACGGACGTGTGTCAAAGGTCAATACGGACGGGTATTGGCTTAAAAAGTTCAAACACGGACGGGTGCTGAAAGGACACGAACAGGTGTCAAAGGTCAATATAGGCGGGTATTGGCTTACAAAGTTCAAACACAGACGGGTGCTGAAAGGACACGGACGGGTGTCAAAGATCAATACGGACGGGTATTGGCTTAAAAAGTTCAAACACGGACGGGTGCTGAAAGGACACTGACTGGTGTCAAAGGTCAATACGGACGGGTATTGGAAAAAAAAAGGTCAAACACGGACGGGTGCTGAAAGGACACGGACTGGTGTCAAAGGTCAATATAGGCGGGTATTGGCTTAAAAAGTTCAAACACGGACGGGTGCTGAAAGGACACGGACGGGTGTCAAAGATCAATACGGACGGGTATTGGCTTAAAAAGTTCAAACACTGCCGGGTGCTGAAAGGACACGGACCGGTGTCAAAGGTCAATACGGACGGGTATTGGCTTAAAAAGTTCAAACACGGACGGGTGCTGAAAGGACACGGACTGGTGTCAAAGGTCAATACGGACGGGTATTGGTTTAAAAAGTTCAAACACGGACGGGTGCTGAAAGGACACGAACGGGTGTCAAAGGTCAATATAGGCGGGTATTGGCTTAAAAAGTTCAAACACTGACGGGTGATGAAAGGACACGGACGGGTGTCAAAGGTCAATATAGGCGGGTATTGGCTTAAAAAGTTCAAACACGGACGGGTGCTGAAAGGATACGGACGGGTGTCAAAGATAAATACGGACGGGTATTGGCTTAAAAAGTTCAAACACGGACGGGTGCTGAAAGGACACGGACTGGTGTCAAAGGTCAATACGGACGGGTATTGGCTTAAAAAGTTCAAACACAGACGGGTGTCAAAGGTCAATATGGACGGGTATTGGCTTAAAAAGTTTAAACACGGTCGGGTGCTGAAAGGACACGGACGGGTTTCAAAGGTCAATACGGACGGGTATTGAAAAAATTCAAACACGGACGGGTGCTGAAAGAACACGGATGGGTGTCTAAAGTCAATACGGACGGGCATTGAAATAAAAGTTCAAACACGGACGGGTGCTGAAAGGACACGGACCGGTGTCAAAGGTCAATACGGACGGGTATTGGCTTAAAAGGTTTAAACACGGACGGGTGCTGAAAGGCCACAGACGGGTGTCAAAGGTCAATACGGACAGGTATTGGCTTAAAACATTCAAACACGGACGGGTGCTGAAAGGACACGGACGGGTGTCAAAGGTCAATACGGACGGGTATTGAAATAAAAGCTCAAACACTGACGGGTGCTGAAAAGACACGGACGCGTGTCAAAGGTCAATATGGACGAGTATTCAAATAAAAGTTCAAACACGGACGGGTGCTGAAAGGACACGGACGGGTGTCAAAGGTCAATACGGACGGGTATTGAAATAAAATTTTAAACACAGACGGGTTCTGAAAAGACACGGACTGGTGTCAAAGTTCAATACGGACGGGTATTGGCTTAAAAAGTTCAAACACGGGCGGGTGCTGAAAGGACACTGACGGATATCAAAGGTCAATACGGATGGGTATTGGCTTAAAAAGTTCAAACACAGACGGGTGCTGAAAGGACACGGACTGGTGTCAAAGGTCAATACGGACGGGTATTGGCTTAAAAAGTTCAAACACGGGCGGGTGCTGAAAGGACACGGACGGGTGTCAAAGGTCAATACGGACGCGTATTGAAAAAATTCAAACACGGACGGGTACTGGAAGAACACGGACGGGGGTCTATAGTCAATACAGACGGGTATTGAATTAAAAGTTCAAACAAGGACGGGTGCTGAAAGGACACGGACTGGTGTCAAAGGTCAATACGGACGGGTATTGGCTTAAAAAGTTCAAACACAGACGGGTGCTGAAAGGACACGGACTGGTGTAAAAGGTCAATACGGACGAGAATTTGCTTAAAAAGTTCAAACACTGACGTGTGCTGAAAGGACACGGACGGGTTTCAAAGGTCAATACAGACGGGTATTGAAAAAATTCAAACACGGACGGGTGCTGAAAGAACACGGATGGGTGTCTAAATTCAATACGGACGGGCATTGAAATAAAAGTTCAAACACGGACGGGTGCTGAAAGCACACGGACGGGTGTCAAAGGTCAATACGGACGGGTATTGGCTTAAAAGGTTTAAAGACGGACGGGTGCAGAAAGGCCACAGACGGGTGTCAAAGGTCAATACGGACAGGTATTGGCTTAAAACATTCAAACACGGACGGGTGCTGAAAGGACACGGACGGGTGTCAAAGGTCAATACGGACGGGTATTGAAATAAAATTTCAAACACAGACGGGTTCTGAAAAGACACGGACTGGTGTCAAAGGTCAATACGGACGGGTATTGGCTTAAAAAGTTCAAACACGGGCGGGTGCTGAAAGGACACTAACGGCTATCAAAGGTCAATACGGATGGGTATTGGCTTAAAAAGTTCAAACACAGACGGGTGCTGAAAGGACACGGACTGGTGTCAAAGGTCAATACGGACGGGTATTGGCTTAAAAAGTTCAAACACGGGCGGGTACTGAAAGGACACGGACGGGTGTCAAAGGTCAATACAGACGGGTATTGAAAAAATTCAAACACGGACGGGTGCTGAAAGAACACGGATGGGTGTCTAAAGTCAATACGGACGGGTATTGAAATAAAAGTTCAAACACGGAAGGGTGCTGAAAGGACACGAACGGGTGTCAATGGTCAATACAGGCGGGTATTGAAATAAAATTTCAAACAAGGACGGGTGCTGAAAGGACACAGACGAGTGTTAAAGGTCAATACGGACGGGTATGGGCTTAAAAAGATCAAACACATACGGGTGCTGAAAGTACACGGACGGGTGTCAAAGGTCAATACGGACGGGTATTCCCTGAAAAAGTTCAAACACAGACGAGTGCTGAAAGGACACGGACGGGTGCTGAAAGGACACGGACTGGTGTCAAAGGTCAATACGGACGGGAATTGGCTTAAAAAGTTCAAACACGGGCGGGTACTGAAAAACACGGACGGGTTTCAAAGGTCAATACGGACGCGTTTTGAAAAAATTCAAACACGGAAGGGTACTGGAAGAACACGGACGGGTGTCTAAAGTCAATACAGACGGGTATTGAAATAAAAGTTAAAACACAGACAGGTACTGAAAGGACACGGACGGGTGTCAAAGGTCAATACGGACGGGTATTGGCTTAAAAAGTTCAAACACGGACGGGTGCTGAAAGGACACGGACGGGTGTCAAAGGTCAATACGGACGCGTATTGAAAAAATTCAAACACGGACGGGTGCTGAAAGAACACGGACGGGTGTCTAAAGTCAATACAGATGGGTATTGAAATAAAAGTTAAAACACGGACGGGTACTGAAAGGACACGGACGTGTGTCAAAGGTCAATACGGACGGGTATTGGCTTAAAAAGTTCAAACACGGACGGGTGCTGAAAGGACACGAACAGGTGTCAAAGGTCAATATAGGCGGGTATTGGCTTACAAAGTTCAAACACAGACGGGTGCTGAAAGGACACGGACGGGTGTCAAAGATCAATACGGACGGGTATTGGCTTAAAAAGTTCAAACACGGACGGGTGCTGAAAGGACACTGACTGGTGTCAAAGGTCAATACGGACGGGTATTGGAAAAAAAAAGGTCAAACACGGACGGGTGCTGAAAGGACACGGACTGGTGTCAAAGGTCAATATAGGCGGGTATTGGCTTAAAAAGTTCAAACACGGACGGGTGCTGAAAGGACACGGACGGGTGTCAAAGATCAATACGGACGGGTATTGGCTTAAAAAGTTCAAACACTGCCGGGTGCTGAAAGGACACGGACCGGTGTCAAAGGTCAATACGGACGGGTATTGGCTTAAAAAGTTCAAACACGGACGGGTGCTGAAAGGACACGGACTGGTGTCAAAGGTCAATACGGACGGGTATTGGTTTAAAAAGTTCAAACACGGACGGGTGCTGAAAGGACACGAACGGGTGTCAAAGGTCAATATAGGCGGGTATTGGCTTAAAAAGTTCAAACACTGACGGGTGATGAAAGGACACGGACGGGTGTCAAAGGTCAATATAGGCGGGTATTGGCTTAAAAAGTTCAAACACGGACGGGTGCTGAAAGGATACGGACGGGTGTCAAAGATAAATACGGACGGGTATTGGCTTAAAAAGTTCAAACACGGACGGGTGCTGAAAGGACACGGACTGGTGTCAAAGGTCAATACGGACGGGTATTGGCTTAAAAAGTTCAAACACAGACGGGTGTCAAAGGTCAATATGGACGGGTATTGGCTTAAAAAGTTTAAACACGGTCGGGTGCTGAAAGGACACGGACGGGTTTCAAAGGTCAATACGGACGGGTATTGAAAAAATTCAAACACGGACGGGTGCTGAAAGAACACGGATGGGTGTCTAAAGTCAATACGGACGGGCATTGAAATAAAAGTTCAAACACGGACGGGTGCTGAAAGGACACGGACCGGTGTCAAAGGTCAATACGGACGGGTATTGGCTTAAAAGGTTTAAACACGGACGGGTGCTGAAAGGCCACAGACGGGTGTCAAAGGTCAATACGGACAGGTATTGGCTTAAAACATTCAAACACGGACGGGTGCTGAAAGGACACGGACGGGTGTCAAAGGTCAATACGGACGGGTATTGAAATAAAAGCTCAAACACTGACGGGTGCTGAAAAGACACGGACGCGTGTCAAAGGTCAATATGGACGAGTATTCAAATAAAAGTTCAAACACGGACGGGTGCTGAAAGGACACGGACGGGTGTCAAAGGTCAATACGGACGGGTATTGAAATAAAATTTTAAACACAGACGGGTTCTGAAAAGACACGGACTGGTGTCAAAGTTCAATACGGACGGGTATTGGCTTAAAAAGTTCAAACACGGGCGGGTGCTGAAAGGACACTGACGGATATCAAAGGTCAATACGGATGGGTATTGGCTTAAAAAGTTCAAACACAGACGGGTGCTGAAAGGACACGGACTGGTGTCAAAGGTCAATACGGACGGGTATTGGCTTAAAAAGTTCAAACACGGGCGGGTGCTGAAAGGACACGGACGGGTGTCAAAGGTCAATACGGACGCGTATTGAAAAAATTCAAACACGGACGGGTACTGGAAGAACACGGACGGGGGTCTATAGTCAATACAGACGGGTATTGAATTAAAAGTTCAAACAAGGACGGGTGCTGAAAGGACACGGACTGGTGTCAAAGGTCAATACGGACGGGTATTGGCTTAAAAAGTTCAAACACAGACGGGTGCTGAAAGGACACGGACTGGTGTAAAAGGTCAATACGGACGAGAATTTGCTTAAAAAGTTCAAACACTGACGTGTGCTGAAAGGACACGGACGGGTTTCAAAGGTCAATACAGACGGGTATTGAAAAAATTCAAACACGCACGGGTGCTGAAAGAACACGGATGGGTGTCTAAATTCAATACGGACGGGCATTGAAATAAAAGTTCAAACACGGACGGGTGCTGAAAGCACACGGACGGGTGTCAAAGGTCAATACGGACGGGTATTGGCTTAAAAGGTTTAAAGACGGACGGGTGCAGAAAGGCCACAGACGGGTGTCAAAGGTCAATACGGACAGGTATTGGCTTAAAACATTCAAACACGGACGGGTGCTGAAAGGACACGGACGGGTGTCAAAGGTCAATACGGACGGGTATTGAAATAAAATTTCAAACACAGACGGGTTCTGAAAAGACACGGACTGGTGTCAAAGGTCAATACGGACGGGTATTGGCTTAAAAAGTTCAAACACGGGCGGGTGCTGAAAGGACACTAACGGCTATCAAAGGTCAATACGGATGGGTATTGGCTTAAAAAGTTCAAACACAGACGGGTGCTGAAAGGACACGGACTGGTGTCAAAGGTCAATACGGACGGGTATTGGCTTAAAAAGTTCAAACACGGGCGGGTACTGAAAGGACACGGACGGGTGTCAAAGGTCAATACAGACGGGTATTGAAAAAATTCAAACACGGACGGGTGCTGAAAGAACACGGATGGGTGTCTAAAGTCAATACGGACGGGTATTGAAATAAAAGTTCAAACACGGAAGGGTGCTGAAAGGACACGAACGGGTGTCAATGGTCAATACAGGCGGGTATTGAAATAAAATTTCAAACAAGGACGGGTGCTGAAAGGACACAGACGAGTGTTAAAGGTCAATACGGACGGGTATGGGCTTAAAAAGATCAAACACATACGGGTGCTGAAAGTACACGGACGGGTGTCAAAGGTCAATACGGACGGGTATTCCCTGAAAAAGTTCAAACACAGACGAGTGCTGAAAGGACACGGACGGGTGCTGAAAGGACACGGACTGGTGTCAAAGGTCAATACGGACGGGAATTGGCTTAAAAAGTTCAAACACGGGCGGGTACTGAAAAACACGGACGGGTTTCAAAGGTCAATACGGACGCGTTTTGAAAAAATTCAAACACGGAAGGGTACTGGAAGAACACGGACGGGTGTCTAAAGTCAATACAGACGGGTATTGAAATAAAAGTTAAAACACAGACAGGTACTGAAAGGACACGGACGGGTGTCAAAGGTCAATACGGACGGGTATTGGCTTAAAAAGTTCAAACACGGACGGGTGCTGAAAGGACACGGACGGGTGTCAAAGGTCAATACGGACGCGTTTTGAAAAAATTCAAACACGGACGGGTGCTGAAAGAACACGGACGGGTGTCTAAAGTCAATACAGATGGGTATTGAAATAAAAGTTAAAACACGGACGGGTACTGAAAGGACACGGACGTGTGTCAAAGGTCAATACGGACGGGTATTGGCTTAAAAAGTTCAAACACGGACGGGTGCTGAAAGGACACGAACAGGTGTCAAAGGTCAATATAGGCGGGTATTGGCTTACAAAGTTCAAACACAGACGGGTGCTGAAAGGACACGGACGGGTGTCAAAGATCAATACGGACGGGTATTGGCTTAAAAAGTTCAAACACGGACGGGTGCTGAAAGGACACTGACTGGTGTCAAAGGTCAATACGGACGGGTATTGGAAAAAAAAAGGTCAAACACGGACGGGTGCTGAAAGGACACGGACTGGTGTCAAAGGTCAATATAGGCGGGTATTGGCTTAAAAAGTTCAAACACGGACGGGTGCTGAAAGGACACGGACGGGTGTCAAAGATCAATACGGACGGGTATTGGCTTAAAAAGTTCAAACACTGCCGGGTGCTGAAAGGACACGGACCGGTGTCAAAGGTCAATACGGACGGGTATTGGCTTAAAAAGTTCAAACACGGACGGGTGCTGAAAGGACACGGACTGGTGTCAAAGGTCAATACGGACGGGTATTGGTTTAAAAAGTTCAAACACGGACGGGTGCTGAAAGGACACGAACGGGTGTCAAAGGTCAATATAGGCGGGTATTGGCTTAAAAAGTTCAAACACTGACGGGTGATGAAAGGACACGGACGGGTGTCAAAGGTCAATATAGGCGGGTATTGGCTTAAAAAGTTCAAACACGGACGGGTGCTGAAAGGATACGGACGGGTGTCAAAGATAAATACGGACGGGTATTGGCTTAAAAAGTTCAAACACGGACGGGTGCTGAAAGGACACGGACTGGTGTCAAAGGTCAATACGGACGGGTATTGGCTTAAAAAGTTCAAACACAGACGGGTGTCAAAGGTCAATATGGACGGGTATTGGCTTAAAAAGTTTAAACACGGTCGGGTGCTGAAAGGACACGGACGGGTTTCAAAGGTCAATACGGACGGGTATTGAAAAAATTCAAACACGGACGGGTGCTGAAAGAACACGGATGGGTGTCTAAAGTCAATACGGACGGGCATTGAAATAAAAGTTCAAACACGGACGGGTGCTGAAAGGACACGGACCGGTGTCAAAGGTCAATACGGACGGGTATTGGCTTAAAAGGTTTAAACACGGACGGGTGCTGAAAGGCCACAGACGGGTGTCAAAGGTCAATACGGACAGGTATTGGCTTAAAACATTCAAACACGGACGGGTGCTGAAAGGACACGGACGGGTGTCAAAGGTCAATACGGACGGGTATTGAAATAAAAGCTCAAACACTGACGGGTGCTGAAAAGACACGGACGCGTGTCAAAGGTCAATATGGACGAGTATTCAAATAAAAGTTCAAACACGGACGGGTGCTGAAAGGACACGGACGGGTGTCAAAGGTCAATACGGACGGGTATTGAAATAAAATTTTAAACACAGACGGGTTCTGAAAAGACACGGACTGGTGTCAAAGTTCAATACGGACGGGTATTGGCTTAAAAAGTTCAAACACGGGCGGGTGCTGAAAGGACACTGACGGATATCAAAGGTCAATACGGATGGGTATTGGCTTAAAAAGTTCAAACACAGACGGGTGCTGAAAGGACACGGACTGGTGTCAAAGGTCAATACGGACGGGTATTGGCTTAAAAAGTTCAAACACGGGCGGGTGCTGAAAGGACACGGACGGGTGTCAAAGGTCAATACGGACGCGTATTGAAAAAATTCAAACACGGACGGGTACTGGAAGAACACGGACGGGGGTCTATAGTCAATACAGACGGGTATTGAATTAAAAGTTCAAACAAGGACGGGTGCTGAAAGGACACGGACTGGTGTCAAAGGTCAATACGGACGGGTATTGGCTTAAAAAGTTCAAACACAGACGGGTGCTGAAAGGACACGGACTGGTGTAAAAGGTCAATACGGACGAGAATTTGCTTAAAAAGTTCAAACACTGACGTGTGCTGAAAGGACACGGACGGGTTTCAAAGGTCAATACAGACGGGTATTGAAAAAATTCAAACACGGACGGGTGCTGAAAGAACACGGATGGGTGTCTAAATTCAATACGGACGGGCATTGAAATAAAAGTTCAAACACGGACGGGTGCTGAAAGCACACGGACGGGTGTCAAAGGTCAATACGGACGGGTATTGGCTTAAAAGGTTTAAAGACGGACGGGTGCAGAAAGGCCACAGACGGGTGTCAAAGGTCAATACGGACAGGTATTGGCTTAAAACATTCAAACACGGACGGGTGCTGAAAGGACACGGACGGGTGTCAAAGGTCAATACGGACGGGTATTGAAATAAAAGCTCAAACACTGACGGGTGCTGAAAGGACACGGACGGGTGTCAAAGGTCAATACGGACGGGTATTGAAATAAAATTTCAAACACAGACGGGTTCTGAAAAGACACGGACTGGTGTCAAAGGTCAATACCGACGGGTATTGGCTTAAAAAGTTCAAACACGGGCGGGTGCTGAAAGGACACTAACGGCTATCAAAGGTCAATACGGATGGGTATTGGCTTAAAAAGTTCAAACACAGACGGGTGCTGAAAGGACACGGACTGGTGTCAAAGGTCAATATGGACGGGTATTGGCTTAAAAAGTTCAAACACGGGCAGGTGCTGAAAGGACACGGACGGGTGTCAAAGGTCAATACAGACGCGTATTGAAAAAATTCAAACACGGACGGGTACTGGAAGAACACGGACGGGAGTCTATAGTCAATACAGATGGGTATTGAATTAAAAGTTCAAACAAGGACGGGTGCTGAAAGGATACGGACGGGTGTCAAAGGTCAATACGGACGGGTATTGGCTTAAAAAGTTCAAACACAGACGGGTGTCAAAGGTCAATATGGACGGGTATTGGCTTAAAAAGTTCAAACACGGTCGGGTACTGAAAGGACACAGACTGGTGTAAAAGGTCAATACGGACGGGAATTGGCTTAAAAAGTTCAAACACTGACGTGTGCTGAAAGGACACGGACGGGTGTCAAAGGTCAATACGGATGGGTATTGGCTTAAAAAGTTCAAACATGAATGGGTGCTGAAAGGACACGGACGGGTGTCAAAGGTCAATACGGACGGGTATTGAAATAAAATTTCAAACACGGACGGTTGCTGAAAGAACACGGACGGGTGTCTAAAGTCAATACAGATGGGTATTGAAATAAAAGTTAAAACACGGACGGGTACTGAAAGGACACGGACGTGTGTCAAAGGTCAATACGGACGGGTATTGGCTTAAAAAGTTCAAACACGGACGGGTGCTGAAAGGACACGAACAGGTGTCAAAGGTCAATATAGGTGGGTATTGGCTTACAAAGTTCAAACACGGACGGGTACTGAAAGGACACGGACGGGTGTCAAAGATCAATACGGACGGGTATTGGCTTAAAAAGTTAAAACACGGACGGGTGCTGAAAGGACACGGACTGGTGTCAAAGGTCAATACGGACGGGTATTGGCTTAAAAAGTTCAAACACGGACGGGTGCTGAAAGGACACGGACTGGTGTCAAAGGTCAATATAGGCGGGTATTGGCTTAAAAAGTTCAAACACGGACGGGTGCTGAAAGGACACGGACTGGTGTCAAAGGTCAATACGGACGGGTATTGGCTTAAAAAGTTCAAACACAGACGGGTGCTGAAAGGACACGGACTGGTGTAAAAGGTCAATACGGACGAGAATTTGCTTAAAAAGTTCAAACACTGACGTGTGCTGAAAGGACACGGACGGGTTTCAAAGGTCAATACAGACGGGTATTGAAAAAATTCAAACACGGACGGGTGCTGAAAGAACACGGATGGGTGTCTAAATTCAATACGGACGGGCATTGAAATAAAAGTTCAAACACGGACGGGTGCTGAAAGCACACGGACGGGTGTCAAAGTTCAATACGGACGGGTATTGGCTTAAAACATTCAAACACGGACGGGTGCTGAAAGGACACGGACGGGTGTCAAAGGTCAATACGGATGGGTATTGGCTTAAAAAGTTCAAACACGGACGGGTGCTGAAAGGACACGAACAGGTGTCAAAGGTCAATATAGGTGGGTATTGGCTTACAAAGTTCAAACACGGACGGGTACTGAAAGGACACGGACGGGTGTCAAGGATCAATACGGACGGGTATTGGCTTAAAAAGTTAAAACACGGACGGGTGCTGAAAGGACACGGACTGGTGTCAAAGGTCAATACGGACGGGTATTGGCTTAAAAAGTTCAAACACGGACGGGTGCTGAAAGGACACGGACTGGTGTCAAAGGTCAATATAGGCGGGTATTGGCTTAAAAAGTTCAAACACGGACGGGTGCTGAAAGGACACGGACGGGTGTCAAAGATCAATACGGACGGTTATTGGCTTAAAAAGTTCAAACACTGACGGGTGCTGAAAGGACACGGACTGGTGTCAAAGGTCAATACGGACGGGTATTGGCTTAAAATGTTCAAACACGGACGGGTGCTGAAAGGACACGGACTGGTGTCAAAGGTCAATACGGACGGGTATTGGCTTAAAAAGTTCAAACACGGACGGGTGCTGAAAGGACCCGAACGGGTGTCAAAGGTCAATATAGGCGGGTATTGGCTTAAAAAGTTCAAACACTGACGTGTGCTGAAAGGACACGGACGGGTTTCAAAGGTCAATACGGACGGGTATTGAAATAAAATCTCAAACACTGACGGGTGCTGAAAAGACACGGACGGGTGCTGAAAGAACACGGATGGGTGTCTAAAGTCAATATGGACGGGCATTGAAATAAAATTTCAAACACGGACGGGTGCTGAAAGGACACGGACGGGTGTCAAAGGTCAATACGGACGGGTATTGGCTTAAAAGGTTTAAACACGGACGGGTGCTGAAAGGCCACAGACGGGTGTCAAAGGTCAATACGGACAGGTATTGGCTTAAAACATTCAAACACGGACGGGTGCTGAAAGGACACGGACGGGTGTCAAAGGTCAATACGGACGGGTATTGAAATAAAATCTCAAACACTGACGGGTGCTGAAAAGACACGGACGCGTGTCAAAGGTCAATAGGGACGAGTATTCAAATAAAAGTTCAAACACGGACGGGTGCTGAAAGGACACGGACGGGTGTCAAAGGTCAATACGGACGGGTATTGGCTTAAAAAGTTCAAACACGGGCGGGTGCTGAAAGGACACTAACGGCTATCAAAGGTCAATACGGATGGGTATTGGCTTAAAAAGTTCAAACACAGACGGGTGCTGAAAGGACACGGACTGGTGTCAAAGGTCAATACGGACGGGTATTGGCTTAAAAAGTTCAAACACGGGCGGGTGCTGAAAGGACACGGACGGGTGTCAAAGGTCAATACAGACGGGTATTGAAAAAATTCAAACACGGACGGGTGCTGAAAGAACACGGATGGGTGTCTAAAGTCAATACGGACGGGTATTGAAATAAAAGTTCAAACACAGACGGGTTTTGAAAAGACACGGACTGGTGTCAAAGGTCAATACGGACGGGTATTGGCTTAAAAAGTTCAAACACGGGCGGGTGCTGAAAGGACACTAACGGCTATCAAAGGTCAATACGGATGGGTATTGGCTTAAAAAGTTCAAACACAGACGGGTGCTGAAAGGACACGGACTGGTGTCAAAGGTCAATACGGACGGGTATTGGCTTAAAAAGTTCAAACACGGGCGGGTGCTGAAAGGACACTAACGGCTATCAAAGGTCAATACGGATGGGTATTGGCTTAAAAAGTTCAAACACAGACGGGTGCTGAAAGGACACGGACTGGTGTCAAAGGTCAATACGGACGGGTATTGGCTTAAAAAGTTCAAACACGGGCGGGTGCTGAAAGGACACGGACGGGTGTCAAAGGTCAATACAGACGGGTATTGAAAAAATTCAAACACGGACGGGTGCTGAAAGAACACGGATGGGTGTCTAAAGTCAATACGGACGGGTATTGAAATAAAAGTTCAAACACGGAAGGGTGCTGAAAGGACACGAACGGGTGTCAATGGTCAATACAGGCGGGTATTGAAATAAAATTTCAAACAAGGACGGGTGCTGAAAGGACACAGACGAGTGTCAAAGGTCAATACGGACGGGTATGGGCTTAAAAAGATCAAACACATGCGGGTGCTGAAAGGACACGGACGGGTGTCAAAGGTCAATACGGACGGGTATTCCCTGAAAAAGTTCAAACACAGACGAGTGCTGAAAGGACACGGACGGGTGCTGAAAGGACACGGACTGGTGTCAAAGGTCAATACGGACGGGAATTGGCTTAAAAAGTTCAAACACGGGCGGGTACTGAAAAACACGGACGGGTTTCAAAGGTCAATACGGACGCGTTTTGAAAAAATTCAAACACGGACGGGTACTGGAAGAACACGGACGGGTGTCTAAAGTCAATACAGACGGGTATTGAAATAAAAGTTAAAACACAGACAGGTACTGAAAGGACACGGACGGGTGTCAAAGGTCAATACGGACGGGTATTGGCTTAAAAAGTTCAAACACGGACGGGTGCTGAAAGGACACGGACGGGTGTCAAAGGTCAATACGGACGCGTTTTGAAAAAATTCAAACACGGACGGGTGCTGAAAGAACACGGACGGGTGTCTAAAGTCAATACAGATGGGTATTGAAATAAAAGTTAAAACACGGACGGGTACTGAAAGGACACGGACGTGTGTCAAAGGTCAATACGGACGGGTATTGGCTTAAAAAGTTCAAACACGGACGGGTGCTGAAAGGACACGAACAGGTGTCAAAGGTCAATATAGGCGGGTATTGGCTTACAAAGTTCAAACACAGACGGGTGCTGAAAGGACACGGACGGGTGTCAAAGATCAATACGGACGGGTATTGGCTTAAAAAGTTCAAACACGGACGGGTGCTGAAAGGACACTGACTGGTGTCAAAGGTCAATACGGACGGGTATTGGCTTAAAAAGTTCAAACACGGACGGGTGCTGAAAGGACACGGACTGGTGTCAAAGGTCAATATAGGCGGGTATTGGCTTAAAAAGTTCAAACACGGACGAGTGCTGAAAGGACACGGACGGGTGTCAAAGATCAATACGGACGGGTATTGGCTTAAAAAGTTCAAACACTGACGGGTGCTGAAAGGACACGGACTGGTGTCAAAGGTCAATACGGACGGGTATTGGCTTAAAAAGTTCAAACACGGACGGGTGCTGAAAGGACACGGACTGGTGTCAAAGGTCAATACGGACGGGTATTGGTTTAAAAAGTTCAAACACGGACGGGTGCTGAAAGGACACGAACGGGTGTCAAAGGTCAATATAGGCGGGTATTGGCTTAAAAAGTTCAAACACTGACGGGTGATGAAAGGACACGGACGGGTGTCAAAGGTCAATATAGGCGGGTATTGGCTTAAAAAGTTCAAACACGGACGGGTGCTGAAAGGACACGGACGGGTGTCAAAGATAAATACGGACGGGTATTGGCTTAAAAAGTTCAAACACGGACGGGTGCTGAAAGGACACGGACTGGTGTCAAAGGTCAATACGGACGGGTATTGGCTTAAAAAGTTCAAACACGGGCGGGTGCTGAAAGGACACTAACGGCTATCAAAGGTCAATACGGATGGGTATTGGCTTAAAAAGTTCAAACACAGACGGGTGCTGAAAGGACACGGACTGGTGTCAAAGGTCAATACGGACGGGTATTGGCTTAAAAAGTTCAAACACGGGCGGGTGCTGAAAGGACACGGACGGGTGTCAAAGGTCAATACAGACGGGTATTGAAAAAATTCAAACACGGACGGGTGCTGAAAGAACACGGATGGGTGTCTAAAGTCAATACGGACGGGTATTGAAATAAAAGTTCAAACACGGAAGGGTGCTGAAAGGACACGAACGGGTGTCAATGGTCAATACAGGCGGGTATTGAAATAAAATTTCAAACAAGGACGGGTGCTGAAAGGACACAGACGAGTGTCAAAGGTCAATACGGACGGGTATGGGCTTAAAAAGATCAAACACATGCGGGTGCTGAAAGGACACGGACGGGTGTCAAAGGTCAATACGGACGGGTATTCCCTGAAAAAGTTCAAACACAGACGAGTGCTGAAAGGACACGGACGGGTGCTGAAAGGACACGGACTGGTGTCAAAGGTCAATACGGACGGGAATTGGCTTAAAAAGTTCAAACACGGGCGGGTACTGAAAAACACGGACGGGTTTCAAAGGTCAATACGGACGCGTTTTGAAAAAATTCAAACACGGACGGGTACTGGAAGAACACGGACGGGTGTCTAAAGTCAATACAGACGGGTATTGAAATAAAAGTTAAAACACAGACAGGTACTGAAAGGACACGGACGGGTGTCAAAGGTCAATACGGACGGGTATTGGCTTAAAAAGTTCAAACACGGACGGGTGCTGAAAGGACACGGACGGGTGTCAAAGGTCAATACGGACGCGTTTTGAAAAAATTCAAACACGGACGGGTGCTGAAAGAACACGGACGGGTGTCTAAAGTCAATACAGATGGGTATTGAAATAAAAGTTAAAACACGGACGGGTACTGAAAGGACACGGACGTGTGTCAAAGGTCAATACGGACGGGTATTGGCTTAAAAAGTTCAAACACGGACGGGTGCTGAAAGGACACGAACAGGTGTCAAAGGTCAATATAGGCGGGTATTGGCTTACAAAGTTCAAACACAGACGGGTGCTGAAAGGACACGGACGGGTGTCAAAGATCAATACGGACGGGTATTGGCTTAAAAAGTTCAAACACGGACGGGTGCTGAAAGGACACTGACTGGTGTCAAAGGTCAATACGGACGGGTATTGGCTTAAAAAGTTCAAACACGGACGGGTGCTGAAAGGACACGGACTGGTGTCAAAGGTCAATATAGGCGGGTATTGGCTTAAAAAGTTCAAACACGGACGAGTGCTGAAAGGACACGGACGGGTGTCAAAGATCAATACGGACGGGTATTGGCTTAAAAAGTTCAAACACTGACGGGTGCTGAAAGGACACGGACTGGTGTCAAAGGTCAATACGGACGGGTATTGGCTTAAAAAGTTCAAACACGGACGGGTGCTGAAAGGACACGGACTGGTGTCAAAGGTCAATACGGACGGGTATTGGTTTAAAAAGTTCAAACACGGACGGGTGCTGAAAGGACACGAACGGGTGTCAAAGGTCAATATAGGCGGGTATTGGCTTAAAAAGTTCAAACACTGACGGGTGATGAAAGGACACGGACGGGTGTCAAAGGTCAATATAGGCGGGTATTGGCTTAAAAAGTTCAAACACGGACGGGTGCTGAAAGGACACGGACGGGTGTCAAAGATAAATACGGACGGGTATTGGCTTAAAAAGTTCAAACACGGACGGGTGCTGAAAGGACACGGACTGGTGTCAAAGGTCAATACGGACGGGTATTGGCTTAAAAAGTTCAAACACAGACGGGTGTCAAAGGTCAATATGGACGGGTATTGGCTTTAAAAGTTCAAACACGGTCGGGTGCTGAAAGGACACGGACGGGTTTCAAAGGTCAATACGGACGGGTATTGAAAAAATTCAAACACGGACGGGTGCTGAAAGAACACGGATGGGTATCTAAAGTCGATACGGACGGGCATTGAAATAAAAGTTCAAACACGGACGGGTGCTGAAAGGACACGGACGGGTGTCAAAGGTCAATACGGACGGGTATTGGCTTAAAAGGTTTAAACACGGACGGGTGCTGAAAGGCCACAGACGGGTGTCAAAGGTCAATACGGACAGGTATTGGCTTAAAACATTCAAACACGGACGGGTGCTGAAAGGACACGGACGGGTGTCAAAGGTCAATACGGACGGGTATTGAAATAAAAGCTCAAACACTGACGGGTGCTGAAAAGACACGGACGCGTGTCAAAGGTCAATATGGACGAGTATTCAATTAAAAGTTCAAACACGGACGGGTGTTGAAAGGACACGGACGGGTGTCAAAGGTCAATACGGACGGGTATTGAAATAAAATTTCAAACACAGACGGGTTCTGAAAAGACACGGACTGGTGTCAAAGTTCTATACGGACGGGTATTGGCTTAAAAAGTTCAAACACGGGCGGGTGCTGAAAGGACACTGACGGCTATCAAAGGTCAATACGGATGGGTATTGGCTTAAAAAGTTCAAACACAGACGGGTGCTGAAAGGACACGGACTGGTGTCAAAGGTCAATACGGACGGGTATTGGCTTAAAAAGTTCAAACACGGGCGGGTGCTGAAAGGACACGGACGGGTGTCAAAGGTCAATACGGACGCGTATTGAAAAAATTCAAACACGGACGGGTACTGGAAGAACACGGACGGGTGTCTATAGTCAATACAGACGGGTATTGAATTAAAAGTTCAAACAAGGACGGGTGCTGAAAGGACACGATCGGGTGTCAAAGGTCAATACGGACGGGTATTGGCTTAAAAAGTTCAAACACTGACGGGTGTCAAAGGTCAATATGGACGGGTATTGGCTTAAAAAGTTCAAACACGGTCGGGTACTGAAAGGACACGGACTGGTGTAAAAGGTCAATACGGACGGGAATTGGCTTAAAAAGTTCAAACACTGACGTGTGCTGAAAGGACACGGACGGGTGTCAAAGGTCAATACAGACGGGTATTGAAAAAATTCAAACACGGACGGGTGCTGAAAGAACTCGGATGGGTGTCTAAAGTCAATACGGACGGGTATTGAAATAAAAGTTCAAACACGGAAGGGTGCTGAAAGGACACGAACGGGTGTCAATGGTCAATACAGGCGGGTATTGAAATAAAATTTCAAACAAGGACGGGTGCTGAAAGGACACAGACGAGTGTCAAAGGTCAATACGGACGGGTATGGGCTTAAAAAGATCAAACACATACGGGTGCTGAAAGTACACGGACTGGTGTCAAAGGTCAATACGGACGGGTATTCCCTGAAAAAGTTCAAACACAGACGAGTGCTGAAAGGACACGGACGGGTGCTGAAAGGACACGGACTGGTGTCAAAGGTCAATACGGACGGGAATTGGCTTAAAAAGTTCAAACACGGGCGGGTACTGAAAAACACGGACGGGTTTCAAAGGTCAATACGGACGCGTTTTGAAAAAATTCAAACACGGACGGGTACTGGAAGAACACGGACGGGTGTCTAAAGTCAATACAGACGGGTATTGAAATAAAAGTTAAAACACAGACAGGTACTGAAAGGACACGGACGGGTGTCAAAGGTCAATACGGACGGGTATTGGCTTAAAAAGTTCAAACACGGACGGGTGCTGAAAGGACACGGACGGGTGTCAAAGGTCAATACGGACGCGTTTTGAAAAAATTCAAACACGGACGGGTGCTGAAAGAACACGGACGGGTGTCTAAAGTCAATACAGATGGGTATTGAAATAAAAGTTAAAACACGGACGGGTACTGAAAGGACACGGACGTGTGTCAAAGGTCAATACGGACGGGTATTGGCTTAAAAAGTTCAAACACGGACGGGTGCTGAAAGGACACGAACAGGTGTCAAAGGTCAATATAGGCGGGTATTGGCTTAAAAAGTTCAAACACGGACGGGTGCTGAAAGGACACGGACGGGTGTCAAAGATCAATACGGACGGGTATTGGCTTAAAAAGTTCAAACACTGACGGGTGCTGAAAGGACACGGACTGGTGTCAAAGGTCAATACGGACGGGTATTGGCTTAAAAAGTTCAAACACGGACGGGTGCTGAAAGGACACGGACTGGTGTCAAAGGTCAATACGGACGGGTATTGGTTTAAAAAGTTCAAACACGGACGGGTGCTGAAAGGACACGAACGGGTGTCAAAGGTCAATATAGGCGGGTATTGGCTTAAAAAGTTCAAACACTAACGGGTGATGAAAGGACACGGACGGGTGTCAAAGGTCAATATAGGCGGGTATTGGCTTAAAAAGTTCAAACACGGACGGGTGCTGAAAGGACACGGACGGGTGTCAAAGATAAATACGGACGGGTATTGGCTTAAAAAGTTCAAACACGGACGGGTGCTGAAAGGACACGGACTGGTGTCAAAGGTCAATACGGACGGGTATTGGCTTAAAAAGTTCAAACACAGACGGGTGTCAAAGGTCAATATGGACGGGTATTGGCTTAAAAAGTTCAAACACGGTCGGGTGCTGAAAGGACACGGACGGGTTTCAAAGGTCAATACGGACGGGTATTGAAAAAATTCAAACACGGACGGGTGCTGAAAGAACACGGATGGGTGTCTAAAGTCAATACGGACGGGCATTGAAATAAAAGTTCAAACACGGACGGGTGCTGAAAGGACACGGACGGGTGTCAAAGGTCAATACGGACGGGTATTGGCTTAAAAGGTTTAAACACGGACGGGTGCTGAAAGGCCACAGACGGGTGTCAAAGGTCAATACAGACAGGTATTGGCTTAAAACATTCAAACACGGACGGGTGCTGAAAGGACACGGACGGGTGTCAAAGGTCAATACGGACGGGTATTGAAATAAAAGCTCAAACACTGACGGGTGCTGAAAAGACACGGACACGTGTCAAAGGTCAATATGGACAAGTATTCAATTAAAAGTTCAAACACGGACGGGTGCTGAAAGGACACGGACGGGTGTCAAAGGTCAATACGGACGGGTATTGAAATAAAATTTCAAACACAGACGGGTTCTGAAAAGACACGGACTGGTGTCAAAGTTCAATACGGACGGGTATTGGCTTAAAAAGTTCAAACACGGGCGGGTGCTGAAAGGACACTGACGGCTATCAAAGGTCAATACGGATGGGTATTGGCTTAAAAAGTTCAAACACAGACGGGTGCTGAAAGGACACGGACTGGTGTCAAAGGTCAATACGGACAGGTATTGGCTTAAAAAGTTCAAACACGGGCGGGTGCTGAAAGGACACGGACGGGTGTCAAAGGTCAATACGGACGCGTATTGAAAAAATTCAAACACGGACGGGTACTGGAAGAACACGGACGGGTGTCTATAGTCAATACAGACGGGTATTGAATTAAAAGTTCAAACAAGGACGGGTGCTGAAAGGACACGGACGGGTGTCAAAGGTCAATACGGACGGGTATTGGCTTAAAAAGTTCAAACACTGACGGGTGTCAAAGGTCAATATGGACGGGTATTGGCTTAAAAAGTTCAAACACGGTCGGGTACTGAAAGGACACGGACTGGTGTAAAAGGTCAATACGGACGGGAATTGGCTTAAAAAGTTCAAACACTGACGTGTGCTGAAAGGACACGGACGGGTGTCAAAGGTCAATACAGACGGGTATTGAAAAAATTCAAACACGGACGGGTGCTGAAAGAACACGGATGGGTGTCTAAAGTCAATACGGACGGGTATTGAAATAAAAGTTCAAACACGGAAGGGTGCTGAAAGGACACAGACGGGTGTCAAAGGTCAATACAGGCGGGTATTGAAATAAAATTTCAAACAAGGACGGGTGCTGAAAGGACACAGACGAGTGTCAAAGGTCAATACGGACGGGTATTGGCTTAAAAAGATCAAACACAGATGGGTGCTGAAAGGACACGGACGGGTGTCAAAGGTCAATACGGACGGGTATTCGCTGAAAAAGTTCAAACACAGACGAGTGCTGAAAGGACACGGACGAGTGCTGAAAGGACACGGACTGGTGTCAAAGGTCAATACGGACGGGTATTGGCTTAAAAAGTTCAAACACGGGCGGGTGCTGAAAGGACACAGACGGGTGTCAAAGGTCAATACGGACGCGTATTGAAAAAATTCAAACACGGACGGGTACTGGAAGAACACGGACGGGTGTCTATAGTCAATACAGACGGGTATTGAATTAAAAGTTCAAACAAGGACGGGTGCTGAAAGGACACGGACAGGTGTCAAAGGTCAATACGGACGGGTATTGGCTTAAAAAGTTCAAACACAGACGGGTGCTGAAAGGACACGGACTGGTGTAAAAGGTCAATACGGACGATAATTGGCTTAAAAAGTTCAAACACTGACGTGTGCTGAAAGGACACGGACGGGTGTCAAAGGTCAATACGGACGGGTATTGAAAAAATTCAAACACGGACGGGTGCTGAAAGAACACGGATGGGTGTCTAAAGTCAATACGGACGGGCATTGAAATAAAAGTTCAAACACGGACGGGTGCTGAAAGGACACGGACGGGTGTCAAAGGTCAATACGGACGGGTATTGGCTCAAAAGGTTTAAACACGGACGGGTGCTGAAAGGCCACAGACGGGTGTCAAAGGTCAATACGGACAGGTATTGGCTTAAAACATTCAAACACGGACGGGTGCTGAAAGGACACGGACGGGTGTCAAAGGTCAAAACGGACGGGTATTGAAATAAAAGTTCAAACACAGACGGGTTATGAAAAGACACGGACGGGTGTCAAAGGTCAATACGGACGGGTATTGAATAAAAGTTCAAACGCGGACGGGTGCTGAAAGGACACTGACAGCTGTCAAAGGTCAATATGGATGGGTATTGGCTTAAAAAGTTCAAACACAGACGGGTGCTGAAAGGACACCGACGGGTGCTGAAAAGACACAGACTGGTGTCAAAGGTAAATACGGACGCTTATTGGCTAAAAATGTTTAAACACGGACGGGTGCTGAAAGGACACGGACGGATGTCAAAGGTCAATACGGAAGGGTATTGGCTTAAAAAGTTCAAACACGGGCGGGTGCTGAAAGGACACGGACGGGTGTCAAAGGTCAATACGGACGCGTATTGAAAAAATTCAAACACGGACGGGTGCTGGAAGAACACGGACGGGTGTCTATAGTCAATACAGACGGGTATTGAATTAAAAGTTCAAACAAGGACAGGTGCTGAAAGGACACGGACAGGTGTCAAAGGTCAATACGGACGGGTATTGGCTTAAAAAGTTCAAACACAGACGGGTGTCAAAGGTCAATATGGACGGGTATTAGCTCAAAAAGTTCAAACACGGTCGGGTGCTGAAAGGACACGGATTGGTCTAAAAGGTCAATACGGACGGGAATTGGCTTAAAAAGTTCAAACATTGACGTGTGCTGAAAGGACCCGGACGGGTGTCAAAGGTCAATACGGACGGGTATTGAAAAAATTCAAACACGGACGGGTGCTGAAAGAACACGGATGGGTGTCTAAAGTCAATACGGACGGGTATTGAAATAAAAGTTCAAACACGCAAGGGTGCTGAAAGGACACGGACGGGTGTCAAAGGTCAATACAGGCGGGTATTGAAATAAAATTTTAAACAAGGACGGGTGCTGAAAGGACACGGACGAGTGTCAAAGGTCAATACGGACGGGAATTGGCTTAAAAAGTTCAAACACAAACGGGTGCTGAAAGGACACGGACGGGTGTCAAAGGTCAATACGGATGGGTATTGGCTTAAAAAGTTCAAACATGAACGGGTGCTGAAAGGACACGGACGGGTGTCAAAGGTCAATACGAACGGGTATTGGCTGAAAAAGCTCAAACACAGACGAATGCTGAAAGGACACGGACGGTGCTGAAAAGACACGGACTGGTGTCAAAGGTCAATACGGACGCTTATTGGCTTAAAATGTTTAAACACGGACGGGTGCTGAAAGGACACGGACGGATGTCAAAGGTCAATACGGACGCGTTTTGAAAAAATTCAAACACGGACGGGTGCTGAAAGAACACGGACGGGTGTCTAAAGTCAATACAGATGGGTATTGAAATAAAAGTTAAAACACGGACGGGTAGTGAAAGGACACGGACGGGTGTCAAAGGTCAATACGGACGGGGATTGGCTTAAAAAGTTCAAACACGGACGGGTGCTGAAAGCACACGGACGGGTGTCAAAGGTCAATACGGAAGCGTATTGAAAAAATTCAAACACGGACGGGTGCTGAAAGAACACGGACGGGTGTCTAAAGTCAATACAGACGGGTATTGAAATAAAAGTTCAAACACAGACGGGTACTAATAGGACACGGACGGGTGTCAAAGGTCAATACAGGTGGGTATTGGCTTAAAAAGTTCAAACACAGACGGGTGCTGAAAGGACACGGACTGGTGTCAAAGATCAATACGGACGGGTATTGGCTTAAATAGTTCAAACATTGACGGGTGCTGAAAGGACACAGACTGGTGTCAAAGGTCAATACGGACGGGTATTGGATTAAAAAGTTCAAACACGGGCGGGAGCTGAAAGGACACGGACGGGTGTCAAAGGTCAATACGGACGCGTATTGAAAAAATTCAAACACGGACGGGTGCTGGAAGAACACGGACGGGTGTGTATAGTCAATACAGACGGGTATTGAATTAAAAGTTCAAACAAGGACGGGTGCTGAAAGGACACAGACGGGTGTCAAAGGTCAATACGGACGGGTATTGGCTTAAAAAGTTCAAACACAGACGGGTGCTGAAAGGACACGGACTGGTGTAAAAGGTCAATACGGACGATAATTGGCTTAAAAAGTTCAAACACTGACGTGTGCTGAAAGGACACGGACGGGTGTCAAAGGTCAATACGGACGGGTATTGAAAAAATTCAAACACGGACGGGTGCTGAAAGAACACGGATGGGTGTCTAAAGTCAATACGGACGGGCATTGAAATAAAAGTTCAAACACGGACGGGTGCTGAAAGGACACGGACGGGTGTCAAAGGTCAATACGGACGGGTATTGGCTTAAAAGGTTTAAACACGGACGGGTGCTGAAAGGCCACAGACGGGTGTCAAAGGTCAATACGGACAGGTATTGGCTTAAAACATTCAAACACGGACGGGTGCTGAAAGGACACGGACGGGTGTCAAAGGTCAATACGGACGGGTATTGAAATAAAAGCTCAAACATTGACGGGTGTTGAAAAGACACGGACGCGTGTCAAAGGTCAATACGGACGGGTATTCAAATAAAAGTTCAAACACGGACGGGTGCTGAAAGGACATGGACGGGTGTCAAAGGTCAATACGGACGGGTATTGAAATAAAAGTTCAAACACAGACGGGTTATGAAAAGACACGGACGGGTGTCGAAGGTCAATACGAACGGGAATTGAATAAAAGTTCAAACGCGGACGGGTGCTGAAAGGACACTGACGGGTGTCAAAGGTCAATACGGATGGGTATTGGCTTAAAAAGTTCAAACATGAACGGGTGCTGAAAGGACACGGACGGGTGTCAAAGGTCAATACGAACGGGTATTGCCTGAAAAAGCTCAAACACAGACGAGTGCTGAAAGGACACGGACGGTGCTGAAAAGACACGGACTGGTGTCAAAGGTCAATACGGACGCTTATTGGCTTAAAATGTTTAAACACGGACGGGTGTTGAAAGGACACGGACGGATGTCAAAGGTCAATACGGACGCATTTTGAAAAAATTCAAACACGGACAGGTGCTGAAAGAACACGGACGGGTGTCTAAAGTCAATACAGACGGGTATTGAAATAAAAGTTAAAACACGGACGGGTACTGAAAGGACACGGACGGGTGTCAAAGGTCAATACGGACGGGGATTGGCTTAAAAAGTTCAAACACGGACGGGTGTCAAAGGTCAATACGGAAGCGTATTGAAAAAATTCAAACACGGACGGGTGCTGAAAGAACACGGACGGGTGTCTAAAGTCAATACAGACGGGTATTGAAATAAAAGTTCAAACACAGACGGGTACTAATAGGACACGGACGGGTGTCAAAGGTCAATACAGGCGGGTATTGGCTTAAAAAGTTCAAACACAGACGGGTGCTGAAAGGACACGGACGGGTGTCAAAGATCAATACGGACGGGTATTGGCTTAAATAGTTCAAACATGGACGGGTGCTGAAAGGACACAGATTGGTGTCAAAGGTCAATACGGACGGGTATTGGCTTAAAAAGTTCAAACACGGGCGGGTGCTGAAAGGACACGGACGGGTGTTAAAGGTCAATACGGACGCGTATTGAAAAAATTCAAACACGGACGGGTGCTGGAAGAACACGGACGGGTGACTATAGTCAATACAGACGGGTATTGATTTAAAAGTTCAAACCAGGACGGGTGCTGAAAGGACACGGACGGGTGTCAAAGGTCAATACGGACGGGTATTGGCTTAAAAAGTTCAAATACAGACGGGTGTCAAAGGTCAATACGGATGGGTATTGGCTTAAAAAGTTCAAACACGGTCGGGTGCTGAAAGGACACGGTCTGGTGTAAAAGGTCAATACGGACGGGAATTGGCTTAAAAATTTCAAACACTGACGTGTGCTGAAAGGACACGGACGGGTGTCAAAGGCAATACGGACGGGTATTGAAAAAATTCAAACACGGACGGGTGCTGAAAGAACACGGATGGGTGTCTAAAGTCAATACGGACGGGTATTGAAATAAAAGTTCAAACACGGAAGGGTGCTGAAAGGACACGGACGGGTGTCAAAGGTCAATTCAGGCGGGTATTGAAATAAAATTTTAAACAAGGACGGGTGCTGAAAGGACACGGACGAGTGTCAAAGGTCAATACGGACGGGAATTGGCTTAAAAAGTTCAAACACAAACGGGTGCTGAAAGGACACGGACGGGTGTCAAAGGTCAATACGGATGGGTATTGGCTTAAAAAGTTCAAACATGAACGGGTGCTGAAAGGACACGGACGGGTGTCAAAGGTCAATATGGACGGGTATTGGCTGAAAAAGCTCAAACACAGACGAGTGCTGAAAGGACACGGACGGCGCTGAAAAGACACGGACTGGTGTCAAAGGTCAATACGGACACTTATTGGTTTAAAATGTTTAAACACGGACGGGTGCTGAAAGGACACAGACGGATGTCAAAGGTCAATACGGACGCGTTTTGAAGAAATTCAAACACGGACGGGTGCTGAAAGAACACGGACGGGTGTCTAAAGTCAATACAGACGGGTATTGAAATAAAAGTTAAAACACGGACGGGTACTGAAAGGACACGGACGGGTGTCAAAGGTCAATACGGACGGGGATTGGCTTAAAAAGTTCAAACACGGACGGGTGGTGAAAGCACACGGACGGGTGTCAAAGGTCAATACGGAAGCGTATTGAAAAAATTCAAACACGGACGGGTGCTGAAAGAACACGGACGGGTGTCTAAAGTCAATACAGACGGGTATTGAAATAAAAGTTCAAACACAGACGGGTACTAATAGGACACGGACGGGTGTCAAAGGTCAATACAGGCGGGTATTGGCTTAAAAAGTTCAAACACAGACGGGTGCTGAAAGGACACGGACGGGTGTCAAAGATCAATACGGACGGGTATTGGCTTAAATAGTTCAAACATGGATGGGTGCTGAAAGGACACAGACTGGTGTCAAAGGTCAATATGGACGGGTATTGGCTTAAAAAGTTCAAATACGGGCGGGTGCTGAAAGGACACGGACGGGTGTCAAAGGTCAATACGGACGCGTATTAAAAAAATTCAAACACGGACGGGTGCTGGAAGAACACGGACGGGTGTCTATAGTCAATACAGACGGGTATTGAATTAAAAGTTCAAACCAGGACGGGTGCTGAAAGGACACGGACGGGTGTCAAAGGTCAATACGGACGGGTATTGGCTTAAAAAGTTCAAACACAGACGGGTGTCAAAGGTCAATACGGATGGGTATGGGCTTAAAAAGTTCAAACACGGTCGGGTGATGAAAGGACACGGTCTGGTGTAAAAGGTCAATACGGACGGGAATTGGCTTAAAAAGTTCAAACACTGACGTGTGCTGAAAGGAGACGGACGGGTGCTGAAAGAACACGGATGGGTGTCTAAAGTCAATACGGACGGGCATTGAAATAAAAGTTCAAACACGGACGGATGCTGAAAAGACACGGACGGGTGTCAAAGGTCAATACGGACGGGTATTGGCTTAAAAGGTTTAAACACGGACGGGTGCTGAAAGGCCACAAACGGGTGTCAAAGGTCAATACGGACAGGTATTGGCTTAAAACATTCAAACACGGACGGGTGCTGAAAGGACACGAACGGGTGTCAAAGGTCAATACGGACGGGTATTGAAATAAAAGCTCAAACACTGACGGGTGCTGAAAAGACACGGACGCGTGTCAAACGTTAATACGGACGGGTATTCAAATAAAAGTTCAAACACGGACTTGTGTAGAAAGGACACAGACGGGTGTCAAAGGTCAATACGGACGGGTATTGAAATAAAAGTTCAAACACAGACAGGTTCTGAAAAGACACGGACGGGTGTCAAAGGTCAATACGGACGGGTGTTGAATAAAAGTTCAAACGCGGACGGGTGCTGAAAGGACACTGACGGGTGTCAAAGGTCAATACGGACGGGTATTAGCTTAAAAAGTTCAAACACAGACGGGTGCTGAAAGTACACGGACGGGTGTCAAAGGTCAATACGGACGGGTATTGGCTAAAAAGTTCAAACACGAACGGGTGCTGAAACGACACGGACGGGTGTCAAAGGTAAATACGGAGGGGTATTGAAATAAAATTTCAAACACGGACGGGTGCTAAAAGGACACAGACGGGTGTCAAAGGTCAATACGGACGGGTATTGGCTTAACAAGTTCAAACACGGAAGGGTGCTGAAAGGACACGGACGGGTGTCAAAGGTCAATACAGGCGGGTATTGAAATAAAATTTCAAACAAGGACGGGTGCTGTAAGGACACGGTCGAGTGTCAAAGGTCAATACAGACGGGTATTGGCTTAAAAAGTTCAAACACAGACGGGTGCTGAAAGGACACGGACGGGTGTCAAAGGTCAATACGGATGGGTATTGGCTTAAAAAGTTCAAACATGAACGGTTGCTGAAAGGACACGGACGGGTGTCAAAGGTCAATACGGATGGGTATTGGCTGAAAAAGTTCAAACACAGACGAGTGCTGAAAGGACACGGACGGGTGCTGAAAAGACACGAACTGGTGTCAAAGGTCAATACGGACGCTTATTGGCTTAAAATGTTTAAACATGGACGGGTGCTGAAAGGACACGGACGGATGTCAAAGGTCAATACGGACGCGTTTTGAAAAAATTCAAACACAGACGGGTGCTGAATGAACACGGACGGGTGTCTAAAGTCAATACGGACGGGCATTGAAATAAAAGTTCAAACACGGACGGGTGCTGAAAGGACACGGACGGGTGTCAAAGGTCAATACGGACGGGTATTGGCTTAAAAGGTTTAAACACGGACGGGTGCTGAAAGGCCACAAACGGGTGTCAAAGGTCAATACGGACAGGTATTGGCTTAAAACATTCAAACACGGACGGGTGCTGAAAGGACACGAACGGGTGTCCAAGGTCAATGCGGACGGGTATTGAAATAAAAGCTCAAACACTGACGGGTGCTGAAAAGACACGGACGCGTGTCAAAGGTCAATACGGACGGGTATTCAAATAAAAGTTCAAACACGGACGGGTGCAGAAAGGACACAGACGGGTGTCAAAGGTCAATACGGACGGGTATTAAAATAAAAGTTCAAACACAGACAGGTTCTGAAAAGACACGGACGGGTGTCAAAGGTCAATACAGACGGGTATTGAATAAAAGTTCAAACGCGGACGGGTGCTGAAAGGACACTGACGGGTGTCAAAGGTCAATACGGACGGGTATTGGCTTAAAAAGTTCAAACACAGACGGGTGCTGAAAGTACACGGACGGGTGTCAAAGGTCAATACGGACGGGTATTGGCTAAAAAGTTCAAACACTGACGGGTGCTGAAACGACACGGACGGGTGTCAAAGGTAAATACGGAGGGGTATTGAAATAAAATTTCAAACACGGACGGGTGCTAAAAGGACACAGACGGGTGTCAAAGGTCAATACGGACGGGTATTGGCTTAACAAGTTCAAACACGGAAGGGTGCTGAAAGGACACGGACGGGTGTCAAAGGTCAATACAGGCGGGTATTGAAATAAAATTTCAAACAAGGACGGGTGCTGTAAGGACACGGACGAGTGTCAAAGGTCAATACAGACGGGAATTGGCTTAAAAAGTTCAAACACAGACGGGTGCTGAAAGGACACTGACGGGTGTCAAAGGTCAATACGGATGGGTATTGGCTTAAAAAGTTCAAACATGAACGGGTGCTGAAAGGACACGGACGGGTGTCAAAGGTCAATACGGATGGGTATTGGCTGAAAAAGTTCAAACACAGACGAGTGCTGAAAGGACACGGACGAGTGCTGAAAAGACACGAACTGGTGTCAAAGGTCAATACGGACGCTTATTGGCTTAAAATGTTTAAACATGGACGGGTGCTGAAAGGACACGGACGGATGTCAAAGGTCAATACGGACGCGTTTTGAAAAAATTCAAACACAGACGGGTGCTGAAAGAACACGGACGGGTGTCTAAAGTCAATACAGACGGGTATTGAAATAAAAGTTCAAACATGGACGGGTTCTAAAAGGACACAGACGGGTGTCAAAGGTCAATACAGGCGGGTATTGGCTTAAAAAGTTCAAACATGGACGGGTGCTGAAAGGACACTGACGGGTGTCAAAGATAAATACGGACGGGTATTGGCTTAAAAAATTCAAACACGGACGGGTGCTGAAAGGACACGGACTGGTGTCAAAGGTCAATACGGACGGGTATTGGCTTAAAAAGTTCAAACACGGGCGGGTGCTGAAAGGACACAGACGGGTGTCAAAGGTCAATACGGACGCGTATTGAAAAAATTCAAACACGGACGGGTGCTGGAAGAACACGGACGGGTGTCTATAGTCAATACAGACGGGTGCTGAAAGGACACGGACGGGTGTCAAAGGTCAATACGGACGGGTATTGGCTTAAAAGGTTTAAACACGGACGGGTGCTGAAAGGCCACAAACGGGTGTCAAAGGTCAATACGGACAGGTATTGGCTTAAAACATTCGAACACGGACGGGTGCTGAAAGGACACGAACGGGTGTCAAAGGTCAATACGGACGGGTATTGAAATAAAAGCTCAAACACTGACGGGTGCTGAAAAGACACGGACGCGTGTCAAAGGTCAATACGGACGGGTATTCAAATAAATGTTCAAACACGGACGGGTGCAGAAAGGACACAGACGGGTGTCAAAGGTCAATACGGACGGGTATTGAAATAGAAGTTCAAACACAGACAGGTTCTGAAAAGACACGGACGGGTGTCAAAGGTCAATACGGACGGGTATTGAATAAAAGTTCAAACGCGGACGGGTGCTGAAAGGACACTGACGGGTGTCAAAGGTCAATACGGACGGGTATTGGCTTAAAAAGTTCAAACACAGACAGGTGCTAAAAGTACACGGACGGGTGTCATAGGTCAATACGGACGAGTATTGGCTAAAAAGTTCAAACACGGATGGGTGCTGAAACGACACGGACGGGTGTCAAAGGTAAATACGGAGGGGTATTGAAATAAAATTTCAAACACGGACGGGTGCTAAAAGGACACAGACGGGTGTCAAAGGTCAATACGGACGGGTATTGGCTTAACAAGTTCAAACACGGAAGGGTGCTGAAAGGACACGGACGGGTGTCAAAGGTCAATACAGGCGGGTATTGAAATAAAATTTCAAACAAGGACGGGTGCTGTAAGGACACGGACGAGTGTCAAAGGTCAATACAGACGGGTATTGGCTTAAAAAGTTCAAACACAGACGGGTGCTGAAAGGACACTGACGGGTGTCAAAGGTCAATACGGATGGGTATTGGCTTATAAAGTTCAAACATGAATGGGTGCTGAAAGGACACGGACGGGTGTCAAAGGTCAATACGGATGGGTATTGGCTGAAATAGTTCAAACACAGACGAGTGCTGAAAGGACACAGACGGTTGCTGAAAAGACACGAACTGGTGTCAAAGGTCAATACGGACGCTTATTGGCTTAAAATGTTTAAACATGGACGGGTGCTGAAAGGACACGGACGGATGTCAAAGGTCAATACGGACGCGTTTTGAAAAAATTCAAACACAGACGGGTGCTGAAAGAACACGGACGGGTGTCTAAAGTCAATACAGACGGGTATTGAAATAAAAGTTCAAACACGGGCGGGTTCTAAAAGGACACAGACGGGTGTCAAAGGTCAATACAGGCGGGTATTGGCTTAAAAAGTTCAAACATGGACGGGTGCTGAAAGGACACTGACGGGTGTCAAAGATCAATACGGACGGGTATTGGCTTAAAAAGTTCAAACACGGACGGGTGCTGAAAGGACACGGACTGGGGTCAAAGGTCAATACGGACGGGTATTGGCTGAAAAAGTTCAAACACGGGCGGGTGCTGAAAGGACACAGACGGGTGTCAAAGGTCAATACGGACGCGTATTGAAAAAATTCAAACACGGACGGGTGCTGGAAGAACACGGACGGGTGTCTATAGTCAATACAGACGGGTATTGAATTAAAAGTTCAAACAAGGACGGGTGCTGAAAGGACACGGACGGGTGTCAAAGGTCAATACAGACGGGTATTGACTTAAAAAGTTCAAACACAGACGGGTGTCAAAGGTCAATATGGACGGGTATTGGCTTAAAAAGATCAAACACGTTCGGGTGCTGAAAGGACACGGACTGGTGTAAATGGTCAATACGGACGAGAATTGGCTTAAAAAGTTCAAACACTGACGTGTGCTGAAAGGACACGGACGGGTGTCAAAGGTCAATACGGACGGGTATTGAAAAAATTCAAACACGGACGGGTGCTGAAAGAACACGGATGGGTGTCTAAAGTCAATACGGACGGGCATTAAAATAAAAGTTCAAACACGGACGGGTGCTGAAAGGACACGGACGGGTGTCAAAGGTCAATACGGACGGGTATTGGCTTAAAAGGTTTAAACACGGACGGGTGCTGAAAGGCCACAAACGGGTGTCAAAGGTCAATACGGACAGGTATTGGCTTAAAACATTCAAACACGGACGGGTGCTGAAAGGCCACAAACGGGTGTCAAAGGTCAATACGGACGGGTATTGAAATAAAAGCTCAAACACTGACGGGTGCTGAAAAGACACGGACGCGTGTCAAAGGTCAATACGGACGGGTATTCAAATAAATGTTCAAACATGGACGGGTGCTGAAAGGACACAGACGGGTGTCAAAGGTCAATACGGACGGGTATTGGCTTAAAAAGTTCAAACACAGACGGGAGTCAAAGGTCAATATGGACGGGTATTAGCTTAAAAAGTTCAAACACGGTCGGGTGGTGAAAGGACACGGACTGGTGTAAAAGGTCAATACGGACGGGAATTGGCTTAAAAAGTTCAAACACTGACGTGTGCTGAAAGGACACGGACGGGTGTCAAAGGTCAATACGGACGGGTATTGAAAAAATTCAAACACGGACGGGTGCTGAAAGAACACGGATGGGTGTCTAAAGTCAATACGGACGGGCATTAAAATAAAAGTTCAAACACGGACGGGTGCTGAAAGGACACGGACGGGTGTCAAAGGTCAATACGGACGGGTATTGGCTTAAAAGGTTTAAACACGGACGGGTGCTGAAAGGCCACAAACGGGTGTCAAAGGTCAATACGGACAGGTATTGGCTTAAAACATTCAAACACGGACGGGTGCTGAAAGGCCACAAACGGGTGTCAAAGGTCAATACGGACGGGTATTGAAATAAAAGCTCAAACACTGACGGGTGCTGAAAAGACATGGACGCGTGTCAAAGGTCAATACGGACGGGTATTCAAATAAAAGTTCAAAGATGGACGGGTGCTGAAAGGACACAGACGGGTGTCAAAGGTCAATACGGACGGGTATTGGCTTAAAAAGTTCAAACACAGACGGGTGTCAAAGGTCAATATGGACGGGTATTAGCTTAAAAAGTTCAAACACGGTCGGGTGGTGAAAGTACACGGACTGGTGTAAAAGGTCAATACGGACGGGAATTGGCTTAAAAAGTTCAAACACTGACGTGTGCTGAAAGGACACGGACGGGTGTCAAAGGTCAATACGGACGGGTATTGAAAAAATTCAAACACGGACGGGTGCTGAAAGAACACGGATGGGTGTCTAAAGTCAATACGGACGGGTATTGAAATAAAAGTTCAAACACGGAAGGTTGCTGAAAGGACACGGACGGGTGTCAAAGGTCAATACAGGCGGGTATTGAAATAAAATTTCAAACAAGGACGGGTGCTGAAAGGACACGGACGAGTGTCAAAGGTCAATACGGATGGGTATTGGCTTAAAAAGTTCAAACACAGACGAGTGCTGAAAGGACACGGACGGGTGTCAAAGGTCAATACGGATGGGTATTGGCTTAAAAAGTTCAAACATGAACGGGTGCTGAAAGGACACGGACGGGTGTCAAAGGTCAATACGGACGGGTATTGGCTGAAAAAGCTCAAACACAGACGAGTGCTGAAAGGACACGGACGGTGCTGAAAAGACACGGACTGGTGTCAAAGGTCAATACGGACGCTTATTGGCTTAAAATGTTTAAACACGGACGGGTGCTGAAAGGACACGGACGGATGTCAAAGGTCAATACGGACGCGTTTTGAAAAAATTCTAACACGGACGGGTGCTGAAAGAACACGGACGGGTGTCTAAAGTCAATACAGACATGTATTGAAAAAAAAGTTAAAACACGGACGGGTACTGAAAGGACACGGACGGGTGTCAAAGGTCAATACGGACGGGGATTGGCTTAAAAAGTTCAAACACGGACGGGTGCTGAAAGCACACGGACGGGTGTCAAAGGTCAATACGGAAGCGTATTGAAAAAATTCAAACACGGACGGGTGCTAAAAGAACACGGACGGGTGTCTAAAGTCAATACAGACGGTTATTGAAATAAAAGTTCAAACACAGACGGGTACTAATAGGACACGGACGGGTGTCAAAGATCAATACAGACGGGTATTGGCTTAAAAAGTTCAAACACAGACGAGTGCTGAAAGGACACGGACGGGTGTCAAAGATCAATACGGACGGGTATTGGCTTAAATAGTTCAAACACGGACGGGTGCTGAAAGGACACAGACTGGTGTCAAAGGTCAATACGGACGGGCATTGGCTTAAAAAGTTCAAACACGGGCGGGTGCTGAAAGGACACGGACGGGTGTCAAAGGTCAATACGGACGCGTATTGAAAAAATTCAAACACGGACGGGTGCTGGAAGAACACGGACGGGTGTCTATAGTCAATACAGACGGGTATTGAATTAAAAGTTCAAACAAGGACGGGTGCGGAAAGGACACGGACGGGTGTCAAAGGTCAATACGGATGGGTATTGGCTAAAATAGTTCAAACACAGACGGGTGTCAAAGGTCAATATGGACGGGTATTGGCTTAAAAAGTTCAAACACTGACGTGTGCTGAAAGGACACGGACGGGTGTCAAAGGTCAATACGGACAGATATTGAAAAAATTCAAACACGGACGGGTGCTGAAAGAACACGGATGGGTGTCTAAAGTCAATACGGACGGGCATTGAAATAAAAGTTAAAACACGGACGGGTGCTGAAAGGACACGGACAGGTGCTGAAAAGACACGAACTGGTGTCAAAGGTCAATACGGACGCTTATTGGCTTAAAATGTTTAAACATGGACGGGTGCTGAAAGGACACGGACGGATGTCAAAGGTCAATACGGACGCGTTTTGAAAAAATTCAAACACAGACGGGTGCTGAAAGAACACGGACGGGTGTCTAAAGTCAATACAGACGGGTATTGAAATAAAAGTTCAAACACGGACGGGTTCTAAAAGGACACAGACGGGTGTCAAAGGTCAATACAGGCGGGTATTGGCTTAAAAAGTTCAAACATGGACGGGTGCTGAAAGGACACTGACGGGTGTCAAAGATCAATACGGACGGGTATTGGCTTAAAAAGTTCACACACGGACGGGTGCTGAAAGGACACGGACTGGTGTCAAAGGTCAATACGGACGGGTATTGGCTTAAAAAGTTCAAACACGGGCGGGTGCTGAAAGGACACAGACGGGTGTCAAAGGTCAATACGGACGCGTATTGAAAAAATTCAAACACGGACGGGTGCTGGAAGAACACGGACGGGTGTCTATAGTCAATACAGACGGGTATTGAATTAAAAGTTCAAACAAGGACGGGTGCTGAAAGGACACGGACGGGTGTCAAAGGTCAATACAGACGGGTATTGGCTTAAAAAGTTCAAACACAGACGGGTGTCAAAGGTCAATATGGACGGGTATTGGCTTAAAAAGTTCAAACACGGTCGGGTGCTGAAAGGACATGGTCTGGTGTAAAAGGTCAATACGGACGGGAATTGGCTTAAAAAGTTCAAACACTGACGTGTGCTGAAAGGACACGGACGGGTGTCAAAGGTCAATACGGACAGGTATTGAAAAAATTCAAACACGGACGGGTGCTGAAAGAACACGGATGGGTGTCTAAAGTCAATACGGATGGGCATTGAAATAAAAGTTCAAACACGGACGGGTGCTGAAAGGACACGGACGGGTGCTGAAAAGACACGAACTGGTGTCAAAGGTCAATACGGACGCTTATTGGCTTAAAATGTTTAAACATGGACGGGTGCTGAAAGGACACGGACGGATGTCAAAGGTCAATACGGACGCGTTTTGAAAAAATTCAAACACAGACGGGTGCTGAAAGAACACGGACGGGTGTCTAAAGTCAATACAGACGGGTATTGAAATAAAAGTTCAAACACGGACGGGTTCTAAAAGGACACAGCCGGGTGTCAAAGGTCAATACAGGCGGGTATTGGCTTAAAAAGTTCAAACATGGACGGGTGCTGAAAGGACACTGACGGGTCTCAAAGATCAATACGGACGGGTATTGGCTTAAAAAGTTCAAACACGGACGGGTGCTGAAAGGACACGGACTGGTGTAAATGGTCAATACGGACGGGAATTGGCTTAAAAAGTTCAAACACTGACGTGTGCTGAAAGGACACGGACGGGTGTCAAAGGTCAATACGGACGGGTATTGAAAAAATTCAAACACGGACGGGTGCTGAAAGAACACGGATGGGTGTCTAAAGTCAATACGGACGGGCATTAAAATAAAAGTTCAAACACGGACGGGTGCTGAAAGGACACGGACGGGTGTCAAAGGTCAATACGGACGGGTATTGGCTTAAAAGGTTTAAACACGGACGGGTGCTGAAAGGCCACAAACGGGTGTCAAAGGTCAATATGGACAGGTATTGGCTTAAAACATTCAAACACGGACGGGTGCTGAAAGGCCACAAACGGGTGTCAAAGGTCAATACGGACGGGTATTGAAATAAAAGCTCAAACACTGACGGGTGCTGAAAAGACACGGACGCGTGTCAAAGGTCAATACGGACGGGTATTCAAATAAAAGTTCAAAGATGGACGGGTGCTGAAAGGACACAGACGGGTGTCAAAGGTCAATACGGACGGGTATTGGCTTAAAAAGTTCAAACACAGACGGGTGTCAAAGGTCAATATGGACGGGTATTAGCTTAAAAAGTTCAAACACGGTCGGGTGCTGAAAGGACACGGACTGGTGTAAAAGGTCAATACGGACGGGAATTGGCTTAAAAAGTTCAAACACTGACGTGTGCTGAAAAGACACGGACGCGTGTCAAAGGTCAATACGGACGGGTATTGAAAAAATTCAAACACGGACGGGTGCTGAAAGAACACGGATGGGTGTCTAAAGTCAATACGGACGGGTATTGAAATAAAAGTTCAAACACGGAAGGGTACTGAAAGGACACGGACGGGTGTCAAAGGTCAATACGGACGGGGATTGGCTTAAAAAGTTCAAACACGGACGGGTGTCAAAGGTCAATACGGAAGCGTATTGAAAAAATTCAAACACGGACGGGTGCTAAAAGAACACGGACGGGTGTCTAAAGTCAATACAGACGGTTATTGAAATAAAAGTTCAAACACAGACGGGTACTAATAGGACACGGACGGGTGTCAAAGGTCAATACAGACGGGTATTGGCTTAAAAAGTTCAAACACAGACGAGTGCTGAAAGGACACGGACGGGTGTCAAAGATCAATACGGACGGGTATTGGCTTAAATAGTTCAAACACGGACGGGTGCTGAAAGGACACAGACTGGTGTCAAAGGTCAATACGGACGGGCATTGGCTTAAAAAGTTCAAACACGGGCGGGTGCGGAAAGGACACGGACGGGTGTCAAAGGTCAATACGGACGCGTATTGAAAAAATTCAAACACGGACGGGTGCTGAAAAGACACGGACGCGTGTCAAAGGTCAATACGGACGTGTATTGAATTAAAAGTTCAAACAAGGATGGGTGCGGAAAGGACACGGACGGGTGTCAAAGGTCAATACGGACGGGTATTGGCTTAAAAAGTTCAAACACAGACGGGTGTCAAAGGTCAATATGGACGGGTATTAGCTTAAAAAGTTCAAACACGGTCGGGTGCTGAAAGGACACGGACTGGTGTAAAAGGTCAATACGGACGGGAATTGGCTTAAAAAGTTCAAACACTGACGTGTGCTGAAAAGACACGGACGCGTGTCAAAGGTCAATACGGACGGGTATTGAAAAAATTCAAACACGGACGGGTGCTAAAAGAACACGGATGGGTGTCTAAAGTCAATACGGACGGGTATTGAAATAAAAGTTCAAACACGGAAGGGTACTGAAAGGACACGGACGGGTGTCAAAGGTCAATACAGGCGGGTATTGAAATAAAATTTCAAACAAGGACGGGTGCTGAAAGGACACGGACGAGTGTCAAAGGTCAATACGGACGGGTATTGGCTTAAAAAGTTCAAACACAGACGAGTGCTGAAAGGACACGGACAGGTGTCAAAGTTCAATACGGATGGGTATTGGCTTAAAAAGTTCAAACATGAACGGGTGCTGAAAGGATACGGACGGGTGTCAAAGGTCAATACGGACGGGTATTGGCTGAAAAAGCTCAAACACAGACGAGTGCTGAAAGGACACGGACGGTGCTGAAAAGACACGGACTGGTGTCAAAGGTCAATACGGACGCTTATTGACTTAAAATGTTTAAACACGGACGGGTGCTGAAAGGACACGGACGGATGTCAAAGGTCAATACGGACGCGTTTTGAAAAAATTCAAACACGGACGGGTGCTGAAAGAACACGGACGGGTGTCTAAAGTCAATACAGACGGGTATTGAAATAAAAGTTAAAACACGGACGGGTACTGAAAGGACACAGACGGGTGTCAAAGGTCAATACGGACGGGGATTGGCTTAAAAAGTTCAAACACGGACGGGTGCTGAAAGCACACGGACGGGTGTCAAAGGTCAATACGGAAGCGTATTGAAAAAATTCAAACACGGACGGGTGCTAAAAGAACACGGACGGGTGTCTAAAGTCAATACAGACGGTTATTGAAATAAAAGTTCAAACACAGACGGGTACTAATAGGACACGGACGGGTGTCAAAGGTCAATACAGGCGGGTATTGGCTTAAAAATTTCAAACACAAACGAGTGCTGAAAGGACACGGACGGGTGTCAAAGATCAATACGGACGGGTATTGGCTTAAATAGTTCAAACACGGACGGGTGCTGAAAGGACACAGACTGGTGTCAAAGTTCAATACGGACAGGCATTGGCTTAAAAAGTTCAAACACGGGCGGGTGCTGAAAGGACACGGACGGGTGTCAAAGGTCAATACGGACGCGTATAGAAAAAATTCAAACACGGACGGGTGCTGGAAGAACACGGACGGGTGTCTATAGTCAATACAGACGGGTATTGAATTAAAAGTTCAAACAAGGACGGGTGCGGAAAGGACACGGACGGGTGTCAAAGGTCAATACAGACGGGTATTGGCTTAAATAGTTCAAACACAGACGGGTGTCAAAGGTCAATATGGACGGGTATTGGCTTAAAAAGTTCAAACACGGTCGGGTGCTGAAAGGACATGGTCTGGTGTAAAAGGTCAATACGGACGGGAATTGGCTTAAAAAGTTCAAACACTGACGTGTGCTGAAAGGACACCGACGGGTGTCAAAGGTCAATACGGACAGGTATTGAAAAAATTCAAACACGGACGGGTGCTGAAAGGACACGGACGGGTGTCAAAGGTCAATACGGACGGGTATTGGCTT
This sequence comes from Lathyrus tuberosus, assembly GCA_022829125.1. Lineage (NCBI taxonomy): Eukaryota > Viridiplantae > Streptophyta > Magnoliopsida > Fabales > Fabaceae > Lathyrus > Lathyrus tuberosus. The sequence continues at coordinate 5,055,696 of JALAZF010000345.1, read as the reverse complement.
AAAAGGTTTAAACACGGACGGGTGCTGAAAGGCCATAAACGGGTGTCAAAGGTCAATACGGACAGGTATTGGCTTAAAACATTCAAACACGGACGGGTGCTGAAAGGACACAGACGGGTGTCAAAGGTCAATACGGACGGGTATTGGCTTAACTAGTTCAAACACGGAAGGGTGCTGAAAGGACACGGACGGGTGTTAAAGGTCAATACAGGCGGGTATTGAAATAAAATTTCAAACAAGGACGGGTGCTGAAAGGACATAGACGAGTGTCAAAGATCAATACAGACGGGTATTGGCTTAAAAAGTTCAAACACAGACGGGTGCTGAAAGGACACGGACGGGTGTCAAAGGTCAATACGGATGGGTATTGGCTTAAAAAGTTCAAACACAGACGAGTGCTGAAAGGACACGGACGGGAGCTGAAAAGACACGGACTGGTGTCAAAGGTCAATACGGATGGGTATTGGCTGAAAAAGTTCAAACACAGACGAGTGCTGAAAGGACACGGACGGGTGCTGAAAAGACACGGACTGGTGTCAAAGGTCAATACGGACGCTTATTGGCTTAAAATGTTTAAACACGGACGGGTGCTGAAAGGACACGGACGGATGTCAAAGGTCAATACGGACGCGTTTTGAAAAAATTCAAACACAGACGGGTGCTGAAAGAACACGGACGGGTGTCTAAAGTCAATACAGACGGGTATTGAAATAAAAGTTCAAACACGGACGGGTTCTAAAAGGACACAGACGGGTGTCAAAGGTCAATACAGACAGGTATTGGCTTAAAAAGTTCAAACACAGACGGGTGTCAAAGGTCAATATGGACGGGTATTGGCTTAAAAAGTTCAAACACGGTCGGGTGCTGAAAGTACACGGACTGGTTTAAATGGTCAATACAGACGGGAATTGGCTTAAAAAGTTCAAACACTGACGTGTGCTGAAAGGACACGGACGGGTGTCAAAGGTCAATACGGACGGGTATTGAAAAAATTCAAACACGGACGGGTGCTGAAAGAACACGGATGGGTGTCTAAAGTCAATACGGACGGGCATTAAATTAAAAGTTCAAACACGGACGGGTGCTGAAAGGACACGGACGGGTGTCAAAGGTCAATACGGACGGGTATTGGCTTAAAAGGTTTAAACACGGACGGGTGCTGAAAGGCCACAAACGGGTGTCAAAGGTCAATACAGACAGGTATTGGCTTAAAACATTCAAACACGGACGGGTGCTGAAAGGACACGAACGGGTGTCAAAGGTCAATACGGACGGGTATTGAAATAAAAGCTCAAACACTGACGGGTGCTGAAAAGACACGGACGCGTGTCAAAGGTCAATACGGACGGGTATTCAAATAAAAGTTCAAACACGGAAGGGTGCTGAAAGGACACAGACGGGTGTCAAAGGTCAATATGGATGGGTATTGAAATAAAAGTTCAAACACAGACAGGTTCTGAAAAGACACGGACGGGTGTCAAAGGTCAATACGGACGGGTATTGAATAAAAGTTCAAACGCGGACGGGTGCTGAAAGGACACGGACGGGTGTCAAAGGTAAATACGGAGGGGTATTGAAATAAAATTTCAAACACGGACGGGTGGTAAAAGGACACAGACGGGTGTCAAAGGTCAATACAGGCGGGTATTGAAATAAAATTTCAAACAAGGACGGGTGCTGAAAGGACACGGACGAGTGTCAAAGGTCAATACAGACGGGTATTGGCTTAAAAAGTTCAAACACAGACGGGTGCTGAAAGGACACGGACGGGTGTCAAAGGTCAATACGGATGGGTATTGGCTTAAAAAGTTCACACATGAACGGGTGCTGAAAGGACACGGACGGGTGTCAAAGGTCAATACGGACGGGTATTGGCTGAAAAAGTTCAAACACAGACGAGTGCTGAAAGGACACGGACGGGTACTGAAAAGACAGGACTGGTGTCAAAGGTTAATACGGACGCTTATTGGCATAAAATGTTTAAACACGGACGGGTGCTGAAAGGACACGGACGGATGTCAAAGGTCAATACAGACGCGTTTTGAAAAAATTCAAACACAGACGGGTGCTGAAAGAACACGGACGGGTGTCTAAAGTCAATACAGACGGGTATTGAAATAAAAGTTCAAACACGGACGGGTTCTAAAAGGACACAGACGGGTGTCAAAGGTCAATACAGGCGGGTATTGGCTTAAAAAGTTCAAACATTGACGGGTGCTGAAAGGACACTGACAGGTGTCAAAGATCAATACGGACGGGTATTGGCTTAAAAAGTTCAAACACGGACGGGTGCTGAAAGGACACGGACTGGTGTTAAAGGTCAATACGGACGGGTATTGGCTTAAAAAGTTCAAACACGGGCGGGTGCTGAAAGGACACGGCCGGGTGTCAAAGGTCAATACGGACGCGTATTGAAAAAATTCAAACACGGACGGGTGCTGGAAGAACACGGACGGGTGTCTATAGTCAATACAGACGGGTATTGAATTAAAAGTTCAAACAAGGACGGGTGCTGAAAGGACACGGACGGGTGTCAAAGGTCAATACAGGCGGGTATTGGCTTAAAAAGTTCAAACACAGACGGGTGTCAAAGGTCAATATGGACGGGTATTGGCTTAAAAAGTTCAAACACGGTCGGGTGCTGAAAGGACACGGACTGGTGTAAATGGTCAATACGGACGGGAATTGGCTTAAAAAGTTCAAACACTGACGTGTGCTGAAAGGACACGGACGGGTGTCAAAGGTCAATACGGACGGGTATTGAAAATATTCAAACACGGACGGGTGCTGAAAGAACACGGATGGGTGTCTAAAGTCAATACGGACGGGCATTAAAATAAAAGTTCAAACACGGACGGGTGCTGAAAGGACACGGACGGGTGTCAAAGGTCAATACGGACGGGTATTGGCTTAAAAGGTTTAAACACAGACGGGTGCTGAAAGGCCACAAACGGGTGTCAAAGGTCAATACGGACAGGTATTGGCTTAAAACATTCAAACACGGACGGGTGCTGAAAGGACACGAACGGGTGTCAAAGGTCAATTTGGACGGGTATTGAAATAAAAGCTCAAACACTGACGGGTGCTGAAAAGACACGGGCGCGTGTCAAAGGTTAATACGGACGGGTATTCAAATAAAAGTTCAAACACGGACGGGTGCTGAAAGGACACAGACGGGTGTCAAAGGTCAATACGGATGGGTATTGAAATAAAAGTTCAAACACAGACAGGTTCTGAAAAGACACGGACGGGTATCAAAGGTCAATACGGACAGGTATTGAATAAAAGTTCAAACGCGGACGGGTGCTGAAAGGACACTGACGGGTGTCAAAGGTCAATACGGACGGGTATTGGCTTAAAAAGTTCAAACACAGACGGGTGCTGAAAGTACACGGACGGGTGTCAAAGGTCAATACGGACGGGTATTGGCTAAAAAGTTCAAACACGGACGGGTGCTGAAACGACACGGACGGGTGTCAAAGGTAAATACGGAGGGGTATTGAAATAAAATTTCAAACACGGACGGGTGCTAAAAGGACACAGACGGGTGTCAAAGGTCAATACGGACAGGTATTGGCTTAACAAGTTCAAACACGGAAGGGTGCTGAAAGGACACGAACGGGTGTCAAAGGTCAATACAGGCGGGTATTGAAATAAAATTTCAAACAAGGACTGGTGCTGAAAGGACACGGACGAGTGTCAAAGGTCAATACGGACGGGTATTGGCTGAAAAAGTTCAAACACAGACGAGTGCTGAAAGGACACGGACGGGTGCTGAAAAGACACGGACTGGTGTCAAAGGTCAATACGGACGCTTATTGGCTTAAAATGTTTAAACACGGACGGGTGCTGAAAGGACACGGACGGATGTCAAAGGTCAATACGGACGCGTTTTGAAAAAATTCAAACACAGACGGGTGCTGAAAGAACACGGACGGGTGTCTAAAGTCAATACAGACGGGTATTGAAATAAAAGTTCAAACACGGACGGGTTCTAAAAGGACACAGACGGGTGTCAAAGGTCAATACAGGCGGGTATTGGCTTAAAAAGTTCAAACATGGACGGGTGCTGAAAGGACACTGACGGGTGTCAAAGATCAATACGGACGGGTATTGGCTTAAAAAGTCCAAACACGGACGGGTGCTTAGAGGACACGGACTGGTGTCAAAGGTCAATACGGACGGGTATTGGCTTAAAAAGTTCAAACACGGGCGGGTGCTGAAAGGACACGGACGGGTGTCAAAGGTCAATACGGACGCGTATTGAAAAAATTCAAACAAGGACGGGTGCTGGAAGAACACGGACGGGTGTCTATAGTCAATACAGACGGGTATTGAATTAAAAGTTCAAACAAGGACGGGTGCTGAAAGGACACGGACGGGTGTCAAAGGTCAATACAGACGGGTATTGGCTTAAAAAGTTCAAACACAGACGGGTGTCAAAGGTCAATATGGACGGGTATTGACTTAAAAAGTTCAAACACGGTCGGGTGCTGAAAGGACACGGACTGGTGTAAATGGTCAATCCGGACGGGAATTGGCTTAAAAAGTTCAAACACTGACGTGTGCTGAAAGGACACGGACGGGTGTCAAAGGTCAATACGGACGGGTATTGAAAAAATTCAAACACGGACGGGTGCTGAAAGAACACGGATGGGTGTCTAAAGTCAATACGGACGGGCATTAAAATAAAAGTTCAAACACGGACGGGTGCTGAAAGGAAACGGACGGGTGTCAAAGGTCAATACGGACGGGTATTGGCTTAAAAGGTTTAAACACGGACGGGTGCTGAAAGGCCACAAACGGGTGTCAAAGGTCAATACGGACAGGTATTGGCCTAAAATATTCAAACACAGAAGGGTGCTGAAAGGACACGAACGGGTGTAAAAGGTCAATACGGACGGGTATTGAAAAAAAAGCCCAAACACTGACGGTGCTGAAAAGACACGGACGCGTGTCAAAGGTCAATACGGACGGGTATTCAAATAAAAGTTCAAACACGGACGGGTGCTGAAAGGACACGGACGGGTGTCAAAGGTCAATACGGACGGGTATTGAAATAAAAGTTCAAACACAGACGGGTTCTGAAAAGCCACAGACGGGTGTCAAAGGTCAATACGGACGGGTATTGAATAAAAGTTCAAATGCGGACGGGTGCTGAAAGGACACGGATGGGTGACAAAGGTCAATACGGACGGGTATTGGCTTAAAAAGTTCAAACACAGACGGGTGCTGAAAGTACACGGACGGGTGTCAAAGGTCAATACGGACGGGTATTGGCTAAAAAGTTCAAACACAAACGGGTGCTGAAAGGACACGGACGGGTGTCAAAGGTCAAGACGGACGGGTATTGGCTTAAAAAGTTCAAACACGGACGGGTGTCAAAGGTCAATATGGACGGGTATTGGCTTAAAAAGTTCAAACACGGTCGGGTGCTGAAAGGACACGGACTGGTGTAAATGGTCAATACGGACGGGAATTGGCTTAAAAAGTTCAAACACTGACGTGTGCTGAAAGGACACGGACGGGTGTCAAAGGTCAATACGGACGGGTATTGAAAATATTCAAACACGGACGGGTGCTGAATGAACACGGATGGGTGTCTAAAGTCAATACGGACGGGCATTAAAATAAAAGTTCAAACACGGACGGGTGCTGAAAGGAAACGGACGGGTGTCAAAGGTCAATATGGACGGGTATTGGCTTAAAAGGTTTAAACACGGACGGGTGCTGACAGGCCACAAACGGGTGTCAAAGGTCAATACGGACAGGTATTGGCCTAAAATATTCAAACACGGAAGGGTGCTGAAAGGACACGAACGGGTGTAAAAGGTCAATACGGACGGGTATTGAAAAAAAAGCCCAAACACTGACGGTGCTGAAAAGACACGGACGCGTGTCAAAGGTCAATACGGACGGGTATTCAAATAAAAGTTCAAACACGGACGGGTGCTGAAAGGACACAGACGGGTGTCAAAGGTCAATACGGATGGGTATTGAAATAAAAGTTCAAACACAGACAGGTTCTGAAAAGACACGGACGGGTATCAAAGGTCAATACGGACAGGTATTGAATAAAAGTTCAAACGCGGACGGGTGCTGAAAGGACACTGACGGGTGTCAAAGGTCAATACGGACGGGTATTGGCTTAAAAAGTTCAAACACAGACGGGTGCTGAAAGTACACGGACGGGTGTCAAAGGTCAATACGGACGGGTATTGGCTAAAAAGTTCAAACACGGACGGGTGCTGAAACGACACGGACGGGTGTCAAAGGTAAATACGGAGGGGTATTGAAATAAAATTTCAAACACGGACGGGTGCTAAAAGGACACAGACGGGTGTCAAAGGTCAATACGGACAGGTATTGGCTTAACAAGTTCAAACACGGAAGGGTGCTGAAAGGACACGAACGGGTGTCAAAGGTCAATACAGGCGGGTATTGAAATAAAATTTCAAACAAGGACTGGTGCTGAAAGGACACGGACGAGTGTCAAAGGTCAATACAGACGGGTATTGGCTTAAAAAGTTCAAACACAGACGGGTGTCAAAGGTCAATACGGATGGGTATTGGCTTAAAAAGTTCAAACATGAACGGGTGCTGAAAGGACACGGACGGGTGTCAAAGGTCAATACGGACGGGTATTGGCTGAAAAAGTTCAAACACAGACGAGTGCTGAAAGGACACGTACGGGTGCTGAAAAGACACGGACTGGTGTCAAAGGTCAATACGGACGCTTATTGGCTTAAAATGTTTAAACACGGACGGGTGCTGAAAGGACACGGACGGATGTCAAAGGTCAATACGGACGCGTTTTGAAAAAATTCAAACACAGACGGGTGCTGAAAGAACACGGACGGGTGTCTAAAGTCAATACAGACGGGTATTGAAATAAAAGTTCAAACACGGACGGGTTCTAAAAGGACACAGACGGGTGTCAAAGGTCAATACAGGCGGGTATTGGCTTAAAAAGTTCAAACATGGACGGGTGCTGAAAGGACACTGACGGGTGTCAAAGATCAATACGGACGGGTATTGGCTTAAAAAGTCCAAACACGGACGGGTGCTTAGAGGACACGGACTGGTGTCAAAGGTCAATACGGACGGGTATTGGCTTAAAAAGTTGAAACACGGGCGGGTGCTGAAAGGACACGGACGGGTGTCAAAGGTCAATACGGACGCGTATTGAAAAAATTCAAACAAGGACGGGTGCTGGAAGAACACGGACGGGTGTCTATAGTCAATACAGACGGGTATTGAATTAAAAGTTCAAACAAGGACGGGTGCTGAAAGGACACGGACGGGTGTCAAAGGTCAATACAGACGGGTATTGGCTTAAAAAGTTCAAACACAGACGGGTGTCAAAGGTCAATATGGACGGGTATTGGCTTAAAAAGTTCAAACACGGTCGGGTGCTGAAAGGACACGGACTGGTGTAAATGGTCAATACGGACGGGAATTGGCTTAAAAAGTTCAAACACTGACGTGTGATGAAAGGACACGGACGGGTGTCAAAGGTCAATACGGACGGGTATTGAAAAAATTCAAACACGGACGGGTGCTGAAAGAACACGGATGGGTGTCTAAAGTCAATACGGACGGGCATTAAAATAAAAGTTCAAACACGGACGGGTGCTGAAAGGAAACGGACGGGTGTCAAAGGTCAATACGGACGGGTATTGGCTTAAAAGGTTTAAACACGGACGGGTGCTGAAAGGCCACAAACGGGTGTCAAAGGTCAATACGGACAGGTATTGGCCTAAAATATTCAAACACGGAAGGGTGCTGAAAGGACACGAACGGGTGTAAAAGGTCAATACGGACGGGTATTGAAAAAAAAGCCCAAACACTGACGGTGCTGAAAAGACACGGACGCGTGTCAAAGGTCAATACGGACGGGTATTCAAATAAAAGTTCAAACACGGACGGGTGCTGAAAGGACACGGACGGGTGTCAAAGGTCAATACGGACGGGTATTGAAATAAAAGTTCAAACACAGACGGGTTCTGAAAAGACACAGACGGGTGTCAAAGGTCAATACGGACGGGTATTGAATAAAAGTTCAAATGCGGACGGGTGCTGAAAGGACACGGATGGGTGACAAAGGTCAATACGGACGGGTATTGGCTTAAAAAGTTCAAACACAGACGGGTGCTGAAAGTACACGGACGGGTGTCAAAGGTCAATACGGACGGGTATTGGCTAAAAAGTTCAAACACAAACGGGTGCTGAAAGGACACGGACGGGTGTCAAAGGTCAAGACGGACGGGTATTGGCTGAAAAAGTTCAAACACAGACGAGTGCTGAAAGGACACAGACGGGTGTCAAAGGTCAATACGGACGGGTATTGGCTTAAAAAGTCCAAACACGGACGGGTGCTTAGAGGACACGGACTGGTGTCAAAGGTCAATACGGACGGGTATTGGCTTAAAAAGTTCAAACACGGGCGGGTGCTGAAAGGACACGGACGGGTGTCAAAGGTCAATACGGACGCGTATTGAAAAAATTCAAACAAGGACGGGTGCTGGAAGAACACGGACGGGTGTCTATAGTCAATACAGACGGGTATTGAATTAAAAGTTCAAACAAGGACGGGTGCTGAAAGGACACGGACGGGTGTCAAAGGTCAATACAGACGGGTATTGGCTTAAAAAGTTCAAACACAGACGGGTGTCAAAGGTCAATATGGACGGGTATTGGCTTAAAAAGTTCAAACACGGTCGGGTGCTGAAAGGACACGGACTGGTGTAAATGGTCAATACGGACGGGAATTGGCTTAAAAAGTTCAAACACTGACGTGTGCTGAAAGGACACGGACGGGTGTCAAAGGTCAATACGGACGGGTATTGAAAAAATTCAAACACGGACGGGTGCTGAAAGAACACGGATGGGTGTCTAAAGTCAATACGGACGGGCATTAAAATAAAAGTTCAAACACGGACGGGTGCTGAAAGGAAACGGACGGGTGTCAAAGGTCAATACGGACGGGTATTGGCTTAAAAGGTTTAAACACGGACGGGTGCTGACAGGCCACAAACGGGTGTCAAAGGTCAATACGGACAGGTATTGGCCTAAAATATTCAAACACGGAAGGGTGCTGAAAGGACACGAACGGGTGTAAAAGGTCAATACGGACGGGTATTGAAAAAAAAGCCCATACACTGACGGTGCTGAAAAGACACGGACGCGTGTCAAAGGTCAATACGGACGGGTATTCAAATAAAAGTTCAAACACGGACGGGTGCTGAAAGGACACGGACGGGTGTCAAAGGTCAATACGGACGGGTATTGAAATAAAAGTTCAAACACAGACGGGTTCTGAAAAGACACAGACGGGTGTCAAAGGTCAATACGGACGGGTATTGAATAAAAGTTCAAATGCGGACGGGTGCTGAAAGGACACGGATGGGTGACAAAGGTCAATACGGACGGGTATTGGCTTAAAAAGTTCAAACACAGACGGGTGCTGAAAGTACACGGACGGGTGTCAAAGGTCAATACGGACGGGTATTGGCTAAAAAGTTCAAACACAAACGGGTGCTGAAAGGACACGGACGGGTGTCAAAGGTCAAGACGGACGGGTATTGGCTGAAAAAGTTCAAACACAGACGAGTGCTGAAAGGACACAGACGGGTGTCAAAGGTCAATACGGACGGGTATTGGCTTAACATGTTCAAACACGGAAGGGTGCTGAAAGGACACGGACGGGTGTCAAAGGTCAATACAGGCGGGTATTGAAATAAAATTTCAAACAAGGACGGGTGCTGAAAGGACACGGACGAGTGTCAAAGGTCAATACAGACAGGTATTGGCTTAAAAAGTTGAAACACAGACGGGTGCTGAAAGGACACGGACGGGTGTCACAGGTCAATACGGATGGGTATTGGCTTAAAAAGTTCAAACATGAATGGGTGCTGAAAGGACACGGACGGGTGTCAAAGGTCAATACGGACGGGTATTGGCTGAAAAAGTTCAAACACAGACGAGTGCTGAAAGGACACGGACGGGTGCTGAAAAGACACGGACTGGTGTCAAAGGTCAATACGGACGCTTATTGGCTTAAAATGTTTAAACACGGATGGGTGCTGAAAGGACACGGACTGATGTCAAAGGTCAATACGGACGCATTTTGAAAAAATTCAAACACAGACGGGTTCTGAAAGAACACGGACGGGTGTCTAAAGTCAATACAGACGGGTATTGAAATAAAAGTTAAAACACGGACGGGTACTGAAAGGACACGGACGGGTGTCAAAGGTCAATACGGACGGGTATTGGCTTAAAAAGTTCAAACACGGACGGGTGCTGAAAGGACACGGACGGGTGTCAAAGATCAATACGGAAGCGTATTGAAAAAATTCAAACACGGACGGGTGCTGAAAGAACACGGACGGGTGTCTAAAGTCAATACAGACGGGTATTGAATTAAAAGTTCAAACAAGGACGGGTGCTGAAAGGACACGGACGGGTGTCAAAGGTCAATACGGACGGGTATTGGCTTAAAAAGTTCAAATACAGACGGGTGTCAAAGGCCAATATGGATGGGTATTGGCTTAAAAAGTTCAAACACGGTAGGGTGCTGAAAGGAGACGGACTGGTGTAAAACGTCAATACAGACGGGAATTGGCTTAAAAAGTTCAAACACTGACGTGTGCTGAAAGGACACAGACGGGTGTCAAAGGTCAATACGGACGGGTATTGAAAAAATTCAAACACGGACGGGTGCTGAAAGAACACGGATGGGTGTCTAAAGTCAATACGGACGGGCATTGAAATAAAAGTTCAAACACGGACGGGTGCTGAAAGGACACGGACGGGTGTCAAAGGTCAATACGGACGGGTATTGGCTTAAAAGGTTTAAACACGGACGGGTGCTGAAAGGCCACAAACGGGTGTCAAAGGTCAATACGGACAGGTATTGGCTTAAAACATTCAAACACGGACGGGTGCTGAAAGGACACGAACGGGTGTCAAAGGTTAATACGGACGGGTATTCAAATAAAAGCTCAAACACTGACGGGTGCTGAAAAGATACGGACGCGTGTCAAAGGTCAATACGGACGGGTATTCAAATAAAAGTTCAAACACGGACGAGTGCTGAAAGGACACGGACGGGTGTCAAAGGTCAATACGGACGGGTATTGAATAAAAGTTCAAACGCGGACGGGTGCTGAAAGGACACTGACGGGTGTCAAAGGTCAACACGGACGGGTATTGGCTTAAAAAGTTCAAACACAGACGGGTGCTGAAAGTACACGGATGGGTGTCAAAGGCCAATACGGACGGGTATTGGCTAAAAAGTTCAAACACGGACGGGTGCTGAAACGACACGGACGGGTGTCTAAGGTAAATACGGAGGGGTATTGAAATAAAATTTCAAACACGGACGGGTGCTAAAAGGACACAGACGGGTGTCAAAGGTCAATACAGACGGGTATTGGCTTAAAAAGTTCAAACACGGAAGGGTGCTGAAAGTATACGGACGGGTGTCAAAGGTCAATACAGGTGGGTATTGAAATAAAATTTCAAACAAGGACGGGTGCTGAAAGGACACGGACAGGTTTCAAAGGTCAATACGGACGGGTATTGGCTGAAAAAGTTCAAACACAGATGAGTGCTGAAAGGACACGGACGGGTGCTGAAAAGACACGGACTGGTGTCAAAGGTCAATACAGACGCTTATTGGCTTAAAATGTTTAAACACGGATGGGTGCTGAAAGGACACAGACGGATGTCAAAGGTCAATACGGACGCGTTTTGAAAAAATTCAAACACAGACGGGTGCTGAAAGAACACGGACGGGTGTCTAAAGTCAATATAGACGGGTATTGAAATAAAAGTTAAAACACGGACGGGTACTGAAAGGACACGGACGGTTGTCAAAGGTCAATACGGACGGGTATTGGCTTAAAAAGTTCAAACACGGACGGGTGCTGAAAGGACACAGACGGGTGTCAAAGGTCAATACGGAAGCGTATTGAAAAAATTCAAACACGGACGGGTGCCGAAAGAACACGGACGGGTGTCTAAAGTCAATACAGACGGGTATTGAAATAAAAGTTCAAACACGGACGGGTACTAAAAGGACACGGACGGGTGTCAAAGGTCAATACAGGCGGGTATTGGCTTAAAAAGTTCAAACACGGACGGGTGCTGAAAGGACACTGACGGGTGTCAAAGATCAATACGGACGGGTATTGGCTTAAAAAGTTCAAACACGGACGGGTGCTGAAAGGACACGGACTGGTGTCAAAGGTCAATACGGACGGGTATTGGCTTAAAAAGTTCAAACACGGGCGGGTGCTGAAAGGACACGGACGGGTGTCAAAGGTCAATACGGACAGGTATTGAATAAAAGTTCAAATGTGGACGGGTGCTGAAAGGACACTGACGGGTGTCAAAGGTCAATACGGATGGGTATTGGCTTAAAAAGTTCAAACACAGACAGGTGCTGAAAGGACACGGACGGGTGTCAAAGGTCAATACGGACGGGTATTGGCTAAAAAGTTCAAATACAGACGGGTGCTGAAAGGACACGGACGGGTGTCAAAGGTAAATACGGACGGGTATTGAAATAAATTTTCAAACACGGACGCGTGCTAAAAGGACACAGACGGGTGTCTAAGATCAATATAAATACAGACGGGTATTCGCTTAAAAAGTTCAAACACAGAAGGGTGCTGAGAGGACACGGACGGGTGTCAAAAGTCAATACGGAAGGGTATTCGCTTCAAAAGTTCAAACATGAACGGGTGCTGAAAGGACACGGACGGGTGTCAAAGGTCAATACGGACGGGTATTGAAAAAATTCAAACACGGAGGGGTGCTGGAAGAACACGGACGGGTGTCTATAGTCAATACAGACGGGTATTGAATTAAAAGTTCAAACAAGGACGGGTGCTGAAAGGACACTGACGGGTGTCAAAGGTCAATACGGACGGGTATTGGCTTAAAAGGTTTAAACACGGACGGGTGCTGAAAGGCCACAGATGGGTGTCAAAGGTCAATACGGACAGGTATTGACTTAAAGCATTCAAACACGGACGGGTGCTGAAAGGACACGGACGGGTGTCAAAGGTCAATACGGACGGGTATTGAAATAAAAGTTCAAACACATACGGGTGCTAAAAAGACACGGACGGGTGTCAAACTTCAATACGGACGGGTATTGAATAAAAGTTCAAATGTGGACGGGTGCTGAAAGGACACTGACAGGTGTCAAAGGTCAATACGGACGGGTATTGGCTTAAAAAGTTCAAACACAGACGGGTGCTGAAAGGACACGGACGGGTGTCAAAGGTCAATACGGACGGGTATTGGCTAAAAAGTTCAAATACGGACGGGTGCTGAAAGGACACGGACGGGTGTCAAAGGTAAATACGGACGGGTATTGAAATAAATTTTCAAACACGGACGGGTGCTAAAAGGACACGGACGGGTGTCAAAGATCAATACGGACGGGTATTGGCTTAAAAAGTTCAAACATGGAAGGGTGCTGAGAGGACACAGACGGGTGTCAAAGGTCAATACGGATGGGTATTGGCTTCAAAAGTACAAACATGAACGGGTGCTGAAAGGACACGGACGGGTGTCAAAGGTCAATACGGACGGGTATTGGCTGAAAAAGTTCAAACACAGACGAGTGCTGAAAGGACACGGACGGGTGCTGAAAAGACACGGACTGGTGTCAAAGGTCAATACGGACGCTTATTGGCTTAAAATGTTTAAACACGGACGGGTGTCAAAGGTCAATACGGACGCGTTTTGAAAAAATTAAAACACGGACGGGTGCTGAAAGAACACGGACGGGTGTCTAAAGTCAATACAGACGGGTATTGAAATAAAAGTTAAAACACGGACGGGTACTGAAAGGACACGGACGGGTGTCAAAGGTCAATACGGACGGGTATTGGCTTAAAAAGTTCAAACACGGACGAGTGCTGAAAGGACACGGACGGGTGTCAACGGTCAATACGGGCGGGTATTGATATAAAATTTCAATCACAGACGGGTGCTGAAAAGACACTGACGGGTGTCAAAGGTCAATACGGATGGGTATTGGCTAAAAAAGTTCAAACACAGACGGGTGCTGAAAGGACAGGGACGACTGTCAAAGGTCAATACGGACGGGTATTTGCTAAAAAGTTTAAACACGAACGGGTGCTGAAAGGACACGCACGGGTGTCAAAGGTAAATACGGACGGGTATTGAAATAAAATTTCAATCACAGACGGGTGCTAAAAGGACACAGACGGGTGTCAAAGGTCAATACGGACGCTGATTGGCTTAAAATGTTTAAACACGGACGGGTGCTGAAAGGACACGGACGGATGTTAAAGGTCAATACGGACTCGTTTTGAAAAAATTCAACCACGGACGGGTGCTGAAAGAACACAGACGGGTGTCTAAAGTCAATACAGATGGGTATTGAAATAAAAGTTAAAACATGGACGGGTACTGAAAGGACACAGACGGGTGTCAAAGGTCAATACAGACGGGTATTGACTTAAAAAGTTCAAACACGGACGGGTGCTGAAAGGACACGGACGGGTGTCAAAGGTCAATACGGAAGCGTATTGAAAAAATTCAAACACGGACGGGTGCTGAAAGAACACGGACGGGTGTCTAAAGTCAATTCAGACGGGTACTGAAATAAAAGTTCAAACACGGATGGGTGCTGAAAGGACACGGACGGCTGTCAAAATCAATACGGACGGGTATTGGCTTAAAAAGTTCAAACACGGACGGGTGCTGAAAGGACACAGACTCGAAGGTCAATACGGACGGGTATTGGCTTAAAAAGTTCAAACACGGGCGGGTGCTGAAAGGACACGGACGGGTGTCAAAGGTCAATACGGACGCGTATTGAAAAAATTCAAACACGGACGGGTGCTGGAAGAACACGGACGGGTGTCTATAGTCAATACAGACGGGTATTGAATTAAAAGTTCAAACAAGGACGGGTGCTGAAAGGACACGGACGGGTGTCAAAGGTCAATACAGACGGGTATTGAAATAAAAGTTCAAACACAGACGGGTGCTGAAAAGACACGGACGGGTGTCAAAGGTCAATACGGACGTGTATTGAACAAAAGTTCAACCACAGACGGGTGCTGAAAAGACACTGACGGGTGTCAAAGGTCAATTCGGATGTGTATTGGCTTAAAAAGTTCAAACCCAGACGGGTGCTGAAAGGACACGGACGGCTGTCAAAGGTCAATACGGACGGGTATTGGCTAAATAGTTCAAACACGAACGGGTGCTGAAGGGACACGGACGGGTGTCAAAGGTAAATACGGACGGGTATTGAAATAAAATTTCAAACACGGACGGGTGCTAAAAGGACACAGACGGGTGTCAAAGGTCAATACGGACGCTGATTGGCTTAAAATGTTTAAACACGGATGGGTGCTGAAAGGACACGGACGGATGTTAAAGGTCAATACGGACTCGTTTTGAAAAAATTCAACCACGGACGGGTGCTGAAAGAACACAGACGAGTGTCTAAAGTCAATACAGATGGGTATTGAAATAAAAGTTAAAACATGGACGGGTACTGAAAGGACACAGACGGGTGTCAAAGGTCAATACAGACGGGTATTGACTTAAAAAGTTCAAACACAGACGGGTGCTGAAAGGACACGGACGGGTGTCAAAGGTCAATACGGACGGGTATTGGCTAAAAAGTTCAAATACGGACGGGTGCTGAAAGGACACGGACGGGTGTCAAAGGTAAATACGGACGGGTATTGAAATAAATTTTCAAACACGGACGGGTGCTAAAAGGACACGGACGGGTGTCAAAGATCAATACGGACGGGTATTGGCTTAAAAAGTTCAAACATGGAAGGGTGCTGAGAGGACACGGACGGGTGTCAAAGGTCAATACGGATGGGTATTGGCTTCAAAAGTACAAACATGAACGGGTGCTGAAAGGACACGGACGGGTGTCAAAGGTCAATACGGACGGGTATTGGCTGAAAAAGTTCAAACACAGACGAGTGCTGAAAGGACACGGACGGGTGCTGAAAAGACACGGACTGGTGTCAAAGGTCAATACGGACGCTTATTGGCTTAAAATGTTTAAACACGGACGGGTGTCAAAGGTCAATACGGACGCGTTTTGAAAAAATTAAAACACGGACGGGTGCTGAAAGAACACGGACGGGTGTCTAAAGTCAATACAGACGGGTATTGAAATAAAAGTTAAAACACGGACGGGTACTGAAAGGACACGGACGGGTGTCAAAGGTCAATACGGACGGGTATTGGCTTAAAAAGTTCAAACACGGACGAGTGCTGAAAGGACACGGACGGGTGTCAACGGTCAATACGGGCGGGTATTGATATAAAATTTCAATCACAGACGGGTGCTGAAAAGACACTGACGGGTGTCAAAGGTCAATACGGATGGGTATTGGCTAAAAAAGTTCAAACACAGACGGGTGCTGAAAGGACAGGGACGACTGTCAAAGGTCAATACGGACGGGTATTTGCTAAAAAGTTTAAACACGAACGGGTGCTGAAAGGACACGCACGGGTGTCAAAGGTAAATACGGACGGGTATTGAAATAAAATTTCAATCACGGACGGGTGCTAAAAGGACACAGACGGGTGTCAAAGGTCAATACGGACGCTGATTGGCTTAAAATGTTTAAACACGGACGGGTGCTGAAAGGACACGGACGGATGTTAAAGGTCAATACGGACTCGTTTTGAAAAAATTCAACCACGGACGGGTGCTGAAAGAACACAGACGGGTGTCTAAAGTCAATACAGATGGGTATTGAAATAAAAGTTAAAACATGGACGGGTACTGAAAGGACACAGACGGGTGTCAAAGGTCAATACAGACGGGTATTGACTTAAAAAGTTCAAACACGGACGGGTGCTGAAAGGACACGGACGGGTGTCAAAGGTCAATACGGAAACGTATTGAAAAAATTCAAACACGGACGGGTGCTGAAAGAACACGGACGGGTGTCTAAAGTCAATTCAGACGGGTACTGAAATAAAAGTTCAAACACGGATGGGTGCTGAAAGGACACAGACGGCTGTCAAAATCAATACGGACGGGTATTGGCTTAAAAAGTTCAAACACGGACGGGTGCTGAAAGGACACAGACTCGAAGGTCAATACGGACGGGTATTGGCTTAAAAAGTTCAAACACGGGCGGGTGCTGAAAGGACACGGACGGGTGTCAAAGGTCAATACGGACGCGTATTGAAAAAATTCAAACACGGACGGGTGCTGGAAGAACACGGACGGGTGTCTATAGTCAATACAGACGGGTATTGAATTAAAAGTTCAAACAAGGACGGGTGCTGAAAGGACACGGACGGGTGTCAAAGGTCAATACAGACGGGTATTGAAATAAAAGTTCAAACACAGACGGGTGCTGAAAAGACACGGACGGGTGTCAAAGGTCAATACGGACGTGTATTAAACAAAAGTTCAACCACAGACGGGTGCTGAAAAGACACTGACGGGTGTCAAAGGTCAATTCGGATGTGTATTGGCTTAAAAAGTTCAAACCCAGACGGGTGCTGAAAGGACACGGACGGCTGTCAAAGGTCAATACGGACGGGTATTGGCTAAATAGTTCAAACACGAACGGGTGCTGAAAGGACACGGACGGGTGTCAAAGGTAAATACGGACGGGTATTGAAATAAAATTTCAAACACGGACGGGTGCTAAAAGGACACAGACGGGTGTCAAAGGTCAATACGGACGCTGATTGGCTTAAAATGTTTAAACACGGATGGGTGCTGAAAGGACACGGACGGATGTTAAAGGTCAATACGGACTCGTTTTGAAAAAATTCAACCACGGACGGGTGCTGAAAGAACACAGACGAGTGTCTAAAGTCAATACAGATGGGTATTGAAATAAAAGTTAAAACATGGACGGGTACTGAAAGGACACAGACGGGTGTCAAAGGTCAATACAGACGGGTATTGACTTAAAAAGTTCAAACACAGACGGGTGCTGAAAGGACACGGACGGGTGTCAAAGGTCAATACGGAAGCGTATTGAAAAAATTCAAACACGGACGGGTGCTGAAAGAACACGGACGGGTTTCTAAAGTCAATTCAGACGGGTACTGAAATAAAAGTTCAAACACGGATGGGTGCTGAAAGGACACGGACGGCTGTCAAAATCAATACGGACGGGTATTGGCTTAAAAAGTTCAAACACGGACGGGTGCTGAAAGGACACAGACTGGTGTCGAAGGTCAATACGGACGGGTATTGGCTTAAAAAGTTCAAACACGGGCGGGTGCTGAAAGGACACGGACGGGTGTCAAAGGTCAATACGGACGCGTATTGAAAAAATTCAAACACGGACGGGTGCTGGAAGAACACGGACGGGTGTCTATAGTCAATACAGACGGGTATTGAATTAAAAGTTCAAACAAGGACGGGTGCTGAAAGGACACGGACGGGTGTCAAAGGTCAATACGGACGGGTATTGAAATAAAAGTTCAAACACAGACGGGTGCTGAAAAGACACGGACGGGTGTCAAAGGTCAATACGGACGTGTATTGAACAAAAGTTCAACCACAGACGGGTGCTGAAAAGACACTGACGGGTGTCAAAGGTCAATTCGGATGTGTGTTGGCTTAAAAAGTTCAAACCCAGACGGGTGCTGAAAGGACACGGACGGCTGTCAAAGGTCAATACGGACGGGTATTGGCTAAATAGTTCAAACACGAACGGGTGCTGAAAGGACACGGACGGGTGTCAAAGGTAAATACGGACGGGTATTGAAATAAAATTTCAAACACGGACGGGTGCTAAAAGGACACAGACGGGTGTCAAAGGTCAATACGGACGGGTATTGAAATAAAATTTCACACAAGGACAGGTGCTGAAAAGACACGGACGAGTGTCAAAGGTCAATACGGACGGGTATTGGCTTAAAAAGTTCAAACACGGACGGGTGCTGAAAGGACACGGACGGGTGTTAAAGTTCAATACGGACGCGTATTGAAAAAATTCAAACACGGACGGGTGCTGGAAGAACACGGACGGGTGTCTATAGTCAATACAGACGGGTATTGAATTAATAGTTCATACAAGGACGGGTGCTGAAAGGACACGGACGGGTGTCAAAGGTCAATACGGGCGGGTATTGGCTTAAAAAGTTCAAACACAGACGGGTGTCAAAGGTCAATATGGACGGGTATTGGCTTAAAAAGTTCAAACACGGTCGGGTGCTGAAAGGACACGGACTGGTGTAAAAGGTCAATACGGACGGGAATTGGCTTAAAAAGTTCAAACACTGACGTGTGCTGAAAGGACACGGACGAGTGTCAAAGGTCAATACGGACGCGTATTGAAAAAGTTCAAACACGGACGGGTGCTGAAAGGACACGGACGGGTGTCAAAGGTCAATACAGACGGGTATTGGCTTAAAATGTTTAAACACGGACGGGTGCTGAAAGGCCACAGATGGGTGTCAAAGGTCAATACGGACAGGTATTGGCTTAAAACATTCAAACTCGGATGGGTGCTGAAAGGACACGGACGGGTGTCAAAGGCCAATACGGACGGGTATTGAAATAAAAGTTCAAACACAGACGGGTGCTGAAAAGACACGGACGGGTGTCAAAGGTTAATACGGACGTGTATTGAACAAAAGTTCAACCACAGACGGGTGCTGAAAAGACACTGACGGGTGTCAAAGGTCAATACGGATGGGTATTGGCTTAAAAAGTTCAAACACAGACGGGTGCTGAAAGGACAGGGACGGCTGTCAAAGGTCAATACGGACGGGTATTTGCTAAAAAGTTCAAACACGGAAGGGTGCTGAAAGGACACGAACGGGTGTCAAAGGTAAATACAGACGCTTATTGGCTTAAAATGTTTAAACACGGACGGGTGCTGAAAGGACACGGACGGATGTCAAAGGTCAAAACGGACGCGTTTTGAAAAAATGCAAACACGGACGGGTGCTGAAAGAACACGGACGGGTGTCTAAAGTCATTACAGACGGGTATTAAAATAAAAGTTAAAACACGGACAGGTACAGAAAGGACACGGACGGGTGTCAAAGGTCAATACGGGCGGGTATTGGCTTAAAAAGATCAAACACAGACGGGTGTCAAAGGTCAATATGGACGGGTATTGGCTTAAAAAGGTCAAACACGGTCGGGTGCTGAAAGGACACGGACTGGTGTAAAAGGTCAATACGGACGGGAATTGGCTTAAAAAGTTCAAACACTGACGTGTGCTGAAAGGACACGGACGAGTGTCAAAGGTCAATACGGACGCGTATTGAAAAAGTTCAAACACGGACGGGTGCTGAAAGGACACGGACGGGTGTCAAAGGTCAATACAGACGGGTATTGGCTTAAAATGTTTAAACACGGACGGGTGTTGAAAGGCCACAGATGGGTGTCAAAGGTCAATACGGACAGGTATTGGCTTAAAACATTCAAACTCGGATGGGTGCTGAAAGGACACGGACGGGTGTCAAAGGCCAATACGGACGGGTATTGAAATAAAAGTTCAAACACAGACGGGTGCTGAAAAGACACGGACGGGTGTCAAAGGTCAATACGGACGTGTATTGAACAAAAGTTCAACCACAGACGGGTGCTGAAAAGACACTGACGGGTGTCAAAGGTCAATACGGATGGGTATTGGCTTAAAAAGTTCAAACACAAACGGGTGCTGAAAGGACAGGGACGGCTGTCAAAGGTCAATACGGACGGGTATTTGCTAAAAAGTTCAAACACGGAAGGGTGCTGAAAGGACACGAACGGGTGTCAAAGGTAAATACAGACGCTTATTGGCTTAAAATGTTTAAACACGGACGGGTGCTGAAAGGACACGGACGGATGTCAAAGGTCAATACGGACGCGTTTTAAAAAATGCAAACACGGACGGGTGCTGAAAGAACACGGACGGGTGTCTAAAGTCAATACAGACGGGTATTAAAATAAAAGTTAAAACACGGACAGGTACAGAAAGGACACAGACGGGTGTCAAAGGTCAATACAGATGGGTATTGGCTTAAAAAGTTCAAACCCGGACGGATGGTGAAAGGACAAGGACGGGTGTCAAAGGTCAATACGGACGCGTTTTGAAAAAATGCAAACACTGACGGGTGCTGAAAGAACACGGACGGGTGTCTAAAGTCAATACAGACGGGTACTGAAATAAAAGTTCAAACACGGACGGGTACTAAAAGGACACGGACGGGTGTCAAAGGTCAATACAGGCGGGTATTGGCTTAAAAAGTTCAAACACGGACGGGTGCTGAAAGGACACGGACGGGTGTCAAAATCAATACGGACGGGTATTGGCTTAAAAAGTTCAAACACGGACGGGTGCTGAAAGGACACAGACTGGTGTCGAAGGTCAATACGGACGGGTATTGGCTTAAAAAGTTCAAACACGGGCGGGTGCTGAAAGGACACGGACGGGTGTCAAAGGTCAATACGGACGCGTATTGAAAAAATTCAAACACGGACGGGTGCTGGAAGAACACGGACGGGTGTCTATAGTCAATACAAACGGGTATTGAATTAAAAGTTCAAACAAGGACGGGTGCTGAAAGGACACGGACGGGTGTCAAAGGTCAATACGGACGGGTATTGAAATAAAAGTTCAAACACAGACGGGTGCTGAAAAGACACGGACGGGTGTCAAAGGTCAATACGGACGTGTATTGAACAAAAGTTCAACCACAGACGGGTGCTGAAAAAACACTGACGGGTGTCAAAGGTCAATACGGATGTGTATTGGCTTAAAAAGTTCAAACCCAGACGGGTGCTGAAAGGACACGGACGGCTGTCAAAGGTCAATACGGACGGGTATTGGCTAAAAAGTTCAAACACGGACGGGTGCTAAAAGGACACGGACGGGTGTCAAATGTAAATACGAACGGGTATTGAAATAAAATTTCAAACACGGACGGGTGCTAAAAGGACACAGACGGGTGTCAAAGGTCAATACGGACGGGTATTAGCTTAAAAAGTTCAAACACGGAAGGGTGCTAAAAGGACACGGACGGGAGTCAAAGGCCAATACAGGCGGGTATAGAAATAAAATTTCACACCAGGACGGGTGCTGAAAGGACACGGACGAGTGTCAAAGGTCAATATGGACGGGTATTGGCTTAAAAAGTTCAAGCACGGACGGGTGCTGAAAGGACACGGACGGGTGTTAAAGTTCAATACGGACTGGTATTGGCTTAAAAAGTTCAAACACGGACGGGTGCTGAAAGGACACAGACTGGTGTCGAAGGTCAATACGGACGGGTATTGGCTTAAAAAGTTCAAACACGGGCGGGTGCTGAAAGGACACGGACGGGTGTCAAAGGTCAATACGGACGCGTATTGAAAAAATTCAAACACGGACGGGTGCTTGAAGAACACGGACGGGTGTCTATAGTCAATACAGACGGGTATTGAATTAAAAGTTCAAACAAGGACGGGTGCTGAAAGGACACAGACGGGTGTCAAAGGTCAATACGGACGGGTATTGGCTTAAAAAGTTCAAACAGAGACGGGTGTCAAAGGTCAATATGGATGGGTATTGGGTTAAAAAGTTCAAACACGGTCGAGTGCTGAAAGGACACGGACTGGTGTAAAAGGTCAATACGGACGGGAATTGGCTTAAAAAGTTCAAACACTGACGTGTGCTGAAAGGACATGGACGAGTGTCAAAGGTCAATACGGACGGGTATTGAAAAAATTCAAACACGGACGGGTGCTGAAAGAATACGGATGGGTGTCTAAAGTCAATACGGACGGGTATTGAAATAAAAGTTCAAACACGGACGGGTGCTGAAAGGACACGGACGGGTGTCAAAGGTCAATACAGACGGGTATTGGCTTAAAAGGTTTAAACACGGACGGGTAATGAAAGGCCACAGATAGGTGTCAAAGGTCAATACGGACAGGTATTGGCTTAAAACATTCAAACACGGATAGGTGCTGAAAGGACACGGACGGGTGTCAAAGGTCAATATGGACGGGTATTGAAATAAAAGTTCAAACACAGACGGGTGCTGAAAAGACACGGACGGGTGTCAAAGGTCAATACGGACGTGTATTGAACAAAAGTTCAACCACAGACGGGTGCTGAAAAGACACTGACGGGTGTCAAAGGTCAATATGGATGTGTATTGGCTTAAAAAGTTCAAACACAGACGGGTGCTGAAAGGACACGGACGGCTGTCAAAGGTCAATACGGACGGGTATTGGCTAAAAAGTTCAAACACGGAAGGGTGCTGAAAGGACACGGATGAGTGTCAAAGGTAAATACGGACGGGTATTGAAATAAAATTTCAAACACGGACGGGTACTAAAAGGACACAGACGGGTGTCAAAGGTCAATACGGACAGGTATTGGCTTAAAAAGTTCAAACACGGACGGGTGCTGAAAGGACACGGACGGGTGTCAACGGTCAATACGGGCGGGTATTGAAATAAAATTTCAAACACAGACGGGTGCTGAAAAGACACTGACGGGTGTCAAAGGTCAATACGGATGGGTATTGGCTTAAAAAGTTCAAACACAGACGGGTTCTGAAAGGACAGGGACGGCTGTCAAAGGTCAATACGGACGGGTATTTGCTAAAAAGTTCAAACACGGAAGGGTGCTGAAAGGACACGAACGGGTGTCAAAGGTAAATACGGACGGGTATTGAAATAAAATATCAAACACGGACGGGTGCTAAAAGGACACAGACGGGTGTCAAAGGTCAATACAGACGGGTATTGGCTTAAAAAGTTCAAACACGGACGGGTGCTGAAAGGACACGGACGGGTGTCAAAGGTCAATTCGGAAGCGTATTGAAAAAAATTCAAACACGGAAGGGTGCTGAAAGCACACGGACGGGTGTCTAAAGTCAATACAGACGGGTATTGACATAAAATTTCACACAAGGACGGGTACTAAAAGGACACGGACGAGTGTCAAAGGTCAATACGGACGGGTATTGGCTTAAAAAGTTCAAGCACGGACGGGCGCTGAAAGGACACGGACGGGTGTTAAAGTTTAATACGGACTGGTATTGGCTTAAAAAGTTCAAACACGGACGGGTGCTGAAAGGACACAGACTGGTGTCGAAGGTCAATACGGACGGGTATTGGCTTAAAAAGTTCAAACACGGGTGGGTGCTGAAAGGACACGGACGGGTGTCAAAGGTCAATACGGACGCGTATTGAAAAAATTCAAACACGGACGGGTGCTGGAAGAACACGGACGGGTGTCTATAGTCAATACAGACGGGTATTGAATTAAAAGTTCAAACAAGGACGGGTGCTGAAAGGACACGGACAGGTGTCAAAGGTCAATACGGACGGGTATTGGCTTAAAAAGTTAAAACACAGACGGGTGTCAAAGGTCAATATGGACGGGTATTGGCTTAAAAAGTTTAAACACGGTCTTGTGCTGAAAGGACACGGACTGGTGTAAAAGGTCAATACGGACGGGAATTGGCTTAATTAGTTCAAACACTGACGTGTCCTGAAAGGACACGGACGAGTGTCAAAGGTCAATACGGACGGGTATTGAAAAAATTCATACACGGACGGGTGCTGAAAGAATACGGATGGGTGTCTAAAGTCAATACGGACGGGTATTGAAATAAAAGTTCAAACATGGACGGGTGCTGAAAGGACACAGACGGGTGTCAAAGGTCAATACAGACGGGTATTGGCTTAAAAGGTTTAAACAAGGACGGGTCCTGAAAGGCCACAGATGGGTGTCAAAGGTCAATACGGACAGGTATTGGCTTAAAACATTCAAACACGGATGGGTGCTGAAAGGACACGGACGGGTGTCAAAGGTCAATACGGACGAGTATTGAAATAATAGTTCAAACACAGACGGGTGCTGAAAAGACACGGACGTGTGTCAAAGGTCAATACGGACGTGTATTGAACAAAAGTTCAACAACAGACGGGTGCTGAAAAGACACTGACGGGTGTCAAAGGTCAATACGGATGTGTATTGGCTTAAAAAGTTCAAACACAGACGGGTGCTGAAAGGACACGGACGGCTGTCAAAGGTCAATACAGGCGGGTATTGAAATAAAATTTCAAACAAGGACGGGTGCTGAAGGGACACGGACGGGTGTTAAAGTTCAATAGGGATGGGTATTGGCTTAAAAAGTTCAAACATGAACGGGTGCTGAAAGGACACAGACTGGTGTCGAAGGTCAATACGGACGGGTATTGGCTTAAAAAGTTCAAACACGGGCGGGTGCTGAAAGGACACGGACGGGTGCTGAAAAGACACGGACTGGTGTCAAAGGTCAATACGGACGCTTATTGGCTTAAAATGTTTAAACACGGACGGGTGCTGAAAGGACACAGACTAATTTCAAAGGTCAATACGGACGCGTTTTGAAAAAATTCAAACATGGAAGGGTGCTGAAAGAACACGGACGGGTGTCTAAAGTCAATACAGACGGGTATTGAAAAAAAAGTTAAAACACGGACGGGTACTGAAAGGACACGGACGAGTGTCAATGGTCAATACAGACGGGTATTGGCTTAAAAAGTTCAACCACGGATGGGTGCTGAAAGGACACGGACGGGTGTCAAAGGTCAATACGGAAGCGTATTGAAAAAATTCAAACACGGACGGGTACTAAAAGGACACGGACGGGTGTCAAAGGTCAATACAGGCGGGTATTGGCTTAAAAAGTTCAAACACAGACGGGTGCTAAAAAGACACGGACGGGTGTCAAAGATCAATACGAACGGGTATTGGCTTAAAAAGTTCAAACACGGACGGGTGCTGAAAGGACACGGACTGGTGTCAAAGGTCAATACGGACGGGTATTGGCTTAAAAAGTTCAAACACGGGCGGGTACTGGAAGAACACGGACGGGTGTCTATAGTCAATACAGACGGGTATTGAATTAAAAGTTCAAACAAGGACGGGTGCTGAAAGGACATGGACGGGTGTCAAAGGTCAATACGGATGGGTATTGGCTTAAAAGGTTTAAACACGGACGGGGGCTGAAAGGAAACTGACGGGTGTCAAAGATCAATACGGACGGGTATTGGATTAAAAAGTTCAAACACGGACGGGTGCTGAAAGGACACGGACTGGTGTCAAAGGTCAATACGGACGGGTATTGGCTAAAAAGTTCAAACACGGACGGGTGCTGAAAGGACACGGACGGGTGTCAAAGGTAAATACGGACGGGTATTGAAATAAAATTTCAAACACGGGCGGGTGCTAAAAGGACACAGACGGGTGTCAAAGGTCAATACGGACGGGTATTGGCTTAAAAAGTTCAAACACGGAAGGGTGCTGAAGGACACGGACGGGAGTCAAAGGTCAATACAGGCGGGTATTGAAATAAAATTTCACACAAGGACGGGTGCTGAAAGGACACGGACGAGTGTCAAAGGTCAATACGGACGGGTATTGGCTTAAAAAGTTCAAACACGGACGGGTGCTGAAAGGTCACGGACGGGTGTCAAAGTTCATTAAGGACGGGTATTGGCTTAAAAAGGTCAAACACGGACGGGTGCTGAAAGGACACAGACTGGTGTCGAAGGTCAATACGGACGGGCATTGGCTTAAAAAGGTCAAACACGGACGGGTGCTGAAAGGACACAGACTGGTGTCGAAGGTCAATACGGACGGGCATTGGCTTAAAAAGTTCAAACACGGGCGGGTGCTGAAAGGACACGGACGGGTTTCAAAGGTCAATACGGACGGGTATTGGCTTAAAAAGTTCAAACACGGAAGGGTGCTGAAAGCACACGGACGGGAGTCAAAGGTCAATACAGGCGGGTATTGAAATAAAATTTCACACAAGGACGGGTGCTGAAAGGACACGGACGAGTGTCAAAGGTCAATACGGACGGGTATTGGCTTAAAAAGTTCAAACACGGACGGGTGCTGAAAGGTCACGGACGGGTGTCAAAGTTCATTAAGGACGGGTATTGGCTTAAAAAGTTCAAACACGGACGGGTGCTGAAAGGTCACGGACGGGTGTCAAAGTTCATTAAGGACGGGTATTGGCTTAAAAAGGTCAAACACGGACGGGTGCTGAAAGGACACAGACTGGTGTCGAAGGTCAATACGGACGGGCATTGGCTTAAAAAGTTCAAACACGGGCGGGTGCTGAAAGGACACGGACGGGTTTCAAAGGTCAATACGGACGGGTATTGGCTTAAAAAGTTCAAACACGGAAGGGTGCTGAAAGCACACGGACGGGAGTCAAAGGTCAATACAGGCGGGTATTGAAATAAAATTTCACACAAGGACGGGTGCTGAAAGGACACGGACGAGTGTCAAAGGTCAATACGGACGGGTATTGGCTTAAAAAGTTCAAGCACGGACGGGCGCTGAAAGGACACGGACGGGTGTTAAAGTTTAATACGGACTGGTATTGGCTTAAAAAGTTCAAACACGGACGGGTGCTGAAAGGACACAGACTGGTGTCGAAGGTCAATACGGACGGGTATTGGCTTAAAAAGTTCAAACACGGGCGGGTGCTGAAAGGACACGGACGGGTGTCAAAGGTCAATACGGACGCGTATTGAAAAAATTCAAACACGGACGGGTGCTGGAAGAACACGGACGGGTGTCTATAGTCAATACAGATGGGTATTGAATTAAAAGTTCCAACAAGGACGGGTGCTGAAAGGACACGGACGGGTGTCAAAGGTCAATACGGACGGGTATTGGCTTAAAAAGTTAAAACACAGACGGGTGTCAAAGGTCAATATGGACGGGTATTGGCTTAAAAATTTTAAACACGGTCGGGTGCTGAAAGGACACAGACTGGTGTAAAAGGTCAATACGGACGGGAATTGGCTTAAAAAGTTCAAACACTGACGTGTCCTGAAAGGACACGGACGAGTGTCAAAGGTCAATACGGACGGGTATTGAAAAAATTCAAACACGGACGGGTGCTGAAAGAATACGGATGGGTGTCTAAAGTCAATACGGACGGGTATTGAAATAAAAGTTCAAACACGGACGGGTGCTGAAAGGACACAGACGGGTGTCAAAGGTCAATACAGACGGGTATTGGCTTAAAAGGTTTAAACAAGGACGGGTCCTGAAAGGCCACAGATGGGTGTCAAAGGTCAATACAGACAGGTATTGGCTTAAAACATTCAAACACGGATGGGTGCTGAAAGGACACGGACGGGTGTCAAAGGTCAATACGGACGAGTATTGAAATAAAAGTTCAAACACAGACGGGTGCTGAAAAGACACGGACGGGTGTCAAAGGTCAATACAGACGTGTATTGAACAAAAGTTCAACAACAGACGGGTGCTGAAAAGACACTGACGGGTGTCAAAGGTCAATACGGATGTGTATTGGCTTAAAAAGTTCAAACACAGACGGGTGCTGAAAGGACACGGACGGCTGTCAAAGGTCAATACGGACGGGTATTGGCTAAAAAGTTCAAACACGGACGGGTGCTGAAAGGACAGGGACGGGTGTCAAAGGTAAATACGGACGGGTATTGAAATAAAATTTCAAACACGGACGGGTGTTAAAAGGACACAGACGGGTGTCAAAGGTCAATACGGACGAGTATTGGCTTAAAAAGTTCAAACACGGAAGGGTGTTGAAAGGACACGGACGGGAGTCAAAGGTCAATACAGGCGGGTATTGAAATAAAATTTCAAACAAGGACGGGTGCTGAAAGGACACGGACGGGTGTTAAAGTTCAATACGGACGGGTATTGGCTTAAAAAGTTCAAACACGGGCGGGTGCTTAAAGGACACGGACGGGTGCTGAAAAGACACGTACTGGTGTCAAAGGTCAATACGGACGCTTATTGGCTTAAAATGTTTAAACACGGACGGGTGCTGAAAGGACACGGACTGATTTCAAAGGTCAATACGGACGCGTTTTGAAAAAATTCAAACATGGAAGGGTGCTGAAAGAACACGGACGGGTGTCTAAAGTCAATACAGACGGGTATTGAAATAAAAGTTAAAACACGGACGGGTACTGAAAGGACACGGACGGGTGTCAAAGGTCAATACAGACGGGTATTGGCTTAAAAAGTTCAACCACGGACGGGTGCTGAAAGGACACGGACGGGTGTCAAAGGTCAATACGGAAGCGTATTGAAAAAATTCAATCACGGACGAGTGCTGAAAGTACACGGACGGGTGTCTAAAGTCAATACAGACGGGTATTGAAATAAAAGATCAAACACAGACGGGTACTAAAAGGACACGGACGGGTGTCAAAGGTCAATACAGGCGGGTATTGGCTTAAAAAGTTCAAACACAGACGGGTGCTAAAAGGACACGGACGGGTGTCAAAGATCAATACGAACGGGTATTGGCTTAAAAAGTTCAAACACGGACGGGTGCTGAAAGGACACGGACTGGTGTCAAAGGTCAATACGGACGGGTATTGGCTTAAAAAGGTCAAACACGGGCGGGTACTGGAAGAACACGGACGGGTGTCTATAGTCAATACAGACGGGTATTGAATTAAAAGTTCAAACAAGGACGGGTGCTGAAAGGACATGGACGGGTGTCAAAGGTCAATACGGATGGGTATTGGCTTAAAAGGTTTAAACACGGACGGGGGCTGAAAGGACACTGACGGGTGTCAAAGATCAATACGGACGGGTATTGGCTTAAAAAGTTCAAACACGGACGGGTGCTGAAAGGACACGAACTGGTGTCAAAGGTCAATACGGACGGGTATTGGCTAAAAAGTTCAAATACGGACGGGTGCTGAAAGGACACGGACGGGTGTCAAAGGTAAATACGGACGGGTATTGAAATAAAATTTCAAACACGGGCGGGTGCTAAAAGGACACAGACGGGTGTCAAAGGTCAATACGGACGGGTATTGGCTTAAAAAGTTCAAACACGGAAGGGTGCTGAAAGGACACGGACGGGAGTCAAAGGTCAATACAGGCGGGTATTGAAATAAAATTTCACACAAGGACGGGTGCTGAAAGGACACAGACGAGTGTCAAATGTCAATACAGACGGGTATTGGTTTAAAAAGTTCAAACACGGACGGGTGCTGAAAGGACACAGACGGGTGTTAAAGTTCATTAAGGACGGGTATTGGCTTAAAAAGTTCAAACACGGACGGGTGCTGAAAGGACACAGACTGGTGTCGAAGGTCAATACGGACGGGCATTGGCTTAAAAAGTTCAAACACGGGCGGGTGCTGAAAGGACACGGACGGGTGTCAAAGGTCAATACGTACGGGTATTGGCTTAAAAAGTTCAAACACGGAAGGGTGCTGAAGGCACACGGACGGGAGTCAAAGGTCAATACAGGCGGGTATTGAAATAAAATTTCACACAAGGACGGGTGCTGAAAGGACACAGACGAGTGTCAAAGGTCAATACGGACGGGTATTGGCTTAAAAAGTTCAAACACGGACGGGTGTTAAAGTTCATTAAGGACGGGTATTGGCTTAAAAAGTTCAAACACGGACGGGTGCTGAAAGGACACAGACTGGTGTCGAAGGTCAATACGGACGGGTATTGGCTTAAAAAGTTCAAACACGGGCGGGTGCTGAAAGGACACGGACGGGTGTCAAAGGTCAATACGGACGCGTATTGAAAAAATTCAAACACGGACGGGTGCTGGAAGAACACGGACGGATGTCTATAGTCAATACAGACGGGTATTGAATTAAAAGTTCAAACAAGGACGGGTGCTGAAAGGACACGGACGGGTGTCAAAGGTCAATACGGACGGGTATTGGCTTAAAAAGTTAAAACACAGACGGGTGTCAAAGGTCAATATGGACGGGTATTTGCTTAAAAAGTTTAAACACGGTCGGGTGCTGAAAGGACACGGACTGGTGTAAAAGGTCAATACGGACGGGAATTGGCTTAAAAAGTTCAAACACTGACGTGTGCTGAAAGGACACGGACGAGTGTCAAAGGTCAATACGGACGGGTATTAAAAAAATTCAAACACGGACGGGTGCTGAAAGAATACGGATGGGTGTCTAAAGTCAATACGGACGTTTATTGAAATAAAAGTTCAAACACGGACGGGTGCTGAAAGGACACGGACGGGTGTCAAAGGTCAACACAGACGGGTATTGGCTTAAAAGGTTTAAACACGGACTGGTCCTGAAAGGCCACAGATGGGTGTCAAAGGTCAATACGGACAAGTATTGGCTTAAAACATTCAAACACGGATGGGTGCTGAAAGGACACGGACGGGTGTCAAAGGTCAATCCGGACGAGTATTGAAATAAAAGTTCAAACACAGACGGGTGCTAAAAAGACACGGACGGGTGTGAAAGGTCAATACGGACGGGTATTGGCTTAAAAAGTTCAAAGACAGTCAGGTGTTAAAGGTTAATATTGACGGGTATTGGCTTAAAAAGTTCAAACACGGTCGGGTGCTAAAAGGACACGGACTAGTGTAAAAGGTCAATACGGACGGGAATTGGCTTAAAAAGTTCAAAAACTGACGTGTGCTGAAAGGAGACGGACGGGTGTCAAAGGTCAATACGGACGGGTATTGAAAAAAGTCAAACACAGACGGGTGCTGAAAGAACACGGATGGGTGTCTAAAGTCAATACGGACGGGTATTGAAATAAAATTTCAAACACGGACGGGTGTCAAAGGTCAATACGGATGGGTATTGGCTTAAAAAGTTCAAACATGAACGGGTGCTGAAAGGACACGGACGGGTGTCAAAGGTCAATACGGACGGGTATTGGCTGAAAAAGTTCAAACACAGACGAGTGCTGAAAGGACACGGACGGGTGCTGAAAAGACACAGACTGGTGTCAAAGGTCAATACGGACGCTTATTGGCTTAAAATGTTTAAACACGGACGGGTGCTGAAAGGACACGGACGGATGTCAAAGGTCAATACGGACGCGTTTTGAAAAAATGCAAACACGGACGGGTGCTGAAAGAACACGGACGGGTGTCTAAAGTCAATACAGACGGGTATTGAAATAAAAGTTAAAACACGGATAGGTCCAGAAAGGACACGGACGGGTGTCAAAGGTCAATACAGACGGGTATTGGCTTAAAAAGTTCAAACACGGACGGATGGTGAAAGGACACGGACGGGTGTCAAAGGTCAATACGGACGCTTTTTGAAAAAATGCAAACACGGACGGGTGCTGAAAGAACACGGACGGGTGTCTAAAGTCAATACAGACGGGTACTGAAATAAAAGTTCAAACACGGAAGGGTACTAAAAGGACATGGACGGGTGTCAAAGGTCAATACAGGCGGGTATTGGCTTAAAAAGTTCAAACACGGACGGGTGCTGAAAGGACACGGACGGGTGTCAAAATCAATACGGACGGGTATTGGCTTAAAAAGTTCAAACACGGGCGGGTGCTGAAAGGACACGGACGGGTGTCAAAGGTCAATACGGACGCGTATTGAAAAAATTCAAACACGGACGGGTGCTGGAAGAACACGGACGGGTGTCTATAGTCAATACAAACGGGTATTGAATTAAAAGTTCAAACAAGGACGGATGCTGAAAGGACACGGACGGGTGTCAAAGGTCAATACGGACGGCTATTGAAATAAAAGTTCAAACACAGACGGGTGCTGAAAAGACACGGACGGGAGTCAAAGGTCAATACGGACGTGTATTGAACAAAAGTTCAACCACAGACGGGTGCTGAAAAGACACGGACGGGTGTCAAAGGTCAATACGGACGGGTATTGGCTAAAAAAGTTCAAACACAGACGAGTGCTGAAAGGACACGGACGGGTGCTGAAAAGACACGGACTGGTGTCAAAGGTCAATACGGACGCTTATTGGCTTAAAATGTTTAAACACGGACGGGTGCTGAAAGGACACGGACGGATGTCAAAGGTCAATACGGACGCGTTTTGAAAAAATTCAAACACGGACGGGTGCTGAAAGAACACGGACGGGTGTCTAAAGTCAATACAGACGGGTATTGAAATAAAAGTTAAAACACGGAAGGGTACTGAAAGGACACGGACGGGTGTCAAAGGCCAATACGGACGGGTATTGGCTTAAAAAGTTCAAACACGGACGGGTGCTGAAAGGACACGGACGGGTGTCAACGGTCAATACGGACGGGTATTGAAATAAAAGTTCAAACACAGACGGGTGCTGAAAAGACACTGACGGGTGTCAAAGGTCAATATGGATGGGTATTGGCTTAAAAACTTCAAACACAGACGGGTGCTGAAAGGACAGGGACGGCTGTCAAAGGTCAATACAGACGGGTATTTGCTAAAAAGTTCAAACACGGAAGGGTGCTGAAAGGACACGAAAGGGTGTCAAAGGTAAATATGGACGGGTATTGAAATAAAATTTCAAACACGGACGGGTGCTAAAAGGACACAGACAGGTGTCAAAGGTCAATACGGACGCTTATTGGCTTAAAATGTTTAAACACGGACGGGTGCTGAAAGGACACGGACGGATGTCAAAGGTCAATAGGGACGCGTTTTGAAAAAATTCAAACACGGACGGGTGCTGAAAGAACACGGACGGGTGTCTAAAGTCAATACAGACGGGTATTGAAATAAAAGTTAAAACACAGACGGGTACTGAAAGGACACGGACGGGTGTCAAAGGTCAATACGGACGGGTATTGGCTTAAAAAGTTCAAACACAGACGGGTGCTGAAAGGACACGGACGGGAGTCAAAGGTCAATACAGGCGGGTATTGAAATAAAATTTCAAACAAGGACGGGTGCTGAAAGGACACGGACGAGTGTCAAAGGTCAATACGGACGGGTATTGGCTTAAAAAGTTCAAACACGGACGGGTGCTGAAAGGACACGGACGGGTGTTAAAGTTCAATAGGGATGGGTATTGGCTTAAAAAGTTCAAACATGAACGGGTGCTGAAAGGACACAGACTGGTGTCGAAGGTCAATACGGATGGGTATTGGCTTCAAAAGTTCAAACATGAACGGGTGCTGAAAGGACACGGACGGGTGTCAAAGGTCAATACGGACGGGTATTGGCTAAAAAAGTTCAAACACAGACGAGTGCTGAAAGGACACGGACGGGTGCTGAAAAGACACGGACTGGTGTCAAAGGTCAATACGGACGCTTATTGGCTAAAAATGTTTAAACACGGACGGGTGCTGAAAGGACACGGACGGATGTCAAAGGTCAATACGGACGCGTTTTGAAAAAATTCAAACACGGACGGGTGCTGAAAGAACACGGACGGGTGTCTAAAGTCAATACAGACGGGTATTGAAATAAAAGTTAAAACACGGAAGGGTACTGAAAGGACACGGACGGGTGTCAAAGGCCAATACGGACGGGTATTGGCTTAAAAAGTTCAAACACAGACGGGTGCTGAAAGGACACGGACGGGTGTCAACGGTCAATACGGACGGGTATTGAAATAAAAGTTAAAACACAGACGGGTACTGAAAGGACACGGACGGGTGTCAAAGGTCAATACGGACGGGTATTGGCTTAAAAAGTTCAAACACAGACGGGTGCTGAAAGGACACGGACGGGAGTCAAAGGTCAATACAGGCGGGTATTGAAATAAAATTTCAAACAAGGACGGGTGCTGAAAGGACACGGACGAGTGTCAAAGGTCAATACGGACGGGTATTGGCTTAAAAAGTTCAAACACGGACGGGTGCTAAAAGGACACGGACGGGTGTTAAAGTTCAATAGGGATGGGTATTGGCTTAAAAAGTTCAAACATGAACGGGTGCTGAAAGGACACAGACTGGTGTCGAAGGTCAATACGGATGGGTATTGGCTTCAAAAGTTCAAACATGAACGGGTGCTGAAAGGACACGGACGGGTGTCAAAGGTCAATACGGACGGGTATTGGCTAAAAAAGTTCAAACACAGACGAGTGCTGAAAGGACACGGACGGGTGCTGAAAAGACACGGACTGGTGTCAAAGGTCAATACGGACGCTTATTGGCTAAAAATGTTTAAACACGGACGGGTGCTGAAAGGACACGGACGGATGTCAAAGGTCAATACGGACGCGTTTTGAAAAAATTCAAACACGGACGGGTGCTGAAAGAACACGGACGGGTGTCTAAAGTCAATACAGACGGGTATTGAAATAAAAGTTAAAACACGGAAGGGTACTGAAAGGACACGGACGGGTGTCAAAGGCCAATACGGACGGGTATTGGCTTAAAAAGTTCAAACACGGACGGGTGCTGAAAGGACACGGACGGGTGTCAACGGTCAATACGGACGGGTATTGAAATAAAAGTTAAAACACAGACGGGTACTGAAAGGACACGGACGGGTGTCAAAGGTCAATACGGACGGGTATTGGCTTAAAAAGTTCAAACACAGACGGGTGCTGAAAGGACACGGACGGGAGTCAAAGGTCAATACAGGCGGGTATTGCAATAAAATTTCAAACAAGGACGGGTGCTGAAAGGACACGGACGAGTGTCAAAGGTCAATACGGACGGGTATTGGCTTAAAAAGTTCAAACACGGACGGGTGCTAAAAGGACACGGACGGGTGTTAAAGTTCAATAGGGATGGGTATTGGCTTAAAAAGTTCAAACATGAACGGGTGCTGAAAGGACACAGACTGGTGTTCAAGGTCAATACGGATGGGTATTGGCTTCAAAAGTTCAAACATGAACGGGTGCTGAAAGGACACGGACGGGTGTCAAAGGTCAATACGGAATGGTATTGGCTAAAAAAGTTCAAACACAGACGAGTGCTGAAAGGACACGGACGGGTGCTGAAAAGACACGGACTGGTGTCAAAGGTCAATACGGACGCTTATTGGCTTAAAATGTTTAAACACGGACGGGTGCTGAAAGGACACGGACGGATGTCAAAGGTCAATTCGGACGCGTTTTGAAAAAATTCAAACACGGACGGGTGCTGAAAGAACACGGACGGGTGTCTAAAGTCAATACAGACGGGTATTGAAATAAAAGTTAAAACACGGAAGGGTACTGAAAGGACACGGACGGGTGTCAAAGGCCAATACGGACGGGTATTGGCTTAAAAAGTTCAAACACGGACGGGTGCTGAAAGGACTCGGACGGGTGTCAACGGTCAATACGGACGGGTATTGAAATAAAAGTTCAAACACAGACGGGTGCTGAAAAGACACTGACGGGTGTCAAAGGTCAATATGGATGGGTATTGGCTTAAAAACTTCAAACACAAACGGGTGCTGAAAGGACAGGGACGGCTGTCAAAGGACAATACAGACGGGTATTTGCTAAAAAGTTCAAACACGGAAGGGTGCTGAAAGGACACGAAAGGGTGTCAAAGGTAAATATGGACGGGTATTAAAATAAAATTTCAAACACGGACGGGTGCTAAAAGGACACAGACAGGTGTCAAAGGTCAATACGGACGCTTATTGGCTTAAAATGTTTAAACACGGACGGGTGCTGAAAGGACACGGACGGATGTCAAAGGTCAATAGGGACGCGTTTTGAAAAAATTCAAACACGGACGGGTGCTGAAAGAACACTGACGGGTGTCTAAAGTCAATACAGACGGGTATTGAAATAAAAGTTAAAACACAGACGGGTACTGAAAGGACACGGACGGGTGTCAAAGGTCAATACGGACGGGTATTGGCTTAAAAAGTTCAAACACAGACGGGTGCTGAAAGGACACGGACGGGAGTCAAAGGTCAATACAGGCGGGTATTGAAATAAAATTTCAAACAAGGTCGGGTGCTGAAAGGACACGGACGAGTGTCAAAGGTCAATACGGACGGGTATTGGCTTAAAAAGTTCAAACACGGACGGGTGCTGAAAGGACACGGACGGGTGTTAAAGTTCAATAGGGATGGGTATTGGCTTAAAAAGTTCAAACATGAACGGGTGCTGAAAGGACACAGACTGGTGTCGAAGGTCAATACGGATGGGTATTGGCTTTAAAAGTTCAAACATGAACGGGTGCTGAAAGGACACGGACGGGTGTCAAAGGTCAATACGGACGGGTATTGGCTAAAAAAGTTCAAACACAGACGAGTGCTGAAAGGACACGGACGGGTGCTGAAAAGACACGGACTGGTGTCAAAGGTCAATACGGACGCTTATTGGCTAAAAATGTTTAAACACGGACGGGTGCTGAAAGGACACGGACGGATGTCAAAGGTCAATACGGACGCGTTTTGAAAAAATTCAAACACGGACGGGTGCTGAAAGAACACGGACGGGTGTCTAAAGTCAATACAGACGGGTATTGAAATAAAAGTTAAAACACGGAAGGGTACTGAAAGGACACGGACGGGTGTCAAAGGCCAATACGGACGGGTATTGGCTTAAAAAGTTCAAACACGGACGGGTGCTGAAAGGACACGGACGGGTGTCAACGGTCAATACGGACGGGTATTGAAATAAAAGTTCAAACACAGACGGGTGCTGAAAAGACACTGACGGGTGTCAAAGGTCAATATGGATGGGTATTGGCTTAAAAACTTCAAACACAGACGGGTGCTGAAAGGACAGGGACGGCTGTCAAAGGTCAACACAGACGGGTATTTGCTAAAAAGTTCAAACACGGAAGGGTGCTGAAAGGACACGAACGGGTGTCAAAGGTAAATATGGACGGGTATTGAAATAAAATTTCAAACACGGACGGGTGCTAAAAGTACACAGACAGGTGTCAAAGGTCAATACGGACGCTTATTGGCTTAAAATGTTTAAACACGGACGGGTGCTGAAAGGACACGGACGGATGTCAAAGGTCAATAGGGACGCGTTTTGAAAAAATTCAAACACGGACGGGTGCTGAAAGAACACGGACGGGTGTCTAAAGTCAATACAGACGGGTATTGAAATAAAAGTTAAAACACAGACGGGTACTGAAAGGACACGGACGGGTGTCAAAGGTCAATACGGACGGGTATTGGCTTAAAAAGTTCAAACACAGACGGGTGCTGAAAGGACACGGACGGGAGTCAAAGGTCAATACAGGCGGGTATTGAAATAAAATTTCAAACAAGGACGGGTGCTGAAAGGACACGGACGAGTGTCAAAGGTCAATACGGACGGGTATTGGCTTAAAAAGTTCAAACACGGACGGGTGCTGAAAGGACACGGACGGGTGTTAAAGTTCAATAGGGATGGGTATTGGCTTAAAAAGTTCAAACATGAACGGGTGCTGAAAGGACACAGACTGGTGTCGAAGGTCAATACGGATGGGTATTGGCTTTAAAAGTTCAAACATGAACGGGTGCTGAAAGGACACGGACGGGTGTCAAAGGTCAATACGGACGGGTATTGGCTAAAAAAGTTCAAACACAGACGAGTGCTGAAAGGACACGGACGGGTGCTGAAAAGACACGGACTGGTGTCAAAGGTCAATACGGACGCTTATTGGCTAAAAATGTTTAAACACGGACGGGTGCTGAAAGGACACGGACGGATGTCAAAGGTCAATACGGACGCGTTTTGAAAAAATTCAAACACGGACGGGTGCTGAAAGAACACGGACGGGTGTCTAAAGTCAATACAGACGGGTATTGAAATAAAAGTTAAAACACGGAAGGGTACTGAAAGGACACGGACGGGTGTCAAAGGCCAATACGGACGGGTATTGGCTTAAAAAGTTCAAACACGGACGGGTGCTGAAAGGACACGGACGGGTGTCAACGGTCAATACGGACGGGTATTGAAATAAAAGTTCAAACACAGACGGGTGCTGAAAAGACACTGACGGGTGTCAAAGGTCAATATGGATGGGTATTGGCTTAAAAACTTCAAACACAGACGGGTGCTGAAAGGACAGGGACGGCTGTCAAAGGTCAACACAGACTGGTATTTGCTAAAAAGTACAAACACGGAAGGGTGCTGAAAGGACACGAACGGGTGTCAAAGGTAAATATGGACGGGTATTGAAATAAAATTTCAAACACGGACGGGTGCTAAAAGGACACAGACAGGTGTCAAAGGTCAATACGGACGCTTATTGGCTTAAAATGTTTAAACACGGACGGGTGCTGAAAGGACATGGACGGATGTCAAAGGTCAATAGGGACGCGTTTTGAAAAAATTCAAACACGGACGGGTGCTGAAAGAACACGGACGGGTGTCTAAAGTCAATACAGACGGGTATTGAAATAAAAGTTAAAACACAGACGGGTACTGAAAGGACACGGACGGGTGTCAAAGGTCAATACGGACGGGTATTGGCTTAAAAAGTTCAAACACAGACGGGTGCTGAAAGGACACGGACGGGAGTCAAAGGTCAATACAGGCGGGTATTGAAATAAAATTTCAAACAAGGACGGGTGCTGAAAGGACACGGACGAGTGTCAAAGGTCAATACGGACGGGTATTGGCTTAAAAAGTTCAAACACGGACGGGTGCTGAAAGGACACGGACGGGTGTTAAAGTTCAATAGGGATGGGTATTGGCTTAAAAAGTTCAAACATGAACGGGTGCTGAAAGGACACAGACTGGTGTCGAAGGTCAATACGGATGGGTATTGGCTTCAAAAGTTCAAACATGAACGGGTGCTGAAAGGACACGGACGGGTGTCAAAGGTCAATACGGACGGGTATTGGCTAAAAAAGTTCAAACACAGACGAGTGCTGAAAGGACACAGACGGGTGCTGAAAAGACACGGACTGGTGTCAAAGGTCAATACGGACGCTTATTGGCTAAAAATGTTTAAACACGGACGGGTGCTGAAAGGACACGGACGGATGTCAAAGGTCAATACGGACGCGTTTTGAAAAAATTCAAACACGGACGGGTGCTGAAAGAACACGGACGGGTGTCTAAAGTCAATACAGACGGGTATTGAAATAAAAGTTAAAACACGGAAGGGTACTGAAAGGACACGGACGGGTGTCAAAGGCCAATACGGACGGGTATTGGCTTAAAAAGTTCAAACACGGACGGGTGCTGAAAGGACACGGACGGGTGTCAACGGTCAATACGGACGGGTATTGAAATAAAAGTTCAAACACAGACGGGTGCTGAAAAGACACTGACGGGTGTCAAAGGTCAATATGGATGGGTATTGGCTTAAAAACTTCAAACACAGACGGGTGCTGAAAGGACAGGGACGGCTGTCAAAGGTCAACACAGACGGGTATTTGCTAAAAAGTTCAAACACGGAAGGGTGCTGAAAGGACACGAACGGGTGTCAAAGGTAAATATGGACGGGTATTGAAATAAAATTTCAAACACGGACGGGTGCTAAAAGGACACAGACAGGTGTCAAAGGTCAATACGGACGCTTATTGGCTTAAAATGTTTAAACACGGACGGGTGCTGAAAGGACACGGACGGATGTCAAAGGTCAATAGGGACGCGTTTTGAAAAAATTCAAACACGGACGGGTGCTGAAAGAACACGGACGGGTGTCTAAAGTCAATACAGACGGGTATTGAAATAAAAGTTAAAACACAGACGGGTACTGAAAGGACACGGACGGGTGTCAAAGGTCAATACGGACGGGTATTGGCTTAAAAAGTTCAAACACAGACGGGTGCTGAAAGGACACGGACGGGAGTCAAAGGTCAATACAGGCGGGTATTGAAATAAAATTTCAAACAAGGACGGGTGCTGAAAGGACACGGACGAGTGTCAAAGGTCAATACGGACGGGTATTGGCTTAAAAAGTTCAAACACGGACGGGTGCTGAAAGGACACGGACGGGTGTTAAAGTTCAATAGGGATGGGTATTGGCTTAAAAAGTTCAAACATGAACGGGTGCTGAAAGGACACAGACTGGTGTCGAAGGTCAATACGGATGGGTATTGGCTTCAAAAGTTCAAACATGAACGGGTGCTGAAAGGACACGGACGGGTGTCAAAGGTCAATACGGACGGGTATTGGCTAAAAAAGTTCAAACACAGACGAGTGCTGAAAGGACACGGACGGGTGCTGAAAAGACACGGACTGGTGTCAAAGGTCAATACGGACGCTTATTGGCTAAAAATGTTTAAACACGGACGGGTGCTGAAAGGACACGGACGGATGTCAAAGGTCAATACGGACGCGTTTTGAAAAAATTCAAACACGGACGGGTGCTGAAAGAACACGGACGGGTGTCTAAAGTCAATACAGACGGGTATTGAAATAAAAGTTAAAACACGGAAGGGTACTGAAAGGACACGGACGGGTGTCAAAGGCCAATACGGACGGGTATTGGCTTAAAAAGTTCAAACACGGACGGGTGCTGAAAGGACACGGACGGGTGTCAACGGTCAATACGGACGGGTATTGAAATAAAAGTTCAAACACAGACGGGTGCTGAAAAGACACTGACGGGTGTCAAAGGTCAATATGGATGGGTATTGGCTTAAAAACTTCAAACACAGAAGGGTGCTGAAAGGACAGGGACGGCTGTCAAAGGTCAACACAGACGGGTATTTGCTAAAAAGTTCAAACACGGAAGGGTGCTGAAAGGACACGAACGGGTGTCAAAGGTAAATATGGACTGGTATTGAAATAAAATTTCAAACACGGACGGGTGCTAAAAGGACACAGACAGGTGTCAAAGGTCAATACGGACGCTTATTGGCTTAAAATGTTTAAACACGGACGGGTGCTGAAAGGACACGGACGGATGTCAAAGGTCAATAGGGACGCGTTTTGAAAAAATTCAATACCGGACGGGTGCTGAAAGAACACAGACGGGTGTCTAAAGTCAATACAGACGGGTATTGAAATAAAAGTTAAAACACAGACGGGTACTGAAAGGACACGGACGGGTGTCAAAGGTCAATACGGACG
The DNA here is from genome assembly GCA_022829125.1 of Lathyrus tuberosus. NCBI lineage: Eukaryota > Viridiplantae > Streptophyta > Magnoliopsida > Fabales > Fabaceae > Lathyrus > Lathyrus tuberosus. The sequence goes on along the minus strand of JALAZF010000345.1, from coordinate 5,014,055 downwards.
GGTATTGGCTTAAAAAGTTCAAACACAGACGGGTGCTGAAAGGACACGGACGGGAGTCAAAGGTCAATACAGGCGGGTATTGAAATAAAATTTCAAACAAGGACGGGTGCTGAAAGGACACGGACGAGTGTCAAAGGTCAATACGGACGGGTATTGGCTTAAAAAGTTCAAACACGGACGGGTGCTGAAAGGACACGGACGGGTGTTAAAGTTCAATAGGGATGGGTATTGGCTTAAAAAGTTCAAACATGAACGGGTGCTGAAAGGACACAGACTGGTGTCGAAGGTCAATACGGATGGGTATTGGCTTCAAAAGTTCAAACATGAACGGGTGCTGAAAGGACACGGACGGGTGTCAAAGGTCAATACGGACGGGTATTGGCTAAAAAAGTTCAAACACAGACGAGTGCTGAAAGGACACGGACGGGTGCTGAAAAGGCACGGACTGGTGTCAAAGGTCAATACGGACGCTTATTGGCTTAAAATGTTTAAACACGGACGGGTGCTGAAAGGACACGGACGGATGTCAAAGGTCAATACGGACGCGTTTTGAAAAAATTCAAACACGGACGGGTGCTGAAAGAACACGGACGGGTGTCTAAAGTCAATACAGACGGGTATTGAAATAAAAGTTAAAACACGGAAGGGTACTGAAAGGACACGGACGGGTGTCAAAGGCCAATACGGACGGGTATTGTCTTAAAAAGTTCAAACACGGACGGGTGCTGAAAGGACACGGACGGGTGTCAACGGTCAACACGGACGGGTATTGAAATAAAAGTTTAAACACAGACGGGTGCTGAAAAGACACTGACGGGTGTCAAAGGTCAATATGGATGGGTATTGGCTTAAAAACTTCAAACACAGACGGGTGCTGAAAGGACAGGGACGGCTGTCAAAGGTCAATACAGACGGGTATTTGCTAAAAAGTTCAAACACGGAAGGGTGCTGAAAGGACACGAACGGGTGTCAAAGGTAAATATGGACGGGTATTGAAATAAAATTTCAAACACGGACGGGTGCTAAAAGGACACAGACAGGTGTCAAAGGTCAATACGGACGCTTATTGGCTTAAAATGTTTAAACACGGACGGGTGCTGAAAGGACACGGACGGATGTCAAAGGTCAATAGGGACGCGTTTTGAAAAAATTCAAACACGGACGGGTGCTGAAAGAATACAGACGGGTGTCTATAGTCAATACAGACGGGTATTGAAATAAAAGTTAAAACACAGACGGGTACTGAAAGGACACGGACGGGTGTCAAAGGTCAATACGGACGGGTATTGGCTTAAAAAGTTCAAACACAGACGGGTGCTGAAAGGACACGGACGGGAGTCAAAGGTCAATACAGGCGGGTATTGAAATAAAATTTCAAACAAGGACGGGTGCTGAAAGGACACGGACGAGTGTCAAAGGTCAATACGGACGGGTATTGGCTTAAAAAGTTCAAACACGGACGGGTGCTGAAAGGACACGGACGGGTGTTAGAGTTCAATAGGGATGGGTATTGGCTTAAAAAGTTCAAACATGAACGGGTGCTGAAAGGACACAGACTGGTGTCGAAGGTCAATACGGATGGGTATTGGCTTCAAAAGTTCAAACATGAAAGGGTGCTGAAAGGACACGGACGGGTGTCAAAGGTCAATACGGACGGGTATTGGCTAAAAAAGTTCAAACACAGACGAGTGCTGAAAGGACACGGACGGGTGCTGAAAAGACACGGACTGGTGTCAAAGGTCAATACGGACGATTATTGGCTAAAAATGTTTAAACACGGACGGGTGCTGAAAGGACACGGACGGATGTCAAAGGTCAATACGGACCCGTTTTGAAGAAATTCAAACACGGACGGGTGTCTAAAGTCAATACAGACGGGTATTGAAATAAAAGTTAAAACACGGAAGGGTACTAAAAGGACACGGACGGGTGTCAAAGGCCAATACGGACGGGTATTGGCTTAAAAAGTTCAAACACGGACGGGTGCTGAAAGGACACGGACGGGTGTCAATGGTCAATACGGACGGGTATTGAAATAAAAGTTCAAACACAGACAGGTGCTGAAAAGACACTGACAGGTGTCAAAGGTCAATATGGATGGGTATTGGCTTAAAAACTTCAAACACAGACGGGTGCTGAAAGGACAGGGACGGCTGTCAAAGGTCAATACAGACGGGTATTTGCTAAAAAGTTCAAACACGGAAGGGTGCTGAAAGGACACGAACGGGTGTCAAAGGTAAATATGGACGGGTATTGAAATAAAATTTCAAACACGGACGGGTGCTAAAAGGACACAGACGGGTGTCAAAGGTCAATACGGACGCTTATTGGCTTAAAATGTTTAAACACGGACGGGTGCTGAAAGGACACAGACGGATGTCAAAGGTCAATAGGGACGCGTTTTGAAAAAATTCAAACACGGACGGGTGCTGAAAGAACAAGGATGGGTGTCTAAAGTCAATACAGACGGGTATTGAAATAAAAGTTAAAACACAGACGGGTACTGAAAGGACACGGACGGGTGTCAAAGGTCAATACGGACGGGTATTGGCTTAAAAAGTTCAAACACGGACGGGTGCTGAAAGGACACGGACGGGAGTCAAAGGTCAATACAGGCAGGTATTGAAATAAAATTTCAAACAAGGACGGGTGCTGAAAGGACACGGACGAGTGTCAAAGGTCAATACGGACGGGTATTGGCTTAAAAAGTTCAAACACGGACGGGTGCTGAAAGGACACGGACGGGTGTTAAAGTTCAATAGGGATGGGTATTGGCTTAAAAAGTTAAAACATGAACGGGTGCTGAAAGGACACAGACTGGTGTCGAAGGTCAATACGGATGGGTATTGGCTTCAAAAGTTCAAACATGAACGGGTGTTGAAAGGACACGGACGGGTGTCAAAGGTCAATACGGACGGGTATTGGCTAAAAAAGTTCAAACACAGACGAGTGCTGAAAGGACACGGACGGGTGCGGAAAAGACACGGACTGGTGTCAAAGGTCAATACGGACGCTTATTGGCTTAAAATGTTTAAACACGGACGGGTGCTGAAAGGACACGGACGGATGTCAAAGGTCAATACGGACGTGTTTTGAAAAAATTCAAACACGGACGGGTGCTGAAAGAACACGGACGGGTGTCTAAAGTCAATACAGACGGGTATTGAAATAAAAGTTAAAACACGGAAGGGTACTGAAAGGACACGGACGGGTGTCAAAGGCCAATACGGACGGGTATTGGCTTAAAAAGTTCAAACACGGACGGGTGCTGAAAGGACACGGACGGGTGTCAACGGTCAATACGGACGGGTATTGAAATAAAAGTTCAAACACAGACGGGTGTTGAAAAGACACTGACGGGTGTCAAAGGTCAATATGGATGGGTATTGGCTTAAAAACTTCAAACACAGACGGGTGCTGAAAGGACAGGGACGGCTGTCAAAGGTCAATACAGACGGGTATTTGCCAAAAAGTTCAAACACGGAAGGGTGCTGAAAGGACACGAACGGGTGTCAAAGGTAAATATGGACGGGTATTGAAATAAAATTTCAAACACGGACGGGTGCTAAAAGGACACAGACAGGTGTCAAAGGTCAATACGGACGCTTATTGGCTTAAAATGTTTAAACACGGACGGGTGCTGAAAGGACACGGACGGATGTCAAAGGTCAATAGGGACGCGTTTTGAAAAAATTCAAACACGGACGGGTGCTGAAAGAACACGGACGGGTGTCTAAAGTCAATACAGACGGGTATTGAAATAAAAGTTAAAACACAGACGGGTACTGAAAGGACACGGACGGGTGTCAAAGGTCAATACAGACGGGTATTGGCTTAAAAAGTTCAAACACAGACGGGTGCTGAAAGGACACGGACGGGAGTCAAAGGTCAATACAGGCAGGTATTGAAATAAAATTTCAAACAAGGACGGGTGCTGAAAGGACACGGACGAGTGTCAAAGGTCAATACGGACGGGTATTGGCTTAAAAAGTTCAAACACGGACGGGTGCTAAAAGGACACGGACGGGTGTTAAAGTTCAATAGGGATGGGTATTGGCTTAAAAAGTTCAAACATGAACGGGTGCTGAAAGGACACAGACTGGTGTCGAAGGTCAATACGGATGGGTATTGGCTTCAAAAGTTCAAACATGAACGGGTGCTGAAAGGACACGGACGGGTGTCAAAGGTCAATACGGACGGGTATTGGCTAAAAAAGTTTAAACACAGACGAGTGCTGAAAGGACACGGACGGGTGCTGAAAAGACACGGACTGGTGTCAAAGGTCAATACGGACGCTTATTGGCTTAAAATGTTTAAACACGGACGGGTGCTGAAAGGACACGGACGGATGTCAAAGGTCAATACGGACGCGTTTTGAAAAAATTCAAACACGGACGGGTGCTGAAAGAACACGGACGGGTGTCTAAAGTCAATACAGACGGGTATTGAAATAAAAGTTAAAACACGGAAGGGTACTGAAAGGACACGGACGGGTGTCAAAGGCCAATACGGACGGGTATTGGCTTAAAAAGTTCAAACACGGACGGGTGCTGAAAGGACACGGACGGGTGTCAACGGTCAATACGGACGGGTATTGAAATAAAAGTTCAAACACAGACGGGTGCTGAAAAGACACTGACGGGTGTCAAAGGTCAATATGGATGGGTATTGGCTTAAAAACTTCAAACACAGACGGGTGCTGAAAGGACAGGGACGGCTGTCAAAGGTCAATACAGACGGGTATTTGCTAAAAAGTTCAAACACGGAAGGGTGCTGAAAGGACACGAAAGGGTGTCAAAGGTAAATATGGACGGGTATTGAAATAAAATTTCAAACACGGACGGGTGCTAAAAGGACACAGACAGGTGTCAAAGGTCAATACGGACGCTTATTGGCTTAAAATGTTTAAACACGGACGGGTGCTGAAAGGACACGGACGGATGTCAAAGGTCAATAGGGACGCGTTTTGAAAAAATTCAAACACGGACGGGTGCTGAAAGAACACGGACGGGTGTCTAAAGTCAATACAGACGGGTATTGAAATAAAAGTTAAAACACAGACGGGTACTGAAAGGACACAGACGGGTGTCAAAGGTCAATACGGACGGGTATTGGCTTAAAAAGTTCAAACACAGACGGGTGCTGAAAGGACACGGACGGGAGTCAAAGGTCAATACAGGCGGGTATTGAAATAAAATTTCAAACAAGGACGGGTGCTGAAAGGACACGGACGAGTGTCAAAGGTCAATACGGACGGGTATTGGCTTAAAAAGTTCAAACACGGACGGGTGCTGAAAGGACACGGACGGGTGTTAAAGTTCAATAGGGATGGGTATTGGCTTAAAAAGTTCAAACATGAACGGGTGATGAAAGGACACAGACTGGTGTCGAAGGTCAATACGGATGGGTATTGGCTTCAAAAGTTCAAACATGAACGGGTGCTGAAAGGACACGGACGGGTGTCAAAGGTCAATACGGACGGGTATTGGCTAAAAAAGTTCAAACACAGACGAGTGCTGAAAGGACACGGACGGGTGCTGAAAAGACACGGACTGGTGTCAAAGGTCAATACGGACGCTTATTGGCTAAAAATGTTTAAACACGGACGGGTGCTGAAAGGACACGGACGGATGTCAAAGGTCAATACGGACGCGTTTTGAAAAAATTCAAACACGGACGGGTGCTGAAAGAACACGGACGGGTGTCTAAAGTCAATACAGACGGGTATTGAAATAAAAGTTAAAACACGGAAGGGTACTGAAAGGACACGGACGGGTGTCAAAGGCCAATACGGACGGGTATTGGCTTAAAAAGTTCAAACACGGACGGGTGCTGAAAGGACACGGACGGGTGTCAACGGTCAATACGGACGGGTATTGAAATAAAAGTTCAAACACAGACGGGTGCTGAAAAGACACTGACGGGTGTCAAAGGTCAATATGGATGGGTATTGGCTTAAAAACTTCAAACACAGACGGGTGCTGAAAGGACAGGGACGGCTGTCAAAGGTCAACACAGACGGGTATTTGCTAAAAAGTTCAAACACGGAAGGGTGCTGAAAGGACACGAACGGGTGTCAAAGGTAAATATGGACGGGTATTGAAATAAAATTTCAAACACGGACGGGTGCTAAAAGGACACAGACAGGTGTCAAAGGTCAATACGGACGCTTATTGGCTTAAAATGTTTAAACACGGACGGGTGCTGAAAGGACACGGACGGATGTCAAAGGTCAATAGGGACGCGTTTTGAAAAAATTCAAACACGGACGGGTGCTGAAAGAACACGGACGGGTGTCTAAAGTCAATACAGACGGGTATTGAAATAAAAGTTAAAACACAGACGGGTACTGAAAGGACACGGACGGGTGTCAAAGGTCAATACGGACGGGTATTGGCTTAAAAAGTTCAAACACAGACGGGTGCTGAAAGGACACGGACGGGAGTCAAAGGTCAATACAGGCGGGTATTGAAATAAAATTTCAAACAAGGACGGGTGCTGAAAGGACACGGACGAGTGTCAAAGGTCAATACGGACGGGTATTGGCTTAAAAAGTTCAAACACGGACGGGTGCTGAAAGGACACGGACGGGTGTTAAAGTTCAATAGGGATGGGTATTGGCTTAAAAAGTTCAAACATGAACGGGTGCTGAAAGGACACAGACTGGTGTCGAAGGTCAATACGGATGGGTATTGGCTTCAAAAGTTCAAACATGAACGGGTGCTGAAAGGACACGGACGGGTGTCAAAGGTCAATACGGACGGGTATTGGCTAAAAAAGTTCAAACACAGACGAGTGCTGAAAGGACACGGACGGGTGCTGAAAAGACACGGACTGGTGTCAAAGGTCAATACGGACGCTTATTGGCTAAAAATGTTTAAACACGGACGGGTGCTGAAAGGACACGGACGGATGTCAAAGGTCAATACGGACGCTTATTGGCTAAAAATGTTTAAACACGGACGGGTGCTGAAAGGACACGGACGGATGTCAAAGGTCAATACGGACGCGTTTTGAAAAAATTCAAACACGGACGGGTGCTGAAAGAACACGGACGGGTGTCTAAAGTCAATACAGACGGGTATTGAAATAAAAGTTAAAACACGGAAGGGTACTGAAAGGACACGGACGGGTGTCAAAGGCCAATACGGACGGGTATTGGCTTAAAAAGTTCAAACACGGACGGGTGCTGAAAGGACACGGACGGGTGTCAACGGTCAATACGGACGGGTATTGAAATAAAAGTTCAAACACAGACGGGTGCTGAAAAGACACTGACGGGTGTCAAAGGTCAATATGGATGGGTATTGGCTTAAAAACTTCAAACACAGACGGGTGCTGAAAGGACAGGGACGGCTGTCAAAGGTCAACACAGACGGGTATTTGCTAAAAAGTTCAAACACGGAAGGGTGCTGAAAGGACACGAACGGGTGTCAAAGGTAAATATGGACGGGTATTGAAATAAAATTTCAAACACGGACGGGTGCTAAAAGGACACAGACAGGTGTCAAAGGTCAATACGGACGCTTATTGGCTTAAAATGTTTAAACACGGACGGGTGCTGAAAGGACACGGACGGATGTCAAAGGTCAATAGGGACGCGTTTTGAGAAAATTCAAACACGGACGGGTGCTGAAAGAACACGGACGGGTGTCTAAAGTCAATACAGACGGGTATTGAAATAAAAGTTAAAACACAGACGGGTACTGAAAGGACACGGACGGGTGTCAAAGGTCAATACGGACGGGTATTGGCTTAAAAAGTTCAAACACAGACGGGTGCTGAAAGGACACGGACGGGAGTCAAAGGTCAATACAGGCGGGTATTGAAATAAAATTTCAAACAAGGACGGGTGCTGAAAGGACACGGACGAGTGTCAAAGGTCAATACGGACGGGTATTGGCTTAAAAAGTTCAAACACGGACGGGTGCTGAAAGGACACGGACGGGTGTTAAAGTTCAATAGGGATGGGTATTGGCTTAAAAAGTTCAAACATGAACGGGTGCTGAAAGGACACAGACTGGTGTCGAAGGTCAATACGGATGGGTATTGGCTTCAAAAGTTCAAACATGAACGGGTGCTGAAAGGACACGGACGGGTGTCAAAGGTCAATACGGACGGGTATTGGCTAAAAAAGTTCAAACACAGACGAGTGCTGAAAGGACACGGACGGGTGCTGAAAAGACACGGACTGGTGTCAAAGGTCAATACGGACGCTTATTGGCTAAAAATGTTTAAACACGGACGGGTGCTGAAAGGACACGGACGGATGTCAAAGGTCAATACGGACGCGTTTTGAAAAAATTCAAACACGGACGGGTGCTGAAAGAACACGGACGGGTGTCTAAAGTCAATACAGACGGGTATTGAAATAAAAGTTAAAACACGGAAGGGTACTGAAAGGACACGGACGGGTGTCAAAGGCCAATACGGACGGGTATTGGCTTAAAAAGTTCAAACACGGACGGGTGCTGAAAGGACACGGACGGGTGTCAACGGTCAATACGGACGGGTATTGAAATAAAAGTTCAAACACAGACGGGTGCTGAAAAGACACTGACGGGTGTCAAAGGTCAATATGGATGGGTATTGGCTTAAAAACTTCAAACACAGACGGGTGCTGAAAGGACAGGGACGGCTGTCAAAGGTCAACACAGACGGGTATTTGCTAAAAAGTTCAAACACGGAAGGGTGCTGAAAGGACACGAACGGGTGTCAAAGGTAAATATGGACGGGTATTGAAATAAAATTTCAAACACGGACGGGTGCTAAAAGGACACAGACAGGTGTCAAAGGTCAATACGGACGCTTATTGGCTTAAAATGTTTAAACACGGACGGGTGCTGAAAGGACACGGACGGATGTCAAAGGTCAATAGGGACGCGTTTTGAAAAAATTCAATATCGGACAGGTGCTGAAAGAACACGGACGGGTGTCTAAAGTCAATACAGACGGGTATTGAAATAAAAGTTAAAACACAGACGGGTACTGAAAGGACACGGACGGGTGTCAAAGGTCAATACGGACGGGTATTGGCTTAAAAAGTTCAAACACGGACGGGTGCTGAAAGGACACGGACGGGTGTTAAAGTTCAATAGGGATGGGTATTGGCTTAAAAAGTTCAAACATGAACGGGTGCTGAAAGGACACAGACTGGTGTCGAAGGTCAATACGGATGGGTATTGGCTTCAAAAGTTCAAACATGAACGGGTGCTGAAAGGACACGGACGGGTGTCAAAGGTCAATACGGACGGGTATTGGCTAAAAAAGTTCAAACACAGACGAGTGCTGAAAGGACACGGACGGGTGCTGAAAAGACACGGACTGGTGTCAAAGGTCAATACGGACGCTTATTGGCTAAAAATGTTTAAACACGGACGGGTGCTGAAAGGACACGGACGGATGTCAAAGGTCAATACGGACGCGTTTTGAAAAAATTCAAACACGGACGGGTGCTGAAAGAACACGGACGGGTGTCTAAAGTCAATACAGACGGGTATTGAAATAAAAGTTAAAACACGGAAGGGTACTGAAAGGACACGGACGGGTGTCAAAGGCCAATACGGACGGGTATTGGCTTAAAAAGTTCAAACACGGACGGGTGCTGAAAGGACACGGACGGGTGTCAACGGTCAATACGGACGGGTATTGAAATAAAAGTTCAAACACAGACGGGTGCTGAAAAGACACTGACGGGTGTCAAAGGTCAATATGGATGGGTATTGGCTTAAAAACTTCAAACACAGACGGGTGCTGAAAGGACAGGGACGGCTGTCAAAGGTCAACACAGACGGGTATTTGCTAAAAAGTTCAAACACGGAAGGGTGCTGAAAGGACACGAACGGGTGTCAAAGGTAAATATGGACGGGTATTGAAATAAAATTTCAAACACGGACGGGTGCTAAAAGGACACAGACAGGTGTCAAAGGTCAATACGGACGCTTATTGGCTTAAAATGTTTAAACACGGACGGGTGCTGAAAGGACACGGACGGATGTCAAAGGTCAATAGGGACGCGTTTTGAAAAAATTCAAACACGGACGGGTGCTGAAAGAACACGGACGGGTGTCTAAAGTCAATACAGACGGGTATTGAAATAAAAGTTAAAACACAGACGGGTACTGAAAGGACACGGACGGGTGTCAAAGGTCAATACGGACGGGTATTGGCTTAAAAAGTTCAAACACAGACGGGTGCTGAAAGGACACGGACGGGAGTCAAAGGTCAATACAGGCGGGTATTGAAATAAAATTTCAAACAAGGACGGGTGCTGAAAGGACACGGACGAGTGTCAAAGGTCAATACGGACGGGTATTGGCTTAAAAAGTTCAAACACGGACGGGTGCTGAAAGGACACGGACGGGTGTTAAAGTTCAATAGGGATGGGTATTGGCTTAAAAAGTTCAAACATGAACGGGTGCTGAAAGGACACATACTGGTGTCGAAGGTCAATACGGATGGGTATTGGCTTCAAAAGTTCAAACATGAACGGGTGCTGAAAGGACACGGACGGGTGTCAAAGGTCAATACGGACGGGTATTGGCTAAAAAAGTTCAAACACAGACGAGTGCTGAAAGGACACGGACGGGTGCTGAAAAGACACGGACTGGTGTCAAAGGTCAATACGGACGCTTATTGGCTAAAAATGTTTAAACACGGACGGGTGCTGAAAGGACACGGACGGATGTCAAAGGTCAATACGGACGCGTTTTGAAAAAATTTAAACACGGACGGGTGCTGAAAGAACACGGACGGGTGTCTAAAGTCAATACAGACGGGTATTGAAATAAAAGTTAAAACACGGAAGGGTACTGAAAGGACACGGACGGGTGTCAAAGGCCAATACGGACGGGTATTGGCTTAAAAAGTTCAAACACGGACGGGTGCTGAAAGGACACGGACGGGTGTCAACGGTCAATACGGACGGGTATTGAAATAAAAGTTCAAACACAGACGGGTGCTGAAAAGACACTGACGGGTGTCAAAGGTCAATATGGATGGGTATTGGCTTAAAAACTTCAAACACAGACGGGTGCTGAAAGGACAGGGACGGCTGTCAAAGGTCAACACAGACGGGTATTTGCTAAAAAGTTCAAACACGGAAGGGTGCTGAAAGGACACGAACGGGTGTCAAAGGTAAATATGGACGGGTATTGAAATAAAATTTCAAACACGGACGGGTGCTAAAAGGACACAGACAGGTGTCAAAGGTCAATACGGACGCTTATTGGCTTAAAATGTTTAAACACGGACGGGTGCTGAAAGGACACGGACGGATGTCAAAGGTCAATAGGGACGCGTTTTGAAAAAATTCAATACCGGACGGGTGCTGAAAGAACACGGACGGGTGTCTAAAGTCAATACAGACGGGTATTGAAATAAAAGTTAAAACACAGACGGGTACTGAAAGGACACGGACGGGTGTCAAAGGTCAATACGGACGGGTATTGGCTTAAAAAGTTCAAACACAGACGGGTGCTGAAAGGACACGCACGGGAGTCAAAGGTCAATACAGGCGGGTATTGAAATAAAATTTCAAACAAGGACGGGTGCTGAAAGGACACGGACGAGTGTCAAAGGTCAATACGGACGGGTATTGGCTTAAAAAGTTCAAACACGGACGGGTGCTGAAAGGACACGGACGGGTGTTAAAGTTCAATAGGGATGGGTATTGGCTTAAAAAGTTCAAACATGAACGGGTGCTGAAAGGACACAGACTGGTGTCGAAGGTCAATACGGATGGGTATTGGCTTCAAAAGTTCAAACATGAACGGGTGCTGAAAGGACACGGACGGGTGTCAAAGGTCAATACGGACGGGTATTGGCTAAAAAAGTTCAAACACAGACGAGTGCTGAAAGGACACGGACGGGTGCTGAAAAGGCACGGACTGGTGTCAAAGGTCAATACGGACGCTTATTGGCTTAAAATGTTTAAACACGGACGGGTGCTGAAAGGACACGGACGGATGTCAAAGGTCAATACGGACGCGTTTTGAAAAAATTCAAACACGGACGGGTGCTGAAAGAACACGGACGGGTGTCTAAAGTCAATACAGACGGGTATTGAAATAAAAGTTAAAACACGGAAGGGTACTGAAAGGACACGGACGGGTGTCAAAGGCCAATACGGACGGGTATTGTCTTAAAAAGTTCAAACACGGACGGGTGCTGAAAGGACACGGACGGGTGTCAACGGTCAATACGGACGGGTATTGAAATAAAAGTTTAAACACAGACGGGTGCTGAAAAGACACTGACGGGTGTCAAAGGTCAATATGGATGGGTATTGGCTTAAAAACTTCAAACACAGACGGGTGCTGAAAGGACAGGGACGGCTGTCAAAGGTCAATACAGACGGGTATTTGCTAAAAAGTTCAAACACGGAAGGGTGCTGAAAGGACACGAACGGGTGTCAAAGGTAAATATGGACGGGTATTGAAATAAAATTTCAAACACGGACGGGTGCTAAAAGGACACAGACAGGTGTCAAAGGTCAATACGGACGCTTATTGGCTTAAAATGTTTAAACACGGACGGGTGCTGAAAGGACACGGACGGATGTCAAAGGTCAATAGGGACGCGTTTTGAATAAATTCAAACACGGACGGGTGCTGAAAGAATACAGACGGGTGTCTAAAGTCAATACAGACGGGTATTGAAATAAAAGTTAAAACACAGACGGGTACTGAAAGGACACGGACGGGTGTCAAAGGTCAATACGGACGGGTATTGGCTTAAAAAGTTCAAACACAGACGGGTGCTGAAAGGACACGGGCGGGAGTCAAAGGTCAATACAGGCGGGTATTGAAATAAAATTTCAAACAAGGACGGGTGCTGAAAGGACACGGACGAGTGTCAAAGGTCAATACGGACGGGTATTGGCTTAAAAAGTTCAAACACGGACGGGTGCTGAAAGGACACGGACAGGTGTTAGAGTTCAATAGGGATGGGTATTGGCTTAAAAAGTTCAAACATGAACGGGTGCTGAAAGGACACAGACTGGTGTCGAAGGTCAATACGGATGGGTATTGGCTTCAAAAGTTCAAACATGAACGGGTGCTGAAAGGACACGGACGGGTGTCAAAGGTCAATACGGACGGGTATTGGCTAAAAAAGTTCAAACACAGACGAGTGCTGAAAGGACACGGACGGGTGCTGAAAAGACACGGACTGGTGTCAAAGGTCAATACGGACGATTATTGGCTAAAAATGTTTAAACACGGACGGGTGCTGAAAGGACACGGACGGATGTCAAAGGTCAATACGGACCCGTTTTGAAAAAATTCAAACACGGACGGGTGTCTAAAGTCAATACAGACGGGTATTGAAATAAAAGTTAAAACACGGAAAGGTACTAAAAGGACACGGACGGGTGTCAAAGGCCAATACAGACGGGTATTGGCTTAAAAAGTTCAAACACGGACGGGTGCTGAAAGGACACGGACGGGTGTCAATGGTCAATACGGACGGGTATTGAAATAAAAGTTCAAACACAGACAGGTGCTGAAAAGACACTGACGGGTGTCAAAGGTCAATATGGATGGGTATTGGCTTAAAAAGTTCAAACACAGACGGGTGCTGAAAGGACAGGGACGGCTGTCAAAGGTCAATACAGACGGGTATTTGGTAAAAAGTTCAAACACGGAAGGGTGCTGAAAGGACACGAACGGGTGTCAAAGGTAAATATGGACGGGTATTGAAATAAAATTTCAAACACGGACGGGTGCTAAAAGGACACAGACGGGTGTCAAAGGTCAATACGGACGCTTATTGGCTTAAAATGTTTAAACATGGACGGGTGCTGAAAGGACACAGACGGATGTCAAAGGTCAATAGGGACGCGTTTTGAAAAAATTCAAACACGGATGGGTGCTGAAAGAACAAGGATGGGTGTCTAAAGTCAATACAGACGGGTATTGAAATAAAAGTTAAAACACAGACGGGTACTGAAAGGACACGGACGGGTGTCAAAGGTCAATACGGACGGGTATTGGCTTAAAAAGTTCAAACACGGACGGGTGCTGAAAGGACACGGACGGGAGTCAAAGGTCAATACAGGCAGGTATTGAAATAAAATTTCAAACAAGGACGGGTGCTGAAAGGACACGGACGAGTGTCAAAGGTCAATACGGACGGGTATTGGCTTAAAAAGTTCAAACACGGACGGGTGCTGAAAGGACACGGACGGGTGTTAAAGTTCAATAGGGATGGGTATTGGCTTAAAAAGTTAAAACATGAACGGGTGCTGAAAGGACACAGACTGGTGTCGAAGGTCAATACGGATGGGTATTGGCTTCAAAAGTTCAAACATGAACGGGTGCTGAAAGGACACAGACGGGTGTCAAAGGTCAATACGGACGGGTATTGGCTAAAAAAGTTCAAACACAGACGAGTGCTGAAAGGACACGGACGGGTGCTGAAAAGACACGGACTGGTGTCAAAGGTCAATACGGACTCTTATTGGCTTAAAATGTTTAAACACGGACGGGTGCTGAAAGGACACGGACGGATGTCAAAGGTCAATACGGACGCGTTTTGAAAAAATTCAAACACGGACGGGTGCTGAAAGAAAACGGATGGGTGTCTAAAGTCAATACAGATGGGTATTGAAATAAAAGTTAAAACACGGAAGGGTACTGAAAGGACACGGACGGGTGTCAAAGGCCAATACGGACGGGTATTGGGTTAAAAAGTTCAAACACGGACGGGTGCTGAATGGACACGGACGGGTGTCAACGGTCAATACGGACGGGTATTGAAATAAAAGTTCAAACACAGACGGGTGCTGAAAAGACACTGACGGGTGTCAAAGGTCAATATGGATGGGTATTGGCTTAAAAAGTTCAAACACAGACGGGTGCTGAAAGGACAGGGACGGCTGTCAATGGTCAATACGGACGGGTATTTGCTAAAAAGTTCAAACACGGAAGGGTGCTGAAAGGACACGAACGGGTGTCAAAGGTAAATATGGACGGGTATTGAAATAAAATTTCAAACACGGACGGGTGCTAAAAGGACACAGACGGGTGTAAAAGGTCAATACGGACGCTTATTGGCTTAAAATGTTTAAACACGGACGGGTGCTGAAAGGACACGGACGGATGTCAAAGGTCAATAGGGACGCGTTTTGAAAAAATTCAAACACGGACGGGTGTCTAAAGTCAATACAGACGGGTATTGAAATAAAAGTTAAAACACAGACGGGTACTGAAAGAACACGGACGGGTGTCAAAGGTCAATACGGACGGGTATTGGCTTAAAAAGTTCAAACACGGACGGGTGCTGAAAGGACATGGACGGGAGTGAAAGGTCAATACAGGCGGGTATTGAAATAAAATTTCACACAAGGACGGGTGCTAAAAGGACACAGACGGGTGTCAAAGGTCAATACGGACGCTTATTGGCTTAAAATGTTTAAACACGGACGGGTGCTGAAAGGACACGGACGGATGTCAAAGGTCAATAGGGACGCGTTTTGAAAAAATTCAAACACGGACGGGTGTCTAAAGTCAATACAGACGGGTATTGAAATAAAATTTAAAACACAGACGGGTACTGAAAGGACACGGACGGGTGTCAAAGGTCAATACGGACGGGTATTGGCTTAAAAAGTTCAAACACGGACGGGTGCTGAAAGGACATGGACGGGAGTCAAAGGTCAATACAGGCGGGTATTGAAATAAAATTTCAAACAAGGACGGGTGCTGAAAGGACACAGACGAGTGTCAAAGGTCAATACGGACGGGTATTGGGTTAAAAAGTTCAAACACGGACGGGTGCTGAAAGGACACGGACGGGTGTTAAGTTCAATAGGGATGGGTATTGGCTTAAAAACTTCAAACATGAACGGGTGCTGAAAGGACACAGACTGGTGTCGAAGGTCAATACGGACGGGTATTGGCTTAAAAAGTTCAAACACGGGCGGGTGCTGAAAGGACACGGACGGGTGCTGAAAAGACACGGACTGGTGTCAAAGGTCAATACGGACGCTTATTGGCTTAAAATGTTTAAACACGGACGGGTGCTGAAAGGACACGGACTGATTTCCAAGGTCAATACGGACGCGTTTAGAAAAAATTCAAACACGGAAGGTTGCTGAAAGAACACGGACAGGTGTCTAAAGTCAATACAGACGGGTATTGAAATAAAAGTTAATACACAGACGGATACTGAAAGGACACGGACGGGTGTCAAAGGTCAATACGGACGGGTATTGGCTTAAAAAGTTCAAACACGGACGGGTGCTGAAAGGACACGGACGGGTGTCAAAGGTCAATACGGAAGCGTATTGAAAAAATTCAATCACGGACGAGTGCTGAAAGAACACGGACGGGTGTCTAAAGTCAATACAGACGAGTATTGAATTAAAAGTTCAAACAAGGACGGGTGCTGAAAGGACACGGACGGGTGTCAAAGATCAATACAGACGGGTATTGGCTTAAAAGGTTTAAACACGGACGGGTGCTGAAAGGACACTGACGGGTGTCGAAGATCAATACGGACGGGTATTGGCTTAAAAAGTTCAAACACGGACGGGTGCTGAAAGGACACGGACTGGTGTCAAAGGTCAATACGGACGGGTATTGGCTTAAAAAGTTCAAACACGGGCGGGTGCTGAAAGGACACGGACGGGTGTCAAAGGTCAATACGGACGCGTATTGAAAAAATTCAAACACGGACGGGTGCTGGAAGAACACGGACGAGTGTCTATAGTCAATACAGACGGGTATTGAATTAAAAGTTCAAACAGGGACGGGTGCTGAAAGGACACGTACGGGTGTCAAATGTCAATACGGACGGGTATTGGCTTAAAAGGTTTAAACACGGACGGGTACTGAAAGGCCACAGATGGGTGTCAAAGGTCAATACGGACAGGTATTGGCTTAAAACATTCAAACACGGACGGGTGCTGAAAGGACACGGACGGGTGTCAAAGGTCAATACGGACGGGCATTGAAATAAAAGTTCAAACATAGACGGGTGCTAAAAAGACACAGACGGGTGTCAAAGGTCAATACGGACGAGTATTGAATAAAAGTTCAAACGCGGACGGGTGCTAAAAGAACACTGACGGGTGTCAAAGGTCAATACAAATGGGTATTGGCTTAAAAAGTTCAAACACAGACGGGTGCTGAAAGGACACGGACGGGTGTCAAAGGTCAATACGGACGGGTATTGGCTAAAAAGTTCAAATACGGACGGGTGCTGAAAGGACACAGACGGGTGTCAAAGGTAAATACGGACGGGTATTGAAATAAAATTTCAAACACGGACGGGTACTAAAAGGACACATACGGGTGTCAAAGGTCAATACGGACGGGTATTGGCTTAAAAAGTTCAAAAACGGAAGGGTGCTGAAAGGACACGGACGGGTGTCAAAGGTCAATACAGGCGGGTATTGAAATAAAATTTCAAACAAGGACGGGTGCTGAAAGGACACGGACGAGTGTCAAAGTTCAATACGGACGGGTATTGGCTTAAAAAGTTCAAACACAGACGGGTGCTGAAAGGACACGGACGGGTGTTAAAGTTCAATAGGAATGGGTATTGGCTTAAAAAGTTCAAACATGAACGGGTGCTGAAAGGACACGGATGGGTGTCAAAGGTCAATACGGACGGGTATTGGCTTAAAAAGTTCAAACACGGGCGGGTGCTGAAAGGACACGGACTGGTGCTGAAAAGGGACGGACTGATTTCAAAGGTCAATACGGACGCGTTTTGAAAAAATTTAAACACGGAAGGTTGCTGAAAGAACACGGACGGGTGTCTAAAGTCAATACAGACGGGTATTGAAATAAAAGTTAAAACACGGACGGATACTGAAAGGACACGGACGGGTGTAAAAGGTCAATACGGACGGGTATTGGCTTAAAAAGTTCAAACACGGATGGGTGCTGAAAGGACACGGACGGGTGTCAAAGGTCAATACGGAAGTGTATTGAAAAAATTCAATCACGGACGAGTGCTGAAAGAACACGGACGGGTGTCTAAAGTCAATACAGACGGGTATTGAAATAAAAGTTCAAACACGGACGGGTACTAAAAGGACACGGACGGGTGTCAAAGGTCAATACAGGCGGGTATTGGCTTAAAAAGTTCAAACACAGACGGGTGCTGAAAGGACACGGACGGGTGTCAAAGATAAATACGAACGGGTATTGGCTTAAAAAGTTCAAACACGGACGGGTGCTGAAAGGACACGGACTAGTGTCAAAGGTCAATACGGACGGGTATTGGCTTAAAAAGTTCAAACACGGGCGGGTGCTGAAAGGACACGGACGAGTGTCAAAGGTCAATACGGACGCGTATTGAAAAAATTCAAACACGGACGAGTACTAGAAGAACACGGACGGGTGTCTATAGTCAATACAGACGGGTATTGAATTAAAAGTTCAAACAAGGACGGGTGTTGAAAGGACACAGACGGGTGTCAAAGGTCAATACGGACGGGTATTGGCTTAAAAGGTTTAAACACGGACGGGTGCTGAAAGGACACTGACGGGTGTCAAAGATCAATACGGACGGGTATTGGCTTAAAAAGTTCAAACACGGACGGGTGCTGAAAGGACACGGACTGGTGTCAAAGGTCAATACGGACGGGTATTGGCTTAAAAAGTTCAAACACGGGCGGGTGCTGAAAGGACACGGACGGGTGTCAAAGGTCAATACGGACGCGTATTGAAAAAATTCAAACACGGACGGGTGCTGGAAGAACACGGACGAGTGTCTATAGTCAATACAGACGGGTATTGAATTAACAGTTCAAACAAGGACGGGTGCTAAAAGGACACGTACGGGTGTCAAAGGTCAATACGGACGGGTATTGGCTAAAAAGTTCAAATACGGACGGGTGCTGAAAGGACACGGACGGGTGTCAAAGGTAAATACGGACGGGTATTGAAATAAAATTTCA
This sequence comes from Lathyrus tuberosus, assembly GCA_022829125.1. Lineage (NCBI taxonomy): Eukaryota > Viridiplantae > Streptophyta > Magnoliopsida > Fabales > Fabaceae > Lathyrus > Lathyrus tuberosus. The sequence continues at coordinate 4,995,142 of JALAZF010000345.1, read as the reverse complement.
AACACGGACGGGTGCTAAAAGGACACAGACGGGTGTCAAAGGTCAATACGGACGGGTATTGGCTTAAAAAGTTCAAACACGGAAGGGTGCTGAAAGGACACGGACGGGTGTCAAAGTTCAATACAGGCGGGTATTGAAATAAAATTTCAAACAAGGACGGGTGCTGAAATGACACGGACGAGTGTCAAAGGTCAATACGGACGGGTATTGGCTTAAAAAGTTCAAACACAGACGGGTGCTGAAAGGACACGGACGGGTGTCAAAGGTCAATACAGGCGGGTATTGGCTTAAAAAGTTCAAACACAGACGTGTGCTGAAAGGACACAGACGGGTGTCAAAGGTCAATACGGACGGGTATTGGCTTAAAAGGTTTAAACACGGACGGGTGCTGAAAGGACACGGACTGGTGTCATAGGTCAATACGGACGGGTATTGGCTTAAAAAGTTCAAACACGGGCGGGTGCTGAAAGGACACGGACGAGTGTCAAAGGTCAATATGGACGGGTATTGGCTTAAAAGGTTTAAACACGGACGGGTGCTGAAAGGCCACAGATGGGTGTCAAAGGTCAATACGGACAGGTATTGGGTTAAAACATTCAAACACGGACGGGTGCTGAAAGGACACGGACGGGTGTCAAAGGTCAATACGGACGGGTATTGAAATAAAAGTTCAAACACAGACGGGTACTAAAAAGACACGGACGGGTGTCAAAGGTCAATACGGACGAGTATTGAATAAAAGTTCAAACGCGGACGGGTGCTGAAAGGACACTGACGGGTGTCAAAGGTCAATACAGATGGGTATTGGCTTAAAAAGTTCAAACACAGACGGGTGCTGAAAGGACACGGACGGGTGTCAAAGGTCAATACGGACGGGTATTGGCTTAAAAGGTTTAAACACGGACGGGTGCTGAAAGGACACGGACTGGTGTCAAAGGTCAATACGGACGGGTATTGGCTTAAAAAGTTCAAACACGGGCGGGTGCTGAAAGGACACGGACGAGTGTCAAAGGTCAATATGGACGGGTATTGGCTTAAAAGGTTTAAACACGGACGGGTGCTGAAAGGCCACAGATGGGTGTCAAAGGTCAATACGGACAGGTATTGGCTTAAAACATTCAAACACAGACGGGTGCTGAAAGGACACGGACGGGTGTCAAAGGTCAATACGGACGGGTATTGAAATAAAAGTTCAAACACAGACGGGTGCTAAAAAGACACGGACGGGTGTCAAAGGTCAATACGGACGAGTATTGAATAAAAGTTCAAACGCGGACGGGTGCTGAAAGGACACTGACGGGTGTCAAAGGTCAATACAGATGGGTATTGGCTTAAAAAGTTCAAACACAGACGGGTGCTGAAAGGACACGGACGGGTGTCAAAGGTCAATACGGACGGGTATTGGCTAAAAAGTTCAAATACGGACGGGTGCTGAAAGGACACGGACGGGTGTCAAAGGTAAATACGGACGGGTATTGAAATAAAATTTCAAACACGGACGGGTGCTAAAAGGACACAGACGGGTGTCAAAGATCAATACGGACGGGTATTGGCTTAAAAAGTTCAAACACAGAAGGGTGCTGAAAGGACACGGACGGGTGTCAAAGGTCAATACAGGCGGGTATTGAAATAAAATTTCAAACAAGGACGGGTGCTGAAATGACAAGGACGAGTGTCAAAGGTCAATACGGACGGGTATTGGCTTAAAAAGTTCAAACACAGACGGGTGCTGAAAGGACACGGACGGGTGTCAAAGATAAATACGAACGGGTATTGGCTTAAAAAGTTCAAACACGGACGGGTGCTGAAAGGACACGGACTGGTGTCAAAGGTCAATACGGACGGGTATTGGCTTAAAAAGTTCAAACACGGGCGGGTGCTGAAAGGACACGGACGAGTGTCAAAGGTCAATACGGACGCGTATTGAAAAAATTCAAACACGGACGGGTACTGGAAGAACACGGACGGGTGTCTATAGTTAATACAGACGGGTATTGAATTAAAAGTTCAAACAAGGACGGGTATTGAAAGGACACGGACGGGTGTCAAAGGTCAATACGGACGGGTATTGGCTTAAAAGGTTTAAACACGGATGGGTGCTGAAAGGACACTGACGGGTGTCAAAGATCAATACGGACGGGTATTGGTTTAAAAAGTTCAAACATGGACGGGTGCTGAAAGGACACGGACTGGTGTCAAAGGTCAATACGGACGGGTATTGGCTTAAAAAGTTCAAACACGGGCGGGTGCTGAAAGGACACGGACGGGTGTCAAAGGTCAATACGGACGGGTATTGAAATAAAAGTTCAAACACAGACGGGTGCTAAAAAGACACGGACGGGTGTCAAAGGTCAATACGGACGAGTATTGAATAAAAGTTCAAACGCGGACGGGTGCTGAAAGGACACTGACGGGTGTCAAAGGTCAATACAGATGGGTATTGGCTTAAAAAGTTCAAACACAGACGGGTGCTGAAAGGACACGGACGGGTGTCAAAGGTCAATACGGAAGCGTATTGAAAAAATTGAATCACGGACGAGTGCTGAAAGAACACGGACGGGTGTCTAAAGTCAATACAGACGGGTATTGAAATAAAAGTTCAAACACGGACGGGTACTAAAAGGACACGGACGGGTGTCAAAGGTCAATACAGGCGGGTATTGGCTTAAAAAGTTCAAACACAGACGGGTGCTGAAAGGACACGGACGGGTGTCAAAGATAAATACGAAAGGGTATTGGCTTAAAAAGTTCAAACACGGACGGGTGCTGAAAGGACACGGACTGGTGTCAAAGGTCAATACGGACGGGTATTGGCTTAAAAAGTTCAAACACGGGCGGGTGCTGAAAGGACACGGACGAGTGTCAAAGGTCAATACGGACGCGTATTGAAAAAATTCAAACACGGACGGGTACTGGAAGAACACGGACGGGTGTCTGTAGTCAATACAGACGGGTATTGAATTAAAAGTTCAAACAAGGACGGGTGTTGAAAGGACACAGACGGGTGTCAAAGGTCAATACGGACGGGTATTGGCTTAAAAGGTTTAAACACAACGGGTGCTGAAAGGACACTGACGGGTGTCAAAGATCAATACGGACGGGTATTGGCTTAAAAAGTTCAAACACGGACAGGTGCTGCAAGGACACGGACTGGTGTCAAAGGTCAATACGGACGGGTATTGGCTTAAAAAGTTCAAACACGGGCGGGTGCTGAAAGGACACGGACGGGTGTCAAAGGTCAATACGGACGCGTATTGAAAAAATTCAAACACGGACGGGTGCTGGAAGAACACGGACGAGTGTCTATAGTCAATACAGACGGGTATTGAATTAAAAGTTCAAACAAGGACGGGTGCTAAAAGGACACGTACGGGTGTCAAAGGTCAATACGGACGGGTATTGGCTAAAAAGTTCAAATACGGACGGGTGCTGAAAGGACACGGACGGGTGTCAAAGGTAAATACGGACGGGTATTGAAATAAAATTTCAAACACGGACGGGTGCTAAAAGGACACAGACGGGTGTCAAAGGTCAATACGGACGGGTATTGGCTTAAAAAGTTCAAACACGGAAGGGTGCTGAAAGGACACGGACGGGTGTCAAAGATAAATACGAAAGGGTATTGGCTTAAAAAGTTCAAACACGGACGGGTGCTGAAAGGACACGGACTGGTGTCAAAGGTCAATACGGACGGGTATTGGCTTAAAAAGTTCAAACACGGGCGGGTGCTGAAAGGACACGGACGAGTGTCAAAGGTCAATACGGACGCGTATTGAAAAAATTCAAACACGGACGGGTACTGGAAGAACACGGACGGGTGTCTGTAGTCAATACAGACGGGTATTGAATTAAAAGTTCAAACAAGGACGGGTGTTGAAAGGACACAGACGGGTGTCAAAGGTCAATACGGACGGGTATTGGCTTAAAAGGTTTAAACACAACGGGTGCTGAAAGGACACTGACGGGTGTCAAAGATCAATACGGACGGGTATTGGCTTAAAAAGTTCAAACACGGACGGGTGCTGAAAGGACACGGACTGGTGTCAAAGGTCAATACGGACGGGTATTGGCTTAAAAAGGTCAAACACGGGCGGGTGCTGAAAGGACACGGACGGGTGTCAAAGGTCAATACGGACGCGTATTGAAAAAATTCAAACACGGACGGGTGCTGGAAGAACACGGACGAGTGTCTATAGTCAATACAGACGGGTATTGAATTAAAAGTTCAAACAAGGACGGGTGCTAAAAGGACACGTACGGGTGTCAAAGGTCAATACGGACGGGTATTGGCTAAAAAGTTCAAATACGGACGGGTGCTGAAAGGACACGGACGGGTGTCAAAGGTAAATACGGACGGGTATTGAAATAAAATTTCAAACACGGACGGGTGCTAAAAGGACACAGACGGGTGTCAAAGGTCAATACGGACGGGTATTGGCTTAAAAAGTTCAAACACGGAAGGGTGCTGAAAGGACACGGACGGGTGTCAAAGTTCAATACAGGCGGGTATTGAAATAAAATTTCAAACAAGGACGGGTGCTGAAATGACACGGACGAGTGTCAAAGGTCAATACGGACGGGTATTGGCTTAAAAAGTTCAAACACAGACGGGTCCTGAAAGGACACGGACGGGTGTCAAAGGTCAATACAGGCGGGTATTGGCTTAAAAAGTTCAAACACAGACGTGTGCTGAAAGGACACGGACGGGTGTCAAAGATAAATACGAACGGGTATTGGCTTAAAAAGTTCAAACACGGACGGGTGCTGAAAGGACACGGACTGGTGTCAAAGGTCAATACGGACGGGTATTGGCTTAAAAGGTTTAAACACGGACGGGTGCTGAAAGGCCACAGATGGGTGTCAAAGGTCAATACGGACAGGTATTGGCTTAAAACATTCAAACACGGACGGGTGCTGAAAGGACACGGACGGGTGTTAAAGGTCAATACGGACGGGTATTGAAATAAAAGTTGAAACACAGACGGGTGCTAAAAAGACACGGACGGGTGTCAAAGGTCAATACGGACGAGTATTGAATAAAAGTTCAAACGCGGACGGGTGCTGAAAGGACACTGACGGGTGTCAAAGGTCAATACAGATGGGTGTTGGCTTAAAAAGTTCAAACACAGACGGGTGCTGAAAGGACACGGACGGGTGTCAAAGGTCAATAAGGACGGGTATTGGCTAAAAAGTTCAAATACGGACGGGTGCTGAAAGGACACGGACGGGTGTCAAAGGTAAATACGGATGGGTATTGAAATAAAATTTCAAACACGGACGGGTGCTAAAAGGACACAGACGGGTGTCAAAGGTCAATACGGACGGGTATTGGCTTAAAAAGTTCAAACACGGAAGGGTGCTGAAAGGACACGGACGGGTGTCAAAGGTCAATACAGGCGGGTATTGAAATAAAATTTCAAACAAGGACGGGTGCTGAAATGACACGGACGAGTGTCAAAGGTCAATACGGACGGGTATTGGCTTAAAAAGTTCAAACACAGACGGGTGCTGAAAGGACACGGACGGGTGTCAAAGGTCAAAACAGGCGGGTATTGGCTTAAAAAGTTCAAACACAGACGGGTGCTGAAAGGACACGGACGGGTGTCAAAGATAAATACGAACGGGTATTGGCTTAAAAAGTTCAAACACGGACGGGTGCTGAAAGGACACGGACTGGTGTCAAAGGTCAATACAGACGGGTATTGGCTTAAAAAGTTCAAACACGGGCGGGTGCTGAAAGGACACGGACGGGTGTCAAAGGTCAATACGGACGCGTATCGAAAAAATTCAAACACGGACGGGTACTGGAAGAACACGGACGGGTGTCTATAGTTAATACAGACGGGTATTGAATTAAAAGTTCAAACAAGGACGGGTGTTGAAAGGACACAGACGGGTGTCAAAGGTCAATACGGACGGGTATTGGCTTAAAAGGTTTAAACACGGATGGGTGCTGAAAGGACACTGACGGGTGTCAAAGATCAATATGGACGGGTATTGGTTTAAAAAGTTCAAACACGGACGGGTGCTGAAAGGACACGGACTGGTGTCAAAGGTCAATACGGACGGGTATTGGCTTAAAAAGTTCAAACACGGGCGGGTGCTGAAAGGACAAGGACGGGTGTCAAAGGTCAATACGGACGGGTATTGAAATAAAAGTTCAAACACAGACGGGTGCTAAAAAGACACGGACGGGTGTCAAAGGTCAATACGGACAAGTATTGAATAAAAGTTCAAACGCGGACGGGTGCTGAAAGGACACTGACGGGTGTCAAAGGTCAATACAGATGGGTATTGGCTTAAAAAGTTCAAACACAGACGGGTGCTGAAAGGACACGGACGGGTGTCAAAGGTCAATACGGAAGCATATTGAAAAAATTGAATCACGGACGAGTGCTGAAAGAACACGGACGGGTGTCTAAAGTCAATACAGACGGGTATTGAAATAAAAGTTCAAACACGGACGGGTACTAAAAGGACACGGACGGGTGTCAAAGGTCAATACAGGCGGGTATTGGCTTAAAAAGTTCAAACACAGACGGGTGCTGAAAGGACACGGACGGGTGTCAAAGATAAATACGAACGGGTATTGGCTTAAAAAGTTCAAACACGGACGGGTGCTGAAAGGACACGGACTGGTGTCAAAGGTCAATACGGACGGGTATTGGCTTAAAAAGTTCAAACACGGGCGGGTGCTGAAAGGACACGGACGAGTGTCAAAGGTCAATACGGACGCGTATTGAAAAAATTCAAACACGGACGGGTACTGGAAGAACACGGACGGGTGTCTATAGTCAATACAGACGGGTATTGAATTAAAAGTTCAAACAAGGACGGGTGTTGAAAGGACACAGACGGGTGTCAAAGGTCAATACGGACGGGTATTGGCTTAAAAGGTTTAAACACAAACGGGTGCTGAAAGGACACTGACGGGTGTCAAAGATCAATACGGACGGGTATTGGCTTAAAAAGTTCAAACACGGACGGGTGCTGAAAGGACACGGACTGGTGTCAAAGGTCAATACGGACGGGTATTGGCTTAAAAAGTTCAAACACGGACGGGTGCTGAAAGGACACGGACTGGTGTCAAAGGTCAATACGGACGGGTATTGGCTTAAAAAGTTCAAACACGGGCGGGTGCTGAAAGGACACGGACGGGTGTCAAAGGTCAATACAGACGCGTATTGAAAAAATTCAAACACGGACGGGTGCTGGAAGAACACGGACGAGTGTCTATAGTCAATACAGACGGGTATTGAATTAAAAGTTCAAACAAGGACGGGTGCTAAAAGGACACGTACGGGTGTCAAAGGTCAATACGGACGGGTATTGGCTAAAAAGTTCAAATACGGACGGGTGCTGAAAGGACACGGACGGGTGTCAAAGGTAAATACGGACGGGTATTGAAATAAAATTTCAAACACGGACGTGTGCTAAAAGGACACAGACGGGTGTCAAAGGTCAATACGGACGGGTATTGGCTTAAAAAGTTCAAACACGGAAGGGTGCTGAAAGGACACGGACGGGTGTCAAAGGTCAATACAGGCGGGTATTGAAATAAAATTTCAAACAAGGACGGGTGCTGAAATGACACGGACGAGTGTCAAAGGTCAATACGGACGGGTATTGGCTTAAAAAGTTCAAACACAGACGGGTGCTGAAAGGACACGGACGGGTGTCAAAGGTCAATACAGGCGGGTATTGGCTTAAAAAGTTCAAACACAGACGTGTGCTGAAAGGACACGGACGGGTGTCAAAGATAAATACGAACGGGTATTGGCTTAAAAAGTTCAAACACGGACGGGTGCTGAAAGGACATGGACTGGTGTCAAAGGTCAATACGGACGGGTATTGGCTTAAAAAGTTCAAACACGGGCGGGTGCTGAAAGGACACGGACGAGTGTCAAAGGTCAATACGGACGGGTATTGGCTTAAAAGGTTTAAACACGGACGGGTGCTGAAAGGCCACAAATGGGTGTCAAAGGTCAATACGGACAGGTATTGGCTTAAAACATTCAAACACGGACGGGTGCTGAAAGGACACGGACGGGTGTCAAAGGTCAATACGGACGTGTATTGAAATAAAAGTTCAAACACAGACGGGTGCTAAAAAGACACGGACGGGTGTCAAAGGTCAATACGGACGAGTATTGAATAAAAGTTCAAACGCGGACGGGTGCTGAAAGGACACTGACGAGTGTCAAAGGTCAATACAGATGGGTATTGGCTTAAAAAGTTCAAACACAGACGGGTGCTGAAAGGACACGGACGGGTGTCAAAGGTCAATACGGAAGCGTATTGAAAAAATTGAATCAGGGACGAGTGCTGAAAGAACACGGACGGGTGTCTAAAGTCAATACAGACGGGTATTGAAATAAAAGTTCAAACACGGACGGGTACTAAAAGGACACGGACGGGTGTCAAAGGTCAATACAGGCGGGTATTGGCTTAAAAAGTTCAAACACAGACGGGTGCTGAAAGGACACGGACGGGTGTCAAAGATAAATACGAACGGGTATTGGCTTAAAAAGTTCAAAGACGGACGGGTGCTGAAAGGACACGGACTGGTGTCAAAGGTCAATACGGACGGGTATTGGCTTAAAAAGTTCAAACACGGGCGGGTGCTGAAAGGACACGGACGAGTGTCAAAGGTCAATACGGACGCGTATTGAAAAAATTCAAACACGGACGGGTACTGGAAGAACACGGACGGGTGTCTATAGTCAATACAGACGGGTATTGAATTAAAAGTTCAAACAAGGACGGGTGTTGAAAGGACACAGTCGGGTGTCAAAGGTCAATACGGACGGGTATTGGCTTAAAAGGTTTAAACACAAACGGGTGCTGAAAGGACACTGACGGGTGTCAAAGATCAATACGGACGGGTATTGGCTTAAAAACTTCAAACACGGACGGGTGCTGAAAGGACACGGACTGGTGTCAAAGGTCAATACGGACGGGTATTGGCTTAAAAAGTTCAAACACGGGCGGGTGCTGAAAGGACACGGACGGGTGTCAAAGGTCAATACGGACGCGTATTGAAAAAATTCAAACACGGACGGGTGCTGGAAGAACACGGACGAGTGTCTATAGTCAATACAGACGGGTATTGAATTAAAAGTTCAAACAAGGACGGGTGCTAAAAGGACACGTACGGGTGTCAAAGGTCAATACGGACGGGTATTGGCTAAAAAGTTCAAATACGGACGGGTGCTGAAAGGACACGGACGGGTGTCAAAGGTAAATACGGACGGGTATTGAAATAAAATTTCAAACACGGACGGGTGCTAAAAGGACACAGACGGGTGTCAAAGGTCAATACGGACGGGTATTGGCTTAAAAAGTTCAAACACGGAAGGGTGCTGAAAGGACACGGACGGGTGTCAAAGTTCAATACAGGCGGGTATTGAAATAAAATTTCAAACAAGGACGGGTGCTGAAATGACACGGACGAGTGTCAAAGGTCAATACGGACGGGTATTGGCTTAAAAAGTTCAAACACAGACGGGTCCTGAAAGGACACGGACGGGTGTCAAAGGTCAATACAGGCGGGTATTGGCTTAAAAAGTTCAAACACAGACGTGTGCTGAAAGGACACGGACGGGTGTCAAAGATAAATACGAACGGGTATTGGCTTAAAAAGTTCAAACACGGACGGGTGCTGAAAGGACACGGACTGGTGTCAAAGGTCAATACGGACGGGTATTGGCTTAAAAGGTTTAAACACGGACGGGTGCTGAAAGGCCACAGATGGGTGTCAAAGGTCAATACGGACAGGTATTGGCTTAAAACATTCAAACACGGACGGGTGCTGAAAGGACACGGACGGGTGTTAAAGGTCAATACGGACGGGTATTGAAATAAAAGTTGAAACACAGACGGGTGCTAAAAAGACACGGACGGGTGTCAAAGGTCAATACGGACGAGTATTGAATAAAAGTTCAAACGCGGACGGGTGCTGAAAGGACACTGACGGGTGTCAAAGGTCAATACAGATGGGTGTTGGCTTAAAAAGTTCAAACACAGACGGGTGCTGAAAGGACACGGACGGGTGTCAAAGGTCAATAAGGACGGGTATTGGCTAAAAAGTTCAAATACGGACGGGTGCTGAAAGGACACGGACGGGTGTCAAAGGTAAATACGGATGGGTATTGAAATAAAATTTCAAACACGGACGGGTGCTAAAAGGACACAGACGGGTGTCAAAGGTCAATACGGACGGGTATTGGCTTAAAAAGTTCAAACACGGAAGGGTGCTGAAAGGACACGGACGGGTGTCAAAGGTCAATACAGGCGGGTATTGAAATAAAATTTCAAACAAGGACGGGTGCTGAAATGACACGGACGAGTGTCAAAGGTCAATACGGACGGGTATTGGCTTAAAAAGTTCAAACACAGACGGGTGCTGAAAGGACACGGACGGGTGTCAAAGGTCAAAACAGGCGGGTATTGGCTTAAAAAGTTCAAACACAGACGGGTGCTGAAAGGACACGGACGGGTGTCAAAGATAAATACGAACGGGTATTGGCTTAAAAAGTTCAAACACGGACGGGTGCTGAAAGGACACGGACTGGTGTCAAAGGTCAATACAGACGGGTATTGGCTTAAAAAGTTCAAACACGGGCGGGTGCTGAAAGGACACGGACGGGTGTCAAAGGTCAATACGGACGCGTATCGAAAAAATTCAAACACGGACGGGTACTGGAAGAACACGGACGGGTGTCTATAGTTAATACAGACGGGTATTGAATTAAAAGTTCAAACAAGGACGGGTGTTGAAAGGACACAGACGGGTGTCAAAGGTCAATACGGACGGGTATTGGCTTAAAAGGTTTAAACACGGATGGGTGCTGAAAGGACACTGACGGGTGTCAAAGATCAATATGGACGGGTATTGGTTTAAAAAGTTCAAACACGGACGGGTGCTGAAAGGACACGGACTGGTGTCAAAGGTCAATACGGACGGGTATTGGCTTAAAAAGTTCAAACACGGGCGGGTGCTGAAAGGACAAGGACGGGTGTCAAAGGTCAATACGGACGGGTATTGAAATAAAAGTTCAAACACAGACGGGTGCTAAAAAGACACGGACGGGTGTCAAAGGTCAATACGGACAAGTATTGAATAAAAGTTCAAACGCGGACGGGTGCTGAAAGGACACTGACGGGTGTCAAAGGTCAATACAGATGGGTATTGGCTTAAAAAGTTCAAACACAGACGGGTGCTGAAAGGACACGGACGGGTGTCAAAGGTCAATACGGAAGCATATTGAAAAAATTGAATCACGGACGAGTGCTGAAAGAACACGGACGGGTGTCTAAAGTCAATACAGACGGGTATTGAAATAAAAGTTCAAACACGGACGGGTACTAAAAGGACACGGACGGGTGTCAAAGGTCAATACAGGCGGGTATTGGCTTAAAAAGTTCAAACACAGACGGGTGCTGAAAGGACACGGACGGGTGTCAAAGATAAATACGAACGGGTATTGGCTTAAAAAGTTCAAACACGGACGGGTGCTGAAAGGACACGGACTGGTGTCAAAGGTCAATACGGACGGGTATTGGCTTAAAAAGTTCAAACACGGGCGGGTGCTGAAAGGACACGGACGAGTGTCAAAGGTCAATACGGACGCGTATTGAAAAAATTCAAACACGGACGGGTACTGGAAGAACACGGACGGGTGTCTATAGTCAATACAGACGGGTATTGAATTAAAAGTTCAAACAAGGACGGGTGTTGAAAGGACACAGACGGGTGTCAAAGGTCAATACGGACGGGTATTGGCTTAAAAGGTTTAAACACAAACGGGTGCTGAAAGGACACTGACGGGTGTCAAAGATCAATACGGACGGGTATTGGCTTAAAAAGTTCAAACACGGACGGGTGCTGAAAGGACACGGACTGGTGTCAAAGGTCAATACGGACGGGTATTGGCTTAAAAAGTTCAAACACGGACGGGTGCTGAAAGGACACGGACTGGTGTCAAAGGTCAATACGGACGGGTATTGGCTTAAAAAGTTCAAACACGGGCGGGTGCTGAAAGGACACGGACGGGTGTCAAAGGTCAATACAGACGCGTATTGAAAAAATTCAAACACGGACGGGTGCTGGAAGAACACGGACGAGTGTCTATAGTCAATACAGACGGGTATTGAATTAAAAGTTCAAACAAGGACGGGTGCTAAAAGGACACGTACGGGTGTCAAAGGTCAATACGGACGGGTATTGGCTAAAAAGTTCAAATACGGACGGGTGCTGAAAGGACACGGACGGGTGTCAAAGGTAAATACGGACGGGTATTGAAATAAAATTTCAAACACGGACGTGTGCTAAAAGGACACAGACGGGTGTCAAAGGTCAATACGGACGGGTATTGGCTTAAAAAGTTCAAACACGGAAGGGTGCTGAAAGGACACGGACGGGTGTCAAAGGTCAATACAGGCGGGTATTGAAATAAAATTTCAAACAAGGACGGGTGCTGAAATGACACGGACGAGTGTCAAAGGTCAATACGGACGGGTATTGGCTTAAAAAGTTCAAACACAGACGGGTGCTGAAAGGACACGGACGGGTGTCAAAGGTCAATACAGGCGGGTATTGGCTTAAAAAGTTCAAACACAGACGTGTGCTGAAAGGACACGGACGGGTGTCAAAGATAAATACGAACGGGTATTGGCTTAAAAAGTTCAAACACGGACGGGTGCTGAAAGGACATGGACTGGTGTCAAAGGTCAATACGGACGGGTATTGGCTTAAAAAGTTCAAACACGGGCGGGTGCTGAAAGGACACGGACGAGTGTCAAAGGTCAATACGGACGGGTATTGGCTTAAAAGGTTTAAACACGGACGGGTGCTGAAAGGCCACAAATGGGTGTCAAAGGTCAATACGGACAGGTATTGGCTTAAAACATTCAAACACGGACGGGTGCTGAAAGGACACGGACGGGTGTCAAAGGTCAATACGGACGTGTATTGAAATAAAAGTTCAAACACAGACGGGTGCTAAAAAGACACGGACGGGTGTCAAAGGTCAATACGGACGAGTATTGAATAAAAGTTCAAACGCGGACGGGTGCTGAAAGGACACTGACGAGTGTCAAAGGTCAATACAGATGGGTATTGGCTTAAAAAGTTCAAACACAGACGGGTGCTGAAAGGACACGGACGGGTGTCAAAGGTCAATACGGAAGCGTATTGAAAAAATTGAATCAGGGACGAGTGCTGAAAGAACACGGACGGGTGTCTAAAGTCAATACAGACGGGTATTGAAATAAAAGTTCAAACACGGACGGGTACTAAAAGGACACGGACGGGTGTCAAAGGTCAATACAGGCGGGTATTGGCTTAAAAAGTTCAAACACAGACGGGTGCTGAAAGGACACGGACGGGTGTCAAAGATAAATACGAACGGGTATTGGCTTAAAAAGTTCAAACACGGACGGGTGCTGAAAGGACACGGACTGGTGTCAAAGGTCAATACGGACGGGTATTGGCTTAAAAAGTTCAAACACGGGCGGGTGCTGAAAGGACACGGACGAGTGTCAAAGGTCAATACGGACGCGTATTGAAAAAATTCAAACACGGACGGGTACTGGAAGAACACGGACGGGTGTCTATAGTCAATACAGACGGGTATTGAATTAAAAGTTCAAACAAGGACGGGTGTTGAAAGGACACAGTCGGGTGTCAAAGGTCAATACGGACGGGTATTGGCTTAAAAGGTTTAAACACAAACGGGTGCTGAAAGGACACTGACGGGTGTCAAAGATCAATACGGACGGGTATTGGCTTAAAAACTTCAAACACGGACGGGTGCTGAAAGGACACGGACTGGTGTCAAAGGTCAATACGGACGGGTATTGGCTTAAAAAGTTCAAACACGGGCGGGTGCTGAAAGGACACGGACGGGTGTCAAAGGTCAATACGGACGCGTATTGAAAAAATTCAAACACGGACGGGTGCTGGAAGAACACGGACGAGTGTCTATAGTCAATACAGACGGGTATTGAATTAAAAGTTCAAACAAGGACGGGTGCTAAAAGGACACGTACGGGTGTCAAAGGTCAATACGGACGGGTATTGGCTAAAAAGTTCAAATACGGACGGGTGCTGAAAGGACACGGACGGGTGTCAAAGGTAAATACGGACGGGTATTGAAATAAAATTTCAAACACGGACGGGTGCTAAAAGGACACAGACGGGTGTCAAAGGTCAATACGGACGGGTATTGGCTTAAAAAGTTCAAACACGGAAGGGTGCTGAAAGGACACGGACGGGTGTCAAAGGTCAATACAGGCGGGTATTGAAATAAAATTTCAAACAAGGACGGGTGCTGAAATGACACGGACGAGTGTCAAAGGTCAATACGGACGGGTATTGGCTTAAAAAGTTCAAACACAGACGGGTGCTGAAAGGACACGGACGGGTGTCAAAGGTCAATACAGGCGGGTATTGGCTTAAAAAGTTCAAACACAGACGTGTGCTGAAAGGACACGGACGGGTGTCAAAGATAAATACGAACGGGTATTGGCTTAAAAAGTTCAAACAGGGACGGGTGCTGAAAGGACATGGACTGGTGTCAAAGGTCAATACGGACGGGTATTGGCTTAAAAAGTTCAAACACGGGCGGGTGCTGAAAGGACACGGACGAGTGTCAAAGGTCAATACGGACGGGTATTGGCTTAAAAGGTTTAAACACGGACGGGTGCTGAAAGGCCACAAATGGGTGTCAAAGGTCAATACGGACAGGTATTGGCTTAAAACATTCAAACACGGACGGGTGCTGAAAGGAGACGGACGGGTGTCAAAGGTCAATACGGACGGGTATTGAAATAAAAGTTCAAACACAGACGGGTGCTAAAAAGACACGGACGGGTGTCAAAGGTCAATACGGACGAGTATTGAATAAAAGTTCAAACGCGGACGGGTGCTGAAAGGACACTGACGGGTGTCAAAGGTCAATACAGATGGGTATTGGCTTAAAAAGTTCAAACACAGACGGGTGCTGAAAGGACACGGACGGGTGTCAAAGGTCAATACGGACGTGTATTGAAATAAAAGTTCAAACACAGACGGGTGCTAAAAAGACACGGACGGGTGTCAAAGGTCAATACGGACGAGTATTGAATAAAAGTTCAAACGCGGACGGGTGCTGAAAGGACACTGACGAGTGTCAAAGGTCAATACAGATGGGTATTGGCTTAAAAAGTTCAAACACAGACGGGTGCTGAAAGGACACGGACGGGTGTCAAAGGTCAATACGGAAGCGTATTGAAAAAATTGAATCACGGACGAGTGCTGAAAGAACACGGACGGGTGTCTAAAGTCAATACAGACGGGTATTGAAATAAAAGTTCAAACACGGACGGGTACTAAAAGGACACGGACGGGTGTCAAAGGTCAATACAAGCGGGTATTGGCTTAAAAAGTTCAAACACAGACGGGTGCTGAAAGGACACGGACGGGTGTCAAAGATAAATACGAACGGGTATTGGCTTAAAAAGTTCAAACACGGACGGGTGCTGAAAGGACACGGACTGGTGTCAAAGGTCAATACGGACGGGTATTGGCTTAAAATATTCAAACACGGGCGGGTGCTGAAAGGACAAGGACGAGTGTCAAAGGTCAATACGGACGCGTATTGAAAAAATTCAAACACGGACGGGTACTGGAAGAACACGGACGAGTTTCTATAGTCAATACAGACGGGTATTGAATTAAAAGATCAAACAAGGACGGGTGTTGAAAGGACACAGACGGGTGTCAAAGGTCAATACGGACGGGTATTGGCTTAAAAGGTGTAAACACAAACGGGTGCTGAAAGGACACTGACGGGTGTCAAAGATCAATACGGACGGGTATTGGCTTAAAAAGTTCAAACACGGACGGGTGCTGAAAGGACACGGACTGGTGTCAAAGGTCAATACGGACGGGTATTGGCTTAAAAAGTTCAAACACGGGCTGGTGCTGAAAGGACACGGACGGGTGTCAAAGGTCAATACGGACGCGTATTAAAAAAATTCAAACACGGACGGGTGCTGGAAGAACACGGACGAGTGTCTATAGTCAATACAGACGGGTATTGAATTAAAAGTTCAAACAAGGACGGGTGCTAAAAGGACACGTACGGGTGTCAAAGGTCAATACGGACGGGTATTGGCTAAAAAGTTCAAATACGGACGGGTGCTGAAAGGACACGGACGGGTGTCAAAGGTAAATACGGACGGGTATTGAAATAAAATTTCAAACACGGACGGGTGCTAAAAGGACACAGACGGGTGTCAAAGGTCAATACGGACGGGTATTGGCTTAAAAAGTTCAAACACGGAAGGGTGCTGAAAGGACACGGACGGGTGTCAAAGGTCAATACAGGCGGGTATTGAAATAAAATTTCAAACAAGGACGGGTGCTGAAATGACACGGACGAGTGTCAAAGGTCAATACGGACGGGTATTGGCTTAAAAAGTTCAAACACAGACGGGTGCTGAAAGGACACGGACGGGTGTCAAAGGTCAATACAGGCGGGTATTGGCTTAAAAAGTTCAAACACAGACGTGTGCTGAAAGGACACGGACGGGTGTCAAAGATAAATACGAACGGGTATTGGCTTAAAAAGTTCAAACACGGACGGGTGCTGAAAGGACATGGATTGGTGTCAAAGGTCAATACGGACGGGTATTGGCTTAAAAAGTTCAAACACGGGCGGGTGCTGAAAGGACACGGACGAGTGTCAAAGGTCAATACGGACGGGTATTGGCTTAAAAGGTTTAAACACGGACGGGTGCTGAAAGGCCACAAATGGGTGTCAAAGGTCAATACGGACAGGTATTGGCTTAAAACATTCAAACACGGACGGGTGTCAAAGGGCAATACGGACGGGTATTGAAATAAAAGTTCAAACACAGACGGGTGCTAAAAAGACACGGACGGGTGTCAAAGGTCAATACGGACGAGTATTGAATAAAAGTTCAAACGCGGACGGGTGCTGAAAGGACACTGACGGGTGTCAAAGGTCAATACAGATGGGTATTGGCTTAAAAAGTTCAAACACAGACGGGTGCTGAAAGGACACGGACGGGTGTCAAAGGTCAATACGGACGGGAATTGGCTAAAAAGTTCAAATACGGACGGGTGCTGAAAGGACACGGACGGGTGTCAAAGGTAAATACGGGCGGGTATTGAAATAAAATTTCAAACACGGACGGGTGCTAAAAGGACACAGACGGGTGTCAAAGGTCAATACGGACGGGTATTGGCTTAAAAAGTTCAAAAACGGAAGGGTGCTGAAAGGACACGGACGGGTGTCAAAGGTCAATACAGGCGGGTATTGGCTTAAAAAGTTCAAACACAGACGTGTGCTGAAAGGACACGGACGGGTGTCAAAGATAAATACGAACGGGTATTGGCTTAAAAAGTTCAAACACGGACGGGTGCTGAAAGGACATGGACTGGTGTCAAAGGTCAATACGGACGGGTATTGGCTTAAAAAGTTCAAACACGGGCGGGTGCTGAAAGGACAAGGACGAGTGTCAAAGGTCAATACGGACGGGTATTGGCTTAAAAGGTTTAAACACGGACGGGTGCTGAAAGGCCACAAATGGGTCTCAAAGGTCAATACGGACAGGTATTGGCTTAAAACATTCAAACACGGACGGGTGCTGAAAGGACACGGATGGGTGTCAAAGGTCAATACGGACGGGTATTGAAATAAAAGTTCAAACACAGACGGGTGCTAAAAAGACACGGACGGGTGTCAAAGGTCAATACGGACGAGTATTGAATAAAAGTTCAAACGCGGACGGGTGCTGAAAGGACACTGACGGGTGTCAAAGGTCAATACGGATGGGTATTGGCTTAAAAAGTTCAAACACAGACGGGTACTGAAAGGACACGGACGGGTGTCAAAGGTCAATACGGACGGGTATTGGCTAAAAAGTTCAAATACAGACGGGTGCTGAAAGGACACGGACGGGTGTCAAAGGTAAATACGGGCGGGTATTGAAATAAAATTTCAAACACGGACGGGTGCTAAAAGGACACAGACGGGTGTCAAAGGTCAATACGGACGGGTATTGGCTTAAAAAGTTCAAAAACGGAAGGGTGCTGAAAGGACACGGACGGGTGTCAAAGGTCAATACAGGCGGGTATTGAAATAAAATTTCAAACAAGGACGGGTGCTGAAATGACACGGACGAGTTTCAAAGGTCAATACGGACGGGTATTGGCTTAAAAAGTTCAAACACAGACGGGTGCTGAAAGGACACGGACGGGTGTCAAAGGTCAATGCAGGCGGGTATTGGCTTAAAAAGTTCAAACACAGACGGGTGCTGAAAGGACACGAACGGGTGTCAAAGATAAATACGAACGGGTATTGGCTTAAAAAGTTCAAACACGGACGGGTGCTGAAAGGACACGGACTGGTGTCAAAGGTCAATACGGACGGGTATTGGCTTAAAAAGTTCAAACACGGGCGGGTGCTGAAAGGACACGGACGGGTGTCAAAGGTCAATACGGACGGGTATTGGCTTAAAAAGTTCAAACACGTGCGGGTGCTGAAAGGACACGGACGGGTGTCAAAGGTCAATACGGACGGGTATTGAAATAAAAGTTCAAACACAGACGGGTGCTAAAAAGACACGGACGGGTGTCAAAGGTCAATACGGACGAGTATTGAATAAAAGTTCAAATGCGGACGGGTGCTGAAAGGACACTGACGGGTGTCAAAGGTCAATACAGATGGGTATTGGCTTAAATAGTTCTAACACAGACGGGTGCTGAAAGGACACGGACTGGTGTCAAAGGTCAATACGGAGGGTATTGGCTAAAAAGTTCAAATACGGACGGGTGCTGAAAGGACACGGCCGGGTGTCAAAGGTAAATACGGACGGGTATTGAAATAAAATTTCAAACACGGACGGGTGCTAAAAGGACACAGACGGGTGTCAAAGGTCAATACGGACGGGTATTGGCTTAAAAAGTTCAAACACGAAAGGGTGCTGAAAGGACACGGACGGGTGTCAAAGGTCAATACAGGCGGGTATTGAAATAAAATTTCAAACAAGGACGGGTGCTGAAATGACACAGATGAGTGTCAAAGGTCAATATGGACAGGTATTGGCTTAAAAAGTTCAAACACAGACGGGTGCTGAAAGGACACGGACGGGTGTCAAAGGTCAATACAGGCGGGTATTGGCTTAAAAAGTTCAAACACAGACGGGTGCTGAAAGGACACGGACGGGTGTCAAAGATAAATACGAACGGGTATTGGCTTAAAAAGTTCAAACACGGACGGGTGCTGAAAGGACACGGACTGGTGTCAAAGGTCAATACGGACGGGTATTGGCTTAAAAAGTTCAAACACGGGCGGGTGCTGAAAGGACACAGACGAGTGTCAAAGGTCAATACGGGCGCGTATTGAAAAATTTCAAACAAGGACGGGTACTGGAAGAACACGGACGGGTGTCTATAGTCAATACAGACGGGTATTGAATTAAAAGTTCAAACAAGGACGGGTGTTGAAAGGACACGGACGGGTGTCAAAGGTCAATACGGACGGGTATTGGCTTAAAAGGGTTAAACACGGACAGGTGCTGAAAGGACACTGACGGGTGTCAAAGATCAATACGGACGGGTATTGGCTTAAAAAGTTCAAACACGGACGGGTGCTGAAAGGACACAGACGGGTGTCAAAGGTCAATACGGACGGGTATTGAAATAAAAGTTCAAACACAGACGGGTGCTAAAAAGACACGGACGGGTGTCAAAGGTCAATACGGACGAGTATTGAATAAAAGTTCAAACGCGGACGGGTGCTGAAAGGACACTGACGGGTGTCAAAGGTCAATACATATGGGTATTGGCTTAAATAGTTCTAACACAGACGGGTGCTGAAAGGACACGGACGGGTGTCAAAGGTCAATACGGAGGGTATTGGCTAAAAAGTTCAAATACGGACGGGTGCTGAAAGGACACGGCCGGGTGTCAAAGGTAAATACGGACGGGTATTGAAATAAAATTTCAAACACGGACGGGTGCTAAAAGGACACAGACGGGTGTCAAAGGTCAATACGGACGGGTATTGGCTTAAAAAGTTCAAACACGAAAGGGTGCTGAAAGGACACGGACGGGTGTCAAAGGTCAATACTGGCGGGTATTGAAATAAAATTTCAAACAAGGACGGGTGTTGAAATGACACAGATGAGTGTCAAAGGTCAATACGGACAGGTATTGGCTTAAAAAGTTCAAACACAGACAGGTGCTGAAAGGACACGGACGGGTGTCAAAGGTCAATACAGGCGGGTATTGGCTTAAAAAGTTCAAACACAGACGGGTGCTGCAAGGACACGGACGGGTGTCAAAGATAAATACGAACGGGTATTGGCTTAAAAAGTTCAAACACGGACGGGTGCTGAAAGGACACGGACGGGTGTCAAAGATAAATACGAACGGGTATTGGCTTAAAAAGTTCAAACACGGACGGGTGCTGAAAGGACACGGACTGGTGTCAAAGGTCAATACGGACGGGTATTGGCTTAAAAAGTTCAAACACGGGCGGGTGCTGAAAGGACACAGACGAGTGTCAAAGGTCAATACGGGCGCGTATTGAAAAATTTCAAACAAGGACGGGTACTGGAAGAACACGGACGGGTGTCTATAGTCAATACAGACGGGTATTGAATTAAAAGTTCAAACAAGGACGGGTGTTGAAAGGACACGGACGAGTGTCAAAGGTCAATACGGACGGGTATTGGCTTAAAAGGGTTAAACACGGACAGGTGCTGAAAGGACACTGACGGGTGTCAAAGATCAATACGGACGGGTATTGGCTTAAAAAGTTCAAACACGGACGGGTGCTGAAAGGACACAGACGGGTGTCAAAGGTCAATACGGACGGGTATTGAAATAAAAGTTCAAACACAGACGGGTGCTAAAAAGACACGGACGGGTGTCAAAGGTCAATACGGACGAGTATTGAATAAAAGTTCAAACGCGGACGGGTGCTGAAAGGACACTGACGGGTGTCAAAGGTCAATACATATGGGTATTGGCTTAAATAGTTCTAACACAGACGGGTGCTGAAAGGACACGGACGGGTGTCAAAGGTCAATACGGAGGGTATTGGCTAAAAAGTTCAAATACGGACGGGTGCTGAAAGGACACGGCCGGGTGTCAAAGGTAAATACGGACGGGTATTGAAATAAAATTTCAAACACGGACGGGTGCTAAAAGGACACAGACGGGTGTCAAAGGTCAATACGGACGGGTATTGGCTTAAAAAGTTCAAACACGAAAGGGTGCTGAAAGGACACGGACGGGTGTCAAAGGTCAATACTGGCGGGTATTGAAATAAAATTTCAAACAAGGACGGGTGCTGAAATGACACAGATGAGTGTCAAAGGTCAATACGGACAGGTATTGGCTTAAAAAGTTCAAACACAGACAGGTGCTAAAAGGACACGGACGGGTGTCAAAGGTCAATACAGGCGGGTATTGGCTTAAAAAGTTCAAACACAGACGGGTGCAGCAAGGACACGGACGGGTGTCAAAGATAAATACGAACGGGTATTGGCTTAAAAAGTTCAAACACGGACGGGTGCTGAAAGGACACGGACTGGTGTCAAAGGTCAATACGGACGGGTATTGGCTTAAAAAGTTCAAACACGGGCGGGTGCTGAAAGGACACAGACGAGTGTCAAAGGTCAATACGGCGCGTATTGAAAAAATTCAAACAAGGACGGGTACTGGAAGAACACGGACGGGTGTCTATAGTCAATACAGACGGGTATTGAATTAAAAGTTCAAACAAGGACGGGTGTTGAAAGGACACGGACGGGTGTCAAAGGTCAATACGGACGGGTATTGGCTTAAAAGGGTTAAACACGGACAGGTGCTGAAAGGACACTGACGGGTGTCAAAGATCAATACGGACGGGTATTGGCTTAAAAAGTTCAAACACAGACGGGTGCTGAAAGGACACGGACTGGTGTCAAAGGTCAATACGGACGGGTATTGGCTTAAAAAGTTCAAACACGGGCGGGTGCTGAAAGGACACGGACAGGTGTCAAAGGTCAATACGGACGCGTATTGAAAAAATTCAAACACGGACGGGTGCTGGAAGAACACGGACGAGTGTCTATAGTCAATACAGAAGGGTATTGAATTAAAAGGTCAAACAAGGACGGGTGCTGAAAGGACACGTACGGGTGTCAAATGTCAATACGGACGGGTATTGGCTTAAAAGGTTTAAACACGGACAGGAGCTGAAAGGCCACAGATGGGTGTCAAAGGTCAATACGGACAGGTATTGGCTTAAAACATTCAAACACGGACGGGTGATGAAAGGACACGGACGGGTGTCAAAGGTCAATACAGACGGGTATTGGCTTAAAAAGTTCAAACACGTGCGGGTGCTGAAAGGACACGGACGGGTGTCAAAGGTCAATACGGACGGGTATTGAAATAAAAGTTCAAACACAGACGGGTGCTAAAAAGACACGGACGGGTGTCAAAGGTCAATACGGACGAGTATTGAATAAAAGTTCAAACGCGGACGGGTGCTGAAAGGACACTGACGGGTGTCAAAGGTCAATACAGATGGGTATTGGCTTAAATAGTTCTAACACAGACGGGTGCTGAAAGGACACGGACGGGTGTCAAAGGTCAATACGGAGGGTATTGGCTAAAAAGTTCAAATACGGACGGGTGCTGAAAGGACACGGCCGGGTGTCAAAGGTAAATACGGACGGGTATTGAAATAAAATTTCAAACACGGACGGGTGCTAAAAGGACACAGACGGGTGTCAAAGGTCAATACGGACGGGTATTGGCTTAAAAAGTTCAAACACGAAAGGGTGCTGAAAGGACACGGACGGGTGTCAAAGGTCAATACAGGCGGGTATTGAAATAAAATTTCAAACAAGGACGGGTGCTGAAATGACACAGACGAGTGTCAAAGGTCAATACGGACAGGTATTGGCTTAAAAAGTTCAAACACAGACGGGTGCTGAAAGGACACGGACAGGTGTCAAAGGTCAATACAGGCGGGTATTGGCTTAAAAAGTTCAAACACAGACGGGTGCTGAAAGGACACGGACGGGTGTCAAAGATAAATACGAACGGGTATTGGCTTAAAAAGTTCAAACACGGACGGGTGCTGAAAGGACACGGACTGGTGTCAAAGGTCAATACGGACGGGTATTGGCTTAAAAAGTTCAAACACGGGCGGGTGCTGAAAGGACACAGACGAGTGTCAAAGGTCAATACGGGCGCGTATTGAAAAATTTCAAACAAGGACGGGTACTGGAAGAACACGGACGGGTGTCTATAGTCAATACAGACGGGTATTGAATTAAAAGTTCAAACAAGGACGGGTGTTGAAAGGACACGGACGGGTGTCAAAGGTCAATACGGACGGGTATTAGCTTAAAAGGGTTAAACACGGACAGGTGCTGAAAGGACACTGACGGGTGTCAAAGATCAATACGGACGGGTATTGGCTTAAAAAGTTCAAACACAGACGTGTGCTGAAAGGACACGGACGGGTGTCAAAGGTCAATACAGGCGGGTATTGAAATAAAATTTCAAACAAGGACGGGTGCTGAAATGACACAGATGAGTGTCAAAGGTCAATACGGACAGGTATTGGCTTAAAAAGTTCAAACACAGACGGGTGCTGAAAGGACACGGACGGGTGTCAAAGGTCAATACAGGCGGGTATTGGCTTAAAAAGTTCAAACACAGACGGGTGCTGAAAGGACACGGACGGGTGTCAAAGATAAATACGAACGGGTATTGGCTTAAAAAGTTCAAACACGGACGGGTGCTGAAAGGACACGGACTGGTGTCAAAGGTCAATACGGACGGGTATTGGCTTAAAAAGTTCAAACACGGGCGGGTGCTGAAAGGACACAGACGAGTGTCAAAGGTCAATACGGGCGCGTATTGAAAAATTTCAAACAAGGACGGGTACTGGAAGAACACGGACGGGTGTCTATAGTCAATACAGACGGGTATTGAATTAAAAGTTCAAACAAGGACGGGTGTTGAAAGGACACGGACGGGTGTCAAAGGTCAATACGGACGGGTATTGGCTTAAAAGGGTTAAACACGGACAGGTGCTGAAAGGACACTGACGGGTGTCAAAGATCAATACGGACGGGTATTGGCTTAAAAAGTTCAAACACGGACGGGTGCTGAAAGGACACAGACGGGTGTCAAAGGTCAATACGGACGGGTATTGAAATAAAAGTTCAAACACAGACGGGTGCTAAAAAGACACGGACGGGTGTCAAAGGTCAATACGGACGAGTATTGAATAAAAGTTCAAACGCGGACGGGTGCTGAAAGGACACTGACGGGTGTCAAAGGTCAATACATATGGGTATTGGCTTAAATAGTTCTAACACAGACGGGTGCTGAAAGGACACGGACGGGTGTCAAAGGTCAATACGGAGGGTATTGGCTAAAAAGTTCAAATACGGACGGGTGCTGAAAGGACACGGACGGGTGTCAAAGGTAAATACGGACGGGTATTGAAATAAAATTTCAAACACGGACGGGTGCTAAAAGGACACAGACTGGTGTCAAAGGTCAATACGGACGGGTATTGGCTTAAAAAGTTCAAACACGGAAGGGTGCTGAAAGGACACGAACGGGTGTCAAAGGTCAATACAGGCGGGTATTGAAATAAAATTTCAAACAAGGACGGGTGCTGAAATGACACAGACGAGTGTCAAAGGTCAATACGGACAGGTATTGGCTTAAAAAGTTCAAACACAGACGGGTGCTGAAAGGACACGGACGGGTGTCAAAGGTCAATACAGGCGGGTATTGGCTTAAAAAGTTCAAACACAGACGGGTGCTGCAAGGACACGGACGGGTGTCAAAGATAAATACGAACGGGTATTGGCTTAAAAAGTTCAAACACGGACGGGTGCTGAAAGGACACGGACTGGTGTCAAAGGTCAATACGGACGGGTATTGGCTTAAAAAGTTCAAACACGGGCGGGTGCTGAAAGGACACAGACGAGTGTCAAAGGTCAATACGGCGCGTATTGAAAAAATTCAAACAAGGACGGGTACTGGAAGAACACGGACGGGTGTCTATAGTCAATACAGACGGGTATTGAATTAAAAGTTCAAACAAGGACGGGTGTTGAAAGGACACGGACGGGTGTCAAAGGGCAATACGGACGGGTATTGGCTTAAAAGGGTTAAACACGGACAGGTGCTGAAAGGACACTGACGGGTGTCAAAGATCAATACGGACGGGTATTGGCTTAAAAAGTTCAAACACAGACGGGTGCTGAAAGGACACGGACTGGTGTCAAAGGTCAATACGGACGGGTATTGGCTTAAAAAGTTCAAACACGGGCGGGTGCTGAAAGGACACGGACAGGTGTCAAAGGTCAATACGGACGCGTATTGAAAAAATTCAAACACGGACGGGTGCTGGAAGAACACGGACGAGTGTCTATAGTCAATACAGAAGGGTATTGAATTAAAAGGTCAAACAAGGACGGGTGCTGAAAGGACACGTACGGGTGTCAAATGTCAATACGGACGGGTATTGGCTTAAAAGGTTTAAACACGGACAGGAGCTGAAAGGCCACAGATGGGTGTCAAAGGTCAATACGGACAGGTATTGGCTTAAAACATTCAAACACGGACGGGTGCTGAAAGGACACGGACGGGTGTCAAAGGTCAATACAGACGGGTATTGGCTTAAAAAGTTCAAACACGTGCGGGTGCTGAAAGGACACGGACGGGTGTCAAAGGTCAATACGGACGGGTATTGAAATAAAAGTTCAAACACAGACGGGTGCTAAAAAGACACGGACGGGTGTCAAAGGTCAATACGGACGAGTATTGAATAAAAGTTCAAACGCGGACGGGTGCTGAAAGGACACTGACGGGTGTCAAAGGTCAATACATATGGGTATTGGCTTAAATAGTTCTAACACAGACGGGTGCTGAAAGGACACGGACGGGTGTCAAAGGTCAATACGGAGGGTATTGGCTAAAAAGTTCAAATACGGACGGGTGCTGAAAGGACACGGCCGGGTGTCAAAGGTAAATACGGACGGGTATTGAAATAAAATTTCAAACACGGACGGGTGCTAAAAGGACACAGACGGGTGTCAAAGGTCAATACGGACGGGTATTGGCTTAAAAAGTTCAAACACGAAAGGGTGCTGAAAGGACACGGACGGGTGTCAAAGGTCAATACAGGCGGGTATTGAAATAAAATTTCAAACAAGGACGGGTGCTGAAATGACAAAGACGAGTGTCAAAGGTCAATACGGACAGGTATTGGCTTAAAAAGTTCAAACACAGACGGGTGCTGAAAGGACACGGACGGGTGTCAAAGGTCAATACAGGCGGGTATTGGCTTAAAAAGTTCAAACACAGACGGGTGCTGAAAGGACACGGACGGGTGTCAAAGATAAATACGAACGGGTATTGGCTTAAAAAGTTCAAACACGGACGGGTGCTGAAAGGACACGGACTGGTGTCAAAGGTCAATACGGACGGGTATTGGCTTAAAAAGTTCAAACACGGGCGGGTGCTGAAAGGACACAGACGAGTGTCAAAGGTCAATACGGGCGCGTATTGAAAAATTTCAAACAAGGACGGGTACTGGAAGAACACGGACGGGTGTCTATAGTCAATACAGACGGGTATTGAATTAAAAGTTCAAACAAGGACGGGTGTTGAAAGGACACGGACGGGTGTCAAAGGTCAATACGGACGGGTATTAGCTTAAAAGGGTTAAACACGGACAGGTGCTGAAAGGACACTGACGGGTGTCAAAGATCAATACGGACGGGTATTGGCTTAAAAAGTTCAAACACAGACGTGTGCTGAAAGGACACGGACTGGTGTCAAAGGTCAATACGGACGGGTATTGGCTTAAAAAGTTCAAACACGGGCGGGTGCTGAAAGGACACGGACAGGTGTCAAAGGTCAATACGGACGCGTATTGAAAAAATTCAAACACGGACGGGTGTTGGAAGAACACAGACGAGTGTCTATAGTCAATACAGAAGGGTATTGAATTAAAAGGTCAAACAAGGACGGGTGCTGAAAGGACACGTACGGGTGTCAAATGTCAATACGGACGGGTATTGGCTTAAAAGGTTTAAACACGGACAGGAGCTGAAAGGCCACAGATGGGTGTCAAAGGTCAATACGGACAGGTATTGGCTTAAAACATTCAAACACGGACGGGTGCTGAAAGGACACGGACGGGTGTCAAAGGTCAATACAGATGGGTATTGGCTTAAAAAGTTCAAACACGTGCGGGTGCTGAAAGGACACGGACGGGTGTCAAAGGTCAATACGGACGGGTCTTGAAATAAAAGTTCAAACACAGACGGGTGCTAAAAAGACACGGACGGGTGTCAAAGGTCAATACGGACGAGTATTGAATAAAAGTTCAAACGCGGACGGGTGCTGAAAGGACACTGACGGGTGTCAAAGGTCAATACAGATGGGTATTGGCTTAAATAGTTCTAACACAGACGGGTGCTGAAAGGACACGGACGGGTGTCAAAGGTCAATACGGAGGGTATTGGCTAAAAAGTTCAAATACGGACGGGTGCTGAAAGGACACGGCCGGGTGTCAAAGGTAAATACGGACGGGTATTGAAATAAAATTTCAAACACGGACGGGTGCTAAAAGGACACAGACGGGTGTCAAAGGTCAATACGGACGGGTATTGGCTTAAAAAGTTCAAACACGAAAGGGTGCTGAAAGGACACGGACGGGTGTCAAAGGTCAATACAGGCGGGTATTGAAATAAAATTTCAAACAAGGACGGGTGCTGAAATGACACAGACGAGTGTCAAAGGTCAATACGGACAGGTATTGGCTTAAAAAGTTCAAACACAGACGGGTGCTGAAAGGACACGGACGGGTGTCAAAGGTCAATACAGGCGGGTATTGGCTTAAAAAGTTCAAACACAGACGGGTGCTGAAATGACACGGACGGGTGTCAAAGATAAATACGAACGGGTATTGGCTTAAAAAGTTCAAACACGGACGGGTGCTGAAAGGACACGGACTGGTGTCAAAGGTCAATACGGACGGGTATTGGCTTAAAAAGTTCAAACACGGGCGGGTGCTGAAAGGACACAGACGAGTGTCAAAGGTCAATACGGGCGCGTATTGAAAAATTTCAAACAAGGACGGGTACTGGAAGAACACGGACGGGTGTCTATAGTCAATACAGACGGGTATTGAATTAAAAGTTCAAACAAGGACGGGTGTTGAAAGGACACGGACGGGTGTCAAAGGTCAATACGGACGGGTATTGGCCTAAAAGGGTTAAACACGGACAAGTGCTGAAAGGACACTGACGGGTGTCAAAGATCAATACGGACGGGTATTGGCTTAAAAAGTTCAAACACGGACGGGTGCTGAAAGGACACAGACGGGTGTCAATGGTCAGTACGGACGGGTATTGAAATAAAAGTTCAAACACAGACGGGTGCTAAAAAGACACGGACGGGTGTCAAAGGTCAATACGGACGAGTATTGAATAAAAGTTCAAACGCGGACGGGTGCTGAAAGGACACTGACGGGTGTCAAATGTCAATACATATGGGTATTGGCTTAAATAGTTCTAACACAGACGGGTGCTGAAAGGACACGGACGGGTGTCAAAGGTCAATACGGAGGGTATTGGCTAAAAAGTTCAAATACGGACGGGTGCTGAAAGGACACGGACGGGTGTCAAAGGTAAATACGGACGGGTATTGAAATAAAATTTCAAACACGGACGGGTGCTAAATGGACACAGACTGGTGTCAAAGGTCAATACGGACGGGTATTGGCTTAAAAAGTTCAAACACGGAAGGGTGCTGAAAGGACACGGACGGGTGTCAAAGGTCAATACAGGCGGGTATTGAAATAAAATTTCAAACAAGGACGGGTGCTGAAATGACACAGACGAGTGTCAAAGGTCAATACGGACAGGTATTGGCTTAAAAAGTTCAAACACAGACGGGTGCTGAAAGGACACGGACGGGTGTCAAAGGTCAATACAGGCGGGTATTGGCTTAAAAAGTTCAAACACAGACGGGTGCTGCAAGGACACGGACGGGTGTCAAAGATAAATACGAACGGGTATTGGCTTAAAAAGTTCAAACACGGACGGGTGCTGAAAGGACACGGACTGGTGTCAAAGGTCAATACGGACGGGTATTGGCTTAAAAAGTTCAAACACGGGCGGGTGCTGAAAGGACACAGACGAGTGTCAAAGGTCAATACGGGCGCGTATTGAAAAAATTCAAACAAGGACGGGTACTGGAAGAACACGGACGGGTGTCTATAGTCAATACAGACGGGTATTGAATTAAAAGTTCAAACAAGGACGGGTGTTGAAAGGACACGGACGGGTGTCAAAGGTCAATACGGACGGGTATTAGCTTAAAAGGGTTAAACACGGACAGGTGCTGAAAGGACACTGACGGGTGTCAAAGATCAATACGGACGGGTATTGGCTTAAAAAGTCCAAACACAGACGTGTGCTGAAAGGACACGGACTGGTGTCAAAGGTCAATACGGACGGGTATTGGCTTAAAAAGTTCAAACACGGGCGGGTGCTGAAAGGACACGGACAGGTGTCAAAGGTCAATACGGACGCGTATTGAAAAAATTCAAACACGGACGGGTGCTGGAAGAACACAGACGAGTGTCTATAGTCAATACAGAAGGGTATTGAATTAAAAGGTCAAACAAGGACGGGTGCTGAAAGGACACGTACGGGTGTCAAATGTCAATACGGACGGGTATTGGCTTAAAAGGTTTAAACACGGACAGGAGCTGAAAGGCCACAGATGGGTGTCAAAGGTCAATACGGACAGGTATTGGCTTAAAACATTCAAACACGGACGGGTGCTGAAAGGACACGGACGGGTGTCAAAGGTCAATACAGACGGGTATTGGCTTAAAAAGTTCAAACACGTGCGGGTGCTGAAAGGACACGGACGGGTGTCAAAGGTCAATACGGACGGGTCTTGAAATAAAAGTTCAAACACAGACGGGTGCTAAAAAGACACGGACGGGTGTCAAAGGTCAATACGGACGAGTATTGAATAAAAGTTCAAACGCGGACGGGTGCTGAAAGGACACTGACGGGTGTCAAAGGTCAATACAGATGGGTATTGGCTTAAATAGTTCTAACACAGACGGGTGCTGAAAGGACACGGACGGGTGTCAAAGGTCAATACGGAGGGTATTGGCTAAAAAGTTCAAATACGGACGGGTGCTGAAAGGACACGGCCGGGTGTCAAAGGTAAATACGGACGGGTATTGAAATAAAATTTCAAACACGGACGGGTGCTAAAAGGACACAGACGGGTGTCAAAGGTCAATACGGACGGGTATTGGCTTAAAAAGTTCAAACACGAAAGGGTGCTGAAAGGACACGGACGGGTGTCAAAGGTCAATACAGGCGGGTATTGAAATAAAATTTCAAACAAGGACGGGTGCTGAAATGACACAGACGAGTGTCAAAGGTCAATACGGACAGGTATTGGCTTAAAAAGTTCAAACACAGACGGGTGCTGAAAGGACACGGACGGGTGTCAAAGGTCAATACAGGCGGGTATTGGCTTAAAAAGTTCAAACACAGACGGGTGCTGAAATGACACGGACGGGTGTCAAAGATAAATACGAACGGGTATTGGCTTAAAAAGTTCAAACACGGACGGGTGCTGAAAGGACACGGACTGGTGTCAAAGGTCAATACGGACGGGTATTGGCTTAAAAAGTTCAAACACGGGCGGGTGCTGAAAGGACACAGACGAGTGTCAAAGGTCAATACGGGCGCGTATTGAAAAATTTCAAACAAGGACGGGTACTGGAAGAACACGGACGGGTGTCTATAGTCAATACAGACGGGTATTGAATTAAAAGTTCAAACAAGGACGGGTGTTGAAAGGACACGGACGGGTGTCAAAGGTCAATACGGACGGGTATTGGCTTAAAAGGGTTAAACACGGACAAGTGCTGAAAGGACACTGACGGGTGTCAAAGATCAATACGGACGGGTATTGGCTTAAAAAGTTCAAACACGGACGGGTGCTGAAAGGACACAGACGGGTGTCAATGGTCAGTACGGACGGGTATTGAAATAAAAGTTCAAACACAGACGGGTGCTAAAAAGACACGGACGGGTGTCAAAGGTCAATACGGACGAGTATTGAATAAAAGTTCAAACGCGGACGGGTGCTGAAAGGACACTGACGGGTGTCAAAGGTCAATACATATGGGTATTGGCTTAAATAGTTCTAACACAGACGGGTGCTGAAAGGACACGGACGGGTGTCAAAGGTCAATACGGAGGGTATTGGCTAAAAAGTTCAAATACGGACGGGTGCTGAAAGGACACGGACGGGTGTCAAAGGTAAATACGGACGGGTATTGAAATAAAATTTCAAACACGGACGGGTGCTAAATGGACACAGACTGGTGTCAAAGGTCAATACGGACGGGTATTGGCTTAAAAAGTTCAAACACGGAAGGGTGCTGAAAGGACACGGACGGGTGTCAAAGGTCAATACAGGCGGGTATTGAAATAAAATTTCAAACAAGGACGGGTGCTGAAATGACACAGACGAGTGTCAAAGGTCAATACGGACAGGTATTGGCTTAAAAAGTTCAAACACAGACGGGTGCTGAAAGGACACGGACGGGTGTCAAAGGTCAATACAGGCGGGTATTGGCTTAAAAAGTTCAAACACAGACGGGTGCTGCAAGGACACGGACGGGTGTCAAAGATAAATACGAACGGGGATTGGCTTAAAAAGTTCAAACACGGACGGGTGCTGAAAGGACACGGACTGGTGTCAAAGGTCAATACGGACGGGTATTGGCTTAAAAATTTCAAACACGGGCGGGTGCTGAAAGGACACAGACGAGTGTCAAAGGTCAATACGGGCGCGTATTGAAAAAATTCAAACAAGGACGGGTACTGGAAGAACACGGACGGGTGTCTATAGTCAATACAGACGGGTATTGAATTAAAAGTTCAAACAAGGACGGGTGTTGAAAGGACACGGACGGGTGTCAAAGGTCAATACGGACGGGTATTGGCTTAAAAGGGTTAAACACGGACAGGTGCTGAAATGACACTGACGGGTGTCAAAGATCAATACGGACGGGTATTGGCTTAAAAAGTTCAAACACAGACGGGTGCTGAAAGGACACGGACTGGTGTCAAAGGTCAATACGGACGGGTATTGGCTTAAAAAGTTCAAACACGGGCGGGTGCTGAAAGGACACGGACAGGTGTCAAAGGTCAATACGGACGCGTATTGAAAAAATTCAAACACGGACGGGTGCTGGAAGAACACGGACGAGTGTCTATAGTCAATACAGAAGGGTATTGAATTAAAAGGTCAAACAAGGACGGGTGCTGAAAGGACACGTACAGGTGTCAAATGTCAATACGGACGGGTATTGGCTTAAAAGGTTTAAACACGGACAGGAGCTGAAAGGCCACAGATGGGTGTCAAAGGTCAATACGGACATGTATTGGCTTAAAACATTCAAACACGGACGGGTGCTGAAAGGACACGGACGGGTGTCAAAGGTCAATACAGACGGGTATTGGCTTAAAAAGTTCAAACACGTGCGGGTGCTGAAAGGACACGGACGGGTGTCAAAGGTCAATACGGACGAGTATTGAATAAAAGTTCAAATGCGGACGGGTGCTGAAAGGACACTGACGGGTGTCAAAGGTCAATACAGATGGGTATTGGCTTTAATAGTTCTAACACAGACGGGTGCTGAAAGGACACGGACGGGTGTCAAAGGTCAATACAGGCGGGTATTGGCTTAAAAAGTTCAAACACAGACGGGTGTCAAAGATAAATACGAACGGGTATTGGCCTAAAAAGTTCAAACACGGACGGGTGCTGAAAGGACACGGACTGGTGTCAAAGGTCAATACGGACGGGTATTGGCTTAAAAAGTTCAAACACGGGCGGGTGCTGAAAGGACACGGACGAGTGTCAAAGGTCAATACGGACGCGTATTGAAAAAATTCAAACACGGACGGGTACTGGAAGAACACGGACGGGTGTCTATAGTCAATACAGACGGGTATTGAATTAAAAGTTCAAACAAGGACGGGTGTTGAAAGGACACAGACGGGTGTCAAAGGTCAATACGGACAGGTATTGGCTTAAAAGGTTTAAACACGGACGGGTGCTGAAAGGACACTGACGGGTGTCAAAGATCAATACGGACGGGTATTGGTTTAAAAAGTTCAAACACGGACGGGTGCTGAAAGGACACGGACTGGTGTCAAAGGTCAATACGGACGGGTATTGGCTTAAAAAGTTCAAACAGGTGCGGGTGCTGAAAGGACACGGACGGGTGTCAAAGGTCAATACGGACGGGTATTGAAATAAAAGTTCAAACACAGACGGGTGCTAAAAAGACACGGACGGGTGTCAAAGGTCAATACGGACGAGTATTGAATAAAAGTTCAAACGCGGACGGGTGCTGAAAGGACACTGACGGGTGTCAAAGGTCAATACAGATGGGTATTGGCTTAAATAGTTCTAACACAGACAGGTGCTGAAAGGACACGGACGGGTGTCAAAGGTCAATACGGACGGGTATTGGCTAAAAAGTTCAAATACGGACGGGTGCTGAAAGGACACGGACGGGTGTCAAAGGTAAATACGGACGGGTATTGAAATAAAATTTCAAACACGGACGGGTGCTAAAAGGACACAGACGGGTGTCAAAGGTCAATACGGACGGGTATTGGCTTAAAAAGTTCAAACACGGAAGGGTGCTGAAAGGACACGGACGGGTGTCAAAGGTCAATACAGGCGGGTATTGAAATAAAATTTCATACAAGGACGGGTGCTGAAATGACACAGACGAGTGTCAAAGGTCAATACGGACAGGTATTGGCTTAAAAAGTTCAAACACAGACGGGTGCTGAAAGGACACGGACGGGTGTCAAAGGTCAATACAGGCGGGTATTGGCTTAAAAAGTTCAAACACAGACGGGTGCTGAAAGGACACGGACGGGTGTCAAAGATAAATACGAACGGGTATTGGCTTAAAAAGTTCAAACACGGACGGGTGCTGAAAGGACACGGACTGGTGTCAAAGGTCAATACGGACGGGTATTGGCTTAAAAAGATCAAACACGGGCGGGTGCTGAAAGGACACAGACGAGTGTCAAAGGTCAATACGGGCGCGTATTGAAAAAATTCAAACAAGGACGGGTACTGGAAGAACACGGACGGGTGTCTATAGTCAATACAGACGGGTATTGAATTAAAAGTTCAAACAAGGACGGGTGTTGAAAGGACACGGACGGGTGTCAAAGGTCAATACGGACGGGTATTGGCTTAAAAGGGTTAAACACGGACAGGTGCTGAAAGTACACTGACGGGTGTCAAAGATCAATACGGACGGGTATTGGCTTAAAAAGTTCAAACACGGACGGGTGCTGAAAGGACACGGACTGGTGTCAAAGGTCAATACGGACGGGTATTGGCTTAAAAAGTTCAAACACGGGCGGGTACTGAAAGGACACGGACAGGTGTCAAAGGTCAATACGGACGCGTATTGAAAAAATACAAACACGGACGGGTGCTGGAAGAACACGGACGAGTGTCTATAGTCAATACAGAAGGGTATTGAATTAAAAGGTCAAAGAAGGACGAGTGCTGAAAGGACACGTACGGGTGTCAAATGTCAATACGGACGGGTATTGGCTTAAAAGGTTTAAACACGGACGGGCGCTGAAAGGCCACAGATGGGTGTCAAAGGTCAATACGGACAGGTATTGGCTTAAAACATTCAAACACGGACGGGTGCTGAAAGGACACAGACGGGTGTCAAAGGTCAATACAGACGGGTATTGGCTTAAAAATTTCAAACACGTGCGGGTGCTGAAAGGAAACGGACGGGTGTCAAAGGTCAATACGGACGGGTATTGAAATAAAAGTTCAAACACAGACGGGTGCTAAAAAGACACGGACGGGTGTCAAAGGTCAATACGGACGAGTATTGAATAAAAGTTCAAACGCGGACGGGTGCTGAACGGACACTGACGGGTGTCAAAGGTCAATACAGATGGGTATTGGCTTAAATAGTTCTAACACAGACGGGTGCTGAAAGGACACGGACGGGTGTCAAAGGTCAATACAGGCGGGTATTGGCTTAAAAAGTTCAAACACAGACGGGTGCTGAAGGGACAGGGACGGGTGTCAAAGATAAATACGAACGGGTATTGGCTTAAAAAGTTCAAACACGGACGGGTGCTGAAAGGACACGGACTGGTGTCAAAGGTTAATACGGACGGGTATTGGCTTAAAAAGTTCAAACACGGGCGGGTGCTGAAAGGACACGGACGAGTGTCAAAGGTCAATACGGACGCGTATTGAAAAAATTCAAACACGGACGGGTACTGGAAGAACACGGACGGGTGTCTATAGTCAATACAGACGGGTATTGAATTAAAAGTTCAAACAAGGACGGGTGTTGAAAGGACACAGACGGGTGTCAAAGGTCAATACGGACGGGTATTGGCTTAAAAGGTTTAAACACAAACGGGTGCTGAAAGGACACTGACGGGTGTCAAAGATCAATACGGACGGGTATTGGCTTAAAAAGTTCAAACACGGACGGGTGCTGAAAGGACACGGACTGGTGTCAAAGGTCAATACGGACGGGTATTGGCTTAAAAAGTTCAAACACGGGCGGGTGCTGAAAGGACACGGACGGGTGTCAAAGGTCAATACGGACGCGTATTGAAAAAATTCAAACACAGACGGGTGCTGGAAGAACACGGACGAGTGTCTATAGTCAATACAGACGGGTATTGAATTAAAAGTTCAAACAAGGACGGGTGTTGAAAGGACACAGACGGGTGTCAAAGGTCAATACGGACGGGTATTGGCTTAAAAGGTTTAAACACAAACGGGTGCTGAAAGGACACTGACGGGTGTCAAAGATCAATACGGACGGGTATTGGCTTAAAAAGTTCAAACAAGGACGGGTGCTAAAAGGACACGTACGGGTGTCAAAGGTCAATACGGACGGGTATTGGCTAAAAAGTTCAAATACGGACGGGTGCTGAAAGGACACGGACGGGTGTCAAAGGTAAATACGGACGGGTATTGAAAGGACATGGACTGGTGTCAAAGGTCAATACGGACGAGTATTGAATAAAAGTTCAAATGCGGACGGGTGCTGAAAGGACACTGACGGGTGTCAAAGGTCAATACAGATGGGTATTGGCTTTAATAGTTCTAACACAGACGGGTGCTGAAAGGACACGGACGGGTGTCAAAGGTCAATACAGGCGGGTATTGGCTTAAAAAGTTCAAACACAGACGGGTGTCAAAGATAAATACGAACGGGTATTGGCCTAAAAAGTTCAAACACGGACGGGTGCTGAAAGGACACGGACTGGTGTCAAAGGTCAATACGGACGGGTATTGGCTTAAAAAGTTCAAACACGGGCGGGTGCTGAAAGGACACAGACGAGTGTCAAAGGTCAATACGGACGCGTATTGAAAAAATTCAAACACGGACGGGTACTGGAAGAACACGGACGGGTGTCTATAGTCAATACAGACGGGTATTGAATTAAAAGTTCAAACAAGGACGGGTGTTGAAAGGACACAGACGGGTGTCAAAGGTCAATACGGACAGGTATTGGCTTAAAAGGTTTAAACACGGACGGGTGCTGAAAGGACACTGACGGGTGTCAAAGATCAATACGGACGGGTATTGGTTTAAAAAGTTCAAACACGGACGGGTGCTGAAAGGACACGGACTGGTGTCAAAGGTCAATACGGACGGGTATTGGCTTAAAAAGTTCAAACACGTGCGGGTGCTGAAAGGACACGGACGGGTGTCAAAGGTCAATACGGACGGGTATTGAAATAAAAGTTCAAACACAGACGGGTGCTAAAAAGACACGGACGGGTGTCAAAGGTCAATACGGACGAGTATTGAATAAAAGTTCAAACGCGGACGGGTGCTGAAAGGACACTGACGGGTGTCAAAGGTCAATACAGATGGGTATTGGCTTAAATAGTTCTAACACAGACAGGTGCTGAAAGGACACGGACGGGTGTCAAAGGTCAATACGGACGGGTATTGGCTAAAAAGTTCAAATACGGACGGGTGCTGAAAGGACACGGACGGGTGTCAAAGGTAAATACGGACGGGTATTGAAATAAAATTTCAAACACGGACGGGTGCTAAAAGGACACAGACGGGTGTCAAAGGTCAATACGGACGGGTATTGGCTTAAAAAGTTCAAACACGGAAGGGTGCTGAAAGGACACGGACGGGTGTCAAAGGTCAATACAGGCGGGTATTGAAATAAAATTTCATACAAGGACGGGTGCTGAAATGACACAGACGAGTGTCAAAGGTCAATACGGACAGGTATTGGCTTAAAAAGTTCAAACACAGACGGGTGCTGAAAGGACACGGACGGGTGTCAAAGGTCAATACAGGCGGGTATTGGCTTAAAAAGTTCAAACACAGACGGGTGCTGAAAGGACACGGACGGGTGTCAAAGATAAATACGAACGGGTATTGGCTTAAAAAGTTCAAACACGGACGGGTGCTGAAAGGACACGGACTGGTGTCAAAGGTCAATACGGACGGGTATTGGCTTAAAAAGATCAAACACGGGCGGGTGCTGAAAGGACACAGACGAGTGTTAAAGGTCAATACGGGCGCGTATTGAAAAAATTCAAACAAGGACGGGTACTGGAAGAACACGGACGGGTGTCTATAGTCAATACAGACGGGTATTGAATTAAAAGTTCAAACAAGGACGGGTGTTGAAAGGACACGGACGGGTGTCAAAGGTCAATACGGACGGGTATTGGCTTAAAAGGGTTAAACACGGACAGGTGCTGAAAGTACACTGACGGGTGTCAAAGATCAATACGGACGGGTATTGGCTTAAAAAGTTCAAACACGGACGGGTGCTGAAAGGACACGGACTGGTGTCAAAGGTCAATATGGACGGGTATTGGCTTAAAAAGTTCAAACACGGGCGGGTGCTGAAAGGACACGGACAGGTGTCAAAGGTCAATACGGACGCGTATTGAAAAAATACAAACACGGACGGGTGCTGGAAGAACACGGACGAGTGTCTATAGTCAATACAGAAGGGTGTTGAATTAAAAGGTCAAAGAAGGACGGGTGCTGAAAGGACACGTACGGGTGTCAAATGTCAATACGGACGGGTATTGGCTTAAAAGGTTTAAACACGGACGGGAGCTGAAAGGCCACAGATGGGTGTCAAAGGTCAATACGGACAGGTATTGGCTTAAAACATTCAAACACGGACGGGTGCTGAAAGGACACAGACGGGTGTCAAAGGTCAATACAGACGGGTATTGGCTTAAAAAGTTCAAACACGTGCGGGTGCTGAAAGGACACGGACGGGTGTTGTTGTACCCTAAATTTTTACCCTTAGATGTCATCCAGCTTTTGTGCATCTTAGGAACATCTCTGCATTTGTTTGAGCTAACCCATATCTTGTAGTTTGTTTATTTGCGTTCAAATTAGGTCTACCTATCATCGTGAGGCTCCACAAGTTGTTTGAAGCAAGTCAAATCGACAACAGATCTCCAATACCAGAGCTTTGGAATTAGGGTTCTATCCTGAAGGGATCATTAAGTATTGGCTCTATAGAAGTTCAAGATTGTGTGACCCACTTACCATATAATGCCGCCTGCATCCAAGAGATATCATTTGACAAAAATCCAAGGTCTATGGGTTCTCAACGAGCGGAATTTGAGCCGCAATCCCACTATATCTCAAAACTAGGGTTTCTGTGACGCTTACCAGCCAACAACCTTGATTTTTCATCAAGATGATCCCCTAAAACCTAATTATCAATGCTATTGGCTTATCAACATCCTCAAGAGTCTCCTAAGACCTTTAGATGGGAAGGAAGAAACAAATTCACAAGGATCGACCTCAGTGCGTTCACAGGCGTAATTAGGGTTCGACTGAAACCCTAATCTTTTGAAATCTTGGATCAATTGAAGTGTTAATGGATTTAATCATCATACATTGTCTCATGAAGTATTAAAAGCATCCACACCAAGTTTCATGAGGTTTCTTGTAAGATAAGTAGGGTTTTTGTCGCGAAAGGCTTCGTATACGACATTTTCCCCCTAATAGCCCGATTTAAAATAACCATAACTCCTAAACCGTGCACTCAAATTAAGCGACTCAAGGCTCATTGGAAAGCTTTCATCAAGATATTTAATTCATTCCATATGACTTTTTGCCTAAAAATGCTTGGATTTTGAGTTATGGAGCTTACAAGGCGTTTTGGCCCAACACTTAGAAAATTTTTCAGCCCTTTTCATCACTCCTTTCCTCAACTTTGACACCACTTTTCACCAATTTCCATTTGGATTCAAGTCTCGAGTCTCAAATGAAAGTTGTAGAGCTCGTTGAGAGCTTTCCAACCATATGTGGAACATCTCCATAGGACAAACCATTCTCAAGTTATGGGTCGTCAAAGTAGGGCACTTGAAATTGTCAAATTTCAATGACTTAGAATTTTTTCTAAGTTCTTTTGGCAGTTTTGGGGACACGACTTGTGAGGGATTTTTCTACCAATTCAAGGCATTATTTCAATCACTTTCCAACATCAACATTGAAGTATCATCCAAGAACTTTCATTTGAACCCAAGAGCATTAAAATTGGATCATTAAGTTAGGAAATATCTTGTGAACAATATGGCCATGCGAATTCTGTTTTACACCAAGAACATCATCTTCTAAATTTGAATTTTCTTTCCCCCCTCTCCAAAGGCAATAGTCTGACCTCACCACATCATCCTAACACTCCCCTAGCCCGTGCAAAAAAGGGAAGAACCCAAGGTATAGCTATAAGTTTTGTCCCAAGCATGCAAAAAGGAGGAAAAAGACAAACTTACTTTCACACGGCTCAAGAATCACAAGCCACGCTTGCAGCCATGCAGGGAACATCCATTTAATGCATCCCAAGCCATGCATCAAACTCACCTATAAAAGGAGGCCGCAACTTCCTCAGAATGGTCATTCGAAGGGACGAAGAAACACAGGGAAAAATCATCACAGCCATACTAAAACCTCTCTGAAGCACTATTTCCTTGCCACACGAGAGCTAGCTGGGAAAAGAGAAGAAAAACCAACAACAACAACACGAAAAACTCTCAAGAGGTTTTCCTTTAGCACACGTGAGCTAGCAGAGGAGAAAGAAGAGGATAGCTTGCTACTTGCTTGGAAAACTAGGTAAGTTTTCTCAAGCTCTCATTTACCATACGCATCATGCCATATCAACTGCGCTGCATCCATGTGGTAGATCATTCTTTATCGTTGTTTAATGTTTAAAGTGTTTGGCATATATCTTGTTATTATAGCATTAGGTTGGGTCTGTTGAGAAGAGTGGTTGACTTATCATTGTTGATAATCTAATCTGATATCATATGTGAATTTGTTTTGGGAAGCATGTTGGTTGATTGGTCACGAACTTATATTGGTTGATGTTCGTATACATGTTCTCTTGATGCATACTGTCTCACTTTAAATGCTTGTTGTGAATGCTATCTCTAATCTATGTTAGAGACTGTTTTGTTTTAGTTTTTTTTTAGTACCAAGATCTTGTTCTTCTTTTTTGAACTTCTGTGATATAGGTAGTATTCTGTTGTGATGTTTGTACGCTTATGCATCATTTAAACATGTTAATCTTTATTCAAGTATCACCCGTGCGCATTCTATAATATATCATAAGCACTAAATACGTTATTTTGAAGCATAACATGTATCCTTTCGTGTCTACACGCTACTGGTTTCATTTTATGGATGATGTTTGGTTTGAGTTAAGAATTCTGCGTTGACTATGATTTTGAGGTAAGCATAATGCCATTTCTCTTTTGTATCTAAAACTGAACTTGCATGTGATACTATTGTGGCCTCTGTTTGTAATATATATGCATGATACGATCTTATGATGCTGCTGCTTGTATTATGCGCTGCATAGTGTGTTTGGTTAGTTGTGTTTGACAGGTTGTATGGTTAGGGTCAGTGGACCATGATCTTATGTGCATTCTGTTTCATTTTTTATTGTCGTCTTGGAATGCCATGTTGCCTTTACAGGTATAATACGTCAACCCTTATCATGCGTGTGTATGTGTTGATAAGCATGCTTGTATGTAGTTGTTTTAACCGCTGCCATGTTTAGTCTTAAGATTATAGGCTTTTGTTTTAGAGCATGTTGGATGCTTTTGTTACTGTTGAAACTCTTAATATTCTGTTCATTCGTATGGAGAATTTTAAGGTCGGTGGCCATATCATGTATATTTGGTTTACACTTAAAACAGGAAGTATTTACCTATTTCTCAAACTTTTTTTTTTTTTTCATATTTGGACCCTGGTATCCACTTACTCACGACCCACGTTTTGGCCATTATTCTGCTCAAACTTCAGTTTCATTGTGTTCTACGCGAAAAATGCCCCAGCTTGGTATTTTACTTCTTGTTAATTGGTTGATATTTGGTTGAGTTAGATTGAATTGAAGATGAGTTTTCAGGTTTATGTTGCAAATAAAAACCCGATAGCAGTATGCATGAGCCCCATTTTCCGTGCGTTTCATGATTGGTTGGTTTCGTTTTGTCACGTAGTGCTATGACCTTGGATCTGAACGTGTATATGAGAGTTGTTTCATCTACGCATTTTCATGGACTTGTTTGGTTTATAATATTAAGGCAAGCGTATATGTATCGGATGTAAACGCCGTCCCAACGGTTCACCATATGCCATGCCATTACCCTTTCACCCGCCTTGCCCGTGTTCGATCCTCGGATCCACCTTTTTTTGTTATTTTCTGAATTTCGCCTGACTACCTTCATCATTGCCAGCCTGGGCCTTGCACCCTTTCTTATCCACACCCCCATTATTTAGGCCCAATTCACTCCCTTTCATTTTTTAACTAAGTTAAAATCACTAATACACCCCCTTGCATTTTTGTTTCAAATTTTTCTAACTTCTAAATCTTTTCTTTTTAAAAAAACCTTTTATTTATTTTGCTTAATCCAAAGAAAACTCTAAAAATATTTTTATTTTGTTTTATAATTTGTCCCTTAATTATTTATTTTATCATTAATCAATATGTGTTATGTTTTCTAATTGTTAATTACATTTTTATGGTTAACTGTTCTAATAGCTTTTTGACTTTAATTATCAATTGCATTTTGGAATGGTATTGTTAATTCTAATTGAGATGTTAATTGTTATTTCCAAAATTATGTCGCTAACTCCAAATTATCAATCTTGTGCCCTAATTTTGAGGTTTGTCAATTTAAATGTTTAATTTCTAAATATTAATTATCCATGTGTAGCTAATTTTTAATTACCTAATTGCGTGTTAATTGTTAATTCCTATTGTGTTGTCAATTAATTATCAATTCTTGGTCTAATTATCAATGTGATTTTAAGCATCCTTGTTTAATTCTTAAGTCAATATATCCATGTTGATTGGCCATGTGTTTGACTTTTTGCATGAATATGATTCTTCCTTATCATCCTTTAATATCATTCTATATGTTTGTCTTCCTAAAGATTTAAGCATATTGATCTTCCTCCTTAATATCTTTCTCTATGTTTGTCTTCCTAAAGATTGAAGCATATTGATTGTCATCCTAATTATCATTCTACATGTTTGTCTTCCTAAAGATTGAAGCATGTTGATATCATTTTAATCATTCTATTTGAAGCATATTCATCTTATCCATATCTTATCATGAAACATATTGCCATCTTCATGCTTATGTTGCTTCCATCATGTTATCTCATATCAATGTTGTAACTTGTATCATATCCTAACTATCGTTATTTTATCACTTGTATATTTATCACTTCGTATTTCCATTTGTATGCTTATTCGCTATTGTCCAAACCTTTTCAAAACAATATCAAAAATTCTCGATCCAACGTCGAGCCCATTTTCTACCCATGTAAGTCGATCGCCTTCGGGTATCGCATTCAACCTTTTGGTCACAAGACACAAGTCTAGCATCACCTTGCTAGCACCATCGCCTAAACAACGTAACTTAATCGCATTAATGTCCAAAGGAAAATCCCATGCATGATGACCATGTTATTGTGCATGGTGCATATCATTTGCATTCATAATTGTTACCTTAAAGATAAGTAATGACCCCCATCTTAACCTAAGTAGCCTCTTAGGAAGGAACTTTGTTTCTTGGCCTCATTAGAGTCATAGAAATCACAATTAGCTTTAGGAAGAATTCTTCAACTCTTAGTGATATTCATCATAATGAATTTATCACTTCCCCCACTGACTAAACTTCAATATAGGTCCATTACAACTAGATCTAGAGAGTTCTTAAACTCTACAATGAGATTGTACTCATTTCCCCTCTGAATATTGACCATAGTCAATAGATCAGTAGACGTAGAACTACGCATACTCTGATTCTACTCCCGAGGATACGTAGGCGTAAGGTGCGATGCCTTATCGAGTATACTTAGATACTAACCCCTAGGGTTTTCCAACCTTTAGCATAGAACCTTTAGCAAACAGATAACAAATAACATAATTGAATCAAGAGGTTCCTGTAGAGTACTACAGATATCTAGGATGCTAACACCTTCCCTAGGTATAACCAACCCCCGAACTTAGAATCTTAGTGCATCTGCATTGCATTGTGGGAATTCGGTTTTTTCTCCCTTCCTTTGGATAAATCAAAGACCGGTGGTGACATTAAAAATACGATACAAGTTAATTAATAATTTGTTATCCAATTTTCACCGCAACAGAAATGGCGACTTCACTGGGGATACTTCTCATAAGAGGGTTCCCCCTAACTTGTTTAATCATGTTATTTGTTATATACACTTGTATTTGTTATGCTTGCTTGGGTTGTCACTTTGAGTGGTGAGGAGTCCTAGACCCGGACATGAGTATAATTATAGGAGATGATATGGTCGAGGGTACTTTGACGGAGTCGATTCCTGAAAAGTCGAATTGAGAAAATCATCGCTCAGTTTAGGTTCTTTTGAACTTAATATTGTTTGAACGAGTACATTCGTGAAAACGATATTAACTTCGACCAAGGACCTTTAAGACTGAGGACCGTAGCACCTTTAACCCAACTTGGCCTTTTAGGACGTAGTGCGGTGACTATGCGGGAGTCCATTTCCAAATAGTTGTCACGCGATACTACACTCAGACGAGATTCTCTTGAGAATATTATTGACTAACCGAGTAATTTGGGAAGTCGATAATATCCGAAAGATGGGTCGTAGACTCTGGGAACTCTTAGAACCCGTTCGGCAGGTACATTCTAAAACCACACCACCCCATGGGATGGGTAGACCTTGACTTCATTCATGCTCCTTTGAACCTAGGACTTTTTGTTTGCTTGTTTGTGTGCCCTTTTGTTTGTGTGTTTGTGCATACATGCATACATAAGCATCATTTTCGTTCAAGTTCGTGGAGTCTGAGTCTTTTATTTACGTCGTAGGGTGCCATGGACAATGAAAGAAGGAACACCGTGAAGTATACTTACAAGAGTTTTGACACAAGTGACCTAAGGAGGTTGGAGACTCTGTTGGTTGATCCAAAAGGATTCGAGCGTAGATATGGGGCGCTTTTGTTTCTATTGAAGGTGAGGGTTGATCAAGGACTTCTCTCCACCCTACTTCAGTTTTATGATCCGGTATATCATTGCTTCACATTCCCTGATTACCAACTGGTGCCTACTCTTGAGGAATATGCATGTCTG
Organism: Lathyrus tuberosus; assembly: GCA_022829125.1. Lineage (NCBI taxonomy): Eukaryota > Viridiplantae > Streptophyta > Magnoliopsida > Fabales > Fabaceae > Lathyrus > Lathyrus tuberosus. The sequence continues at coordinate 4,950,321 of JALAZF010000345.1, read as the reverse complement.
ACTGAGATACCTATTTTGGATAAGTCCCCTTTTCCCATTTTTGGTAAGGACCCTAAGGAACAAGAGATTGCTAAGGCGACACATTTGGAGTTAGCAGACATACGAGGGAATATGACTACCAAAGGAGGGATTTCTGTTTTGCCTATGAAATTTCTGGTGGAGAAAGCTCATCATTATGCCAGGCGTTCTGACATGGCTGCCTTTGAGGCTATATATGCTTTAATGATTTATGGTACCTTTCTGTTCCCCAATCTCAAAGACTATGTGGACCTCAATGCCATCAAGATATTTATGAAGAGGAACCCTGTCCCTACTTTGTTAGCTGAAGCTTATCACGCCATACATTCGAAGCATGCCAAAGGAGGGCAGATCGCATGCTGTGTACCCTTATTGTACAAGTGGTTTACTTCGCACTTGCCCAAGGCTAACATTTTTTGGGACCCTAAAAAAGGATGGTGGTCTAAGAAGATCATGGCCCTTACTCATTCTGACGTTGATTGGTATAACCCTCATAGGTACGAGGATGTGGTGATCATTGACAGTTGTGGAAAGTTCGGGAACGTGCCTCTTCTTGGCATACAAGGAATAACCAGTTACAATCCGGTCTTAGCTCGCAGACAGTTTGGTTACCCTTTGAAGGTCAAGCCTCTTGGTATTCACACAGAAGGATTTTTCTCCAAAGATTACGAAAAGCAAGAGGAATTAAGGAGCAGAATTTTAGAAGCCTGGAGGGACAAACACAAGAAAGATAGGAATGCTTTGGGGAAGCATAACTGTGTCTCCATGGACCCCTACCTACAATGGGTCAGAAGAAGGGCTATTGAACTAAGGATGCCCTATGATCGCCAAGAGCCTATGGTCTTGAATGAAGAACCTGTCTTCATCTTTGCATCTGAGACAGAGGAATTAAAGATCGCCTTAAGGAAAGCTCAGCAGATAGGGAATGCTTGGAAGGATAAGTGTGAGGTGCTTGTGGAAGAGAACGAAGCGCTTCAAAGACAGCTAAAGGCAAAAAGTGAGGAAGTTCTCTCTTGCAAAAGGAGGAAGTTACAAGAAGACCCGAGTCCCTCAAACCCTGAGACTACTTCGTGGGAGGCGATAATAGAGGAGCTGGTTCTCGAGAAGTCCCGAATGGAAGAAGAGATTAAGAAGTACAAGCTAAGATTATTGGGGGAATCTCCTTAGGTCTTTTATTAGCCTTTATTTAATTATTAAAACTCTTGTAAGAATATCAACGGTTGTAATGTTGTCCTTACGAAGTTTTAATTCCCGCTTCTTTCACTTGTAACAAATTTTGTATGATTAATGAAATCAGGTCCGTTGGTATTCTGTGACGATTACAAATACTCAAAATTCCACGAACTTTTGCATCTCATTGCATTTGCATTCTCATTCTCATTCACTTCAAAGAACTCAAAGTTTGCTGTTTTTAGATATCGCAAAATGGATCATGGAAGGAAAGGAACGGTACCATACACCTTCAGGGTTTTTGATGTGGAACAGTTGAGGGAACTAGGAGGTCGGATAAGGGATCCAGATGCCTTCGCCGCAAAGCACGGGCATATGCTCTCTTTATTGCAGGTACAAGTAGCTGAGGGTTTATTAGAGACATTGGCTCAACTCTACCATGTGATCTACCACTGTTTCATCTTCCAAGATTTCCAGTTGATGCCCACTTTGGAAGAGTATTCCGCCTTATTAGGGATACCCGTCAAAGATTCACCCCCGTTCTACGGTGGAGAAGGAAGACCCAGTCAAGAAGACATCGCGAGAGTGACTCGCATCAAGCTGATAGAGATCCAGACACACATGAGGTGCAGAAGAGGGATCGACGGCTTGCCTGCTCCATTCTTATTTAAGAAAGCTCAAGAGTTCGCCGACCAAGAAAAAACTAGGGCTTTCGAGAATCTTTTCGCGCTACTGGTCTATGGTCTATTTTTGTTTCCGAATGTTGAGAATTTCGTCGACGTTCATGCAATCAGGATCTTCATGCTCAAGAACCCGGTACCAACGTTGTTGGCCGATGCATACCACTCGATCCATTCAAGGATCCTGAAAGGAGAAGGTCAGATCGTATGCTGCACTGCTATCCTCTATAGGTGGTTTATTTCGCACCTACCAAAGACCATGGCCTTCTGGGATGTGAGGGATGGCTCGGAATGGCCCGTTAAACTCATGGACCTGACCCACTCAGATGTTGTTTGGTATGATCCGATATACGGAGGAATTCCCATGATTCACAGTTGCGGAGATTTTTCCAACGTGCCTCTTCTTGGCACGAAAGGGTGCACCAGTTACAACCCTGTTCTCGCTCGTCGCCAGCTTGGGCATCCGATGAATGAGATACCAGATCCAGAGAACTTGAAAAGAATTTTCCTCTATGAAGGAGAAGACCCCCAGCTGAAGATGCGGATTCTATTCGCTTGGCGTCAAATCAACAGACAAGGAATGACTGCAGCAACAAACCCTGACTGCACGGTTACAGAATCTTACCTAGAGTGGTCACGCAAACGAGCCATCACTCTGACGATGCCATATCCTCGGCCCAAGCCTCCTGTAATAGAATCAGATGAAGTTTCAAGACTAAAGGTAGAAGTGGAGAAGCTGACACTGGACAAGTACATGTTGCAGGAAAGGATTGACAAGTTGATGGAGGAACTCAGCGAAAGGAAAGGAGCATCATCCAGCGGATCAAAGCCCTAGTTCCTCTTTGTTGTATTTTGTTGTACTGAAAGCCCTGAGGGTGTACCGTTTGTAAACAAGTTTTAAAATTTTAATAAAAACAAGTTTCCAATTGCGATATTTAACTACACTTTCGAGCTCCTTGAAGTGAATGTTGCATCATGTTGCATCATACGCATCATTTCGCATCACATCTGCATTTTCGCATATACATGTGCATTTCTTCGATGTCTCATTATCCTTTTATCTTCTTCAGTTGTTGTTGTTATTGCCACCACCCTGAGTTCCCTGCATCGTTACAACATCCGGACGCAGCCTTGAAAAGAAATAATGTCTGAGAATTGCGAGAATCTGGATCAGGTCAACAACGAGCTCACTGAATTGAGAGTAGGAATGGGGCAGATCATGGAAGCCTTGAGTATCATACGAGCAACGATGGACACACAAGCCACTGTGGTCTCAGAAATCGTCACTACGACTGTTGTGCCACCGGTTATACCTGTCGTAAATCCCACTCTGGGGATGCCATTCGAGTTCATGCGAGCCACAGCCCCTCAATCCACGCAACAAGCGGTACCATTGCTCAGTGAGAATCAACAAGCTATTCCGACTTATGTTCCGCCTGTGGTACAGACCCAATTCCAACCTGTTTTCCAGAACCAGCAGTATTTTGATGGTATGTCTGTAGAAGAGGGTGACAGTAACGAGAAGTTGAGAGCCAACATGGAGGTGATGCAAAGAAAGCTGAAGGCTATGGAAGGAGACAACGTTTTCAGTTCTGACCTTAAAGATATGTGTCTAGTCACTGATCTAGTGATTCCACCGAAATTCAAGTTACCAAGTTTTGAATTGTATTCTGGTGCCACGTGTCCTAAGGCACACCTAGTCATGTATCTCCGAAGAATGGCGGCTTATATGGATAATGATAAGTTAATGATCCATTGTTTCCAAGATAGCCTGAAGGGCGCTGCCGCAAAGTGGTATTTAAGCTTGGACCAGTCTCAGATCAAGTGTTTCCAGGATGTTATGGACGTGTTCATAAAGCATTATAAGTATAATTTGGATTTAGCTCCTGATCGTAGACAGCTATTGACCATGACTCAGAAGAACACAGAGTCGTTTAAAGAATATGCTCAAAGATGGAGAGAGACTGCATCACAAGTTGAACCGCCATTGACTGAAAAGGAATTAGCTGATTGGTTTGTAGATACTGTAAGACCAGAATTCTATGAGAAGATGATCAGTAATATCGGCGCTAATTTCTCTGATATCATTGCAATTGGTATGAAGGTGGAGGCAGGTCTGAAAAGTGGAAAGGTAGCCAGCTCACCGAACAGTTCTACTAGCACCGGTATCAAGAAGTCTCCGGGTAACTTCCATAAGAAGAAGGAAGGCGAGACTAACGCTATTTTGACAGGAAAGAGGCAAAATCCTAGTTGGAAACGATCTCTATTCCAACCACAACCGAGTCCCGGCTTTCCTCAGCAGCCAATCTATCCCACACAGTTTGCACAACAACCATACGTGGCGTCTGTTACGCCCACTTTTAATCGTCAGATAATGCAGCAAGTTCCTGCTTCCCAGTCACCAAATCAGCAACAGTGGACGAAGAACCAGAATCAGACTTACCAGCAACAACGGCGGCCAGTGCCACAGCAAAATACCCCGCCAAGAAGACAAGCAGTAACACCAAATTTTCCGCCCATACCAATGACGTACACGGCATTATATCCTTCGCTGGTGGAGCAAGGATTAATCGTTACTAGGCCATTGGGGCCACTATCTGAAAAAGCTATGCAGTTCTACAATCCTAACGCATCATGTGCTTTCCATCAAGGAGGAGTAGGCCACGATTTAGAAGGGTGTTTGGCGCTAAAGAATCTAGTAAAGAGTCTGATGGAGAAAAATATCTTGTCTTTCGCTAACAACCAGCCAGATGTGAAAAACAACCCCTTGCCAACACATGGGTCAGCCAATGCCATCGAAGATGAGAATGGTGAAGTACTAGTCTCAGATGTAACAAAGATTAAGACTCCCTTGAAGATGTTTCATACTAAGCTATTCAGCGCCGGTTTGGTCAAAGATTGCCACGATGGTTGTAAAAAGTGTGACAGTAATAATGAAGGGTGTCAGTTGGTTCGAAATGATATCCAACAATTGATCGATGAAGGTTTCTTACAGGTTTTTAGAAAAGAAGGCAAAGTAGCAGTGATTGAACCAGTGTTTAATTTACCAAAGCGGATGCCAGTGCTTGAAGAAGAGTACATATCAGCAGTCCCTGTGTTCAACAATCCAGGGGCAGCTACCGTGAGCCCTGTGTTCAATAATCCGGAGGCAAGTACCGTGAGTCCGGTATTCAGACAAACAGTTCCAAGATTTAACAGGTCTGAAACGGTTTCTCTTGATAATCATACAAGGAGGAATAATCTCCCAAGACCAGTCCCGTTCAGATTCAGGGGAACCAAAGCAGTACCGTGGGTCTACGAAGGCAGTGCAAGTGGAAAGTGGAAGGAGGAAACGATCCCAAGGAAAGAGGTGGGGGTCATTATAGAAGAACCGGTCCCAAGGAAAGAGGTGGGGGCTGATGAAAAGAGCGTGTCTAATATAGCGGGAACAGGAAGAATGATGAGGAGTGGAAGGATTCTCCCCCCTATTAACAAAGAAACGTCAGATAAAGAGAATGAGGTGCGTGTACCCACCAACGACAAAAGTAAAGAAGTAATCTCCAAGGAGGACGATGAAGAATTTCTCAAGATAATAAAGAGAAGTGACTACAGGGTTGTGGATCAGCTTCACCAGACCCCGTCCAAAATTTCTATTTTATCCCTATTGATTAATTCACCAGTCCACCGGTCAGCACTACAGAAAGTACTGGCTCAGGCTCATGTGGCTCAGGACATTACCGCCGGACAGTTCGATCATGTTATCTCTAACATTACTGCTTGCAATACGCTCAGCTTCAGCGATGAAGAATTAACCCAATCAGGTCGGAATCACAATCTCGCCCTGCATATATCAATGAAGTGTCAGGAGGACACATTGGCCAGAGTTCTTGTGGATACAGGATCCTCTCTAAATGTCCTACCGAAGAGGGCCCTCGACAAGCTAGCATACAAACGAGGGATCATGAGACCCACGTCGTTAATTGTCAAAGCTTTTGATGGCTCACGAAGATCCGTGATGGGGGAAATTGAGCTGCCAGTTTTGATTGGACCCCAGGAATTCAATGTTTTGTTTCAGGTTTTAGACATTAACCCTGCCTATAGCTGCCTACTGCTACTTTGCCTTCTTTTCTAAAAACCTGTAAGAAACCTTCATCGATCAATTGTTGGATATCATTTCGAACCAACTGACACCCTTCATTATTACTGTCACACTTTTTACAACCATCGTGGCAATCTTTGACCAAACCGGCGCTGAATAGCTTAGTATGAAACATATTCAAGGGAGTCTTAATCTTTGTTACATCTGAGACTAGTACTTCACCATTCTCATCTTCGATGGCATTGGCTGACCCATGTGTTGGCAAGGGGTTGTTTTTCACATCTGGCTGGTTGTTAGCGAAAGACAAGATATTTTTCTCCATCAGACTCTTTACTAGATTCTTTAGCGCCAAACACCCTTCTAAATCGTGGCCTACTCCTCCTTGATGGAAAGCACATGATGCGTTAGGATTGTAGAACTGCATAGCTTTTTCAGATAGTGGCCCCAATGGCCTAGTAACGATTAATCCTTGCTCCACCAGCGAAGGATATAATGCCGTGTACGTCATTGGTATGGGCGGAAAATTTGGTGTTACTGCTTGTCTTCTTGGCGGGGTATTTTGCTGTGGCACTGGCCGCCGTTGTTGCTGGTAAGTCTGATTCTGGTTCTTCGTCCACTGTTGCTGATTTGGTGACTGGGAAGCAGGAACTTGCTGCATTATCTGACGATTAAAAGTGGGCGTAACAGACGCCACGTATGGTTGTTGTGCAAACTGTGTGGGATAGATTGGCTGCTGAGGAAAGCCGGGACTCGGTTGTGGTTGGAATAGAGATCGTTTCCAACTAGGATTTTGCCTCTTTCCTGTCAAAATAGCGTTAGTCTCGCCTTCCTTCTTCTTATGGAAGTTACCCGGAGACTTCTTGATACCGGTGCTAGTAGAACTGTTCGGTGAGCTGGCTACCTTTCCACTTTTCAGACCTGCCTCCACCTTCATACCAATTGCAATGATATCAGAGAAATTAGCGCCGATATTACTGATCATCTTCTCATAGAATTCTGGTCTTACAGTATCTACAAACCAATCAGCTAATTCATTTTCAGTCAATGGCGGTTCAACTTGTGATGCAGTCTCTCTCCATCTTTGAGCATATTCTTTAAACGACTCTGTGTTCTTCTGAGTCATGGTCAATAGCTGTCTACGATCAGGAGCTAAATCCAAATTATACTTATAATGCTTTATGAACACGTCCATAACATCCTGGAAACACTTGATCTGAGACTGGTCCAAGCTTAAATACCACTTTGCGGCAGCGCCCTTCAGGCTATCTTGGAAACAATGGATCATTAACTTATCATTATCCATATAAGCCGCCATTCTTCGGAGATACATGACTAGGTGTGCCTTAGGACACGTGGCACCAGAATACAATTCAAAACTTGGTAACTTGAATTTCGGTGGAATCACTAGATCAGTGACTAGACACATATCTTTAAGGTCAGAACTGAAAACGTTGTCTCCTTCCATAGCCTTCAGCTTTCTTTGCATCACCTCCATGTTGGCTCTCAACTTCTCGTTACTGTCACCCTCTTCTACAGACATACCATCAAAATACTGCTGGTTCTGGAAAACAGGTTGGAATTGGGTCTGTACCACAGGCGGAACATAAGTCGGAATAGCTTGTTGATTCTCACTGAGCAATGGTACCGCTTGTTGCGTGGATTGAGGGGCTGTGGCTCGCATGAACTCGAATGGCATCCCCAGAGTGGGATTTACGACAGGTATAACCGGTGGCACAACAGTCGTAGTGACGATTTCTGAGACCACAGTGGCTTGTGTGTCCATCGTTGCTCGTATGATACTCAAGGCTTCCATGATCTGCCCCATTCCTACTCTCAATTCAGTGAGCTCGTTGTTGACCTGATCCAGATTCTCGCAATTCTCAGACATTATTTCTTTTCAAGGCTGCGTCCGGATGTTGTAACGATGCAGGGAACTCAGGGTGGTGGCAATAACAACAACAACTGAAGAAGATAAAAGGATAATGAGACATCGAAGAAATGCACATGTATATGCGAAAATGCAGATGTGATGCGAAATGATGCGTATGATGCAACATGATGCAACATTCACTTCAAGGAGCTCGAAAGTGTAGTTAAATATCGCAATTGGAAACTTGTTTTTATTAAAATTTTAAAACTTGTTTACAAACGGTACACCCTCAGGGCTTTCAGTACAACAAAATACAACAAAGAGGAACTAGGGCTTTGATCCGCTGGATGATGCTCCTTTCCTTTCGCTGAGTTCCTCCATCAACTTGTCAATCCTTTCCTGCAACATGTACTTGTCCAGTGTCAGCTTCTCCACTTCTACCTTTAGTCTTGAAACTTCATCTGATTCTATTACAGGAGGCTTGGGCCGAGGATATGGCATCGTCAGAGTGATGGCTCGTTTGCGTGACCACTCTAGGTAAGATTCTGTAACCGTGCAGTCAGGGTTTGTTGCTGCAGTCATTCCTTGTCTGTTGATTTGACGCCAAGCGAATAGAATCCGCATCTTCAGCTGGGGGTCTTCTCCTTCATAGAGGAAAATTCTTTTCAAGTTCTCTGGATCTGGTATCTCATTCATCGGATGCCCAAGCTGGCGACGAGCGAGAACAGGGTTGTAACTGGTGCACCCTTTCGTGCCAAGAAGAGGCACGTTGGAAAAATCTCCGCAACTGTGAATCATGGGAATTCCTCCGTATATCGGATCATACCAAACAACATCTGAGTGGGTCAGGTCCATGAGTTTAACGGGCCATTCCGAGCCATCCCTCACATCCCAGAAGGCCATGGTCTTTGGTAGGTGCGAAATAAACCACCTATAGAGGATAGCAGTGCAGCATACGATCTGACCTTCTCCTTTCAGGATCCTTGAATGGATCGAGTGGTATGCATCGGCCAACAACGTTGGTACCGGGTTCTTGAGCATGAAGATCCTGATTGCATGAACGTCGACGAAATTCTCAACATTCGGAAACAAAAATAGACCATAGACCAGTAGCGCGAAAAGATTCTCGAAAGCCCTAGTTTTTTCTTGGTCGGCGAACTCTTGAGCTTTCTTAAATAAGAATGGAGCAGGCAAGCCGTCGATCCCTCTTCTGCACCTCATGTGTGTCTGGATCTCTATCAGCTTGATGCGAGTCACTCTCGCGATGTCTTCTTGACTGGGTCTTCCTTCTCCACCGTAGAACGGGGGTGAATCTTTGACGGGTATCCCTAATAAGGCGGAATACTCTTCCAAAGTGGGCATCAACTGGAAATCTTGGAAGATGAAACAGTGGTAGATCACATGGTAAAGTTGAGCCAATGTCTCTAATAAACCCTCAGCTACTTGTACCTGCAATAAAGAGAGCATATGCCCGTGCTTTGCGGCGAAGGCATCTGGATCCCTTATCCGACCTCCTAGTTCCCTCAACTGTTCCACATCAAAAACCCTGAAGGTGTATGGTACCGTTCCTTTCCTTCCATGATCCATTTTGCGATATCTAAAAACAGCAAACTTTGAGTTCTTTGAAGTGAATGAGAATGAGAATGCAAATGCAATGAGATGCAAAAGTTCGTGGAATTTTGAGTATTTGTAATCGTCACAGAATACCAACGGACCTGATTTCATTAATCATACAAAATTTGTTACAAGTGAAAGAAGCGGGAATTAAAACTTCGTAAGGACAACATTACAACCGTTGATATTCTTACAAGAGTTTTAATAATTAAATAAAGGCTAATAAAAGACCTAAGGAGATTCCCCCAATAATCTTAGCTTGTACTTCTTAATCTCTTCTTCCATTCGGGACTTCTCGAGAACCAGCTCCTCTATTATCGCCTCCCACGAAGTAGTCTCAGGGTTTGAGGGACTCGGGTCTTCTTGTAACTTCCTCCTTTTGCAAGAGAGAACTTCCTCACTTTTTGCCTTTAGCTGTCTTTGAAGCGCTTCGTTCTCTTCCACAAGCACCTCACACTTATCCTTCCAAGCATTCCCTATCTGCTGAGCTTTCCTTAAGGCGATCTTTAATTCCTCTGTCTCAGATGCAAAGATGAAGACAGGTTCTTCATTCAAGACCATAGGCTCTTGGCGATCATAGGGCATCCTTAGTTCAATAGCCCTTCTTCTGACCCATTGTAGGTAGGGGTCCATGGAGACACAGTTATGCTTCCCCAAAGCATTCCTATCTTTCTTGTGTTTGTCCCTCCAGGCTTCTAAAATTCTGCTCCTTAATTCCTCTTGCTTTTCGTAATCTTTGGAGAAAAATCCTTCTGTGTGAATACCAAGAGGCTTGACCTTCAAAGGGTAACCAAACTGTCTGCGAGCTAAGACCGGATTGTAACTGGTTATTCCTTGTATGCCAAGAAGAGGCACGTTCCCGAACTTTCCACAACTGTCAATGATCACCACATCCTCGTACCTATGAGGGTTATACCAATCAACGTCAGAATGAGTAAGGGCCATGATCTTCTTAGACCACCATCCTTTTTTAGGGTCCCAAAAAATGTTAGCCTTGGGCAAGTGCGAAGTAAACCACTTGTACAATAAGGGTACACAGCATGCGATCTGCCCTCCTTTGGCATGCTTCGAATGTATGGCGTGATAAGCTTCAGCTAACAAAGTAGGGACAGGGTTCCTCTTCATAAATATCTTGATGGCATTGAGGTCCACATAGTCTTTGAGATTGGGGAACAGAAAGGTACCATAAATCATTAAAGCATATATAGCCTCAAAGGCAGCCATGTCAGAACGCCTGGCATAATGATGAGCTTTCTCCACCAGAAATTTCATAGGCAAAACAGAAATCCCTCCTTTGGTAGTCATATTCCCTCGTATGTCTGCTAACTCCAAATGTGTCGCCTTAGCAATCTCTTGTTCCTTAGGGTCCTTACCAAAAATGGGAAAAGGGGACTTATCCAAAATAGGTATCTCAGTCAGACATGCATATTCCTCAAGAGTAGGCACCAGTTGGTAATCAGGGAATGTGAAGCAATGATATACCGGATCATAAAACTGAAGTAGGGTGGAGAGAAGTCCTTGATCAACCCTCACCTTCAATAGAAACAAAAGCGCCCCATATCTACGCTCGAATCCTTTTGGATCAACCAACAGAGTCTCCAACCTCCTTAGGTCACTTGTGTCAAAACTCTTGTAAGTATACTTCACGGTGTTCCTTCTTTCATTGTCCATGGCACCCTACGACGTAAATAAAAGACTCAGACTCCACGAACTTGAACGAAAATGATGCTTATGTATGCATGTATGCACAAACACACAAACAAAAGGGCACACAAACAAGCAAACAAAAAGTCCTAGGTTCAAAGGAGCATGAATGAAGTCAAGGTCTACCCATCCCATGGGGTGGTGTGGTTTTAGAATGTACCTGCCGAACGGGTTCTAAGAGTTCCCAGAGTCTACGACCCATCTTTCGGATATTATCGACTTCCCAAATTACTCGGTTAGTCAATAATATTCTCAAGAGAATCTCGTCTGAGTGTAGTATCGCGTGACAACTATTTGGAAATGGACTCCCGCATAGTCACCGCACTACGTCCTAAAAGGCCAAGTTGGGTTAAAGGTGCTACGGTCCTCAGTCTTAAAGGTCCTTGGTCGAAGTTAATATCGTTTTCACGAATGTACTCGTTCAAACAATATTAAGTTCAAAAGAACCTAAACTGAGCGATGATTTTCTCAATTCGACTTTTCAGGAATCGACTCCGTCAAAGTACCCTTGACCATATCATCTCCTATAATTATACTCATGTCCGGGTCTAGGACTCCTCACCACTCAAAGTGACAACCCAAGCAAGCATAACAAATACAAGTGTATATAACAAATAACATGATTAAACAAGTTAGGGGGAACCCTCTTATGAGAAGTATCCCCAGTGAAGTCGCCATTTCTGTTGCGGTGAAAATTGGATAACAAATTATTAATTAACTTGTATCGTATTTTTAATGTCACCACCGGTCTTTGATTTATCCAAAGGAAGGGAGAAAAAACCGAATTCCCACAATGCAATGCAGATGCACTAAGATTCTAAGTTCGGGGGTTGGTTATACCTAGGGAAGGTGTTAGCATCCTAGATATCTGTAGTACTCTACAGGAACCTCTTGATTCAATTATGTTATTTGTTATCTGTTTGCTAAAGGTTCTATGCTAAAGGTTGGAAAACCCTAGGGGTTAGTATCTAAGTATACTCGATAAGGCATCGCACCTTACGCCTACGTATCCTCGGGAGTAGAATCAGAGTATGCGTAGTTCTACGTCTACTGATCTATTGACTATGGTCAATATTCAGAGGGGAAATGAGTACAATCTCATTGTAGAGTTTAAGAACTCTCTAGATCTAGTTGTAATGGACCTATATTGAAGTTTAGTCAGTGGGGGAAGTGATAAATTCATTATGATGAATATCACTAAGAGTTGAAGAATTCTTCCTAAAGCTAATTGTGATTTCTATGACTCTAATGAGGCCAAGAAACAAAGTTCCTTCCTAAGAGGCTACTTAGGTTAAGATGGGGGTCATTACTTATCTTTAAGGTAACAATTATGAATGCAAATGATATGCACCATGCACAATAACATGGTCATCATGCATGGGATTTTCCTTTGGACATTAATGCGATTAAGTTACGTTGTTTAGGCGATGGTGCTAGCAAGGTGATGCTAGACTTGTGTCTTGTGACCAAAAGGTTGAATGCGATACCCGAAGGCGATCGACTTACATGGGTAGAAAATGGGCTCGACGTTGGATCGAGAATTTTTGATATTGTTTTGAAAAGGTTTGGACAATAGCGAATAAGCATACAAATGGAAATACGAAGTGATAAATATACAAGTGATAAAATAACGATAGTTAGGATATGATACAAGTTACAACATTGATATGAGATAACATGATGGAAGCAACATAAGCATGAAGATGGCAATATGTTTCATGATAAGATATGGATAAGATGAATATGCTTCAAATAGAATGATTAAAATGATATCAACATGCTTCAATCTTTAGGAAGACAAACATGTAGAATGATAATTAGGATGACAATCAATATGCTTCAATCTTTAGGAAGACAAACATAGAGAAAGATATTAAGGAGGAAGATCAATATGCTTAAATCTTTAGGAAGACAAACATATAGAATGATATTAAAGGATGATAAGGAAGAATCATATTCATGCAAAAAGTCAAACACATGGCCAATCAACATGGATATATTGACTTAAGAATTAAACAAGGATGCTTAAAATCACATTGATAATTAGACCAAGAATTGATAATTAATTGACAACACAATAGGAATTAACAATTAACACGCAATTAGGTAATTAAAAATTAGCTACACATGGATAATTAATATTTAGAAATTAAACATTTAAATTGACAAACCTCAAAATTAGGGCACAAGATTGATAATTTGGAGTTAGCGACATAATTTTGGAAATAACAATTAACATCTCAATTAGAATTAACAATACCATTCCAAAATGCAATTGATAATTAAAGTCAAAAAGCTATTAGAACAGTTAACCATAAAAATGTAATTAACAATTAGAAAACATAACACATATTGATTAATGATAAAATAAATAATTAAGGGACAAATTATAAAACAAAATAAAAATATTTTTAGAGTTTTCTTTGGATTAAGCAAAATAAATAAAAGGTTTTTTTAAAAAGAAAAGATTTAGAAGTTAGAAAAATTTGAAACAAAAATGCAAGGGGGTGTATTAGTGATTTTAACTTAGTTAAAAAATGAAAGGGAGTGAATTGGGCCTAAATAATGGGGGTGTGGATAAGAAAGGGTGCAAGGCCCAGGCTGGCAATGATGAAGGTAGTCAGGCGAAATTCAGAAAATAACAAAAAAAGGTGGATCCGAGGATCGAACACGGGCAAGGCGGGTGAAAGGGTAATGGCATGGCATATGGTGAACCGTTGGGACGGCGTTTACATCCGATACATATACGCTTGCCTTAATATTATAAACCAAACAAGTCCATGAAAATGCGTAGATGAAACAACTCTCATATACACGTTCAGATCCAAGGTCATAGCACTACGTGACAAAACGAAACCAACCAATCATGAAACGCACGGAAAATGGGGCTCATGCATACTGCTATCGGGTTTTTATTTGCAACATAAACCTGAAAACTCATCTTCAATTCAATCTAACTCAACCAAATATCAACCAATTAACAAGAAGTAAAATACCAAGCTGGGGCATTTTTCGCGTAGAACACAATGAAACTGAAGTTTGAGCAGAATAATGGCCAAAACGTGGGTCGTGAGTAAGTGGATACCAGGGTCCAAATATGAAAAAAAAAAAAGTTTGAGAAATAGGTAAATACTTCCTGTTTTAAGTGTAAACCAAATATACATGATATGGCCACCGACCTTAAAATTCTCCATACGAATGAACAGAATATTAAGAGTTTCAACAGTAACAAAAACATCCAACATGCTCTAAAACAAAAGCCTATAATCTTAAGACTAAACATGGCAGCGGTTAAAACAACTACATACAAGCATGCTTATCAACACATACACACGCATGATAAGGGTTGACGTATTATACCTGTAAAGGCAACATGGCATTCCAAGACGACAATAAAAAATGAAACAGAATGCACATAAGATCATGGTCCACTGACCCTAACCATACAACCTGTCAAACACAACTAACCAAACACACTATGCAGCGCATAATACAAGCAGCAGCATCATAAGATCGTATCATGCATATATATTACAAACAGAGGCCACAATAGTATCACATGCAAGTTCAGTTTTAGATACAAAAGAGAAATGGCATTATGCTTACCTCAAAATCATAGTCAACGCAGAATTCTTAACTCAAACCAAACATCATCCATAAAATGAAACCAGTAGCGTGTAGACACGAAAGGATACATGTTATGCTTCAAAATAACGTATTTAGTGCTTATGATATATTATAGAATGCGCACGGGTGATACTTGAATAAAGATTAACATGTTTAAATGATGCATAAGCGTACAAACATCACAACAGAATACTACCTATATCACAGAAGTTCAAAAAAGAAGAACAAGATCTTGGTACTAAAAAAAAACTAAAACAAAACAGTCTCTAACATAGATTAGAGATAGCATTCACAACAAGCATTTAAAGTGAGACAGTATGCATCAAGAGAACATGTATACGAACATCAACCAATATAAGTTCGTGACCAATCAACCAACATGCTTCCCAAAACAAATTCACATATGATATCAGATTAGATTATCAACAATGATAAGTCAACCACTCTTCTCAACAGACCCAACCTAATGCTATAATAACAAGATATATGCCAAACACTTTAAACATTAAACAACGATAAAGAATGATCTACCACATGGATGCAGCGCAGTTGATATGGCATGATGCGTATGGTAAATGAGAGCTTGAGAAAACTTACCTAGTTTTCCAAGCAAGTAGCAAGCTATCCTCTTCTTTCTCCTCTGCTAGCTCACGTGTGCTAAAGGAAAACCTCTTGAGAGTTTTTCGTGTTGTTGTTGTTGGTTTTTCTTCTCTTTTCCCAGCTAGCTCTCGTGTGGCAAGGAAATAGTGCTTCAGAGAGGTTTTAGTATGGCTGTGATGATTTTTCCCTGTGTTTCTTCGTCCCTTCGAATGACCATTCTGAGGAAGTTGCGGCCTCCTTTTATAGGTGAGTTTGATGCATGGCTTGGGATGCATTAAATGGATGTTCCCTGCATGGCTGCAAGCGTGGCTTGTGATTCTTGAGCCGTGTGAAAGTAAGTTTGTCTTTTTCCTCCTTTTTGCATGCTTGGGACAAAACTTATAGCTATACCTTGGGTTCTTCCCTTTTTTGCACGGGCTAGGGGAGTGTTAGGATGATGTGGTGAGGTCAGACTATTGCCTTTGGAGAGGGGGGAAAGAAAATTCAAATTTAGAAGATGATGTTCTTGGTGTAAAACAGAATTCGCATGGCCATATTGTTCACAAGATATTTCCTAACTTAATGATCCAATTTTAATGCTCTTGGGTTCAAATGAAAGTTCTTGGATGATACTTCAATGTTGATGTTGGAAAGTGATTGAAATAATGCCTTGAATTGGTAGAAAAATCCCTCACAAGTCGTGTCCCCAAAACTGCCAAAAGAACTTAGAAAAAATTCTAAGTCATTGAAATTTGACAATTTCAAGTGCCCTACTTTGACGACCCATAACTTGAGAATGGTTTGTCCTATGGAGATGTTCCACATATGGTTGGAAAGCTCTCAACGAGCTCTACAACTTTCATTTGAGACTCGAGACTTGAATCCAAATGGAAATTGGTGAAAAGTGGTGTCAAAGTTGAGGAAAGGAGTGATGAAAAGGGCTGAAAAATTTTCTAAGTGTTGGGCCAAAACGCCTTGTAAGCTCCATAACTCAAAATCCAAGCATTTTTAGGCAAAAAGTCATATGGAATGAATTAAATATCTTGATGAAAGCTTTCCAATGAGCCTTGAGTCGCTTAATTTGAGTGCACGGTTTAGGAGTTATGGTTATTTTAAATCGGGCTATTAGGGGGAAAATGTCGTATACGAAGCCTTTCGCGACAAAAACCCTACTTATCTTACAAGAAACCTCATGAAACTTGGTGTGGATGCTTTTAATACTTCATGAGACAATGTATGATGATTAAATCCATTAACACTTCAATTGATCCAAGATTTCAAAAGATTAGGGTTTCAGTCGAACCCTAATTACGCCTGTGAACGCACTGAGGTCGATCCTTGTGAATTTGTTTCTTCCTTCCCATCTAAAGGTCTTAGGAGACTCTTGAGGATGTTGATAAGCCAATAGCATTGATAATTAGGTTTTAGGGGATCATCTTGATGAAAAATCAAGGTTGTTGGCTGGTAAGCGTCACAGAAACCCTAGTTTTGAGATATAGTGGGATTGCGGCTCAAATTCCGCTCGTTGAGAACCCATAGACCTTGGATTTTTGTCAAATGATATCTCTTGGATGCAGGCGGCATTATATGGTAAGTGGGTCACACAATCTTGAACTTCTATAGAGCCAATACTTAATGATCCCTTCAGGATAGAACCCTAATTCCAAAGCTCTGGTATTGGAGATCTGTTGTCGATTTGACTTGCTTCAAACAACTTGTGGAGCCTCACGATGATAGGTAGACCTAATTTGAACGCAAATAAACAAACTACAAGATATGGGTTAGCTCAAACAAATGCAGAGATGTTCCTAAGATGCACAAAAGCTGGATGACATCTAAGGGTAAAAATTTAGGGTACAACAGATGTCAACCACCGTTGAACAAACTGTTGCGAGGATTACCACCAAACTCTGCTTGTGGATATCACTGAACTTAACCTGCTGCTAAGGGAAATGACTTTACCCTCACCCTGCTGGGGATTAGATCAAACTGTTGTCGACGAGACTATACTTCCTGATCGGTCGAGGAGAGTAGACACCAAGACTCTATGGGGAAGATAACATCTTTGCCCGGGGAACATATTTCACAAATCTCCTGCTGGAGATACAACAACATTCACCTTGGTGCAATCAACTTCTGAATGCTTGCTGGGGAGTAATAAGCCAACTACGACTCTGGGTGGGGAAACAATCCTCTACACTCTTGCTGGGGAAACAAAAATCTGTTGAGGATGATGAGATTTCAATGCTGGGGAGAGAAACTCTACTGGGGAGAAATATTGCTACCCTGCCTGACCTGCCTCTATGGTCATAAACGGCCCTTTGAACTTTCCACCTGCCCCAGACCATCATCTCAAGAGGATTTTATAGTAGACCGGGCGTTCACACTGCCCCAGGGTCTTCAAACTCTTTGAGAGATTTATCAAATCTCAACATAACTGCCCCAGACTACATACTCTATGAAGTAACTTGCCTCGAAAGGATTGTAATGACTTGGAATATTCTGCCCTGGTATTTTAAACCTTGCAGAGGTGCTTTCAAATAACCGTCTTTAGGAGTGGATAACTTCTCATATTCTTGAGGTGGCCTGCCCCAATACGAAACTTGAAGTAAATTTGTCTCTGACCAACTGTTCTTCGAGAGATTTGCCTAAATCTCGATGTGATTGCCCCTGTTTGGCTACTTTAAGGGGAGTTTTGAATGTAATTGTTCCGGATTGGCTACATCTTATCACCACTCATCGGGAACGGCCGGGCTGTGCACAGTCTCTTAGCCACATGCCCCTTGACATGACTGTCCTTCAAAATTTTCAAGCATCTCAACTCGGCATGATCGAACTTCTCGACTGACATTCATTATGTAATCTCCCATGATGCTTAGGCACATGCAAGCAGAAAATGTTTATTATGAGAATGCCAATTCTAATGCAACACACATGTTAACCTTGAAGTTTTAAAAGGATATCGCCAAACCTTGTGAACTAGTCACTGGCTACGACATTGATTTTTTGAATGGAAAACAAATACGCACATGCAATACCCTGCTTCAATTAGGGCTTTTGAGGGTTGTAACGTGGTCTGGTTAGTAGTTTGAGAACAAAGGATTTATGGCTCAATGTTTGTTTGTACCCACCCATTCTCCTTGATGTTCTCTAGTCCTATGATCAGTTAATTTGGCACATGCGCTCACCTCCCAAAAGGATTTTTGTGAGGAATGAGTGACGGTTAAGGAACCCAGGAGGTTTTCGGAATGACAGCCGCCCCTTTTTCCTTCAGTGTAGCGGTCACACGACTTGTTCTTTAACGAGGATTTTCTCTTGATCATTCTTTTTCATTTTTTGTTTTTTTATTTCCCTGATTTTGCCTGGACTGATTCTTTTTGAATCTTTCGATCTTGAAGTCCAGTGGGATGCCCTAACTTTTTCCTAAGTCACTTGTTTTCAAGTTTGGACTTAGCGGGCTTTCTTTCTTTTTTTTTCTCTTTTGATTCTTTTTTTTGGACCAAATCGTATGACACTGGTTGTCTGATTTGTTTGAAAAGGGTGGTGACTGCATCATTCCTTAGTCGACGAGGGATAACCATTGTGGTTTCACGTCCCTTGATCTCCTGATGCGTGGGGGATAAAAGGTAATGGATCCTCAGACGCACACTCCTTTTGAAATTCGGACGCTTGGTCAAATTACTGACAACTACCCTACCCCTGGGTTAGATATGAGGGTTTTTTTGAATGAAAAGAAACTCCTACTTCGAGGCTCAAAGGGGTTGACAAGGGTCTATCTCCCTTATATCTCCGGTGTTTGGGAATTTGAAACAATGCATATACATCATCAACAAGGTTTTATCCGAAAGTGTACAACCAAAGGTTGTGCGTTTTTACCTCATCATCCTCCCTCAAGAGTTTAAGGCACGAAAGTTGGTACTGCGGCGCATATAAACATGATATGAGTGCATAAAAGTCAAGTACTTCAAGAACAACACATTCATTGCATTAAAATCATCATTCAAAACACAAACAAGTTTTTACATGCAAACACTGTACTAACAAACAATGCAAAATTACACATGAAAATGCAGTAAAGAAGCTAAAAATTGCCATGGTTGAGGAGGCTTGACTCCGTCTGGACTAGTTTCTTCTGATGATGTCCTTGCAGTCCCAAGCGCTCACTTGTGAAGCTTCAATTGAAATGCATACCATTTGCAGTGAAAGTAATGACCGCTGCATCAATCAGATCTTGCACTTTGTGTTTGAACACCTTGCAATCTTCAATTGCATGCCCCTGTGCCCCTGAGTGGTACTCGCACCTAGCACTCTTGTCATAATCTAGAGGTACGGGATACGGAACAGGCGCAACTTCCCTTAGTTGAATCAAAGAAGCTTAAAGTAGGTGAGCCAGTAGTTGAATGTGGGGAACAGTAATGAGATCAAACCTTCTCTCATACCGTCTGGACTTTTGTTGACTCTTCAGCTGATAACTCTGTTGCTGATACCGACATGTGCCTTCCTCTCGCTCAGGATTTTTCATCCTTAAGCTCGGCTTAGGAACAGGCAACAGTTGCGGACGTGGGGATTCTAAGACCAAGGACTGCAAGATATGCCCCTGGCTTGATGCAAATTTAGGAGAGATAACAGGGATATCTACTTCTTTTTCAGCAGCTGGAGTAGGACCACATTGTACACTTACGCCGCCCGGCGTAAATTCAATTGCCTTTGATTCGATCAGATCCTGGACAACATGCTGAAAGGCCCTATATTTTTCAACGTTATGCCCCGGCGCACTAGAGTGGAAATCACAGCGAGCTCCTGCATCATAACCCGATGGGGGAATACTAGTAAGAGGAGCCAAAGTCCTTTTCTATGACCCGAAGTCTATGACGTAGGAACGAATGTATAGAAAATCGTCCCAAGATGGGACGTCCACTAAACACTCTAGAAAAATGAGAGGACACCCCTCATTTCTCATTTCCCACATACAAGGCTCATGCGCAATACACGTTACCTTTATTAAGTGTCTTAGAATTGTTATTAGATGAGAAGAGAAGACTCAAGTCGAAAAGAAAACACTAAGGGAATACTAACCTAATGGTGTCATGCAAAAGTGGCCATATGGTTGAGGTAAGAGGGGAAAATTCTACCTAATGTTAGCATGCATGGTTCGAATCCTAATGTCTACCCTACCCCAAGCTTAATCAAAGATTAAGTTGGACTAGGGAACCTTAAGGGAGCATACAAAAATAAGGTAAAAAACAAAGAAATAAACCAAAAACAGCGGCTACAACAGCGCTCCAGCACCTGCACAGCGATAAAATCCAGCAAAAACTCCAAACAATATTTAACATCTCAAGTTTCCAGCACAAAACAGGTGTAAAAGGCAAGCAGGCAGCAAGGGTATACAATTGACAACACATAAACAATTCAAAACAGCAGCTACAAAGCTGAGAATTTCTTTGGGGATTGTTGCAAACGAAAATTGATGAATCCAAGCAAGAAATCCAAGATCTATGCAAGAAACTTCAAGATCCTAACAATGTGATGATTTTGCTTCAAGCTTTCTCCAAAATCAGTTCCAAAAGCTCAAATCCAAGAATAAAACAGTAGCAAATTCAAGATTCTTTCAAGAATTAGTGAATGGATGAAGTTTTAGTTCCAAGATCAACAAATTTCAATGCAAAATTTGTTGAACTTTGATGAAGGAATTTTGAGTAAGGGTTATGAAAATGAGAGAGAAGTTGAGAGAAAAATGGAGTGAGATGTGTAGAAAAATTCAGAAAATGAATCAAGGTTCTTGTGAGGTTTGGAATGAATTGATTTAATTAGAAGCTAGATTAGGAATTCAAATGTGGTTTGGAGCGTGGGTTAATGAGTGGAATGGAGATTAGGAATGGCATTGGAAAAAAGAATGGGGAATTAGAGTGGAAAAATGTTGGAGGGAATTTGAATTTTGGGTGGAAAATGATGAAAATAAATCAATTCTAGATCTTTCCCACACATGCACAAGCCAAGCACATGATCATAAATGATGAAAACACAATTTTTCCAAACTGCGCCCAGAGTAACCGGTTACAGCATATCTGCTAACCGGTTACTTAGTTCAAAAACCCTGAAAATATGCAGAAAACAAAGGAGTAACCGGTTATCAAATATGCTGTAATCGGTTACTCAGTTCAAATTTTGAATTTTGGCGCCTTTTGGAGGGAAACTTGGAAATGTGACCTCTGACAGCTATTTTGAACCCCGTTAAGCCTCCGAAACTCAAAACTTGATATTGCTACTGAGTAACACCTGAAATGAAACATAAATTCTTGCTGACACCTCAAAATATCCTGCTGGATTAATGATGTCTGATACCGGATCGCTTGATCAACAATTATTGTCGGAGCTTTAGAACTAATGACGCCACGAGCTGTTGGGAAATACCTTGTTCACATGCCCAAAAGAAACACGCCAATGCAAGATGACGATGCGAATGAAATGAAACATAAGCCAAAAAAGGGGTAGAAACAAGGGGGCAAATTTTGGGGTGCTACACTTAGGGTAACCATATTTGTGAAAATTTTCAAAACGTCAAACTTGATTTTGTGCACAGTTGACTTTTTATCGGATAAAATCCAAATTGTGCGATCCTCTGTGAAATCAAGTCCTTGACCTAAATCAAACCTAATGGATGGATTCCATAGGTGTTATAGGGTGTATTGAATCTTGTCCCAAGGTTTGGGAGCATGTATTGGTCAAAAGTCAAAGATATAGTTGACTTTTCCCTCGAAACCCTAATTGTGGTCCTGATGAAATTGAAACATGTGAATCAAGCTTCTTAGGTCAATCCATTGTTGGAAATGGATCAATGTAGTATATTGGTGGCCCTCAAATCATGTCTTGAGGTCCTGACTCATGTTTTATCCCAAAAGTCAACTTAGGGTGAATTAGGTCAAGAAACCCTAATTCTTGATTTTTTGTGTATGCATCCCCTGAGGATAAATTGACTTGATGATTGGGTCCATGAGATCCCTTGGAGTATCTTGGGTTGTGCTTTGAAGCATTGGCTCATGCCAAGATGAAAATTTTCATCTGGAGGCCATAGTCGACCAAAACCCTAATTTGGTGACACTAGCGATCTTGAGGCTTGATCCACTTGGACTGTTGCAACTTTGTGCTTGATTCTTGATGTGGGAGTCCTCTTTATCCTTTATAGGTGTTTGAGAGGTTAGGCAAGTTGAAAATCATGTCATTTCTTGATTGATCCTTTGTCTAAGTGCTCTGAGAGAGCTCAAAACTCTAATCCTGGATTGTGGTGAATGCTCAACCATCTTTGAGGAGATTGATGAGGCATGAAAGTACATCCATATTGTGGTAATGATCTTCACAATGATGGGAAATCTTGGTGGTCAAAATTTGGGGTATGACAAATATCAAATTTCTTTAGGAGTTCTTTTGTGTAGTTACTTTGATGAATGTATGTGACATTTGGATTCTGATTTACTTGAATTCCCAGAAAGTACTTTAACTCATGCATTAGACTCATCTCAAACTCTGATTGTATTAGAGTAGAAAACTCTTGACACATAGATGGATTAGCAGAACCAAAAATTATATCATCTACATAAATTTGGTATATCATAAGATCGTTTCCAAAGTTCTTACAGAAAAGAGTAGTGTCCATCTGACCTCTGGTAAAGTTATTTTCTAGAAGAAAAGAACTTAGTCTTTCATACCAAGCTCTTAGAGCTTGTTTCAGACCATATAAAGATTTTTTAAGTTTAAAAATATGTTCTTGAAACTTGACGTTTTCAAAACCTGGAGGTTGATGAACAAATACTTCTTTTGAAATGTATCCGTTCAGAAACGCAATTTTGACATCCATTTAATATAAAATAATACCATGATTAACAGCAAAAGAAATTAAAAGACCAATTGATTCTAACCTAACGACTGGAGCAAAGGTTTCATTATAGTAAATACCTTCCTGTTGATTGTACCCTTGTGCCACCAGTCGTGCTTTGTTTCTGAAAACTTCTCCTTTCTCATTTAGTTTATTTACTGAATACCCACTTGGTTCCAATAACATGAGCTCCTTTTGTCTTGGGTACTAGATCGCAGACATCATTTCTGGAGAACTGATTCAGCTCTTCTTGCATTTCCAGAATCCACTCATTGTCCTGAAGTGCTGCATCACAAGATATTGGTTGTATTAGAGACACCAATCTCAGAAGAATTTCCTCAGTTTGTTTGAAGGTGAATCTTGTTCTGACAAGTTCATCTTTATCTCCTAGAATCAAGTCTTAAGAGTCAGTTTGTCTATTTCTTTGCCTTTTTTGAGTTGGAGGATAATCGGTTGTTTATGAAGTATTTATATTAGCATTCTTTGAATCTTTATCTTCAGAATCTTTTTCCTTTTCTCCTGAGCCTATAAGTGTTATTTCTAAATCTGCAAAACTTCCAATTAGCTTTGACTTTTCTAAGTCAAGCTTATCGTCAAATTGAACATGAATTGATTCTTCCACAATGTGTGTTTCTGTATTAAGTACTCTGTAGCCCTTAGAGCGTTTAGAATATCCCAACATAATACATTTTTGTGCCTTAGAGTCAAACTTGTTCAGATTATTTTTGGTGTACAAAATAAAACATGAACATCCAAAAGGATGGAAATAAAAGATGTTGAGTTTTCTTCCTTTACACAATTCATAAGGAGTTTTCTCCATAATATGTCTAATGGAGATTCTATTATGAATGTAACATGTTGTATTCAAAGCTTCTGCCCAAAAGTGCTTAGCTACATTTGTTTCATTGATCATGGTTCTGGCCATTTCTTGCAAGGTCTTATTCTTCCTTTCTACAACTCCATTCTGCTGTGGAGTTCTAAGGCAGGAGAAATCATGGGATATGCCATTAGAATCAAATAACTCTTCAAACTGCTGATTCTCAAACTCACCACCATGATCACTTCTGACTCTAATGATCTTAGAATCAAACTCGTTTTGCACTTTAGAACAGAAACTAGTGAACACAAAATGTGACTCATTCTTATGCCTTAGGAATTTTACCCATCTCCAACGACTGTAATCATCTACAATGACAAGTCCATACTTCTTACCATTGACAGGCGTTGTTTTCACAGGACCAAACAAGTCAATGTGTAGAAGCTCCAAAGGTCTAGAGGTGGAAACAATATTCTTAGATTTAAAATATGTTTTTGAAAACTTGCCTTTTTGACATGCTTCACAAAGAACATCTAAAGTGAACTTGAGCTTAGGTAACCTCTGACTAACTCAAGTTTATTTAGCTGAGAAATCCTTCTTAAGCTAATATGACCCAAGCGTCTATGCCACATCCACTGCTCTTCGTTAATAGACATTAAGCATTTAACATCTTGATTTTTAAGATCGGAATGTTTAATTTTGTAAATGTTGTTTTTCCTCTTTCCAATGAAGAGAATTGTGTCATCTTTCTGTTTTACAGCTTTGCATGATTTCTGATTAAATATAATGGCATAATCGTTATCAGTTAATTGACTTATGGACAAAAAGTTATGCATTAGACCCTCAACAAAAATCACATTAGATATAGAAGGAAGAGATTTGTTACCAAGTGTTCCAGATCCTCTGATTCTTCCTTTCTGGTTTCCTCCGAAACCTACAAATCCTATATCTTTAAGTTCCAGGCTTTGGAACATATGCCTTCTTCTTGTCATGTGTCGCGAGCATCCAGAGTCCAGATACAATGACTGGTGTCTTAACTTTGCTGCATAGGATATCTGCAACATACACTATATTATCTTTTGGCACCCATAATCTTTTGGGTCCTCTTTGATTAGTTTTCCTAGAGTTTCTAATCACTTTGGGTTTTCGTGCATTATTAAATATTTGTGTTTGTGCTGGAGTGTAATGATAAGAAAAAGGATATTTTTGGTTTTTCTTCTTTAAGTGAAATCTGATCATCATCATAAGGATCATAACCAATTCTTCCATTTCTTTTGAAGACTTCTTACTATCTTTTTGACGTGATCAGTCGTGGGGTAACCTTTGTCCAGAACCTTAAGTCCTGCAACTAAGGTTCGAAATCTTGAGAACATGATCTCAATGGTTTCATCATCTTCCATCTTGAAAGCTTCATATTTTTGGACCAGTGCCAGAGCTTTTATTTCCTTGACTTGAGTGTTACCTTTGTGTGTCTTTCTCAAGGAATCAAAAATATCCTTCGTTGTATCTCTATTGGTGATTTTTTCATATTCGTTGTAAGATATAGCATTTAGAAGGATTATTCTATCTTTGTGATGATTTTTAAACTCACGTTTTTTTATCATTGTTCATCCTATTTCTGAGATTGGGAATACCAATCGGAGATACAATTACTTCATAACCATTTGTAACAATATCCCAGAGATCTGCATCATAGCCTAGAAAGAAACTTTCTATTCTATCTTTCCAATAGTCAAACTTTTCTCCATCAAAAATAGGAGGCTTGGCATTGTAACTATCTCTCTCATTTGTGTTAGCAGCAGCCATAAGTGTTTCTCACACTGGATCTCTCTACACGTTTAAGTGTTCGATATACAAATCAATAATAGAACCAGGCTCTGATACCAACTGAAGGTAGAGAAAAACTCAAGAAAGGGGGGTTTGAATTGGGTTTTTCACAAAACTTTGGTTATTGAAAACTATTTCTCACATAGGCTAACAAGATAGAATAAGCAGAAGGACACAAATATTTGTATTCGGGTTCACTGTTAACTAAGTTACTCCAGTCCACACGCCAAGGTGATTTTTCCTTCAACAAGGACTTAATCCAATAAATTAGATAAATTACAACAAGTTCGTCTAAGTGTTTAGAAAAACACCTTAGTCCTCTCAAGTCTACAGACTAACACTTAGTCACTTGAGGAAATTAATATCAATAAAGATACAAAGAGATTATTTACAATGTTATTTCTTTAAAGCAGATGAAACAAGAGTTTAAGTACAGAGATTTACACAAATATGAGCAATAACTCTTGTGCATAGAAAATGAAAATAGATTGTGCACGTTTCACTTCTTTTGTATGTATTCGTTGGTTTTTATTTTTGCAAGAAGGAGTGATCTTTTTTTTATAGCTGGACGTTATGGCCTTGAGGGATATAAGAGTAACTTTTCAACCCAGTTGTTGCAAAGGTAACATTTGACCCATGAGATATAATAGTAGCAAAGTCTCACCATATCCCATGTAACAGTACTGACTGAAAATCAGTTTATATCAATATAGGCAAGTCAACACGTACGGATACTTTCATCACACATTTCTGTCTTGTCCATCTTTTCTGATCAACTTTTTCTTGTAAGACTAGAGAATAAAAGAATGAATGATATCTGAGTCTTCAGTGCCTTTAAGATCCTTAGAAATGTTGTCTTCAGAGTCCTTAGAATACGTTATGCAGAACCTTGTATTCAGAGTTTCAGAGTTTGAACTTCAGAAAATGATATCATTAGAATCTTCAGAAACTTCGTTCAACAGAACCTTTGTCTTCAGAGTCATCAGAGTAGTTTATCAGAGCTGGAAGCGAAACTTATTCTTAGAAGCACGATACTTTTTTTATCTTCAGAGGCATTCAGCATTCATCAGAACTACTGATGTTTCTTCAGAACAGAACAAAGTGGATTCTTTGAGACATGTCTGGGATTCTGATTTAGGATTCTTTAGAGTTATCCATAATCAGTTTTTACTAACCAACTGCATACGTTAAGAAAATCATTAGAGTACATAATTGTTACATAAAAAATATATGTATTATTATCATCGAAACTAGAGATTATATGCAGAACCAAAATCTTGTTCTAACACCGTCTTCTTCTCTCATTTTTCAGCAAAATCAACTTCCATCAAACATCCTCTTTCATCTTCTTTTAAATATTGTACCAATCTAAAATTAGGTAAATATTATACATTTTTATAAAAGAATAGATTTTAAAAAACAGATTATATTTTAATATTATTTAGAAAATATGTAATTTTTTTAGTAATATATTTATAGGAAATATGAATTAAATCTTATAGAAAACAGATTATATTTTAATATATTTAGAAAGTATGTAAATTTGTAAGAAAAAGTATATATTTATTTTGAAAATATTAAATATATATTAAATATTTTTAGAAAAAGAAAATTTATAAAATTAGGTTAAGAAACATATTATATAATTTTATAAAAGAATAGATTACATATTAATATGCACTTTTTAGAAAGTATATAATTTGTAATACAGTTTTCTTATATATTAATATGCACATTTTAAAATATTAATATATTTTAGTAATATATTTATAGAAAATATGAATTAAATCATAAAAGTGTACAATTTGTAAGTTAAAATATATTATAAAGTATGTAAATTTGTATGAAAAAAGTACATATTTATTTGAAAATTTTAAATATGCATTAAATATATGTATTAAAAAATATATAAAAAATTAGGAAAATGTGTATCTTTAATTAAAATAATAATTAAATTTACTAAAGAATATATTTTGTTAGATATATGATATTGTTTATATATTTTACTGTCAATAAATTTGTAAAATTAGTTTAAAAAAACATTTCATATATTTTTATAAAAGAATATGTAATATATAATATAACATATCATATAACATATCATGTAACATAACATATCATATATTTTTATAAAAGAATATGTAACATATTTTTATAAAAGAATATGTAATATATTTTGGTAATATATTTATAGAAAATATGAATTAAATCATAAAAGTAAATAATTTGTAAGTTAAAATATATTTAGAAAGTAAGTAAACTTTTAAGAAAAAAGTATATATTTATTTTGATAACATTAAATATGTATTAAATATATGTATTAAAAAACACATATTTTTTTTAGAAAAAAAGTATATATATATATTTTAGTTACGAATATATGTTAGTTATATGATATGTTAGTTAGAAACATAATATAGTTATATGTTTATCGATAGATCAATTTCTATCGTAGTTAGATGTATGATAGAACGTATGCAGGAAGACGTGGGTTTAAACCACATTTTAAAGAAGGAGTTGTTGTGTTTCTCACATATGTGTTTGCTCAAGAATGTTGTTGAAGCGAAAAAGGGGTAAGATGCTCGTGTTTAAAGTCTGGTTGCAGAAATATAATTAGTGACCCAAATGTAGTGAAACATCACTTGGAGAAAGATGGTTTTAGGAAAAATTATTGGGTGTGGTATTCTAATGGCGAAATACTACCAGAGATGAATAGAGAGGCTTCAAGCAGTCAAACACATGTTGGATCTGAGATAGATAGAGAGGCATCAAGCAGTCAACCACATTTACAAGACCATGAACAATTTAATCTCATAGATGATATGGTCGATGATGCATTAGGGGTGAATGTGACTTATGATGAACCTCAAGATTTTGATGAAGATGAGCTCCCGAATGAGAATGCGCAAAAATTTTATCAATTGTTGAAAGAAAGAAATATACCACTGCTTGAGGGGTCTTCTGACTCTAGGTTATCCATGTGTTTGAGGCTCTTGGTTGCAAAGTCAAATTGGAATGTTCCTAATCAGTGTTTGGAATTCTTTGCAAAAATAATATTGGATGTGACTCCTATGAAAGAAAAAATGCCTACAAGTTATTATGATGCGAAGAGGATGGTGTCGAAGTTGGGACTAGAATTAAAAAAGATTGATTGTTGCATTATGTAATACCTCAAAATTTACCTTCATGTTTTCTCAACAATTGGTCTATGCTTTACTCTTTTTGCATTCCATAGTAGGTCATAGATTGCATAGCATGACATGCAGCATAGGGCATGAGATCAAGTGGTTTTCAAAGGTGTGGATCATCCAAAGCAAGAGAATAAGGGCCAAGGGTTTCTCACAAGCCTAAAAGGAGTCTCAAGCTTCAAGGTTGTTTGAGGAGTTCATCACATCATCACAAGATCAAGCATGGCAAAAGATTGCAAGTGGATCTTTTCCTCCTGATCAGAGGTGCCAAATTAGGGTTTGACCTAAAATCAGTTTATTTCTGATTTTTGGGGCAAGACTTGATTTCATGGTATTCCTTATGTTCTTAAATATTCATGGATGGAATCTTGGTCATTGGTTCTTTGGGGAAGATGTTCAATGGATCAGTTACTTGTGAAATAAGGAAAAGTCAACAGTTCAAAAGGAGAAAGTCAACTGTGGAATTTTGAGGTTCTTTTCATGGTTTTCAAGGTCTCACATCCTCATATGGTCTTCAATTGCCAAGATTCACATCATTTATCAAGAATCAAGAGTTTGTGCAAAAGTTACTAAATTTGGAAAATGACCTATAATGAGAACTTTCCATTTTTGGCAGTTTTTCCACCACATTCAACTTGACTTTTCATCATCAAGGATGCTCCAAATGAATTTCCCTCCAACATGAAAGTTGAAGATCCTTCTCTCCCATTTTGAAAAAGTACTGGAACATCTCCATATCATTTGTGGAACTCTAGTTATGGTCAAAACAATGCAAGGTGCATTTTGAGGTTTTCCATGTATCACTTTTTTCCACCTTTTGCATTTTGGCACAAATGGACTTGTAATTGATTTTATTGGTTCATGTCACATTGCAACATCAAATTACACTTCATTTGGCACAAGTTTGGCTTTCGAATCAAGTTATTTCATGCCATATTTCTCATTATTTTCACAAAGTTAAAAAATGCAAATAGATCAAAAATTCACCAACCAAGTCATTGCAAAGCCCAAGTACAATTCAGGTGTGGTTAGCAAGTGGAATGCAAGGGAATTGAAATTCTGGTATCAGACGTGTGATGTTAAGGTGCGATGTCACAAAAACACACTCTGCACAATGGACAGAATAAACAGCAAAAATAACACCAAGAATTGTTCACCCAGTTCGGTCTAACTACCTACGTCTGGGGGCTACCAAGCCAGGGATGAAATTCACTACTTGTAGAATTAATTTACAGACTCAACAATCCAGTTGACAATCTCCTAAACTTAATCCCTACTAATGACTTCCTACCTAAGAAACCACTTAGATATGAGAACACTACTCAATCCCTTAAACACTCAAAGAACAACCTCTTTGAGAACAACACTACTCAACCCCTTTGAGAACACTCTCTATTGCTTCACAGCTTCTAGAGAGGACAGAAACACAACACCTATTCAAACCTTAGAATAGTGTAAATACAAGCACTCTAAACAAACTCTAGACACTAAGCCTCCAGCTTCTGATCTTCTGAATGTTTTTTGTCCCCTTTTCCTTTGGTCTTGTGCGCTTTATATAGCTCCTTGAATTGGTCTTGGACCTGCTACAATATCTCCCAGATTTGTTATTTAAAACTGAATATTTAAAAAAGATTTTCTCCTAAAATCTTTTTAAATCTTCAACCTTTTAAATCTCCTACAAATCTGCACCAGATCTCCTATGCAGCAGAAAATATCTATCCCAAGATATTTGCATCCAATGAGACAGCTTGCTCTCCACAATTCCAGCTAATACGCAACCCTAACAACATCACTACCTGCTGTTGTTAATTCTGCAGATCTAATGTCACAACATCACCATGTGACATCAGACATCCAACTTCAGCAATTATTTACTTAACACAGCCCAGTGTTACGACTTCAATGTTGCAACATCAGCACCTTGACATCAACATTGAATATACTTTGTTTTACCAAAATTCCAGCCAATCCAAGAACTAACAATCTCCCCCTTTGGCTAAATTTGGCTAAAACAATCTCTGCACTCTGCACCTTCAGAGACTTTAGCAGCGGATAAAAATATGATTTTTCCAACCTTTGCAGCAGCAGCACAGTCTTCACAAACAGCTACACTTCACAATGCTTTCAGTATGCTGCACAAACACTCTAATACTCTACTGTACACAAACTTCAACATTAACCAGCAGCATGGAATAAATCTCCCCCTCAAGGCAAGAACCAGCATACAACTGTTCAACAACTTCTCCCCCTTGTTCAACAACTTCTCCCCCTCAATATCTGCACATCTGTCTGCATCACATCACTTTAGCAACTATTTCTCCCCCTTTTTAGCCACAATTGGACAAACCTCAACATGTACATCTTCTGTCAGCTCCTCTATCATTAGTCATAGTCTTCATCCATCCAGTCAAGAAGGCTTCACACAATCATCCACAAGATCTGAAGCACACACACAATGCCTTCCACTAAACTCTAAGTCAACTCCTCTTACTTAGAATAAATAACACACACCAAGACAAGAGTACAATCTATTCAAGGCCATGATTCAATCTTGTCTTCAGACATCTCCTCAGAAGTATGTGCGCACAAGATTCAAACAAATAGCTTCACATGACTAGAACCATTCAAGACCACACCAATCAATAGCCTAATGTCATAACATGCTATCTGACATTATATCCTCATAAGAGGCAACCAATCTCCACAAGCTTGATCAGTATGCAAGCTTCATAATATATGCACCTCGTAGCAAACACCATAGATAAGAACTCCCCCTGACAAGGATAACTAATGCTCTAGATGAATATGAACATTTGAGCACACTTGCTGAGCACATGCATTTTGGTACCACTTTCCCTTTCTCTAAAGGCTATCATACTCTTCATCTTCAGACTTCAGTCTTCTCTACATTCTCTAGCCAAGGCAGACCTTCTACTTCATCATTCTCCCGTATGACTATGTAGACGCTCCTTAGGTATAATGTATGCACAAGGCTTCAGAACCATAACAAAATCACCCTTTACCAAGGATATCCAACCCAGAAAATGTTCTAACATCTGTTAGGACACTCTTGACACCATGGTTCTTGAAATGCTCCACCAATGGACTTACTATCAGTATAGTAATCCAAACTCAACACTGTGTCACAAACTCCACAAATTCTCAGCTTACTTATAAGCTTTACTGAGATCTAGTCTCTTCAAGAGATCACAATTCCTCTATCCTTACATCCACCAGTAGTTGTTGAAACTGGTGAAGTCTTCAAAGACAGTAGTCATGCTTTGCCAAAACAAACTACTAAACACAGGACCATAATCTCCACCTCTTCTGACAAAAAATGCTAGAGCATCCAACTCCACATGTCCAATCTTAATCATCTTCCAGATATAACCACCAGCAAACATGATGTTATAACATCTTTTGGGACATCAGCTTCTCATCACCATTCAACGGACTCATTGCACAAAGAAGTCCTTCAAGAAGCTCCCAAGAAAACACAGTCAGAGCAACTTATTCATACACACCTGAATACCATAAGTTCCCACACCCTCTCTGAACCATATCCTAGCAAACTCAACCATATCCAGAGTATCTATACCAAATTCTTTTTCCAGCGCACACTTCCACCATTTTATGAAAAGCACAGGAATGTTATCTAGTATGGCCTTTTGAATTTTCTGAGAAGTTCTAACAACAACGGCTTCCTTCATTTGAGAGATATCCTGGATATTATCATCATACATATCTCTGATCTTCCTATTTCTGGAAGAGATGAACACTTTACTCCTGGATTTTGTAGTACCATCAACATAGATCTTCTGCTTATCAGTTCTCATCTTTGGAGGTGACTCAATAGCTTTCCTCTTCCTTGATTTCAGTCGTTTAGCAACCCCAGGAACCACTTTTGCAATTAGTTCATCATCACTCTTCTTTATTTTAAGGCTAGAAGTACCTTTCATGACTTGAGATGTTTTAACATCAGCTCTAGCATCTGCATCTTCCAACCTAAGGATTGTCAACTTGTGAAATTTTTCTTCTGAACTATAGGAGTCATTAGTCAGGTTGTCATCTTTCTTGGCCTTGCAAGTATTCAGCTCCCAACACTTCTTAAGGTCACAGCTTTTGATCCTTCCATCAGCATTATTGACTCCTTCATCTTGCTCACCATAAGTCATTAACCCAGATTGAATTTTCACCATACTTTCACACTTGATGTCACCATCTGATGTTACAGCATCAACCTTAACATTACTAGATAAGCTGTCCACTTGAGGTATCCACTGATAGCAATTATTTTTGGATCTTACTCCCTTCATCACTACCTCATTCTGCTCATCAGCTACCACACATTCATCTTTGGTGTAGCTTACCTTGTAACCTTCATCACAAAGTTGACTTATGCTAATTAAATTAGCACTTAACCCTTGAACAAGGAGCACATTATCCAGAGTAAGACCATCATGATTCTTCACTCTTCCAACTCCTTCTACTACTCCTTTTTCACCATTGCCAAAAATAACATCATTTGCATGGAACGGATTGAACTCTACCAAATGCTTCTTGGATCAAGTCATGTGCTTTGAACATCCACTGTCAAAGTACCATACATCCATAGCAAAATGTCCATCTGATGTGTTAGCCAATAGACATGTGACCTGAGCTTTAGGAACCCATTGTTTTACTACTTTGGGCATGTCCTCCTTCTGTCTCGGTTGAGGAGCAGAATTTGGATAACCATGAAGCTTGAAGCAAGAGAACTGCATATGTCCAAATCTGCCACAGTAGAAGCATCTAACTCTGTCATCTCTAAAGTGGTTAAACCTTCTGCCACCATGATGATGTTGTTGCTGGTGCTGCCATCCATAGTGTTGATTTCTTCTTCTATGATAAGGCTGTTGTCTTCTACTACCATAGTTTGACTGTCTTCTATGGTAAGGATACTGTCTTTTGAACTGTCTCCTACGGTGACGAGGCTTCCTTCTTCCATAGTAATGAGGCACAACATTGTTGTATCCATATTCATACATGTTCCCCTGTTGTTGATGAACCATGTTCTGATTGAACCTAGCAGCCTTCATGCTCTTGTGATATTGAGGTGGCATATACTGTCTAGCTCCCTGAGACTGCACCTTCTTCTGATGATGAGCATTCTTCTTCTCAACATTCTGAGGCTGTGGATGAGTAACCTTCTTAGGTGTAGACTCATGTCTCTTTGTTTGATGTTGAGACATTGGTTGAGACATCCCCTTCTTTTTTCCTGAAGTGCTTGCTTCAGCAGATACCTTTTTCTCAGCCACAAATCCTATACCTGATTTATCTCTAGCAGCTTTCTCTGACTGAAGAATCTTATCAATATTGGTTGTACCACTGTTCATCATCCTAACAGATTTTGTCATCTGATCAAGTTGAGATTTAACTAGTACAACTTCATTTTCCAAATCAGCTTTTACATTCTCAAGCTGAGCAATCTGTTGCTTGTGACACTTGTTTTCTTGACAGATCTCAGCACTTTTTAAACACAGCTCTTGATAAGTAGATGCTAACTCCTCATAAGTTATTTCTCCATCACTATCATCATCAGAAACAATAGTTCCTGTTAAGGCTCTAACATGCTTTGCTAACTCACCTTCACTTCCACTGTCTGAGTCAGACCAGGAAACTGTCATGCCCTTCTTCTGCTTTTTCAAGAAGGTGGGACATTCTTTCTTGACATGTCCATACCCTTCACACTCAAAGCACTGAACTCCTTTATCTTGGGCGGTTTTCTCTTCATCCTTCTCTTTTGACCTGCTGATGTCAGAAGATATGTTCTTGACATTAGGCCTGGAGTTATTATTCATTCTCTTGAATACTTTGGTGAACTATCTTCCCAACATAACTATGGCCTGAGATAGATCCTCCTGCGATTCAGAACTCTTTCCTTTTTCTTCTGCATCATTTGACACCAAGGCTATACTCTTTGGCTTCTTTTCTGGTTCTTCCTCATTTAACCCAAGCTCAAAAGTTTGAAGAGATCCAATGAGCTCATCAACTCTCATCTTGCTGATGTCTTGTGATTCTTCAATGGCAGTTACCTTCATCTTATACTTCTTAGGTAGGGACCTAAGGATCTTCCTAACAAGCTTTTCATCTGACATCTTCTCACCAAGAGCACTGGATGCATTAGCCAGCTCCAGAACATTCATGTGGAAGTCATGAATAGTCTCATCGTCCTTCATCTTCAGGCTTTCAAATTTTGATGTTAAAATCTGAAGTCACGACATCTTAACTCTAGATGTTCCTTCATGTGTAGCCTGCAAGATATCCCACGCTTCCTTAGCAACTTCACAGGTATTGATTAACCTGAAGATATTCTTATCCACTCCATTGAAGATTGCATTTAGAGCTTTGGAATTTCCAAGGGCGAGCTCATCTTCTTCCTTGGTCCATTCTTCTTCAGGCTTTGGCTTTGAGGTGCCTTCTTTGTCTTTGCCAGCATCATCTTTTTCACAAACAACAGGTGCTTTCCACTCTTTAATAACATCCTTCCAAGCCCTGCTGTCCAAGGATTTTAAGAAAGTAGTCATCCTTGGCTTCCAATAGTCATAATTTGATCCATCCAAAATAGGGGGTCTATTGACGAATCCTCCAACTTCTTTGTCCATCTTTACACCAGAAAGTAACTTCCCTAGATCTCACCCAGAGACAGACAGGATGCCTGCTCTGATACCAATTGAAATTCTGGTATAAGATGTGTGATGTTAAGGTGCGATGTCACAACAACACACTCTGCACAATGGACAGAATAAACAGCAAAAATAACACCAAGAATTGTTCACCCAGTTCGGTCTAACTACCTACGTTTGGGGGCTACCAAGCCAGGGATGAAATTCACTACTTGTAGAATTAATTTACAGACTCAACAATCCAGTTGACAATCTCCTAAACTTAATCCCTACTAGTGACTTCCTACCTAAGAAACCACTTAGATATGAGAACACTACTCAATCCCTTAAACACTCAAAGAACAACCTCTTTGAGAACCCTTGATCTTGCTTCCTAGCTTCGATCAAGCAACCTCTCTCTATTGCTTCACAGCTTCTAGAGAGGACAGAAACACAACACCTATTTAAACCCTAGAATAGTGTAAATACAAGCACTCTAAACAAACTCTAGACACTAAGCCTCCAGCTTCTGATCTTTTGAATGTTTTCTGTCCCTTTTTCCTTTGGTCTTGTGCGCTTTATATAGCTCCTTGAATTGGTCTTGGACGTACTACAATATCTCCCATATTTGTTATTTAAAACTGAATATTTAAAATAGATTTTCTCCTAAAATCTTTTTAAATCTTCAACCTTTTAAATCTCCTACAAATCTGCACCAGATCTCCTATGCAGCAGAAAATATCTATCCCAAGATATTTGCATCCAATGAGACAGCTTGCTCTCCATAATTCCAGCTAATACGCAACCCTAACAACATCACTACCTGTTGTTGTTAATTCTGCAGATCTAATGTCACAACATCACCATGTGACATCAGACATCCAACTTCAGCAATTAATTACTTAACACAGCCCAGTGTTAAGACTTCAATGTTGCAACATCAGCACCTTGACATCAACATTGAATATACTTTGTTTTACCAAAATTCCAGCCAATCCAAGAACTAACTGGAATCATGCTGATTTCATTGAGTTTGCACGTGTCGTTAAAGGGTTTAAGCACAAAATGCATTTTGGTAAAATCACTCCAATCTCACTAATCAAAGGATTAATCACTTGCTAATCATAATCAGGGAACTAATGGAGAGTATATAAGCTAACTCATGCCTCCAAAATTAGGCCATGCACTCTCATTTGCTCAGAATTTCAAAACTCACTCTCACTTTCTCTCCTTCGAATCTCTCATTCCTTGAGGGTTTTTGAAAATCTCTTGGCATATTCTTGATCAGTGAGTTGAAAGGAGCACGAATCATCCATTATTTTAAGCTGAAAGGAAGGTTTTCACCAAGTTCAGTTCAAGAGGATCCCAGTTCAAAACTCAAGATCCAGACCATATTCAAGCTCTAATTGCATTTATTTTGCAATTAGAGGTTCCTAAGGCTAGATCTGCAGCTTATCTCTGGTTTTCTAGGAGTATTTTAAGCTCTTCAAGATCTCAGGTTAGTGAACTTTTCATGCTCTTAGAACTTGAATTTTAAGTGTGCATAATGATCTATGAGGTTCACTGAGCATGATGATGTGTTTTGTTTGAATTTTGGATGTGTAGATTGTGTGTATTTTGAGTTTAAAGTTTTGGATCTAAACTTTATTTCCTTCGATTTGCTTTGTATGTTGAGTGTTTGTTGAAATGAGTTAGATATTTGTGATCCTCATGTTTTTCTAATCAATTTGGTATACCTATGAGCAATTTCTGGAGATTTTCACGTTGCAGCTCACCGGAGAGGGTGACCGGAGCCCTAGCTCCGGCGACTGGTTTTTTTCTGTCCGGCCAAAGGTTTGAAGGAGGAAGATATAATCACCATCGTCTATCACTTTGATCAAGTGGTTCTCGTTGTGCCACGTTTTATTTTTTTCTGATTTTATTTTAATGATTACATGTGTGCTTTCCCATGCGTGTTAACATATGCTCTCAATCTGAACCTCTTATCTTGTTTACTTTTTAAATGTTAGACTTAATCTAATGCGTTGATTTGATCTGGTGGATGAGATGGTGACAGCACATTAAAATGTGCATGTGCATGTCACGTGAGTTTGTATGGTGTTTTGAATGATTGTGTGTGCGCGTGTATATATGGATTATGGTGTGCATGTGAATCAAGTCCATTGATCATGATTACTTGTTGAGTTCATTGACTGTTGGTAAGCGTGAGATTAATCCATTGATTGTGATTGAATCTGATGTATGGCTGAGTTCCATTGTTTTCCTTTGACCTTCGCTAGTGGACCATTAATTTTGGACCTTACTTTCCACACCCCCTTGCTGAGCCCATGTTTATTTTCCAACGTGAATTGTTGCTGATTGCACCTCCCTGATTTCCTTTTCTTTTATTTTATTTTCTTTGCATTTGTTTTGCATTTTAATTTTTAAAATCATTTTAATGCATCTAAAAATCATAAAAAAATTTATGAAGCTTCTTTTTAGTTTTATAAAATTTTGTCCAATTTTATTTTCTTATTTTATTTTATTTTTTGTGTCTTAATTAATTGTTTAATTGATTTTCTTTTTTATTTGTTTCACATGTGCACACTTCTAATTGTAGAATTTATTTCTCATCATCTATACATGATTTTCAATTCATTCTTTTTGCATTTGTTAGATGACATTCTGAAGTGCATAAAAACATTTTTTTTTTTCAGTTTTAAAACTTTTTCATATTGCATTTTGGTCCCTCTCTTTTGCATATTGAATCATGGTGCTTACTTGATCTTTGCTTAATTGTTTGAGTTGCTTAACTTGTGAATTTTTGTGAGATCTTTTAACATATGATTGTCTTCTGACCTAGATCATTTGAGTTTAAATTTCACAATTTCTGAATGTCATATGATACATGTTTGCTTATTTGTGCTTAAGTGACTTATGCATGATCATTTCTTGACATCTCTTTACACAAGTTGATTTGCCATGCTTAATTGATTGAATTCCTTTGTGATTCTTTGAATGAGCTTTTGATATGGTGTTTACCCCTGGTTGAGTTCCTTTGAGATTAATTTTTGCAATTTGTGGATCATGTTTGAATCATGTTTGAGTATGCCTAAGTGTTGGAACTTTGTCCTCTTCTTGTAGTTTGCTTTGGTGTATGTTTTGAAGTTGTTGATTGATGTTTGAACTTGTATGACTTGGGTTTGGTTTTGATATGATATTGATGCATATTCTACTGCCTCTTGAGTTCTATACTTGGTTTTCATGTTACTTGAGCATAGTTGAATGCATTTGGTTTGAATTGTATGATAAATATCATTACCTTTCCTTGTGAACTTCTTTGGATCATAATGCTTCATATTTTGAATCACTTTTGCACACATGAATTATTGATGATAATATGATATTGGTTCTGACTTGTCTTCATCTTCATCTTGCCTTTCTCATTTCATTTTGTTGTGAAGTCCATGAATGCTTAATTGTGCATTTCATACAAGTATGCTTGCATTCTTTCATGTTTATCTTTGCATGCTTACTTGAATTGTTTTGCATTGATCTTTGAAACATGTTTGATGATTTGAGTTGGACATTTATGATATGATGTGCTTGCTGCCACTTATTGTATCTCATCTTCCTTCTTCTTCTTTTCTTTTTTTCTCTTTCACTCTTTCTCATCCCATGAATCTCAAGACTTGTTCAAGTCTTGGATTCTTTCCCTTTAGAGCTACCTAGTCCAACTTAATTTTTGATTAAGCTTGGAGTAGGATTAGAATTAGGTTTTAGGTAGCCTTTTCTCCTAAGCCTCACTAACCATAGGACATCCATGCATGATAACATTAGGACCCTTAGTTTCCCTTTAGAGTTTCCTTTGTGTCGTCTCTCTTCTCATCTCAAAACTTCTTCAAAACACTTAATAAAGATTAACGTGTATTGCGCTTGAGCCTTCTATGTGGGAAGTGGGGAATGAGGGGCTTCCTCTCATTCTTCTAGGATACCTAGTGTACGTCCTGTTGGGGACGATGCGCGAAGTATTCGTTCCTGTATTTAAAACTTTGGTTCAATGCAAGTTACAAATAACTGTAAAAAATACTTCTTGCTTAAAAAACTTCAAACAAACAATAACGTCTTTCCTCTGGGAATTCTCTTATCATCTCACTCACTCTCAATGTACGAACGTGCTCCTACTCGTTCTCATGTAAGACGGTAACGCCTAAGTCTCCATACAGCGAGCTACAACACCTGAGCTAGAACGTAAGCCATTCCCTTAAAAAACACAATCCACCCCTAGTGAGGGGAACTACGTCGCTCTGATTCTCATGCTCCCGATGAGATACGTAGGCAGTGGGGTAGGGCCCATTCGAGAACTTCTTTTATTTTCCCTACATTTGTTTCTCTTTCTCTCTCCCTTCCTTTTCCGGTTCTCCAGCTAGCAGTCCCTTTCCCTTTCTAGTAGCAGTGAAGCTCCAGTTGATGACACCCTTTGATCGAGACAAGCAAGCGTGGATCCCATCGGGTTGGGATGTTCTGAGAGATGAGCCCACTACCCAGGCTCGAGCATACACCTATGTTTTAGCGTGGGCAGGTGTGACGCTCCCGTGGTGTTGGCCACGTGCGGGTGATCACGATCCCCACAATCAGACGAGGTTCTATCAGGAGCTTTCTGCTACTGTATGTTGATACAGGCCAGTAGTTATTCTCTTGAGGAATTGTCGACTCTGATGACCATTCCCGAGGACTCAGTATCGGCACTCCTCCCGAGATGTGATAGTCGCAGACCACATTTTGTGGTAAACCCATTGCACATTCTCGATCCGAGGACCCAATGCTGGGAACTTGCTATAGGTTTTCCTTTTGGAGTGAATTATCGGACGACCTCTTTGATTGGCGATAGCATTGTATCCTTCGGGCTGAGTGTGCTATTGCTTCTCAAACCTCCGAAGCTAAGGATCTTTCGTTTCCATGAATCAGTTGAGGCCTCCTCGATTGGTGATGATGCCAAACCAGAAATGGTGAACGTATCATCATTTCTCGACTTGAGAGCCCGGGATACTGAGGATCTTAGTACCCACATGTGAGAGGGGCGGGTTGTTTACAGGTTTGCAGGTAACCGTGACCTTCTACCTACCCGTTGTTTTTGGATTCTTTGTCTCTACAGTCGTATCAGTGTGGTTATTCTGTTCTCCCGGTTTGACTCAAGAGTTTGTACAGAGCCTCAAGATTGTCCAGCCAGTTCAGCACAGATGCTTGATGCCTTGATCCCATGTCTGTTGCATTTGCATCATCATTCTTGCATACATGTTCTTGTATTTCCAAGGATATCATTGTTGAGGCTCTCTGTTGAGCATTTCCATTTTTTTCCTTGTGGTTCTTCTGTAAAGTATTGAGTTAAGACAGAATGATTCCTTGGAAATATTCGAACATGGCATTTACATTGCATAATCATAAGCATTTTCGCATAACAGGTACTTGTTTCATGAGCTCTCTAACCTTTATTTGGTCACAGGCACAATAGATGATTCTCCCATTCACCGATACACAACCAGACGAAACCATGCTAGAGTTATGGATCAGGTGCAGACAGAGTTTGCTGAGTTAAGGGCACGCATGGAACAATTTATGAATATGATGCAGGGGGTTGCTCAGGGGCAGCAGGACCTGAGATCAGGGCAAGAAGACATGAGAGCTACCATCCAGAGGTTGGAGACTGAGATTCCTACTGGTGATCACGTTAATTCCCCTAGGGTTAACCCTCCTGTGGTCAATCCTTCGGTTGTCACTCCTCCTCCGGTTGGAGTTAATTTGGGTTTTGCTCCTGGCAACAATGGGCTGGTGGAAGATCGTCAAGATGACTAGTTTTCCGTACTTAATGCTGATATGGGATTCTATCATGATGAAAGGAAATACGAGGGATTGGCTGAGAGGGTGAAGGCTATAGAGAATCAGAATCCTTTGGGAATTTATGTTGAGGATATGGGACTAGTACAGGGTGTCAAGATTCCCCCGAAGTTTAAACCTCCTACTTTCGACAAGTACAATGGTAGCACTTGTCCCAAAACTCATCTTCAGGCATACAACCGGAAGATAGCAGCTTATTCTGATGATCAGAAGTTATGGATGTATTTTTTCCAAGACAGCTTGTCTGGAGCCTCACTGGAATGGTACATAAAGTTGGACAGGGCTCGTATCAGAAGCTGGAAAGAGTTGTGCTTGGATTTCTTAAAGCAATACCAATATAACATCGACATGGCACCGAATCGCACTCAGTTACAAAGCATGACACAGGACCCTAAGGAAGGTTTTAAGCAGTACGCCCAGAGGTGGCGTGAACTTGCTGCTCAGGTGCAACCTCCGTTGGCAGATAGAGAAATGGCTGACATGTTCATGAATACTTTGCAAGGTCCGTATCTTGATAGGCTGACCGCTTGTCCATCTATTGGATTTGCTGACATAGTAATTGCTGGAGAGAGAATTGAGAGTTTGTTAAAGTTGGGGAAAATTCAGGACGGAAGTGGTACAAGTTCAGCTCCTGCAAAGAAGTTTTTTGGTAATAATAACAGAAAGCGTGAGGGTGACGCTAATGCTGTGTATGCACAAGGGGGGAGAGGTAGAGGACGACATGGTACATATCACCAGGCAGCATCTATAACTATTCCAACTCCGGATAATGAGGCTTAATCTGCAGCTCAGAGGCAGTATCACCCAAGAAAGAGAATGAATGACAGACATTTTGATGTTTTCCCTATGACATGTTCACAGATGCTACATAACTTACTTCGTTTGAATTTGGTACAATTGAGGACTCTGGCTCCCCCAGTTGGTAGGTTACCCGCTGGATATGGTGCAAATGAAAAGTGTGAGTTTCACTCCAACGCGCCAGGACACAATGTGGAAAACTGCAAGGCTTTCAAACATGTGGTTCAAGATCTTGTTGATTCAAAGGCTATTAATTTTACTCCGAGGCCTAACGTAATTCAAAATCCCATGCCTTCGCATAGTGGACCGGGGGTGCATTCCATTGAAGAAGATAGAGGGCTGAATCTGGTAAGGGACATTAACGGGGTCAAGACTCCGTTGAAAGTTGTGAAGGAACGCTTGCTGAAAGGGGTTGTATTTCCTGGTTGTTCAGAGAGTTGTGAAGATTGGTTGATTGCTGATAATGGCTGTGTAAAGTTGAGAACTGACCTTCAGAGTATGATAGATGAAGGATGTTTGCAATTTGATCAGTTGAAAAAGAATGATGATGAAGTTTCTACTATTACCATCTATTTTGATCCTGTGGAAATTCCGGTGCCTGCTCCTGTACAGATATCTGCGCCTGAACGAGTAGCTCCTATAACTATAACTGTTCCTAGCTATGTCCCAAATGAGAACAAGGTTGCTATCCTGTGGCACTATGGGACTAATAGTCAAGGACAGAGGCAGGAGGTGCAGACTCCTAAGGAAGGTGGTTCAAGTATCGGAAATGTTGGAGGATTGGGCGGTTTTACTTGCAGCGGAAGGCATTTTGCTCCTCAGACACTTAGGAAAGACAATACTCAAGCATTAGAGAGGGCCAAAGGGAAACGGGTAATGAATGATGAACCAACGCCAGGGGCTGAACTGGTGCCAGGGGCAGAATCTGATAAGTCATTGGAAAGAGACATTGAGGAATTCATGAGAATAATCAGGAAGAGTGATTATAAGATCGTTGACCATCTACATCAAACTTCTTCTAAGATCTCCATATTTTCATTGTTGCTATGTTCCGAAGCCCATCGGAATGCTTTGCTCAAAATTTTGAATATGGCGTACGTACCGCAAGAAATATCAGTGAACCAGCTTGAAAGTGTGATCTCCAACGTTAATGCTGGTAACAGACTAGGGTTCACAGATTTTGACTTAACGCCAGAAGGAAGGAATCACAATAAGGCTCTCCACATATCGATGGAACGTAAAGGTACTATGTTATCCCATGTATTGGTGGACACTGGCTCATCCCTCAATGTGTTGCCTAAGAAAGCATTAGCCAAGCTGGATGTGGAAGGGGTGATACTCAGACCTTGTGATATGGTGGTGAAAGCGTTTGATGGTTCAAAAAGATCAGTGTTTGGAGAAGTAGAGTTACCTGTCCAGATAGGACCCCAGGTGTTCAATACAGTGTTTTATGTGAT
Organism: Lathyrus tuberosus; assembly: GCA_022829125.1. Classification (NCBI taxonomy): domain Eukaryota; kingdom Viridiplantae; phylum Streptophyta; class Magnoliopsida; order Fabales; family Fabaceae; genus Lathyrus; species Lathyrus tuberosus. The sequence continues at coordinate 4,906,503 of JALAZF010000345.1, read as the reverse complement.
GGACATCCAACCGGCCTATAGTTGTCTATTGGGTTGTCCCTGGATCCACGCTGTTGGGGCCGTATCTTCAACCTTGCATCAGAAGATAAAATTTGTAGTTGATGGTCAAGTTGTTACGGTATGCGGAGAAGAAGATATTTTTGTTAGCCATCTGTCATCCTTCAAGTACGTGGAGATGGACGGAGAAATCCACGAAACTCTCTATCAGGCATTTGAAACTATGAATATGGTGAAAGATTCTCTGTCTGGTGAGGCAAGAGTGGGAACCTCTATGACTTCATATAAGCAGGCTTTAGAAGTGGTGCAGTCTGGTCATATCGAAGGTTGGAGACAAATGATCGAGATACCTTTCAAGGATGATAAGAGCGGAATTGGTTATAAACCTCCTCGGGTTCCACTACAGGGTCAGGAGCGCCAAGGGCCAGTTTTCTTCTCAAGTGGAGGGGTCATATATCCAAGCCATACCCGTGCAGCAATTGAAGACGGTGAAGATAGTGACTGTGCCCTGGACAATTGGGTGCGCCCATGTGCCCCAGGAGTGAAGCTGAACAATTGGTTTTCGGAGGATCTCATCCAAGTTACTCTTCCAAATAAGTAAATTTTCTTTGTTTTCTTTCATTAAGCATGCAAAGGTCCTATGCTCTGCCCAAGGCATAGTGACTTCATTGTAGGGCCCCCATTTGTTTTCATACAAGTTTTTATCATTAATAAAAGGATGTTTTGTATTCAAATTGTGTTCCTTGTCTTTCTTTTTTATTTTTATTAGATAAATAAAAATGACAATGTTTTCTTCACAAGTTTTCTTGCATTTTTTCTTTTTTCCTTTCAAAGAGAAGTTTCTAAAGGCATGAATTATCATTCATGCAGAAGTAATTCTCTGGATCTCATTAATGACGACTCTGCTATGGTTTATTATGACTTCGATAATCCAATATACCAAGTCGAAGAGGGGGACGAAGAAGACTGTGAACTTCCTGAGGAATTGGCTAGATTATTGAAACAGGAAGAAAGAGCCATTCAGCCTCATCAGGAAGATATAGAAGTTGTCAATCTCGGTACTGAAGAGGTAAGGAAAGAGGTTAAAGTAGGGGCAAGCCTGGCTGAGAATGTAAAGAAAGAGCTGATTGAGATGTTGCGAGAGTATGTCGATATCTTCGCCTGGTCTTATCAAGATATGTCGGGGTTGGATACATACATCGTGGTGCACAAACTACCGCTGAAAGAGGGTTATTTTCCTGTCAAACAGAAGCTCCGGAGAACCAAACCTGAAATGGCCATCAAGATCAAAGAGGAGGTGCAAAAGCAGTTGGATGCCGGGTTTCTAGCTGTTACTAATTATCCGCCGTGGGTCGCTAATATTGTGCATGTGCCGAAGAAGGATGGCAAAGTCAGAATGTGTGTGGATTATCGAGATTTGAACAGGGCGAGTCCAAAAGATGATTTTCCGTTACCACACATTGATGTGTTGGTAGACAATACGGCTCAATTCTCTGTGTTTTCTTTCATGGATGGGTTTTCCGGATACAACCAGATTAAGATGGCGCCCGAGGATATGGAGAAAACTACATTTATTACCCCTTGGGGCACATTCTGTTATAAGGTGATGCCGTTTCGTTTAAAGAATGCTGGGGCTACATATCAGCGTGCCATGGTAACACTCTTCCACGATATGATTCACAAAGAAATTGAAGTTTATGTGGATGATATGATTGCCAAATCACAAACGGAAGAGGAGCACTTGATACATTTGAAAAAGTTGTTTGAACGGTTGAGACATTTCAAGCTGAGGTTGAACCCGAATAAGTGTACTTTCGGGGTAAGATCTGGTAAGCTTCTGGGCTTCATTGTCAGTGAAAAGGGAATCGAGGTGGATCCAGCAAAGGTAAAAGCCATTCAAGATATGCCAGAGCCGAGAACTGAAAAACAAGTTCGTGGGTTTTTGGGAAGGTTGAATTATATTGCAAGATTTATATCTCATCTTACTACAACCTGCGAGCCAATATTCAAGTTATTGAGAAAAGATCAATCAATCCGGTGGAACAATGACTGTCAAAAGACCTTTGATAAAATAAAAGAATACTTGCAAAATCCTACGATTCTCATGCCTCCAGTTCCTAGGAGGCCACTGATTATGTATCTCACTGTACGTGATGGATCAATGGGTTGTGTTCTCGGTCAACATGATGAGACAGGTAGGAAAGAGCATGCTATATACTACCTGAGCAAAAAATTCACCGATTGCGAGTCCAGGTACTCGATGCTTGAGAAGACGTGTTGTGCACTAGCATGGGCTGCTAAGCGATTGAGACAATACATGCTGACTCATACAACCCTACTGATTTCAAAAATGGATCCAATCAAGTACGTCTTTGAAAAGCCAGCTCTTAATGGAAGGGTCGCTCAGTGGCATATAGTTTTGATTGAATATGATATACAATACACTTCCCAGAAAGCTATCAAAGGGAGTGTGTTGTCTGATTATCTTGCCGAGTCGCCTATTGATGATTATCAGCCAATGAGGTTTGACTTTCCTGATGAAGACATTATGTTTCTCAAGGCTAAAGATTGTGAAGAGCCTCCGGTTGATGAAGGACCGGATCCTGATGACAAATGGAAACTGATGTTTGATGGGGCCGTTAACATGAATGGAAGTGGTGTTGGGGCAGTCCTTATTACTCTGAAAGGATCACACATACCTTTCACTGTCAGGTTAACGTTTGATGTTACCAACAACGAAGCGGAATATGAGGCTTGTATCATGGGTATTGAAGAAGCCATTGATTTGAGGATCAAGACTCTTGAGATATTTGGTGATTCCGCTCTAGTGATCATCCAGATCAATGGAGATTGGCATACCAACCAGCAGAACTTGATTCCTTACAGAGACTACGCGAGAAGGCTGTTGACTTTCTTTACAACAGTAAAACTGTACTATATCCCTCGTGACGAGAATCAGATGGCTGATGCTTTGGCTACATTGTCTTCCATGATTCAGGTGAATTGGTGGAACCGTATCCCAAATATTGATGTGATGAGGCTAGATAGACCCGCTCATGTGTTTGCCGTTGATACGACGACTGATGATAAACCATGGTATTTTGATATAAAGCGTTTCTTGAAGAGTCAAGAGTATCCAGCTGGGGCATCAAACAATGACAAAAAGACTCTGAGGAGGATGGCAGAAAGCTTCTTTTTTAACGAGGATGTGTTATACAAGCGAAACTTTGACATGGTCTTGCTCAGATGCGTGGATAGACACGAAGCAGACCTGTTAATACAGGAAGTACATGAAGGATCTTTCGGTACCCATGCTGGTGGGCATGCTATGGCGAAGAAATTATTACGAGCAGGGTATTATTGGCTAACTATGGAGGCTGATTGCTTTAAGTATGCCCGAAAATACCACAAATGCCAAATCTATGCTGATAAGGTGCATGTGCCACCAAACCCCCTAAATGTGATGAGTTCTCCATGGCCCTTTTCTATGTGGGGCATTGATATGATAGGGAAGATTGAGCCTACAGCTTCCAACGGACATCGATTCATTCTGGTGGCTATTGATTACTTTACCAAGTGGATAGAAGCTGCCTCTTTTGCAAATGTTACCAGGCAGGTGGTAGCCCGATTCATTAAAAAGGAGATTATCTGCAGATATGGGGTGCCTGAAAGGATCATTACTGATAATGGTTCTAATCTCAACAACAAGATGATGAAAGAGCTATGCCAGAGCTTCAAAATTGAACACCACAATTCTTCTCCTTATCGCCCGAAGATGAATGGAGCCGTCGAGGCAGCCAACAAAAATATTAAGAAGATTGTGCAAAAGATGGCGGTGACATATAAGAATTGGCATGAAATTCTACCTTTCGCTTTACATGGGTACCGTACTTCTGTTCATACATCTACTAGGGCAACCCCGTTTTCGCTTGTATACGGTATGGAGGCAGTGCTACCGGTTGAAGTGGAAATCCCTTCTTTAAGGGTCATGATGGATGTTAAACTTGACGAGGCTGAATGGGTTCGAGCGAGGTTCAACGAGTTGAGTCTCATCGAAGAAAGACGGTTGGCTGCAGTTTGTCATGGACAACTGTATCAGAGGAGAATGAAACAGGCATTTGATCAGAAAGTGCGCCCTCAGACTTACCAGACGGGCGACTTGGTATTGAAAAGGATTCTTCCTCCGAATACAGATCACAGGGGCAAATGGACTCCTAATTATGAAGGTCCATATGTTGTTAAGAAGGTTTTCTCGGGCAGAGCCTTGATGCTTACAACAATGGACGGTGAGGATTTTTTGTCCCCTGTGAACTCAGATGCAGTTAAAAAATACTTCGCATAAAGAGACCCGCTGGACAGTAAAAAGAGAGTCCAGGCAAAAAAGGGCATCCCGGCGAACCAAAAAAAAAAAGGAAAAGGTTCAGGAAAAAATTAGGGATAAAATAAAAAAGAAAGAAAGTACACCCGGTAAGTTGAAAACCCGCAAGGGCAACTTAGGAAAAAAAGGGTATCTCGGTGGATTGAAAACCCGTGAAGGGCGATCCAAGCAAAAGAGAGATTTAGCGAAAACTGCGATCTGAGTAATCTGTATTGCCTCGTCTCAATCAGTAAGCACTCCGAAGGATAGGAATCAGTTACATCGTCCCCCTTTTAAGGCAAAGTAGTTGGAGAATCTTGAAGATATATGAACCATAGCAGGGTTGAAACTCGATGAAGTTCCATTTTCACATTGCCATTAGGATAGTTTCTTTTCTGTTTTGGCAATTACCTCTTTCCAGGAATTGCTTCTTGATGTAAATGCCTTTTTTCAGGCTCTTCAATCAATAAATTGTCGTTATTCAGAATAATTCTATCTGTTTGTCTTTTTTTTATATTTCCTTTGTTTACACAAAAGTCCAATTCTTTTTTATAAACATCTGCATGTGAAAACATTGGGGGTTCTACAATAACATGCCTAAAAGGAAAAACATTGAAAACTGCTTTAAATGACAGGTGCGCTTGGATGGATACTACCAAACCTCGTATTATTCTGGGGCATATGTGTGCATTCTTTTGTTTGCAGGTGTGGAGATTTCACTGGATGGCTATGCAAAGATGTATGACGCCTTCAAGCTGAATCCTTTTGCGAAGCGCAAATGATTGTTCCTCCCCAAGCAGACAGCTTCTCAGCAGGAAGGCTATTCTAGAGAGGGTCATCCCCAGCGTATTTACAGAGCTTCATGATCCATGCAGCGTTATCAAATAGGTAGTATTGTATCTTGCTTTTTCTGTGTTAATAACGGTTGTAAACTCCCCAGTAGATTTGCTTCACACGCCTTACAGCAGTTGTTCAAGATTCAGTGAGTGTCGAGGAGTTTGGAGATGTCGAATCTTCTGTAAAATCCTCTTGGGACATTTTCTCCAGATCAGACTTGTATCTTGGGGCAAAAGTAAGTGGCTGGCCATCCCAAACATGGAGCATCATGAAATTCCCCAGCAAGAAGTATTGCAGATCTATTATCCCCAGCAGAGTGGCCTCCCAACTACTGCATCCTAGCTCAAGTCTCGGTATTAGTTTAAGAGTTGGAAGATGTTGGATCTTCTATAAAATTCTCTTAAGGAACATTACCTGGCATGAGACACTTTGAAGTGATTCTCCCCAGCAGAGTTTGTTGTAAGCTTATTTCCCCAGTAAAGTTTGAAGAGGCGTGGTCTTCTGTAAAATCCTCTCAAGGGACATCTCCCCAGCAGAGTTAGTTATAAGCTCATTAATCCCCAACGGAGTTCTATGGTTGTAGTTATTCCCTAAGCAGACTGGTTCAGATGATGCCTCCCCAGCAAAGTTATAATTTCCTACAGTGGCCTTAACAGGTTTGTCAGGTCAGTGCCCAGATCAGGAGGTCAGGTCAATTTGTCTTCCCCAGTACGGTTTGCGACCGTGAAGTCAATCCAGCTAGTTATCCCCAACGGAGTTGCCTTCTTTTCCTTAGCATTTATTTTGCTGAGGACCTCTTTGCATTTTGCATATAGTGTGCATAGCATCCTCAAAACGCGTAGCATTTCCATTGAGATGGAGCATTACGCCATGGAAAAATTCAAACATATGGATGTGAAGCATAGGCCAGTTTTCATAACTCGTGCGAGAGCCCAAAACTTTGCTCCTTATGTTATTGACAAAGCCAGAAAGAATGCCTAGTTCATTTCCCCACAGATATTTCAAAGCAGCGCAAAGGGTTTCATCAGTTTTGCTCCCCACAGAGTCATATCTCTCAGCTTACAAGTCTCCTGGAACCATCCCCGATAGGATTCCTGCAGCCGTTTCCGACCGCTCCTTTGAGTTTTAACTATGCCAGTTCCCGACAGGCCCCGTTACCCATTCCCGATAGGTAAGCTTTGGTTATAAACTGCAGCCGTTCCCGACCGCTCCTTTGAGTTTTAACCATGCCAGTTCCCGACAGGCCCCGTTACCCATTCCCTATAGGTAAGCCTTGGTTATAAACTGCAGCCGTTCCCGACCGCTCCTTTGAGTTTTAACCATGCCAGTTCCCGACAGGCCCCGTTACCCATTCCCGATAGGTAAGCCTTGGTTATAAACTGCAGCCGTTCCCGACCGCTCCTTTGAGTTTTAACCATTCCAGTTCCCAACAGGCCACGTTACCCATTCCCGATAGGTAAGCCTTGGTTATAAACTGCAGCCGTTCCCGACCGCTACTTTGTGTTTTAACCATGCCAGTTCCCGACAGGCCCCGTTACCCATTCTCGATAGGTAAGCCTTGGTTATAAACTGTAGCCGTCCTCGATAGCTCCCTTTGGTTTGAACCTTGCCAGTTCCCGACAGGTACACTTGCCCATTCCCGATAGGCAAAACAGGTCCAAGCTCACCAGTTCCCGACAGGTATTTCACCAGTTCCCGACAGGTTGCTCACCAGTTCCCGACAGGTATTTCACCAGTTCCCGACAGGTTGTTCACCAGTTCCCGACAGGTTTCCTATGGGGTCCAATGGTTCCATTTTCTCTCTCACAACTTTTCTTCCTTACCTTTACTTAATTTACAGCATTTTCTCTAACCACAGTGCAAATTTTCTCAGGTTATTTCTGTATTCAATCCCTATGTATCTTGAATTCCTGATAGCCGTTGCTTTCATCCATTCAGATTCACAGTTGATTGAATAGGGGCGGCTGTAATACCTCAAATTTTACCTTCATGTTTTCTCAACAATTGGTCTATGCTTTACTCTTTTTACATTCCATAGTAGGTCATAGATTGCATAGCATGGCATGCAGCATAGGGCATGGGATCAAGTGGTTTTCAAAGGTATGGATCATCCAAAGCAAGAGAATAAGGGCCAAGGATTTCTCACAAGCCTCAGAGGAGTCTCAAGCTTCAAGGTGGTTTGAGGAGTTCATCACATCATCACAAGATCAAGCATGGCAAAAGATTGCAAGTGGATCTTTTCCTCCTGATCAGAGGTTCCAAATTAGGGTTTGACCTAAAATCAGTTTATTTCTGATTTTTGGGGCAAGACTTGATTTCATGCTATTCCTTATGTTCTTAAGTGTTCATGGATGGAATCTTGGTCATTGGTTCTTTGGGAAAGATGTTCAATGGATCAGTTACTTGTGAAATAACAAAAGTCAACAGTTCAAAAGGAGAAAGTCAACTGTGGAATTTTGAGGTTATTTTCATGGTTTTCAAGGTCTCACATCCTCATATGGTCTTCAATTGTTAAGATTCACATCATTTATCAAGAATCAAGAGTTTGTGCAAAAGTTACTAAATTTGGAAAATGACCTATAATGAGAACTTTCCATTTTTGGCAGTTTTTCAACCACATTCAAATTGACTTTTCATCATCAAGGAAGCTCCAAATGAATTTCCCTCTAAAATGAAAGTTGAAGATCCTTCTCTCCCATTTCCAAAAAGTACTAAAACATCTCCATATCATTTGTGGAACTCTAGTTATGGTCAAAACAATGCAAGGTGCATTTTGAGGTTTTCCATGTATCACTTTTTTCCACCTTTTGCATTTTGGCACAAATGGACTTGTAATTGATTTTATTGGTTCATGTCACATTGCAACATCAAAGTACACTTCATTTGGCACAAGTTTGGCTTTTGAATCAAGTTATTTCATGCCATATTTCTCATTATTTTCACAAAGTTCAAAAATGCAAATGGATCAAAAATTCACCAACCAAGTCATTGCAAAGCCCAAGTACAATTCATGTGTGGTTAGCAAGTGGAATGCAAGGGAATCATGCTGATTTCATTGAGTTTGCACGTGTGGTTGAAGGGTTTAAGCACAAAATGCATTTTGGCAAAATCACTCCAATCTCACTAATCAAAGGATTAATCACTTGTTAATCATAATCAAAGAACTAATGGAGAGTATATAAGCTAACTCATGCCTCCAAAATTAGGGCATGCACTCTCATTTGCTCAGAATTTCAAAACTCACTCTCACTTTCTCTCCTTTGAATCTCTCATTCCTTGAGGGTTTTTGAAAATCTCTTGGCATATTCTTGATCAGTGAGTTGAAAGGAGCACGAATCATCCATTGTTTTAAGCTGAAAGGAAGGTTTTCACCAAGTTCAGTGTAAGAGGATCCAAGTTTAAAACTCAAGATTCAGACCATATTCAAGCTCTAATTGCATTTATTTTGCAATTAGAGGTTCCTAAGGCTAGATCTGCAGCTTATCTCTGGTTTTCTAGGAGTATTTTAAGCTCTTCAAGATCTCAGGTTAGTGAACTTTTCATGCTCTTAGAACTTGAATTTTAAGTGTGCATAATGATCTATGAGGTTCACTGAGCATGATGACGTGTTTAGTTTGAATTTTGGACGTGTAGATTGTGTGTATTTTGAGTTTAAAGTTTTAGATCTAAACTTTATTTCCTTCGATTTGCTTTGTATGTTGAGTGTTTGTTGAAATGAGTTAGATATTTGTGATCCTCATGTTTTTCTGATTAATTTGGTATACCTATGAGCAATTTCTGGAGATTTTCACGTTGCAGCTCACCAGAGAGGGTGACCGGAGCCCTAGCTCCGGCGACTGGTTTTTTTCGTCCGGCCAAAGGTTTGAAGGAGGAAGATATAATCACGACCGTCCATCACTTTGATCATGTGGTTCTCGTTGTGCCACGTTTTATTTTTTTTCTTCTGATTTTATTTTAATGATTACATGTGTGCTTTCCCATGCGTGTTAACATATGCTCTCAATCTGAACCTCTTATCTTGTTTACTTTTTAAATGTTAGACTTAATCTAATGCGTTTATTTGATCTGGTGGATGAGATGGTGACAGCACATTAAAATGTTCATGTGCTTGTCACGTGAGTTTGTATGGTGTTTTGAATGATTGTGTGTGCGCGTGTATATATGGATTATGGTGTGCATGTGAATCAAGTCCATTGATCATGATTACTTGTTGAGTTCATTGACTGTTGGTAAGCGTGAGATTAATCCATTGGTTGTGATTGAATCTGATGTTTGGCTGAGTTCTATTGTTTTCCTTTGACCTTCGCTAGTGGACCATTAATTTTGGACCTTACTTTCCACACCCCCTTGTTGAGCCCATGTTTATTTTCCAACGTGAATTGTTGCTGATTGCACCTCCCTGATTTCCTTTTCTTTTATTTTATTTTCTTTGCATTTGTTTTGCATTTTAATTTTTAAAATCATTTTAATGCATCTAAAAATCATAAAAAAATTCATGAAGCTTCTTTTTAGTTTTATAAAATTTTGTCCAATTTTATTTTCTTATTTGATTTTATTTTTGGTGTCTTAATTAATTGTTTAATTGATTTTCTTTTTGATTTGTTTCACATGTGCACACTTCTACTTGTAGAATTTATTTCTCATCATCTATACATGATTTTCAATTCATTCTTTTTTTATTTGTTAGATGACATTCTGAAGTGCATAAAAACATTTTTGTTTCAGTTTTAAAACTTTTTCATATTGGATTTTGGTCCCTCTCTTTTGCATATTGAATCATGGTGCTTACTTGATCTTTGCTTAATTGTTTGAGTTGCTTAACATGTGAATTTTTGTGAGATCTTTTAAAATGTGATTTTCTTCTAACCTAGATCATTTGAGTTTAAATTTCACAATTTCTGAATGTCATATGATAAATGTTTGCTTATTTGTGCTTAAGTGACTTATGCATGATCATTTCTTGACATCTCTTTACACAAGTTGATTTGCCATGCTTAATTGATTGAATTCCTTTGTGATTCTTTGAATGAGCTTTTGATATGGTGTTTACCCCTGGCTGAGTTCCTTTGAGATTAATTTTTGCAATTTGTGGATCATGTTTGAATCATGTTTGAGTATGCCTAAGTGTTGGAGCTTTGTCATCTTCTTGTAGTTTGCTTTGGTGCATGTTTTGAAGTTGTTGATTGATGTTTGAACTTGTATGACTTGGGTTTGGTTTTGATATGATATTGATGCATATGCTACTGCCTCTTGAGTTCTATACTTGGTTTTCATGTTACTTGAGCATAGTTGAATGCATTTGGTTTGAATTGTATGATAAATATCATTACCTTTCCTTGTGAACTTCTTTGGATCATAATGCTTCATGTTTTGAATCACTTTTGCACACATGAATTGTTGATGATAATATGGTATTGGTTCTGACTTGTCTTCATCTTCATCTTGCCTTTCTCATTTCATTTTGTTGTGAAGTCCATGAATGCTTAATTGTGCATTTCATACAAGTATGCTTGCATTCTTTCATGTTTATCTTTGCATGCTTACTTGAATTGTTTTGCATTGATCTTTGAAACATGTTTGATGATTTGAGTTGGAAATTTATGATATGATGTGCTTGCTGCCACTTATTGTATCTCATCTTCCTTCTTCTTCTTTTCTTTTTTTCTCTTTCACTCTTTCTCATCCCATGAATCTCAAGACTTGTTCAAGTCTTGGATTCTTTCCCTTTAGAGCTACCTAGTCTAACTTAATTTTTGATTAAGCTTGGAGTAGGATTATCATTAGGTTTTAGGTAGTCTTTTCTCCTAAGCCTCACTAACCATAGGACATCCATGCATGATAACATTAGGACCCTTAGTTTCCCTTTAGAGTTTCCTTTGTGTCGTCTCTCTTCTCATCTCAAAACTTCTTCAAAACACTTAATAAAGATTAACGTGTATTGCGCTTGAGCCTTCTATGTGGGAAGTGCGGAATGAGGGGCTTCCTCTCATTCTTCTAGGATACCTAGTGTACGTCCTGTTGGGGACGATGCGCGAAGTATTCGTTCCTGTATTTAAGACTTTGGTTCAATGCAAGTTACAAATAACTGTAAAAAATACTTCTTGCTTAAAAAACTTCAAACAAACAATAACGTCTTTCCTCTGGGAATTCTCTTCTCATCTCACTCACTCTCAATGTACGAACGTGCTCCTACTCGTTCTCATGCAAGACGGTAACACCTAAGTCTCCATACAGCGAGCTACAACACCTGAGCTAGAACGTAAGTCGTTCCCTTAAAAAACACAATCCACCCCTAGTGAGGGGAACGACGTCGCTCAGATTCTCATGCTCCCGATGAGATATATAGGCAGTGGGGTAGGGCCTATTCGAGCGCTTCTTTTATTTTCCCTACATTTGTTTCTCTTTCTCTCTCCCTTCCTTTTCCGGTTCTCCAGCTAGCAGTCTGTTTCCCTTTCCAGTAGTAGCGAAGCTCCAGTTGACGACACCCTTTGATCGAGACAAGCAAGCGTGGATCCCATCGGGTACGATGGACGCGTGGGGGTGCTAATACCTTCCTCACGTGTAACCGACTCTCGAACCCTGTTCTCTTGGTCGCAAGACCATGCCCTTTCCTTTCCTTCAGGTTTATGCGATGTTTCCTTTCCCTCTCTTGGGATAAATACACATTGCTGGCGACTCTGTTTTTTGCGCCACTCTCGCATTTGTACCGTTGGATGCGAATCTTTCGGGAGCGACACATTAGAGGTTGCATGTTTTTCTATGATAATGAATTTGGTAAAAATGACTGGGGATTGGAGGAATGTAAGTTTTTTCAGAGTCCGAGGTATTTAGTTTGCAGTAAAGGCGTTGATCAAAAGCAAGAAAAAGTTGTAGTGAAGTACATGTTCTATCAGCCAATAATACCTAGATTGCAAAGAATGTTTGTGTCAATTCATAGTGTAAGCCAAATGACATGGCATCATTCAAATGCCAGTAGTTCATGCATGATGCGACATCCATCTGATGGCGAGGCATGGAAACACTTTGGCAAAGTACATCCTGATTTTGCAGCAGAACCCATAAATGTCAGGCTCAGATGATGCTCAGAAGGTTTTACTTTGTATATCCAATCATCAGAAATTTCCTATTCTTGTTGGCTTGTTATTATTACCTCGTACAATATCCCTTGTGAGATGTGCATGACAAAACCTTACATGTTTTTGATATGCCTCATTCTAGGACCGTCGAGTCCAAAGGCAGAAATAGATGTTTATTTGCAACCTTTAATTGATGATTTGAAGAGGTTGTGGATTGGAGAATGGACTTATGATGTGTCTCGTAAACAAAACTTTAATATTTGAGCTGCTTTAATATGGATAATAAATGACATTCTTGCATATGGCATGTCTTCTGGTTGGGGTACACATGGCAAAATGGGATGTTCGCATTACATGGGACGCACAAAAGCGTTTACTTTGGAAATGGGTGGGAAAAAGTTTATGGTTTGACTGTCACCGAAAAGACTAGGAGTTGAAACCTCAACCAAATGGAAAATTATTAAAACATAAGGCTTGTTACACTCTTACTCCCCAAGAAGCAAAAGTAGTTTGTCGGTGGTTAAATGAGTTGAGGATGTCTGATGTTTATTCTTCTAACTTAGCAAGATATGCTGACGCAAAAACTGGGAAGGTACATGGAATGAAAAGTCATGATTGTCATGTTTTTATGGAACGATTGCTTCCAATTGCATTTAGTTCACTTTCCAAGCATATTCTTAATCCACTAACTGAGATTAGTCAATTTTTTAAAGACATTTGTGCGTCAACTCTAAGAGTAGATGACATCACTAAATTGGACCAAAATATTCCTGTCATTCTCTACAAGTTAGAGCAAATATTTCCGCTAGGTTTCTTTAATTCTATGGAGCATCTCCCTGTGCATCTTGCTTAATAGCTTACCTTGGTGGACTTGTTCAATATAGATGGATGTATCCATTTGAAAGATTCATGGGTGATTCAAAGCGATCAGTGAAAACTAAGGAAAGAGTTGAGGGATCAATATGTGCGCATTACTTGCATCGAGAAAATTAACATTTTTCACTCATTATTTCAATCATGTGATGTTGACTCAGAGAATCATAAGGAATGAAGTTCACTTTAGTGAAAGAAGTCAATTCACCTTATCAGTTTTCGGTCGTCCCGTCCGTCCTTCTAGAATGACGAGCCTGCATTGGTTGTCTGAAAAAGAAATACAATCTGCTCATGTTCTTGTGTTGAGTAACTGCGTTGAAGTTAAACCATATCTTGAGTAGTTATGTATCTATTTTTGGATAAATATACTTGTCACCTTCGCTAACTTGGTTTTTTTCTTCGAAATAGGGCATTTAATACCTACTATTTTCAAAGCACGGGTGAACAACCATCGACTAGTTACACACATGCCTATTTTCCTGCATGGTTCAGGCATCAATTATCATGCATTGTTTGCACCAAGTCCTGAAATAATCCATTTGAGAAGTTTATCTGAAGGCCCTCGTCAGCGTGCAAACGAATGGCACACATACTTTGTAAACATATATAAATTTCACACTCAAACATGGGTAAAAGGGAAGAAAACAATAAACAGTTGTATAGTTGTATAAGGAGTTACAGAGGGTGGTGAGGACGAATTCTATGGTGTTATCACACATATTCATGAGTTGGTATATAATTATATAGACTCGGAAAATTAACTTGTCCTATTTTATTGTGACTGGTATGATCCATCGTCCAGATGAACAAAATTAGATTAAAAAATATAACATTGTTAAGGTTCGAATGAATAGGGCGTACAAAGAGTATGACCCTTTCATAATGGCACATAATGTTAGGCAGGTTTATTACATACCTTATCCTTCAATTCAACCAAGTAAATGAGGATGGTGTGTTGTAATCAAGTCCAACTCAATGGGTTATATTGAAACTGACGGTGTAATGGAAGATGATGTTGCATACTAAGATGATGAGATTTCACAAGTTAATGGGGTAATTGAAACAGAGGAGATTACAAGTTTGGGTGATACTGTAGTTGTGGGTCAACAAGTTGACACAACTATCTTGTTGTCAACAAATCATGTGGAAGAAGAGCAAGAAGAGTCAAGAGAGTCTGAAGACAATAATATCATATCTAATGAAGACAATGAAGATTACGATGATGAATAATTTAAATAATATGTATTATGTAATAATACTATTGTGTAATATGTATTGTAATAATGCTTTTGTGTAATATTTGCTTGAATTAATTTACTCTTATTTTTATGTTTTTATGATATATTTTCGAAAAAATACCACCCCAAAGAGAGGAAAAGGGTAAGGGTAAGGCTCGCCGCACACGGTTTATTGTATAAGAGGTTCCTGATTTGTCTATGTTTTTTCCTATGCCACATTCGAGTCAGGTGCATCCTACTCCACCACATGTGCATCCTACTCCACCGCATATGCAGACTTCACCCATATCTGGATCTTTCACTGGATTACTATCCACTCCTGATTTTCCTTCATTCTCACCCACATTTGCGCCAACCTTTATTAATCCTCCTTGATATACACCTATTATGCATCCCAACACCCTGCATCCCACATATTTTCTGATGTCTTCCATGCAGTGCGGACCTAGCTTTCTGATGTCTTCCATGCAGTTGAGCAGTTCTAGATTTCCTATGCCTTCCATGCTGCCTTCTATGCCATATATGGAGGCAGGTGGATCTAGCATGCCACATTCATTACCTATGTATTCTATGTAGGGATTTAAGAGGAGTTATTCAAATTTTTTGATCTTCTTAGAGAAATAATCCCAATAAACAGATCTTGAAATAAACTATTAATCACAAATCAAATTGACCAAAATAAAGATTCAAGAATTACCTCTTGAAACGTGCTTTAGCTTTGATCACGAAGATGGAAAATACCATCGTCTCTACGAAGTCCACGCGAGTACAAAGTGGAACGCGGTGCTAGCCGTCTCTAGTTTTGAGAAAATTGACCATTCACCTTGGTATGGGAAAGAGCTCCTCTATTTATAGAGAGCTTCTAAAACCCTAATGCTCTTATTTTGGACTTTTACAAAATAGGCCCAATCTTATTTAATTAAACTATTTTAATTAAATAAATATTACTTATATTTAATTAAACTCTTATAATTAAATAAATATTACTTATATTTAATTAAACGCTTTTAATTAAATAAAATAAAAAAATATTAATTAAATTAAATCATATTTAATTCAATTAACTTTCAATTCTCATTTATTTAATTAAACCATATTTAATCAAATAAAGTATATGTGTTAATACATTAAATAATTTAAATACTATTAACACATAATTAAATTAAATCATATTTAATCAAATAAATTATATGTGTTAATACATTAAATAATTTAAATACTATTAACACATAATTAAATTAAATCATATTTAATTTAATCATCCATTCAACTGTAAGTACTCTTTGTGTGTGATCCAGTAGGTTCTCGTAACGTTTGCAATAATATTAAATCACGTATTTAATATTATAAACAGTGAGCGGTATCTAGCAACACATCATTGCTACCTAAGTGACGAGAATGTCGTGTAATCTGACATAACCTTTCTGTGATAATGATCATGTGTACAATTGCCATTTTCCCCTTATATCTATATTAAACACGAGGCATAGAATATGTCACCCTTGTATAATCCAATATTTTATTCCTTGATCCCCGATTATGCTTGATAACAACAAATAAGGCCAATATCTCATATCGACTTATTTGAGCACGGTCATGTATTTTACAGTCATACTCTATCAAAGGGCCCACATATATTACTCCCGTATATGTGGGAGGGGCAAATCCCATCTAGGTCACTCATGTCCCTCAGCATGATTTGTAAAGTACCCTGAAGATGGCTGGTGTTGTACCCCAAATTTTTCCCTTAGATTCATTGATTCGTCTGCATAACATATTAGGTCAATCATTCGTGCATAACTAATCTTTTCATTTAGACTCTGTTTGTTTTGTTTCATTTGCGGAGATAGGTCTGCGGCAGAATATGCAAAGGTCATGGATTTCGTGACAGATGATTTTTGTGGTTCGTGCACCAAACCCTCACCACCTAATCCTTGGTTGTGCTAATAATAAAGAGCAAGTTCAACTTTGTCCCCATCTTTGAAAATGGATCATCCTCTACGCTTAAAGAGGAGTGTGGATCTTCTTGATAACAATAAGCTTGAAGCGGTTCACGATTTCATTTGAGGCCATATTCTATGTCGTTTTTCAAGAAGGGTTCAAAGAGGAAATTTCCTTTCACCGTAAACTAAATCCAAGTCTTGCGAGGTGTTCCAGGTTCTCAATTTATGATCAAGCTAGGCTCAAATTTAGTTTCAAGTGGCAAAGCTACAAGGAGATTGATTTTCAAGAGACTTGCGTCAAGATTTAACTCTAAGATTCAAGGCGCAATATTTAAGTTTTTATGAAATTCAAGTTGTTAAAATGACATGCCTTGTACCCTTCAAGTGTTGTCGATTAATCTCTGTATTCCCATAAGTAATACAGGCAATACAAGAATGGATATGCCATTATAGATGCATAGGACAAGTACTGACATTAAGAGGAGCTCCCAAAGTTTGTCGGTAGCCATACAAGACTTGAGTACACATATATAATAACTTACAAAGACCACCTAGTTTTGGTTACCAATAATCGCCAATGATAACAAAAGTCAAGATTCCATTTGGATTCACCAAGACTACAGGTGTTCCAAAAGAGTACAGGATCCAGAGTCAACGGTCGTAAAATAATTCGCTTTGATTTCAATACAAAGTACAAGTGTTATTCACATTCAAAGGATAAGCTCAAGCATGATTTCGAGCGTCCATATTTATGCAGGTCCCATCCTTTGTTTTGTTTAGAGTTTGAATCAGATCTTGGAACGGCAGCGTGCCTCCTATATCGTCACCAACTCGGTACATCAAGACTTCTTCACACTACCTGAAAACGATGAAATAGGACTTTTATTTCTATGATCTTCTTGGACCTTACAGCGTTGCATCCACCAAGCTTTGTAAGCCTTATTTCCTCACATAAAGCAGATTGAGCAGAGTCAGCTCTGAGAAGTTTCTAGGCATGATCGAACCTGTTAAAACTAGAGGAGGAGACGTACTAAGCCGCGATCGCTCCATAAAACAAGACCTGTACAGAAATCAAAGCGCCAAGCTGGAAGAAGCTCAATTCAGTGTCATCACAAAGCTCAAATAGGTGGCAATTTCCATCAAAGCACGCCAAGTACAAAGGTTATATAACAAGGTTTCCAACGAGATCATCGCACCAGGTGCTACGGTTCTGAATGCTGCAAACGACATTGCAATCTGCGACCTACATCACATAATAAAAACACAATTATCAGCTTCAAGCATGACTCGAACAACTATTACAGCCAGCGGTAGCCAAACTTTAGGACAAGTTACTTTTTTTCTCTGAGCATCATTGTTGGAGACTTTGTTCATAGTTCGGTCTCAAGTCTTCCAATTAGTAGCCGGTGCACACTTTGCTGCATTTTCCAAGCACCCTGTCTCCACTTGAGTTTGTCACCTGTAACCTATTCAAAACGTGAAGGATAAAGTCAAATAATCAGGATTCACAATGCATTCAGATCTCAGTTTCGCATATGGCAAGAGAATCATCAATCGAACCGTACCCAAGGCCTGTTGAACAACATTTCAGTCCGACCGTTTGTAGTGGAATGGGTTTAAATAGAAACAAACCCTGCATACAAAACCATAACATAAGAGCTACATGATAACAAAAAGGGAAGAAAAATCATACAAGCACCAATCATAGGCCCATTATCGAAATCCAACACAGACATTTTCAAGAACAGCTATAGCAGTGCAATTCAAGGTGTTAAGAAGGTCAATGCATATATATCACTGGCAGAATTGTGTCTCACTTCAATGTTACCTGTTAAATCATTGGCTATCTCAGTTGAAGTTCTTTTACCATCGTCTGACTGCGCGTGGTTACCTGCCCGCTTACCAAGGAATAGGATCTTCAAGACCGTGCTTTGGGCTATTTCTTTATTCCATGTCCGACCTACTCACCACAACGACCACAATCATCAACCATCTCTTCGAGACCTCGTGCAAATGAATCGTAAGGCGCTGCAGCAATGAGCTTGTTTTGTCCTGAAAAGAATTGGAGTTAAATGAGTGTCAACCCCCATCAATTAAGCAAACCTTGGCCAAAACTTTCAAAAAAAACAAAGAATAATATCAAGCCCTGTAGGATTCCCTACGTGGCCTCAAGATTTTATCAGAATTATTATGCATCAAAGAAATCGGATCCTCAGCAGGACATTGAAGTTCCAATATTTCCAAATATATCCCAAACATCAACAGTTTCAAATTCCTATTTCGGCCTCAGAGATTGGTTTTATTTTGAATCAGAAAATATATCATCATTTTCAAGTTAAGTTGAGGGCGATATCTCAAGGATATCACCAGCAGCAACTTTTCCCAATTTGGAGCAATCAAGTGTCCTAAACCGTTCACATCATCAAAGCAATTAACTGGCATCAGCATTTCAAATATTTCAAATTTCCCAAATCACCAAGGTAATAAATCGTACCAGACCAAAATATCAGACTTCCCCAAACCGTTCAAACCAGTATCAGATTATATCACCAAATCAATTATTTCAGCTTTCCAAATTGGGACCTAATCAAATCACAAAATCAAATCGGGCAAGGATAATATCTGCTTTCAATACCAACATTAAAAACATTCCAAAATCCTCATCATTGGCCAACATTATAAAGGGGCTTATTGGCATCAGAAAAAGGGACGAAAAAAGAAGAGGAGAAACCCATACGAGAAAGAGAGAAATCACAAAATCATTTTCCAAACCCAAAAAACCCAGAGATCAGAAGAACGTCAAGTTCGTCATCATCTCTCAACTACGCCAACAGACGGAGCTAACGTCTAAATCACAAGAGGCTATCGCACAGAGATAAGCAGTACAAAAAGGTAAAAGGAGAGGAAAAGATTCTTCCCTGACGGAGTCGCGAAGTCCTTGCCGTCGTCGCCGGCCCTTTTGTTTTCTTTTTTTTTCTTTCTCGTTTTGCTTTAACCTTGTAAATGTAATCCGCAAAGATGTAATGAGAATGATGGGGTATCGGGTATGATTGGGGCTAGGGTAGACTCAGGATTTGTGTTTGTTTTGTTTTGTTCGACCGATCGAGAGAGGAGATGTTGATCGAGAGGGAGAGCGATAGGAATAGCGGCGGCGTTTAGGGTTTCAAGCTTTGTTCTTCCTTTTGAGAGAAGAGAGGGTGACGAGAGAGAAGAGATAGAGAGGTGAGAGATCATACGCGTCAGTTTCCTTCCCCTTTTTTTTGTTAATTAAAACCTTTTAAAAAAAAACCATGTTTAATCTTTGTAACTAAAATAATTTCTTTTAACAATTACCGTTAAAACTTTTAAAAATTAAATTAACAGAACTTTTTTTTCTTTTTATAATGATTAAGTTATTTTTTATATAATAATAGTTAAGTTTTTTTTTATAAGATGATTAATTTAAAACCTTTTTTAATAATATTGAAGTTCGACCTTTTTTATAACTCTTAATTCAAAACCTATTATCAATAAACCTTAAAATCAATTTTTTTCGTAATAAACTTTAAAATTAATCTTTTATATTAAACCTTAAAATCAACTCTTTCTTAATAAACCTTTCTCAAAATCTCAAATTTAATCTTTTCTCAACGAACCTTTAGAATAAGTCAAACTCATTAGACCCCCCTCACGTGAGTGAATCGCGTGCTATATGCCATTTTATGATTGATATGTTTGCTTGCCATATGTTTATATTGATATATGTTTACTATGTCAAAACCCTTTCAAAAAACTAAAAACTCTCGATCCAACGTCGAGCCACTTTTCTACCTATATAAGTCGAGTGCCTTCGGGCCTCGCATTCAACCTTTTCGGTCACTATACACTTTAGCTAGCCCACTTTACTAGTATGCACAAATAATCAAAGTTAGTTAGTCCCCTCGACATTCCAAAGGAAAGGTTATTAATATTGACTAAACCGTCATAGGACTAACACCTTTAGAACCCTTGGCCATAGGATTCGGAGTCGCCGTACTCCACGTCTCGCCGTAGACATATAGAATCTTAGCCTTAGGATCGGAGTCGTCGAACTCCAAGTAAATGCTCCGCCGCGAATATTTACAATCCTACCCCTCTTAAACCAACCTACAACTTTAGAGTCGCTGCACTCTATGTAAGGTCTTGCCCAAGACTTTACCTCCCCTTGGAACCTTGACCCCGTCAAGAAGTTCCTCTTTTCAGAACTACGCATACTCTGATTCTACACCCGAGGATACGTAGGCGTAAGGTGCGATACCTTATCGAGTATACTTAGATACTAACCCCTAGGGTTCAACCTTTAGCATAGCACCCTTAGCAAGCGAATGAGAGATAACATATGTACTAACGAGAGGTTCCCGTAGAGTACTACGGACGTTTAGGATGTTAATACCTTCCCTAGGCGTAACCAACCCCCGAACCTTAGATCTTTAGGTTTTTTCGCTTTTGAACCTTTCCTTTGGATAAATCAAAGACGGTGGTGAACATTTAAAGAAATGTGATCCTAGTTCATTAATAACTATGGTATCCAATTCTCACCGCAACAGAAATGGCGACTTCACTGGGGACTTTGTCGAGGGTTTCCCCTATCTTGTTTTTCTTATGTTATCTTTATTTGCTTGCTTATATTTGCTTATTATTTGTTGTGCTGGTTTTCTGGGTTACTATTTGTGTGGTGAGGAGTCCTAGACCCGGACTAGAGTGCAATTATTATAGGAGATGATATGGTCAAGGGTACTTTGACGGAGTCGATTCCTGAAAAGTCGAATTGAGAAAATCATCGCTCAGTTTAGGTTCTTTTGAACTTAATATTGTTTGAACGAGTTCATTCGTGAAAATGGTATTAACTTCGACCAAGAACCCTTAAGACTGAGGGCCATAGCACCTTTAACCCCACTTGGCCTTTTAGAATGTAGTGCGGTGACTATGCGGGAGTCTATTTCCAAATAGTTGTCACGCGATACTACACTTGGACGAGATCCTCTTGAGAATATTATTGAATACCAAGTGATTTGGGAAGTTGATAATATCCGAAAGATGGGTCGTAGACTCTGGGAACTTTTAGAACCCGCTCGGCAGGTACATTTGTAACCATAGTACACACCTTATGGGATGGGTAGACCTTGACTCCGTTCACGCTCCTTTCAAACCTAGGGCTTTTTGTCTGTTTGATTGCTTGTGTGTGCTTTGTGCTTTGTGCTTTGTGTGTTTGCATCCCTGCATTCATAAGCATCATTTCATAAAGATTCATGGAACTTAGTCTTGTTTATAAACATCATAAGGATATCATGGACTCTAATTTTTTTTAAAGAAAAAAGTTGAAGTACCTTTACAAAAGTCATAGCCTGGACGATCTAAGGAGACTGGAGACTGCTGACAAATAAAGAAAGGTTCGAATCAAGATCTGGGAAGTTATCATCTCCACTCTATTATGGCCTATCATTCGGTACCTAAACTTGAAGACTATTCTCAACTGATGGAGTTACTAACTCAAGACAAAAATCCATTTCTCAACTTCGGTTAGTATTCAAGCTAGGTAAAAGGAGGTTATTGAAAAAAACTACTTATTGCAAGAGATGGAAAGCTCAAGACGTCTCATCTCATTCTAGTCATCAGTCAACATTATTCTAGAAGAAGATCAGTCGAAAGAAAGAAGTCAGAGATTCAAGAAGACCGTTGGAAGAGTCTCCTTAGATCCATCATTAGTAGCTTTATTTAGCTATTACGTTATGATTGTTGTAAAATGTATAGACGTGTTTTATAATTAATTTTTGTAATAAATCCATCTTTAGTATTCCTGTACTAATGATTGTAACCGACTGTTTTATTTTTATTAAAAAAAAAAAAAAAAAAAAAAAAAACGAGCATTTTTTATATTCCATGATGGTTATAAATAGCTGAGTTTCCATGAATCTTGTTGCATAGCATTTGCATTTTGCGTTTCTCTCTCTATCAAGGAACTTAGATTTTGTTTTGCAAGCATTGTATGATGGATCACGGAAAAGAGGGAGTCGTGTCGTACACCTTCATGGTTTCGAATGTTGAACAACTAAGGGAACTAGGAGGGCAGGTCAAGGATCCTGAGGCGTTCGCTGAGAAGTATGGAAGGATTGTCCCGTTGTTGCAGACTCGAGTAGCCGATGGTTTATTGGAAACGCTGGTTCAACTTTATAGCTTGATCTACCATTGCTTCATCTTCCAAGATTTCCAACTGATGCCTACGTTGGAGGAATACTCCGCCCTTATGGGTATTCCTGTCAAAGACTCACCTCCGTTTTCCGGTGGAGAAGGAAGGCCCAGCCAGGAAGACATCGCAAGGGCAACCCGCATAAAGCTGTTAGAGATCCAATCTCGTATGACGTTCAGAGGAGGAATTGATGGTTTACCTGCCCAATTCTTGTTCGACAAAGCTCGCCATTTTGCTAGTGTAAGGAACACTGGAGCGTTCGAGCACATCTTCGCGTTGCTGGCCTACGGTTTATTCTTGTTTCCGAACGTTGAAGATTTTGTTGACGTCCATGCCATAAAGATTTTTATGCTCAAAAATCCAGTTCCGACGTTGTTAGCCGACGCCTACCACTCTATCCATTCAAAAGCTCTGAAGGGAGAAGTTCGGATTACTTGTTGCACCGCTATCCTCTATAGGTGGTTTATTTCGCACCTGCCGAGGTCTACCGATTTCTGGGACGTGAAAGATGATTCAGAATGGCCCGTGAAGCTCATGGCTCTTACTCATTCGGATATCGTTTGGCATGACCCGATGTATGGAGGGATCCCCATGATTCATAGCTGTGGAGATTTTCCCAATGTACCTCTTCTTGGTACAAAGGGATGTATCAACTATAATCCTGTGCTCGCCCGTCGTCAACTGGGGCACCCAATGGAAGAAGTACCCGATCCAGAAAACCTGACAAGACTTTTTCTCTATCAAGGAGAGGATCTTGGGTTGAAGACCAGAATTGTGTTTGCTTGGCGTTGCATCAATCGACAAGGGATGACAGTGACAACAAATCCTAATTGCTCAGTTACCGAAGAATGTCTAGCATGGGCGCGCGAAAGGGCTCTGACCCTGAGGATGCCTTATCCCCGTCCCAAGCCTCCCATGGTCCAATCAGATGAAGTTTCGAAGCTGCAGGCTGAAATAGAGAAGCTGACTCTGGACAAAGCAAGGATGCAGGACCAGATCGACAGGTTGATGGAAAAACTCCATGGAAGACAAGGGGTATCATCCAGTGGATTAGGCTCCTAGTTCCTTTATGTTTATCTATGTAATAAAACTCTGGAGGTGTACCAGCTCTTGAAATTTCAATAAAATGTTTTATTTGCAATACCTACAATGAACGCAATACGATTTTAGTTCCTTGATAGTTGCATTGCATCCGCATTTCATATCATCTGCATGTGCATGTTTCGTCCTTTTTCTTATGTCCGTTGTTTTCCTCTTCATTTTCGTCACCCTGAATCCTCTGCACCGATACAACACTAGAGCTCAAGCTCGAAGAAGGATTATGGAACACAATCAGGAGCTTGATCGTGTCAGTAATGAGTTGGAAGACCTACGCGGAAACGTAGGACAGATTATGGAAGTGCTGAATGTCATACGTGCGAAGATGGATACCCAAGCCACCGTTGTTTCTGAGATTACCAACACAGCTGTGGATGCTAAACCTACTGTTGTTACTACTATAAATGTACCCCCGTACGGCTTGCCATTCGGATTCGTGCCTCCACCTACCGCAGGTCCTATTGTTCAACAAGTGCACCAGGCCATTCCTGTAATCACTGAAGCTCCTCAAGTGATCCCTACCTTCGCTCCAGCTGCCGTGCACACTCGTGTACAACCTTATTTCAATGAGAATCAACAAGTTTATGATGGTCCTGATATGTCTGAAGATGGGGACGAGAACCATGAGAAACTCAGGGAGAATATGGTTACTCTTGACAAGAGATTAAGGGCGGTAGAAGGTGATCAAGTATTTGGCACTCTCGCCAGAGAAGCATGTCTGGTATCTGGTTTGGTCATTCCTCAGAAATTCAAGACTCCGAAGTTTGACCTGTATGATGGAACCACGTGCCCAAAAAGCCACTTAATCATGTATTATCGAAAGATGGCTGCGCATGTCAAAAATGATAAGCTAATGATCCATTGTTTTCAGGATAGTTTGAAGGGTGTTTCATCAAAGTGGTATATGAGTTTAGATCAGTCTCGCGTGAAGTGTTTTCAGGATGTGTCAGACGCTTTTGTCAAGCATTACAAGTATAACATCGATCTAGCCCCTGATCGAAGGCAACTCCTAAGCATGTCACAGAAGAACACTGAATCGTTTAAGGAATATGCCCAGAGGTGGAGGGAAGTTGCTTCACAGGTAGAACCTCCCTTGTCTGACAAAGAGCTAGCTGAGTGGTTTGTCGATACAGTTCGCCCAGAATTCTTTGAAAGGATGGTTGGAAGTATAACGGCCAATTTCTCTGACATTGTTGCTGTGGGTGTGAGAATAGAAGCTGGTATGAAAAGTGGGAAGATGCCTACCCCTGCTAGTAGCCCAAGTGCCCATAAGGACCATGTTAGAAAAGTTTTCAGTAGTCCTCACAAAAAGAAAGAAGGTGAGACCAATGCTGTGATGACTGACGGAAAGAGAAGTCAACCTCAGAAACATCAACCAGTTTTTAATCCACAACAAGTTTACCCTGTCCAGTTTGCACAACAACCCTATTTGGCCGCTGTCACCCCTACCTACCAGACGATTCAACCAGCTCCGGTCTACCAACCTTTTGTTAATCAACAGCCTCCTGCTTATCAGCCGGTCCCTGCATATCAGCCAGTCCCCGCATATCAGCCAATTCCCGCTTATCAGCCAGCCCAAACTCCACCAAATTATCAACGAGCGCCCAATGCTCCCAATTATCAACGAGCGCCCAACGTTCCTCGTCAGAATACTCCAGCCAGAAGACCTCACCGACCTCATCCCCCCATCCCGATGACCTATACAGAGTTGTACCCTTCTTTGGTCCAGAAAGGCTTGATAACTACCAGAGCTTTGGGACCACCTCCAAATCCACTTCCACCTAACTATAATCCCAATGCCCACTGTTTGTATCATGAAGGAGCTCCCGGCCACGATTTGGAAGGTTGTTATGCCCTGAAGAATCTTGTCAGAGATTTAATAGAAAAGAAGATTTTAGCCTTCGACGACGCTCAGCCGAATGTTAAGAGTAACCCTTTACCCAATCACGGAAGTGCCAACGCTATTGAAGAAGCATCTGAGGAAAATCCAATTCTGGATGTGACGGAGATTAAAACCCCTCTCCAAGTCTTTCATTCAAAGTTGTTCGAAGCCGGTATCGTGAAGGTTTGCCATAGAGATTGTGAAGATTGTGAGATTAGTGTCCGGGGATGTCAGACGGTTCAAGATGATATTCAGACTCTGATCGACGATGGGTTCTTACGGGTGAGTGGTAAGCATAAGAAGAATGAGGTCGTTGTGGTTGAGCCTATATTCAATCTACCAGACCAAAGTGCCAAAGTTCCCGTTTTTAACTTGCCTGAATCAAGTCCTACAGTGGTTGTTTCCAGCAAACCAAAGCCAATCTTTAACATACCGAACTCTGCTACTACAGTTTTGGTTGGTTCGCCGAAGACCGTGAGTATTCAAAAGCCTTACCCTTCCCCTCTCAAAGATTTTACAGCTGTACCCTGGAAATACGGTAAGGATTTCAGAAAGGTCTGTCCAAAAGAAGAAGTGAAGAGTGCTGACAAAGAAGTAACTAATATAGCTGGGGCAAGCAGGATGACACGGAGCGGTCGTATTTACACACCCCATTTCAGTGAAGCTCCACCAAAAGAAACAGTTACGCCCGTTCCTGCCAACAACAAGGGCAAAGAACAAGAAGTTGTTACTAATGACGAAGACGCTGAGTTCTTGAGAATCATCAAAAGAAGTGATTATAAAGTCGTCGACCAGCTCCATCAGACTCCTTCAAAAATCTCTATTTTGTCTTTGCTGATGCATTCACCTGCTCACCGAGCTTCGTTGCAAAAATTGTTAGCTCAGGCTCATGTTGCACAAGACATCACCACTGGCCAATTTGATAGCGTGATTGCCAACATTACTGCTTGTAACACCCTCAGTTTTAGTGACAAGGAGTTGCCAAGAGAAGGTCAGAGCCATAATCGAGCTTTGCATGTATCTGTGAAATGTCAGGAAGATACGCTGGCAAGAGTACTTGTAGACACTGGTTCTTCCTTAAATGTGATACCCAAGAGGACTCTTAACAAGTTGGCTTACAAAGGGGCAGAATTGAGACCTACATCTCTTATAGTTAAAGCTTTCGATGGTTCCCGAAGGACTGTAATGGGAGAAGTTGATTTACCAATCTTGGTGGGACCACATGTTTTCAATATTACCTTCCAGGTGTTGGATATTAACCCCGGTTATAGTTGCCTACTTGGAAGACCCTGGATCCATGCCGCCGGTGCCGTAACTTCGACCCTACATCAGAGAATGAAGTTCGTGATTGATGATAAACTGGTAATCGTTCATGGTGAAGAAGACCTTATGGTCAGTAATTTGTCTTCATTTCACTATATAGAGGCTGATGAGGATGCCTTGGAAACTCCTTTTCAAGCACTCGAGATATCAAACGCTGTTACGTTGGAAGTTGAGGAAACAACTGGTAAGGGTAATCCATCTTTCGCATCTTTCAAGAGCATCAAGTCTACCATTGAAGAAGGTGTGCCTGAAGGTTGGGGCCAGATCATAGAAGCTACAGCAAATCCAGATCATCAAGGGTTGGGTTACAAACCAACTAAAGGTCAACAATCAACATTTGTCGCCAGTTATCCGAGAACAATTCATGAAGTGTTCATCGGCGGAGGTTATCAAGTTAACGCTATTGGAGATAATCATGAAGATGAAGACTCAAGTGACTTTGTGTTCAAAAGTGCTGCCGCTCTTAACAATTGGGAAGCAGTAGAAATCCCAGTGATCATTCCTTTGTCAAATTAACTTGTCATATTTTATTATTTTAATAAGTCCATAGCTACGCCCAAGGCTATTGGATCATGTTTGTGGGCCACCATTTCCACTTTCGAATAAATTATCAATGATTGCATTTTATCATGTGTGTTTGTTTTATTTATGAGTCATTACTTTAAGAAATTGGCAATAAGTAAAAAGTTTAATTTGCACTGCCCTTTGTGCATCTTAATAAGATAAATTATTTTAAAACTTGCAGATTGAATTTAAATCACATCGAATCCGACGACCCTATTGTTATACCTAACTTTGACTCACCCATCTATCACGCTGAGGATGAGGATGAAGAAGATCTCGAAGTTCCCAATGAACTGGTCAAGTGGGCAGAGTATGAGTACACTGAACTTCAACCTCACAAAGAGCAAGTGATTTTGATTAATCTTGGCTCCGAGGAAGACAAGAAAGAGGTCAAAATTGGTACCACACTTGGGGCAGATGTTAGACAAAGGTTGGTCAAGTTGCTAGGAGAGTATGTGGACGTATTCGCCTGGTCATATCAGGACATGCCTGGCCTAGACACAGATATCGTTGTTCATAAATTGCCACTCAAACCAGAGTGCCCACCTGTAAAGCAGAAGCTTCGGAAAACTAGGCCCGACATGGCTCTGAAGATTCGAGATGAGGTTAAGAGACAACTTGATGCAGGTTTTCTGGCAGTAGCAAAATATCCGGATTGGTTAGCCAACATCGTGCCGGTGCCCAAAAAGGACGGTAAAGTCAGAATGTGTGTGGATTACAGGGATTTGAACAAAGCAAGCCCAAAGGACGATTTCCCTTTGCCACACATCGATACACTTGTGGATAACACGGCCCGTTTTGGGGTGTTCTCTTTTATGGATGGTTTTTCCGGTTACAATCAGATCAAGATGGACCCTGTGGATAGAGAAAAGACAGCTTTCATTACTCCTTGGGGAATTTATTGTTACAAAGTTATGCCTTTCGGCCTGAAGAATGCCGGGGCAACATATCAAAGAGCGATGGTCGCTCTCTTCCACGATATGATGCATAAAGAGATTGAGGTATATGTGGATGATATGATCGCCAAATCCCAGAATGAAGAAGACCATTTGGATCATTTGTTGAAGTTGTTTGAGCGGTTAAGGAAATATCAGTTGAAGTTGAACCACGCTAAATGTACTTTTGGGGTCAGGTCCGGGAAGTTACTCGGATTTATTGTTAGCCAAAGAGGAATTGAAGTGGATCCCGATAAGGTCAGAGCCATCCAAGAGATGCCTGCCCCACGAACGGAATTGCAAGTCAGAGGATTTCTTGGGCGTCTGAACTACATCTCCAGATTCATTTCTAACATGACGGCTACCTGTGAACCATTATTCAAACTACTCCGTAAAGATCAGACCATTGAATGGAATGCTGATTCTCAGCAAGCATTTGAGAAGATCAAGGGTTATTTGCGAGAACCTCCTATTTTGATTCCTCCTGTGCCTGGAAGACCTTTGTTTATGTATCTGACTGTTCTTGAGAAGTCTATGGGTTGCGTCTTGGGGCAACACGATGAGACTGGGCGAAAAGAACACGCCATTTACTATTTAAGTAAAAAGTTTACGGATTGTGAAAGTCGGTATTCATTATTGGAAAAGACTTGTTACGCACTGGTATGGGCCGCTAGACGTCTTAGACAATATATGATCTGTCACACCACCCTGTTGATATCAAAGATGGATCCCATAAAGTATATTTTTGAGAAGCCTGCTCAGACTGGAAGATTAGCACGTTGGCATATGTTGTTATCTGAATATGATATACAGTATGTGACACAAAAGGTTATTAAAGGAAGCATTCTATCAGACTACCTTGCAGACCAACCGATTGAAGATTATGAACCTCTGAAATTTGAATTTCCTGACGAAGACATCATGTTGATAAAGGATTATGAAGAGCCCGGTCCCGATGAAGGACCTGAGCCAGGCTCCCGTTGGAATATGATGTTTGATGGTTCCTCCAATTATAGTGGACATGGCATAGGTGCAGTTTTGGAGAACCCATATGGTGGATATACCCCATTCACAACAAGGTTAGATTTTGAATGTACAAACAATATTGCAGAGTATGAAGCATGTATTCTAGGTCTTGAAGCAGCTATCGACCTCCGGATCAAAATCCTCGAGGTAATTGGAGATTCAGCTTTGGTGATCTATCAAGTCAAGGGTGAATGGGAAACTCGAGATGAGAAGTTAATTCCGTATCGTGCTTACATTGTGGATATGATCCAATACTTTGATGAAATCACTTTCCGACATGTTCCGAGATCTGAAAATCACGTGGCTGATGCTTTAGCCATGCTAGCCTCAATGTGGAAGGTCAGATTTGTTAATGAAGCTACTCTCATTTGAATCGAGCGAAAGACTGAACCTGCCTACTGTCAGCTAGTGGAAGAAGAAACTGATGATAAACCCTGGTTCCATGACATTAAGAACTACTTACTGAAGCAAGAATACCCCGCTGACGCTACAAATCTTGACAAGAAAACTCTAAGAAGACTGGCATCCAAGTTCTTTATCAGTAATGATGTGTTGTACAAGAGAAACTACGCTATGGTCCTACTTAGATGTGTTGATAAACATGAAGCAGATCTGTTACTTCAAGAGATTCATGAAGGGACATTCGGGACTCACGCCAACGGCTATGCTATGTCAAAGAAACTTCTGAGAGCTGGGTATTATTGGTTAACTATGGAGTGTGATTGTATACAGTATGCTAGAAAATGCCACAACTGTCAGGTCCATGCGGACAAGATGCATGTACCCCCGACACAATTGAATGTCTTATCGTCGCCATGGCCGTTCTCAATGTGGGGCATCGACATGATTGGGGCAATCGAACCTAAAGCCTCCAATGGTCACCGATTCATTCTGGTCGCCATCGACTATTTCACTAAGTGGGTGGAAGCCGCTTCTTATGCCAATGTGACCAAGCAGGTGGTAGCCCGCTTCATCAAGAACAACATTATATGCCGTTATGGGATGCCAAGCCGGATCATAACAGACAATGGAACCAATCTAAACAATAAAACTATGAAGGAGTTATGTGAAACCTTCAAGATTACTCACCATAATTCCTCTCCTTATCGTCCTAAGATGAATGGGGCCGTGGAAGCCGCAAACAAGAACATCAAGAAGATTCTGAGAAAGATGGTGAAGACATACAAAGACTGGCACGAAATGCTACCTTTCGCATTGCATGGATACAGAACCTCAGTGCGAACCTCAACAGGGGCCACCCCTTTCTCGCTAGTTTATGGAATGGATGCAGTCCTCCCGTTTGAAGTAGAGTTACCATCTTTAAGGGTAATGAGGGAAGCCGAACTGGATGAGGCAGAGTGGATCCAAGAAAAACTTGACCATTTGAGTCTCATTGACGAAAGGCGCTTAACCGCGATGTGCCATGGTCAATTATACCAGAAACGGATGAAGAGAGCCTTTGACAAGAAGGTTCGAGTCAGGGAGTTCCGAGAAGGAGAATTGGTACTTAAGAAGATTTTGCCTGTTCACAAAGACATGCGTGGAAAATGGGCGCCCAATTATGAAGGCCCATTTATCGTGAAGACAGTCTTCTCAGGAGGATCGTTGATACTCACCACAATGGATGGGGAGGAGCTTGCCCATCCAGTCAATTCTGATGCCGTCCGGAAGTATTATGCATGAAGAGTCCGCTGTGACCAGAGTATAGTTTTGGGGTCTTAGTTGTAGGGTTAATATGTGTCGTGGATTCAATGTAACCTTACTCTATTGCCAATCTCAAGTTGTAATGCTCTATGAAGCTTTTTCGCTGTGTACAAGCGTTTATTTTGAATAAAATAAGACTGTTACCTTTGTCTCCTAGTTTTTGAGCCCTATTTATTTCGAAAGTGGAAAATTTTCAAACTTTTTTTTCAAAGAGAGTTCCGTTAAGATGAATTGCTTTGACTTATGGAATGATCTTAAAGAGGTCATCACTCCCCGGCAAGCCGCTACTGCGGGACGCTACGACGATTCCCCAGTGAATCATTATTGTAGGCAATTATGACAGGACCACCACAAGAATGCAGCATCTGGTTGACCCAGGGGTCCCCAGTGAACTTCCTCGGTCATCAATCTTCGTCAATAAAGCAGTGGATATTTATTTTATCCCCATCCAAAGTCTCTATGAATACGAGCGATCCGTACCCAATGGATCTTTCTCATACTAATAATCAGATTCATCTTGGCGATCCTCTAAGTGAAGTCAGGACATTATATCCCCAAGTGGATTGCTATTTCCCCAGAGAAATTCAACCGTTAGTGCCACTTCGGATTTCTGTACGAGCTTGACAGACGTATCTCGTGTGCAGAGGATGGGCGGGGCTTCCTCTTTTGTTTTTCCCCTTATTTTTCTTTGTCTGTTTTGTCAGCATTAGCATAAGCATTGCATGGCATCCGTTTACATCCGCCTTTGTGCGTGTTTTCTTTCGTCTGCTTCTTGTCGCTTTATCTTGGTCGTTGTTTGTGTTTACGCCAGTTTTCGAGGTTAGTCCGATCTCTCCAAGTAGGTCGTCAACCTTAGGCAGAAAGCGCTATCATTTCCAAGTTTCCCCACGGAGTTCAACCCTCGTGGATGATGGTTATTTCAGTTTGAGTTCATTTCTCAATAACAGGTCTTGTTTGACCGTTTCATTCTAGTTTGATCCTAGATTGAACTTTGGGCCTTTGACAACTTGCCTTTCAGGCGCCTAGCAAAGTTTAAGCGTACACCTATACCTTGTACGTTTTGAGTCGCCGTGCTCTATACTTTTTTATTGCCTCATCTTGTTTTTTGTTTCGCGCCGCCGAGCTCCTTGTTTTGCTTTTCTGTTTCGAGCCGCCGTGCTCCTTGCTTTTCTTTTGGCGTCGAGCCACCGTGCTCCTTGTTTTTCTTTTTGGTGTCGAGCCGCCGTGCTCCTTGTTTTGCT
Source organism: Lathyrus tuberosus (assembly GCA_022829125.1). NCBI lineage: Eukaryota > Viridiplantae > Streptophyta > Magnoliopsida > Fabales > Fabaceae > Lathyrus > Lathyrus tuberosus. The sequence continues at coordinate 4,874,204 of JALAZF010000345.1, read as the reverse complement.
TCTCTGTTTCGAGCCGCCGTGCTCCTTGTTTTTCTTTTGGTGTCGAGCCGCCGTGCTCCTTGCTTTTCTTTTTGGTGTCGAGCCGCCGTGCTCCTTGTTTTTCTTTTTAGTGTCGAGCCGCCGTGCTCCTTGTTTTTCTTTTTGGCGTCGAGCTGCCGTGCTCCTTGCTTTTCTTTTGGCGTCGAGCCGCCGTGCTCCTTGTTTTTCTTTTTGGTGTCGAGCCGCCGTGCTCCTTGTTTTGCTTCTCTGTTTCGAGCCGCCGTGCTCCTTGTTTTTCTTTTGGTGTCGAGCCGCCGTGCTCCTTGCTTTTCTTTTTGGTGTCGAGCCGCCGTGCTCCTTGTTTTTCTTTTTGGTGTCGAGCCGCCGTGCTCCTTGTTTTTCTTTTTGGCGTCGAGCCGCCGTGCTCCTTGTTTTTCTTTTTGGCGTCGAGCCGCCGCGCTCCTTGTTTTTCTTTTTGGTGTCGAGCCGCCGAGCTCCTTGTTTTTCTTTTGGCGTCGAGCCGCCGCGCTCCTTGTTTTGCTTTTCCGTTTCGAGCCGCCGTGCTCCTTGTTTTGCTTTTCCGTTTCGAGCCGCCATGCTCCTTGTTTTGGTCTTTTTGTTTCGAGCCGCCGAGCCCTTGTTGTTTTCTTAGTGGTGTGTAAGTCCCGTGCAACGATAAGTCACAGGGCACTTTCCCTACGAGGTCCATTTACTTGGCATATAGGAGGGTTTTAATAACCCTGTTCTTTTCCTTGGGGGTTACTGAAGATCCCGTTTGATCTTCATTTGAAGGAATTTCCAGGTCTTATTCGTTTTTTTGTTCGCATGATCCTACCACCGTGTGGACCCTATCTTATCTTTTGTATCTTGGATAATCAATTGGTCACGCTTGAACCTGCTGGGTCGTCGTTTTCTTGCCCCCAGTGTTGCCTTCGTTTCCCCAGTGCGTCTGGCTGTCCCCATTGAGTTTGTTGCTCATTGAGGACGTCTTCCGCTCTGTGTTCGCTTTCGTTTTTGTCTGCATTTTGCGTTTTTATCATCCCATCATTTTCATCATTGCTAGAGTTCATGGCATGTCGGCATTAGGTCTAGCTTTTGTCCATAGCATTGCATGATCATTGCATCTAAGGGCAAAATTTTCGGTTATCTGTATTTAAATATCTTTCACCCTGACCTAATAACGATTTTCATCGTTCATGTCATCCGGTGACGACATTTAAATAGGGGCAACTGTTGTACCCCAAATTTTTCCCTTAGATTCATTGATTCGTCTGCATAACATATTAGGTCAATCATTCGTGCATAACTAATCTTTTCATTTAGACTCTGTTTGTTTTGTTTCATTTGCGGAGATAGGTCTGCTGCAGAATATGCAAAGGTCATGGATTTCGTGACAGATGATTTTTGTGGTTCGTGCACCAAACCCTCACCACCTAATCCTTGGCTGTGCTAATAATAAAGAGCAAGTTCAACTTTGTCCCCATCTTTGAAAATGGATCATCCTCTACGCTTAAAGAGGAGTGTGGATCTTCTTGATAACAATAAGCTTGAAGCGGTTCACGATTTCATTTGAGGCCATATTCTATGTCGTTTTTCAAGAAGGGTTCAAAGAGGAAATTTCCTTTCACCGTAAACTAAATCCAAGTCTTGCGAGGTGTTCCAGGTTCTCAATTTATGATCAAGCTAGGCTCAAATTTAGTTTCAAGTGGCAAAGCTACAAGGAGATTGATTTTCAAGAGACTTGCGTCAAGATTTAACTCTAAGATTCAAGGCGCAATATTTAAGTTTTTATGAAATTCAAGTTGTTAAAATGACATGCCTTGTACCCTTCAAGTGTTGTCGATTAATCTCTGTATTCCCATAAGTAATACAGGCAATACAAGAATGGATATGCCATTATAGATGCATAGGACAAGTACTGACATTAAGAGGAGCTCCCAAAGTTTGTCGGTAGCCATACAAGACTTGAGTACACATATATAATAACTTACAAAGACCGCCTAGTTTTGGTTACCAATAATCGCCAATGATAACAAAAGTCAAGATTCCATTTGGATTCACCAAGACTACAGGTGTTCCAAAAGAGTACAGGATCCAGAGTCAACGGTCGTAAAAGAATTCACTTTGATTTCAATACAAAGTACAAGTGTTATTCACATTCAAAGGACAAGCTCAAGCATGATTTCGAGCATCCATATTTATGCAGGTCCCATCCTTTGTTTTGTTTAGAGTTTGAATCAGATCTTGGAACGGCAGCGTGCCTCCTATATCGTCACCAACTCGGTACATCAAGACTTCTTCACACTACCTGAAAACGATGAAATAGGACTTTTATTTCTATGATCTTCTTGGACCTTACAGCATTGCATCCACCAAGCTTTGTAAGCCTTATTTCCTCACATAAAGCAGATTGAGCAGAGTCAGCTCTGAGAAGTTTCTAGGCACGATCGAACCTGTTAAAACTAGAGGAGGAGACGTACTAAGCCGCGATCGCTCCATAAAACAAGACCTGTACAGAAATCAAAGCGCCAAGCTGGAAGAAGCTCAATTCAGTGTCATCACAAAGCTCAAATAGGTGGCGATTTCCATCAAAGCACGCCAAGTACAAAGGTTATATAACAAGGTTTCCAACGAGATCATCGCACCAGGTGCTACGGTTCTGGATACTGCAAACGACATTGCAATCTGCGACCTACATCACATAATAAAAACACAATTATCAGCTTCAAGCATGACTCGAACAACTATTGGAGCCAGCGGTAGCCAAACTTTAGGACAAGTTACTTTTTTTCTCTGAGCATCATTGTTGGAGACTTTGTTCATAGTTCGGTCTCAAGTCTTCCAATTAGTAGCCGGTGCACACTTTGCTACATTTTCCAAGCACCCTGTCTCCACTTGAGTTTGTCACCTGTAACCTATTCAAAACGTGAAGGATAAAGTCAAATAATCAGGATTCACAATGCATTCATATCTCAGTTTCGCATATGGCAAGAGAATCATCAATCGAACTGTACCCAAGGCCTGTTGAACAACATTTCAGTCCGACCGTTTGTAGTGGAATGGGTTTAAATAGAAACAAACCCTGCATACAAAACCATAACATAAGAGCTACATGATAACAAAAAGGGAAGAAAAATCATACAAGCACCAATCATAGGCCCATTATCGAAATCCAACACAGACATTTTCAAGAACAGCTATAGCAGTGCAATTCAAGGTGTTAAGAAGGTCAATGCATATATATCACTGGCAGAATTGTGTCTCACTTCAATGTTACCTGTTAAATCATTGGCCATCTCAGTTGAAGTTCTTTTACCATCGTCTGACTGCGCGTGGTTACCTGCCCGCTTACCAAGGAATAGCATCTTCAAGACCGTGCTTTGGGCTATTTCTTTATTCCATGTCCGACCTACTCACCACAACGACCACAATCATCAACCATCTCTTCGAGACCTCATGCAAATGAATCGTAAGGTGCTGCAGCAATGAGCTTGTTTTGTCCTGAAAAGAATTGGAGTTAAATGAGTGTCAACCCCCATCAATTAAGCAAACCTTGGCCAAAACTTTCAAAAAAAAACAAAGAATAATATCAAGCCCTGTAGGATTCCCTACGTGGCCTCAAGATTTTATCAGAATTATTATGCATCAAAGAAATCGGATCCTCAGCAGGACATTGAAGTTCCAATATTTCCAAATATATCCTAAACATCAACAGTTTCAAATTCCTATTTCGGCCTTAGAGATTGGTTTTATTTTGAATCAGAAAATATATCATCATTTTAAAGTTAAGTTGAGGGCGATATCTCAAGGATATCACCAGCAGCAACTTTTCCCAATTTGGAGCAATCAAGTGTCCTAAACCGTTCACATCATCAAAGCAATTAACTGGCATCAGCATTTCAAATATTTCAAATTTCCCAAATCACCAAGGCAATAAATCGTACCAGACCAAAATATCAGACTTCCCCAAACCGTTCAAACCAGTATCAGATCATATCACCAAATCAATTATTTCAGCTTTCCAAATTGGGACCTAATCAAATCACAAAATCAAATCGGGCAAGGATAATATCTGCTTTCAATACCAACATTAAAAACATTCCAAAATCCTCATCATTGGCCAACATTATAAAGGGGCTTATTGGCATCAGAAAAAGGGACGAAAAAAGAAGAGGAGAAACCCATACGAGAAAGAGAGAAATCACAAAATCATTTTCCAAACCCAAAAAACCCAGAGATCAGAAGAACGTCAAGTTCGTCATCATCTCTCAACTACGCCAACAGACGGAGCTAACGTCTAAATCACAAGAGGCTATCGCACAGAGATAAGCAGTACAAAAAGGTAAAAGGAGAGGAAAAGATTCTTCCCTGACGGAGTCACGAAGTCCTTGCCGTCGTCGCCGGCCCTTTTGTTTTCTTTTTTTTTCTTTCTCGTTTTGCTTTAACCTTGTAAATGTAATCCGTAAAGATGTAATGAGAATGATGGGGTATCGGGTATGATTGGGGCTAGGGTAGACTTAGGATTTGTGTTTGTTTTGTTTCGTTCGACCGATCGAGAGAGGAGATGTTGATCGAGAGGGAGAGCGATAGGAATAGCGGCGGCGTTTAGGGTTTCAAGCTTTGTTCTTCCTTTTGAGAGAAGAGAGGGTGACGAGAGAGAAGAGATAGAGAGGTGAGAGCTCATACGCGTCAGTTTCCTTCCCCTTTTTTTTGTTAATTAAAACCTTTTAAAAAAAAACCATGTTTAATCTTTGTAACTAAAATAATTTCTTTTAACAATTACCGTTAAAACTTTTAAAAATTAAATTAACAGAACTTTTTTTTCTTTTTATAATGACTAAGTTATTTTTTATATAATAATAGTTAAGTTTTTTTTATAAGATGATTAATTTAAAACCTTTTTTAATAATATTGAAGTTCGACCTTTTTTATAACTCTTAATTCAAAACCTGTTATCAATAAACCTTAAAATCAATTTTTTTCGTAATAAACTTTAAAATTAATCTTTTATATTAAACCTTAAAATCAACTCTTTCTTAATAAACCTTTCTCAAAATCTCAAATTTAATCTTTTCTCAACGAACCTTTAGAATAAGTCAAACTCATTAGACCCCCCTCACGTGAGTGAATCGCGTGCTATATGCCATTTTATGATTGATATGTTTGCTTGCCATATGTTTATATTGATATATGTTTACTATGTCAAAACCCTTTCAAAAAACTAAAAACTCTCGATCCAACGTCGATCCACTTTTCTACCTATATAAGTCGAGTGCCTTCGGGCCTCGCATTCAACCTTTTCGGTCACTATACACTTTAGCTAGCCCACTTTGCTAGTATGCACAAATAATCAAAGTTAGTTAGTCCCCTCGACATTCCAAAGGAAAGGTTATTAATATTGACTAAACCGTCATAGGACTAACACCTTTAGAACCCTTGGCCATAGGATTCGGAGTCGCCGTACTCCACGTCTCGCCGTAGACATATAGAATCTTAGCCTTAGGATCGGAGTCGCCGAACTCCAAGTAAATGCTCCGCCACGAATATTTACAATCCTACCCCTCTTAAACCAACCTACAACTTTAGAGTCGCTGCACTCTATGTAAGGTCTTGCCCAAGACTTTTCCTCCCCTTGGAACCTTGACCCCGTCAAGAAGTTCCTCTTTTCAGAACTACGCATACTCTGATTCTACACCCGAGGATACGTAGGCGTAAGGTGCGATACCTTATCGAGTATACTTAGATACTAACCCCTAGGGTTCAACCTTTAGCATAGCACCCTTAGCAAGCGAATGAGAGATAACATATGTACTAACGAGAGGTTCCCGTAGAGTACTACGGACGTTTAGGATGCTAATACCTTCCCTAGGCGTAACCAACCCCCGAACCTTGGATCTTTAGGTTTTTTCGCTTTTGAACCTTTTCTTTGGATAAATCAAAGACGGTGGTGAACATTTAAAGAAATGTGATCCTAGTTCATTAATAACTATGGTATCCAATTCTCACCGCAACAGCTGGTTTCTACCTGAGTGAATCGCACACTCAAAGATACAACAGAGTCGCCACCGAACTTTATTTAGTCCCAAAGGACAGGGAAAATATCGATAAAACCCAAGGGGAAGAGAAACGGGAACGGGGGGTCGGTTATGCGAAACGAAGGTATTAGCACCTAACGCATCCGTCGTACTCGACGGGAACCATTTCGCTTACTTCTAGGCTTGGATGGGTTATCTATCTAAAGGCTTCTAGCTAAAAGAAAGAGGAGAGAGAGAGAAAGGGGAAAAAGAAAAGAAAGAAAGAAAGTGCTCGCGGAGGAACGAAGTCCTCGTGCCTACGTACCCTAATAGTGCAATGAGGAAGTCAGAGCGTCGTAGTTTTTGGAACCAGGGGATGAAGAAAAGGAAAGAAAGGAGGAAGACGGGAGAAAGGTGGAAGTGTGCTCGCCAAGACATTGCGTCTCGTGCCTACGTATCATACATTCGAATGAATGCAGAATCAGAGCTTCCGTAGTTCGGGGAACTGAACGGAAAACAAAACAAGAAAGAAACAAAGAGATGAAAGAGCTGGTGCCGAAACCAAGAGCAAGAGTGAAGAAAAACTCTACTGGGAAAGACCCCGCAGTAAGAGCGTTTGCACAAAAGAATTGGAAAAGAACGGTGTCAAAACCAAGAATGAAAGAAACTCCGCTGGGGATAGCAAAGAGAATTGGTGTCGAAACCAAGAAAGTAAGAGCAAAGGGAATGGAAAGGACTCCGCTGGGGATCCAACTAAAGGGATGGTGTCATAACCAAGAGAAAAAACAGACTCGGTATATTAACTGGCTGGCAGTGGTTAACCGAAGAAAGAGAGTAGACCCTGGCGGGGAAAAGAGGCTGGTGTCAACAGACGGACTGTGATAAACCAAGAGAGAGAGTGCTGAACCAAGAGAAGGTGTTTGACTCTGAAGGGGCCTCGGTATATTAACTGACTGGCAGTGGTTAACCGGGGAAGAAAAGACTGCAACTCTATGGGGATAGAGAAGCATTGGTTTTAACAGAGAAAACTGTGATCAACCAGGGAAAGCGGGTGTAGGACCAAACAAAGATCGTGACCCAAAGGGGTTCGGTAAACTGACTGAACAAACAGTACTCAACCGAAGAAAGGGTATTTGAACCAAAGAAAGATTACTAACCCAAGGGTGCAAGTATTCGAACCAAGAGGAGGTTGCCAACTGCGGGGGATTCGGTGTTTACAGACGGACTGTGACCAACCGAAGAGAAAAGCGAGTGATTAACCAAGAGACGGTGATTAACTCAAAAGGGTTCAGTATTTTAACAGACGGACTGTGGTCAACTGAAGAAAAGGGTGATTAATGTAACGCCCCATTTTGTCTTATTTATTTAATCGAGTCGATTTAATTAGTTTCGTTTTTATATTATTTTATTCTTGACTTTTATTTGATAATATATTATTTTTCATCATTGTTTATGTTTTATCGCGTTTTGAGAGCGGTTGCGAGATATTTGAGTGTAGGGGTATTTTGGTCATTTGGGTAGTTAGATATTATAAATAGAAATAGAGAGAGAGAAATAGAAAGAAAAGAGAAAGAAGAGAAAGAAAAGGAAAAGAAGAGAAAAGAGAAGAAAGAAAGGGAGAAGAGGAAAAAAGAAGGAAAATCAGGAATTCATCTGTTTAAAGCGCGAATAATCGGGTAAGGGTGAGAAGTTTCAATTATATCTTGCTTGTGTATGTATATGTGTATGTTTTCTTGGATTGTTTTGGATATTCTCTTATAGTTTTCATTTTAGGTCGAAATGGTAAAAATGAGTAGAAATCGATGTTTTCACGAACGAAAGTCGGAATAAATCGCGTAGTAGAGTCGTGTGATGTTGGGTCGTGATTTAGCGTGATCGTTTGATTGAATCGAGTTGAATTTGTAACTTTTGCGTTTTTGATATATATCAATGTTTTTGTGCAAATTGATGTTGTGATCGAGTAAAAGTGTTTGGATATGTCTGGTAACATTGGTATGGGTTGATATTTAATCGGGTAAGGATAGGAATTAATCGGGAATGGTTATTTGTGTGTTTCGAGTGGTTTTGAGCGAGTTTGGAGTTGGGATAAACTGATAAAATTATGTTTCAAAATATTTCAAAAATGGAAAATGTGTTAGATGGCTTTTTAATGGTGGAAATATTGTAGTACGTTGAATTCTGAGATCGCAGCTTTTTACGGAATCGAAATCGGAGATCCGGAAGTCATTTAACGATCGAAAACTGAGTTTTTATCAAATTCTACGCAGTATGCGTCGACCTAAAGCATCTTTGCGTCGACCTAAAGAACCCTTGCGTCGACTCATGAGTCGACCTGAGCATACTCGCGAGTGATACAAATTTTCCAAAATGTCCGATTTTGTTTTCTTCATAACTTTTGAACCGTAAGTCCGTTTTGACCCCCGTTTGAAGCGTTGGAAAGCTAATGAAATATTCTTTCTATTAAAAATGGTTTGGAGGGAAAAATATGATTTAATTAATTCGTGTTTTTTGAAAAATAGTCGGGTTGTCGGGTTTTTATCGCGTTAATTGTGTGCGATTGATGTGTTATCATGATATATGCTTTTGATATGTAACGTGTAGCTTGTGTGCTGTTATATGATGTGAATATACATGATGGAATGTTGTGATGATGGGTTGTAGCCTTATGGTAAGTATGTGCATTGTTTTGGATTAGACTTCGATGTGTGATTAATGATGCTGTTGTGTGGTAAAATACATTGTTTGATTGAATATCAATGTATGTTGTTATGATGTGTTGTGGGTAGCCTTTATGGTGTGAATCCCTTGTGGAAGTAACTGTGATTGTATGATTGTTGTGGTTTGTGGTTTGTGATGATATGCCTTGTTTATGTGAAATTTCAATGTATGTTATTTGGTGGCCTTTATGGTTTGAAATGCATTGTTTGAATTGATTTACAATGCATGAATGTGATGAGGTTGATTAATTCATATGGTTGACTTGTGAATGTATGGAATTGATGAGTTGAAATATATGCATGATTATGGTTACATATATGTGTGAAGATGCATTTGATTGTCATGAGTCATTGTATGTCAAGCATCATGATATACATCTTGTGCGATCGTGTGCCCATGTGGGGTGTGACCGATCGGATCGTGTGCCCATATGGGGTGTGAGTGATCCATAAACGTTGTGTGCCCATGTGAGGTGTGAGCGACGGATTGGTTCTAGAGGGAATCCGCTATAATGTTGTGTGCCCATGTGGGGTGTGAGCGATGATTATAGACGATCGTGTGCCCATGTGGGGTGTGAGCGATTGGGTCGTGTGCCCGTGTGGGGTGTGAGCGATCCATAAACGTCGTGTGCCCGTGTGGGGTGTAAGTGACGGGAAACATCGTATTCCCGACGGGGAGTTACACTAAGTAACGAGCGATGGTTCCAGCAGAGTTCCTGAGTGAACTAGTGATGAGAAATGTTAGAAGTCGGTACCGCATGGCATTTGCATAGAGTCGTTGTGTCGATCTCTGTGCATTTGCATAAATCATGGATTGATTATGTGTGAGAATTGTGAATGGATGCATTATGTGTGGAAAATCATGATTTGATTGATTATGTGTGGAAATTGTGCATCGATTGGTTATGTGTTGAGATTGTGATAGCATTGGTAATTTGATGTGCATATGTGATAAATGCATTGGTTGTGGATAATATGTTTATACGTAGACATGTGTTATGTGATGTGTGATGTGTTTCTAAATGTTATGACTTGGTATGCCTTATGTGCAAATATGTGAGTATATTGGATACTTGATATATGCTATATTGTTGGATTAATAGATATATGTTACGTATATGTGGTATGTTATATGTATTAGTATGTGGTGTTTGTGGTGAGAATAGGTATGCATGTGAATTGTTATGTATTTGCATATTATTATGCAATCTTGATTTTAGTTGTTATTTCTCACCCTTCTGCTGTGGTTTGATGCTCTATGAGGCATTTGCAGATTAGTGCCTTGGAGGCTTTTGTGAAGATTAGTCCACTGTTCTATTGTCGGTCTTGATGTCTGCTCTGATACGTAGTGTAACACCCCCAATCTATGCCCCCAAGTAAACAAATAGATAATTCAAAATTCAAAATTTCATCAGAGTATATTTAAATCATCATGGCATAGACAGGCAGCATCACATCAATTTGAAACAAAACATACAACACCTGCTCATAAAGATATGCAACAGTGGGGTAGCCATCAACAGAGGAACTCAGTTCCTTACACCCACATTCCATCAGATTTTAGAATAAAGCGGAAAATCTAAAACTGATTATCAAAAATATAAAAAAATTTTGTCATACGTGTACAATCCAAAATATACATATTCATAATACACAATAACCACAAACGGCCTCCCTAACTACCCAGTGTCACATATCAGAGCCGACCGACAAAAGAATGAAGTCCTAAGCCTCACAAAAAGCCCTCCAGTAACTAATCTGCAATGCCTCATAGAGCATTATAAAATAGCAGAAGGGTGAGAAACACAATCATAATACAGTCGCATATAATTATATATAACACAAAATACACAATATAAAATATTATCCCCACAAATGCACCACCATCAGTTCAACACATGTTTTATATATATATATATATATATATATATATATATATATATATATATATATGTCACCAATACATCTCAACAATATACAACACACTCATCATCAACACAATTATACATGTTTCAACTCATCAATCTCATTCCCAATTATTACACGCCAACACCCAAAGCATATAAAGATTTCATTCACATAATCACATGTTCATGCATAATGCCTATGTTTATACACAAATACATATCATTCATAATTCAATACATTTATCATAAATGTACCTCAATTCACAAATGCTATCACAAGCTCAATCACACAATTACTCCATTCCCAATTGCATATTAATTATGTCAATACATTCATCATAGGTTCACATCTCCATGTCTCACACATAATCAACTAAATCATGATTTTCCACATATAACCAATCAATCATAACTCATGCAGATGCAAAGAGGCCGACACAACAACTCTATGCAAATGCACATGCGGTACCGACTCCATCAAATCACAATACTAGATCTCTCAGGAACTCTGCTGGAACCATCGCTCGTTACATCACTGTAACTCCCCGTCGGGCATACGATGTTCACCCACCGCTCACACCTCCACCAAGAGAGGCTCACGGTGTTTATGGATCGCTCACACCTCCACCGAGAGAGGCTCACGACCCGATCGCTCACACCTCCACCGAGAGAGGCTCACGATCGTCTATAACCATCGCTTTCAGTCCTCAGGCTATTCATACCTTCATATTTTTGAGGCACACGATGTTATAGCTGATTCCCCACCAGAACCGCCGTCACACAGGATGCAACAACAATGCATATCATGATGCTTGACACACAAGAACTCATGACAACCATGCATTTCCACACATATATGCAACCATAAACAAGCATATATAATCAAATACAACACATTGCATTTATTTGCCCTTCGGTCACAATTCATCACCACAGCATGCCATCACATGTATTCACATCATATAACATCATGCAAGTCATACGATATCCATATTCAAAGCACATTACATAATACACACCAATTACACACAATTATAACAACAAAAGTCGAAAAAACGACTCTATTCTGAATTCTCGACATAATTAAATCGACTAACAAATTCCAAACCATCATAATAAGAAAGTACAGCTCAATAGCTTTCCAACGCATCAAACCACGCCTCAAACCGAGCCACAGATCAAAAGTTACGCAGAAAACAAAATTACACAAACAGCACTGTTCGCTGGGCGAACCCTCTCGCGAGCATTCGCTAGCACCTTCGCTAGGCGAATGTTACAGCGAACCAACTACTAGCTAAAAACAGACACAAAGTTCGCTAGGCAAACCCTTGGCGAACCAAGTCAGAACCAAACAGAACCAAAAACATACAACCTTCGCTAGGCGAACCCCCGTAGCGAACCTTCGCTACCCTTCGCTGAATCGTTCGTTAGGCGAACCCGCGAAAACTTCATTCGCTACTGCTCGCCCCAGGTTCGCTAGGCCAACCTGCAAAAACTCAGAATTTTCTGCGCTGTTTGAAACCCCAAAAATGATATTTTTCTAACCCAAACATTTCCAAATCAACATATATCAATCAAAACCTATTCTAATCATATCAACAAGCAATCTACCATATTTACATTGATTTCCACCCGCTAAACCATCGATTCTACTCATTTTATCGTTTTCGACCTAGAAGTGAAAAACATAGAAAGCAAGAGAATCATCCAAACACATACATACATAATCATATACAAGCATAGTATAATCGAGTTTCGCACCCTTACCCGATTAAATCGATTCCTAAAAGTTGTTTGCTTTGATTTCCAAGCTTTTCCTCTTCTTTTCTCTCTTCTTCCCTTCTCTCCTTTTTCCTTCTTTCTATTTCTTTCTCTCTATTTTCTCTCCTCCCCCTTATATTTCTATTTTCTTTCTCTCTAACTTAGTAAATAATTAGGAAAAGACCAAAATACCCTTACTCTCAATTATCCCGCAAACACTCTCAAAGCGCGATAAAATATAATAACAATGTAAAACAACATATTATCACACCAAAGTCATAAGTAAAAAAATAATATAATACTCAAAATAATTAAATCGACTCGATTAAATAAAACGATCAAAATTGGGGCGTTACACGTAGCATGGGAGTCGGGGAACGATTATATATATATATATATATATATATATATATATATATATATATATATATATATATATATATGTATACATTTGTTGAATGTATTTTGTAGCACCTTTGTATATATAGTTGATGTTCTAAAATGATTTATTTTGTAAAACAAGTCAGTTATGGATCTTTCCGCTTTATTCCATAATTGACCTTTCCCTTTAGATGGAAAAAGTTTCCCGTTAATGACTTTCTCTATTATGTGTTATGTATCAAATAATTGAGCAGGGATTGTGTTTTCTTACTTTAAAATGTGGCATCCTTGTTTCTGTCGGAAAAATAAATTTTTAGTTACTCTGATTTATTTATGTATTATTTATTCGCGATGGGAATTGGGGTGTTACATTAGTGGTATCAGAGCAGGTCGGTCCGTCCGGCCAAGTTGTTGAGTCAGTTGGTGTGACAGTTGAATATTGTCGTTGTTGTTTGTCCCTTAGTGTGTGATTTGTGTGTGAAACACTGTCAGCGCTTTCTGGTTTTTGTAATCCTTTGTCTTCAGGTGTGAGATTGAGATAAGTGGGGGAGAAGCTGGAACTTCTCCAAGTTGCTTCAGGTGTGGAGCGTTGGCTCAGTGTGTTGTAGATTGCAAGAGTGTGAGTGTTGTTTGGACAGTGTTGTTCCTGATTCCGGAGGGGATACGGAGGTAAGGTTTATGTCGACTACTGATTTGTGCCTTAGGTAGTTTAGTTCAGGATGCAAGGAATGCTATTATAGTTTGGTAAAGATGGTTTATGCCCCATCATGATTGTCGGCTGTCTATTGACAAATTGAGGAACTGATCACCCTTAATCTCTTGTTGATAGTAGATGGGAATTATGTTGGATGGAATAGACGTGTCTTTCCGGCTTTGATAGTGTGTGCAATGAATTGTTGGAATTAAGCAGGTGATTACAGATTATTTCGATGAGTTGATGAAGATTCTTATACTGGAAGATGAGACAGATAAGAGGCTTTGGTATGTTGGTCCAGTTGGGAAGTTTTGAGAGAGAATGATTGGGCATCGTTAATGGTTGTTCTCGGAGAGAAGAGTGTGAACTCAAATTGGACGAAGGTAAGGATTTGAGGTTTGGATCTGCTAAGTAAGTAGAAGAACTTTTAGGAAGTGAAACTCAGATTGAAAGAGCGGTTGGAAGATTTACTGGAAAAAGGGATTTGTGAGACCAAGTGTGTTGTCTTAGAGAGCTCCAGTATTGATAGTAATACAAGGAACTGATGATTGAATGGAATAACAAGCATGACGTGTATGAAGGTATTGAGACTATGGAAAGCAAAACTTAGAGTTCTGGAGTTTTTGGAATTTTAGAGCATTAATGGAAAATTTGAGAAAACCTTAAGTGTGGATGTAGTATTTGAGAGTTCCTTTGGGATGGTTGTTGCTACATGTTGGAATTTATGGAATTTGGACTGTTAAGCGAATAAATTGTGTATGGATTACTGACAGTTGAATAAGGCAATGATTGAGAATGAGTGTCCACTTTCATGAAAAGATAACTGGAATGGTTTGGTTGAGTTTGAGAGGGATCACAATTGTTTGGAATGTTTGATAAAAGTGGTGAATTGTGTGAGTTGAGGCTTTGATCGATTTAATGTGACTGGTTATGGTTGTTATCATTGGGATAGGATGTTATGTACTCGGTTAAGCTTGTGTGTGAGTAACCAGTTACCCAGGGAAAATAATTTTGCAAGAACTTTAAGAATTTATATCTTTTGGAATTTGTTTGGGCATTACAACGTACAGTGATGGTATTTGGTGTTAGTAATGAATCTGTAATGTTTGTGGAGTAGATGAATCGTATCTTTCATATTTATTTGGATAAGTTCGTAGTGGTTTTAATTGAGGATATTCGGATCTGTTATGAACTCGGAGGAAGAACATGTAGAGTGTTTGAGATTTGAATTACAAGTGTTGAACAGAGGCGAAGTTTTGTGCTAAATTATTCAAGTGAGAATTTGGGTTGGAAAAAGGTTAGTCTTCTTGGATATGTTATTTCAGACGAGAGTATGGTTATGGATCCATCGAAAGTAGATGTAGTTCTATAAGAGAGGTTCCGAAGTTGATTGAGAAGATTAGAAACTTTTGGGCTCAGTTGGTTGTTACTGCAGGCTATGGAAGACTTTGCTAAGTTCGTACTTCTGTTATCTCAGTTGACTTGCAAAGGGTGAGTCGTTTGTGTTGGATGTTCGTTGTGAGTAAGTTTTAGTGACCTGAAGTAGAATTTGTCTACGGCTCCAGTTTTTATTTTGTGTGATCCTAATAAACCGTTTGTGAGGTATTGGGATGTGTCTTTGATGAGTTTAGTCAGTGTGTTAATGCAAGAGGGTAAAGTCGTAGCTTATGCTTTACGACAATTGAGGATTCATAAAAGGATCTATACTATTCTGGATTTGGAATTAGCCGCGGTTGTGTTGTGTTGGAAAATTTGGAGGTATTATTTTTATGGTTCTCGGCTTGAAGTGTTTGGTAATCGCAAGAGTTTAAAGTACTTGGTTGGTTTGAAGGAATAGAGTATGAGACAATGAGGATGGTTAGAATTTGTGATGAGTTATGACTTTAATTGGAATTCATGCCGAGTTATGAATTTGACTTGGATTATCCTTTGGGGAAAAACTGAGGTTGTGCCTGATGAATTAAGTCGAAAGTTTCTATGTATGTCTGTTTTGATGGTCCGAGAATTAGAATTATTTGAGCAGTTCTGAGACTTGTGTCTGGTGTGTGAGGTAACACAGTAGAGTGTGAGGTTGAGTATATTGAAAGTGAACAGTGATTTTTGGAGAATATGAGGAAGAGTTAGACTTTGGTCGTGAGATTGGTAGTTTTGATGGTTGCGAGTAATCAAAGTGGCGCAGTGGAAGCGTGGTGTGACGCATTTGGTATATACGTGTGTGACTGGTAAGAGTTCTTAGGTTGAACATTGTGAACATGTAGGAATGATGAGACCATTGGACGTTTCAGAATGGAAATGTTAGGAGAAAGGTTTAAACATTATTCATGGGCTAATATGTAGATGGATGTTTTGGATATATGTTCGATTGGGAATCGTAGCATGGTTTTAATAATGTTGTGTGACAAGGATGTTGGTATTATAGTTATGTGGAGGTTGTTAATCGTTGTTGTGTCGTGGAACTTGTGTTCTTGTTTGTGTTGTTGCCTCGTTTCCATCGTGTTGGTTCGAGTGCGAGTAGCTAATTCCGGTGTGTGTTCGTAGCTTGGGTTTTCCTTGAGTCGTGAGTTGGTCATCAAGTGCATTGTATGGGCTTTGCATCTTGTCGTTGTAGTTGTCATCTTTGTCGTGACGTTGTTGTAGTTGCTGTTAGCAATGGGGTTTGTCAGTTTGTGTTATTCGTGGTGTGCTTTTGTTGGCATGTTAGTTTGTTGGTCGGATGCGAGAGTCGTATCCGGAGTTGTTCGTATCGGTTATATTTTCGAGGACGAAAATGTCTAAGTGGGGGAGAATTGTAACGCCCCGTTTTGTCTTATTTATTTAATCGAGTCGATTTAATTAGTTTTGTTTTTATATTATTTTATTCTTGACTTTTATTTGACAATATATTATTTTTCATCATTGTTTATGTTTTATCGCGTTTTGAGAGCGGTTGCGAGATATTTGAGTGTAGGGGTATTTTGGTCATTTGGGTAGTTAGATATTATAAATAGAAATAGAGAGAGAGAAATAGAAAGAAAAGAGAAAGAAGAGAAAGAAAAGGAAAAGAAGGGAAAAGAGAAGAAAGAAAGGGAGAAGAGGAAAAAAGAAGGAAAATCAGGAATTCATCCGTTTAAAGCGCGAATAATCGGGTAAGGGTGAGAAGTTTCAATTATATCTTGCTTGTGTATGTATATGTGTATGTTTTCTTGGATTGTTTTGGATATTCTCTTATAGTTTTCATTTTAGGTCGAAATGGTAAAAATGAGTAGAAATCGATGTTTTCACGGACGAAAGTCGGAATAAATCAAGTAGTAGAGTCGTGTGATGTTGCGTCGTGATTTAGCGTGATCGTTTGATTGAATCGAGTTGAATTTGTAACTTTTGCGTTTTTGATATATATCAATGTTTTTGTACAAATTGATGTTGTGATCGAGTAAAAGTGTTTGGATATGTCTGGTAACATTGGTATGGGTTGATATTTAATCGGGTAAGGATAGGAATTAATCGGGAATGGTTATTTGTGTGTTTCGAGTGGTTTTGAGCGAGTTTGAAGTTGGGATAAACTGATAAAATTATGTTTCAAAATATTTCAAAAATGGAAAATGTGTTAGATGGCTTTTTAATGGTGGAAATATTGTAGTACGTTGAATTCTGAGATCGCAGCTTTTTACGGAATCGAAATCGGAGATCCGGAAGTCATTTAACGATCGAAAACTGAGTTTTTATCAAATTCTACGCAGTATGCGTCGACCTAAAGCATCTTTGCGTCGACCTAAAGAACCCTTGCGTCGACTCATGAGTCGACCTGAGCATACTCGCGAGTGATACAAATTTTCCAAAATGTCCGATTTTGTTTTCTTCATAACTTTTGAACCGTAAGTCCGTTTTGACCCCCGTTTGAAGCGTTGGAAAGCTAATGAAATATTCTTTCTATTAAAAATGGTTTGGAGGGAAAAATATGATTTAATTAATTCGTGTTTTTTGAAAAATAGTCGGGTTGTCGGGTTTTTATAGCGTTAATTGTGTGCGATTGATGTGTTATCATGCTATATGCTTTTGATATGTAACGTGTAGCTTGTGTGCTGTTATATGATGAGAATATACATGATGGAATGTTGTGATGATGGGTTGTGGCCTTATGGCAAGTATGTACATTGTTTTGGATTAGACTTCGATGCGTGATTAATGATGTTGTTGTGTGGTAAAATACATTGTTTGATTGAATATCAATGTATGTTGTTATGATGTGTTGTGGGTAGCCTTTGTGGTGTGAATCCCTTGTGGAAGTAATTGTGATTGTATGATTGTTGTGGTTTGTGGTTTGTGATGATATGCCTTGTTTATGTGAAATTTCAATGTATGTTGTTTGGTGGCCTTTATGGTTTGAAATGCATTGTTTGAATTAATTTACAATGCATGAATGTGATGAGGTTGATTAATTCATTTGGTTGACTTGTGAATGTATGGAATTGATGAGTTGAAATATATGCATGATTATGGTTGCATATATGTGTGAAGATGCATTTGATTGTCATGAGTCATTGTATGCCAAGCATCATGATATGCATCTTGTGCGATCGTGTGCCCATGTGGGGTGTGAGCGATCGGATCGTGTGCCCATGTGGGGTGTGAGCGATCCATAAACGTCGTGTGCCCATGTGGGGTGTGAGTGACGGATTTGTTCCAGAGGGAATCCGCTATAACGTCGTGTGCCCATGTGGGGTGTGAGCGATGATTATAGACGATCGTGTGCCCATGTGGGGTGTGAGCGATCGTGTCGTGTGCCCGTGTGGGGTGTGAGCGATCCATAAACGTCGTGTGCCCGTGTGGGGTGTGCGACGGGGAACCTCGTATGCCCGACGGGGAGTTACACTAAGTAACGAGCGAAGGTTCCAGCAGAGTTCCTGAGTGAACTAGTGATGAGAAATGTTGGAAGTCGGTACCGCATGGCATTTGCATAGAGTCGTTGTGTCGGTCTCTGTGCATTTGAATAAATCATGGATTGATTATGTGTGAGAATTGTGAATGGATGCATTATGTGTGGAAAATCATGATTTGATTGATTATGTGTGGAAATTGTGCATCGATTGGTTATGTGTCGAGATTGTGATAGCACTGGTAATTTGATGTGCATATGTGATAAATTCATTGGTTGTGGATAATATGTTTATACGTAGACATGTGCTATGTGATGTGTGATGTGTTTCTAAATGTTATGACTTGGTATGCCTTATGTGCAAATATGTGAGTATATTGGATACTTGATATATGCTATATTGTTGGATTAATAGATATATGTTACGTATATGTGGTATGTTATATGTATTAGTATGTGGTGTTTGTGGTGAGAATAGCTATGCATGTGAATTATTATGTATTTGCATATTATTATGCAATCTTGATTTTAGTTGTTATTTCTCACCCTTCTGCTGTGGTTTGATGCTCTATGAGGCATTTGCAGATTAGTGCCTTGGAGGCTTTTGTGAAGATTAGTCCTCCGTTCTGTTGTCGGTCTTGGTGTCTGCTCTGATACGTAGCACGGGAGTCAGGGAACGATTATATATATATATATATATATATATATATATATATATATATATGTATACATTTGTTGAATGTATTTTGTAGCACCTTTGTATATATAGTTGATGTTATAAAATGATTTATTTTGTAAAACAAGCCGGTTATGGATCTTTCCGCGTTATTCCATAATTGACCTTTCCCTTTAGATGGAAAAAGTTTCCCGTTAATGATTTTCTCTATCATGTGTTATGTATCAAATAATTTAGCAGGGATTGTGTTTTCTTACTTTAAAATGTTGCATCCTTGTTTCTGTCGGAAAAATAAATTTTTAGTTACTCTGATTTATTTATGTATTATTTATTCGCGATGGGAATTGAGGTGTTACAATTAACCAAGAGGAGGTGATTAACCCAAGAGGTGCTCAGTGTTTAACAGACGGACTGTGGTTAACTAAAGAAAATGGCAAAATTGGTGTTTTAACCGACAAGCAGTGGTTAAACCAACAACGGGAGAAGAACCAAGAGAGGATTGCGAACTCCTGGGGAAGAATGGTTGTGACAGGAAAACTGTGTTAGACCAAAGAAAAAGAATTGAGACTCTTCAGGGGAATCAAAAAGCAATGATTGATTACAAGAAGAAAGTGTCGCTCCCGAAAGATTCGCATCGAACGGTACAAACGCGAGAGTGGCGCAGAAAACACAGAGTCGCCCGCAATGTGTATTTATCCCGAGAGAGGGAAAGGAAACACTGCATAAACCTGAAGAGAAAGGGGGAAAGACATGGTCATCGCAACCATAGTCCAGGTTCGGGAGTCGGTTATGCGAGGGGAAGGTGTTAGCACCCCACGCATCCATCGTACAAGATGGGATCCACGCTTGTTGTCTAAACGGAGGATGAGCTGTCCTACTATCTATGGCTGAACAAAAGAAAACAAGGATGGGGGTGACTAAGACGGACTCGATAGGACATATTCGATGCCCTAGGCCTACGTACTCCCTCAGTGCAATGGGAAAGTCAGAGTCAACGTAGTTCGGACGGGAACTGTGGGGGAAGGTTGCTCGCCAAGACAATCGTTGTCTTGTGCCTACATATCCTCAATCGGACGAGAGAGAGGAATCAGAGCTAATGTAGTTTGTGGGTACGACCACGGATGGGTAAGTGTTTTTTTATGAGCGACGTTAGATTCGCGTCCGGCAGTTAGGGTCGATGCCTGTTTGCGACTCAGACGGAAGGTAACTTGCCCTTTTCTAAAAATGGTTTGGAACCAAACAATCCCGAAGGATAAAAGGATTTGAATTTGTTTTTGTGTTTTTTAGACAGAAGTGTTTTTTAAGTTAGTTCATAACTTGCATTGCACCAAAGTCTAGGGCACAGGGACGAATACTCAACGAATCGTCCCAAGACAGGACGCTCGCTAAGCTCTCTAGAAAGATGAGAGGAAACCCCTCATTTCTCATTCCCCGCGCTTAAGGCTCGTGCGCAATACACTTTATCTTTATTAAGTGTTTTCAAGAAGTTTTGAGATGAGAAGAGAGAAGACACAAAGGAAACTCTAAAGGGAAAATAAGAGTCCTAATGTTATCATGCATGGATGGCCTATGGTTAATGAGGCTTAGGAGAGACAACTACCTAAAACCTAATGATAATCCTACTCCAAGCTTAATCAAAAATTAAGTTGGACTAGGTAGCTCTAAAGGGAGAGAACCCAAGACTTAAACAAGTCTTGAGATTCATGGGGGGAAGAGAGTGAAAGAGAAGAAATGAGAAAGAGAAGGAGGAGATGAGATACAATAAGTGGCAGCAAGCACATCATATCATAAATTTCCAACTCAAATCAATAAACATGTCTCAATGATCAATGCAAAACAATTCAAGTAAGCATGCAAAGCTAATCATGAAAGAATGCAAGCATACTTATGTGAAATGCACAATTAAGCACACATGGACTTCATATCAAAATGAAATGAGAAAAACAATATGAAGATGAAAACAAGTCATAACCAAGCTCATATTATCATCAACAATTCACATATGCAAAAGGAAGTCAAAGCATGAAACAATATGATCCAAAGAAGTCCACAAAAGGAAAGGTAATGATATTCATCACACAATTCAAACCAAATGCATTCAACTATTCTCAAATGAAATGAAAACCAAGTAAGGAACTCAAGGGGCAGTAGTATATGCATCAACATCATATCAAAACCGAACTCAAGTCATACAAGTCCAAACATCAAGCAACACCTTCAAGACATGCACCAAAGTAATCCACAAATGGAAGCTCAAAGTTCAAACACTTAAGCATACTCAAACATGATTCAAACATGATCCACAAATGGAAAAATTAAGTCTTAAAGGACCTTAACCAGGGGTAAACATCATACCAAAGTCTCATGCAAAGAATCATAAAGGAACTCAATCAATTAGGCATGGCAAATCAACTTGTGTAAAGAGATGCCAAGATATAATCATGCATAAATCATTTAAGCACAAATAAGCAAACATATATCAAATGACATTCAAAAATTGTGAAATTAAAACTCAAATGACCTAAGTCAGAATCCAGTCACATGTTAAAAGATCTCTCAAAAATTCACAAGTTAAACAACTCAAACAATTAGGCAAAGATCAAGTAAGAAACATGATTCAATATGAAAAAGAGAGGGACCAAAATGCTATATGAAATGATTTTAAAAATATGAGAATATTTTTTTTATGAACTTCAAAGTGTCCTTTGAAGTATACAAAAAGAATAGGTTCAAAATGTTTTGTATATGATGAGAAATAAAATCAGCAAGTTAAGGTGTGCACAATTGAAACAATTAATTCAGATGCACAAAATAAGATAAAAATGGAAAAAAAAATTTCCAAAATTTTATCAAATGCTAAACATGCTTCATGATTTTTTTTTGTAATTTTCAGATGCATAAAACTAATTTTAAAAATTAAAAATGAAAATGAATCAATTAAGGAAAATAAAAAGAAATAAAAACAAGCAGGGGTGCAGATAGCCAAATAATCACGTTGGAAAACACAAAGGGCCCAAAAGGAGGGGTGTGAAAAGCAATGGAAACCCAGGCCCAGTCCAGCGCATACAAACAAAAAACAAGGAAACAAGTCAACCACTAGATCAATCTCACGCACCACATTCAGTCAACAAAATCCCAAGGTAATCAAGATTAAAGGCTCGGATTAAAAGTACACAATAATAATGATACACGCGCACACATCACACCACTCAGAATTTAAAAGAAATCACGTGAGAGGCACACCATATTTTAATGTGTTGGCATAATAATGATCATCAGATTAATCACACGCACACAAATGAATCATCAAATCAAATATCAAACAAGATGAGAGGTCCAGATTTGATGTTCACGATAACAAACACGGGATGGCACATACGCAATTAATAAAATAAAATAGATTTTTAAATGATGTGGCACAATATGGACGCTCAGATCAAACAAAACAATGGCCACGGTTACGTCTCCTACCTCCAAACCCTCGCGCGGACTGAACATGAACCAGGTGCCGGAGCCCTAGATCCGGTCACCTTCTCCAGTGAGTCCCAACCAAAAATTTTCAGAAATGGCTCATGAGTACATCAAACTGATCAGAATTTCACCAGGATCTCATATATGCAATTCAAATCATCAAACAATGAACACACAGTGCAAATCGAACAAAATAAGTTTAGATCCAAAACTTTCAAACTCACAATACACGCATGTTACACGTCCAAAATCAAAACAAAATAGATCAGCATCATCAGTGAACATCATAGATCATTATGCATACCATAAAAACAAGTTCTATAATGGTGAAAATCACACTAACCTGAAAGTTGCAGAGCTCGAATTACACCAAGAACTCCTTCCAAAAGCTGCAGATCTTCCTCTTTTGAGCTCTATTTGCAAAATAAATGCAAATAGAGGCTTGAAATAGGCTGGATCTAAGACTTTGAACTTGAACCAACTTGAAATGCACTTGCCGAAAACCTCACTCTAAGCTCAAACCAATGGTAGATTCTTGTTCTACTTTCTTCACTGATCAAGAATGTGGAAAAAAATCTCAAGGAAACCTTGTGAGGAGTGAGATTCGAAGGAGAGAAAGTGAGAGTGAAATTTGGAATTCTGAGCAAGAATGAGTGCATGACCTAATTTTGGACGCATGAGTTAGCTTATACACACTTGGTTATTCCCCTGATTATGATTAAGGTCTTGTTAATTCCTTGATTAATGAGTTTTGAGTGGTTTTGCAATTTTGCAATTTGTGTTGCACACCCTTGTTCACACGTGCAAAGGCCATGAGATAAGTGTGATTCACCTCCATTTTACTTGCTGATCCCATCTGGATTGGAATTGGGCCTTGTGGTTGATTGGTTTGTGAGATTCAATTCAACTTGCAAAAATGCATTTTGTGAAATAAGTGAGAAATATGGCATGAAATCTCTTGGTTCAAAGGCAAAAAATGATCCTTATGATGTGTACTTGGATGTTATAACATGACTTGAAGCAATTGGAAACATTACAAGTCCTTTTGTACCAAAATGCAAAAGGTGGAAAAAGTGGTACATGTGAAAACCATCAAAAAGCACCTTGCCTTCTTTTGATCATAACTTGAGAACCACAAATGATATGGAGACAATCTAGTACTTTTTGGAAATGGGAGAGAAAGATATTCAACTTTCATGTTGGAGGAAAATTCATTTGAAGCTTCTTTGATGATGAAAAGTCAAGTTGAATGTAGTGTAAAAACTTCCAAAAATGGAAAGTTCCAAATTATAGGTCATTTCCAAATTTAGTAACTTTTGCACAAACTCTTGATTCTTGATAAATGGTATGAAACTTGACCCTTGAAAACCATATTAGGATGTGAGACCTTGAAAACCATGAAAAGAACCTCAAAATTCCACAGTTGACTTTCTCCCTTACAGTTGACTTTTCTTGGTTCACAAGCAACTGATCCACTGAACATTCTTCACCATAAACCATTAACCAAACCCTCATCTATGGACACATGCAAGCATAAAGACCTCATGACACCATGCTTTAACACACAAAGCCCTCCAAGAAGTCCTTTTGATTCACAAACCCTAATTGGTCCCTCTGGTTAGGAGGGAAAGATTCACTTGTACTCTTTTGCCATGCTTGACCTAATGAGTATATGATGGACCCCATGAGACACCTTGAGGCTTGAGACTTGAGAATATGGACCAAGTACCTTGATCCCATGCTAAGAAACAATGCTATGCACAATGCAAATGCAAGAAATGAAAAGAAACATAAGCCAGTTAGCTAAAAGCAAGAGGGCAAATTTTGGGGTGTTACAGAAAGGAGTAATGAAACAAAGAGAGATTGCTAGCGTAAGAATAATGTTCTCAACCAAGAAGGATGGTGATTGATCAAAAGGAGAGATTGAAAGAGATAGAATTAATCAAGGATCGAAAAGGATCGCAAAGAGAGAAAAGTGATCAAGGATCAACTCGACAGAGGAATGAGAAACACTAAAGCTGGAGGATAGAGGTGACTATTCTCGAGGAGAGGACAAGACGCCCTTACCAAAGAAATAGCCAGAATGAGGGCAGAAAGACTCCATCCTCATTCCTTCTTTAGCACCCAAAATATAGTGTGGAAAGCAAAATGGACAGCGCAACCGCTCCAATGTTGTACAGTGCTCCTGCGTAGAGAAACAGACAGCATAACGGCGTCAATTTGTACAGTGCTCCGATGCAAGGCGTAGCGCGAAACTCCAACTCCACGGGGGGAACGAGAGAGAAAGCTCTAAAGGAAGCCTAAAGAGAGGAAAGGGGGAGATCGATTAATCGAAACAAAGTTTTGATCAATTAATCAAGACATAAACATGCTAACAACTTTCCAAAGAGGATGAAAAGTCATTAAAGCAAAAAGGAGTGAATTATTGATTATACAAGATTAAGTTTATCCGTGAAGAATAAACTTAATGCAAATCTGAAATGGAAGGTGCAAAATGATCATTAAAAGGCCACACAAAATCATGTATCATGTGAACAAAGATAGTGCAAGAATTGCTATGTTCATACAATGCTAAGAACATGAAACAATTGAATAATCAAAAATGTGCATCGAAAGTTCATGAACATGCTTCAACCAGAAGTGAAATGACATTAAAAACATCCATAAAATCAAACATGACAATCAATGGAAGTTAAAATGAATAAAGCATGGCAAACACATTTGAAAATGCAAGAAAATGGCCATTATGTTCAGTGGTAACCGGTTACTCACCATGTGTTAACCGGTTACTTGCTTGAAAATCAGCGTTCTTGAGGAAAATTGCACTGAGTAACTGGTTATCCCCCATACGTTAACCGGTTGCCACTGAACAATGGTGAAAAAAAAAGTAAAAACAGCTTTTCAAAAGTAGTTTTCAACACATAATCACTTATGCAAACTACCACATGCTAGGAACTGAAATAGTGCACGAAAATTGAACTTGAAAACAACAAATAAACAGTGATAGAATCAACTAACACAAAAGGATCATGGATCAAACAAATGCAAAACTAAATCACACACAACAATTGTCAACTACATTGCGAACGATATGAAAATGCGCGAAACGGTAAAATTAGTTAGATCCACCAACCTACACGCCGGAGATTTGGCTTGGTAAACATTGCAAAGGATTCTTGATGTAGAAAATCAAAGAAAACCAGAGGAATCTTCAACTTGTAGACGAACCGTATCGAAATCGAGCAAAATACGATAAAGCTCCAAAATTCGAACCGTTGGAAGTTGCAACAAATACTCAAAATTAATCCAAAAGCTAAAATAACTCCAGAAATCCAAGTGTAATAGCAAGAATAATGAAGGTTGAGCTCAAGAAATAACCACTTTTGATGTAAAAGTGATTATCCTTCAAAGTAGAAATGAGTTTTGGTGAGGTTTTGGGAGAGAATTGAGATGAAGATGAAGATGTAGTAGAAAAATTCAGAGGGAATGTTGGAGAATTGAGAGTGAAATGGAGCAAATGGTTGAAGGTCCTTGAAAATGGGTGAAGGTGAGTTTATATAGATTTTAGGTTTGGAGTGTGAGATGGTTTGGAATTTGGTTTGGAATTAGCTTTGGGTTTGGAACTAGGCTAGGAGTTAGTTGGACTTGACTCACCGAGTCAAGGCGGTTAACTCGGTTAGTTAGAACCAACTCGGTAACAATCCCAAGGTGCACTCCATCATCCAAAGGTTGATATACTTGGAAAACAAGGAACACGGTGCACTTGAATTAGAGTGAAACATTGGAATAAATGCACTTGGAATGTCTTGAAATGTCTAGAGATGTCTAGAATATTCCACACACTGCTAGAACACTGTAGAATCAATGACCAAAGAGAGTGCATGGCTGCTGTCCCAAAAATGCAGTAGGAATTGAAAATTTGCACTGAGTAAACGGTTACTCACCATGCATTAACCGGTTACTTCAGTCAATTTTTGCCCAAATTGCTCAAGAAATGATACTGGAGTCCCGGTTGTGGTTTTCCACCTCTTGTCTTGATGAATAGGTGTGTAAACCTTCATTTTGTGCTTGCTTTGATGACGCGATGATCCTGTGAGGATATGATTAATCGGGCTTGGAAAACCTGAATATCCTGCGGCAAGAAACACACAGAGAAAAGTGCAAATGCATATGCTAACGATGCGAATGCGCATGCTTATGAAAAAGGCAAAAGAGGGAGGTCAAATTTCGGGTTACGACAGCTGCCCCTATTTAATCCTCTTGGACTTGAATGTACGAATTGCGCCAGCTTTTTGATGATTCGAGGTAAAAGTGGATTAAATAAAAGAGTAATTCGAGAATTTGGCCGACGGCGCCAAACAGAGCGGTGCAAAGGTAGAAAAGATAAAGTGCAATGTTTGGCTGAAAATCTGCTGGGGGATAAGTCAGGCAAAAAGAGAGGGAGTATGATCGATGCATATGCTATGTATGCGTTTCTACATGATGCTTGATATCATGCAATGCAAAGGCTCAAGCTGAGGCACAGCAAGGCGGTTAGGCAAAAAATCGTAGCAAAACGACTTCGACACCCTCGACCTGGGAGAGGACCCGCAGATAAAGATAAACTCTGCTGGAGAAGAGAGTTCACAAAGGATGATGATTCTGCCGGGGAAAGAAACTAAGAACATCTTAGGTTTCTAGATCACCATGGTTGTCCCTGTTGGGGATGAAAGAACCAAGTCAATCCTTCCTACCAAGACTGGCTCTGCGTGGGGAAAAGAGATTCCTGAATCATGTTGACTCAGCTGAGGAGAAACCACTGCTGTTGGTGACAGATAGTTCCTGATCATTAGAGATGACACACAACCCTTGCTGGGGAAAAGTGAACAAAGATGTCTTTGCTGGAGAACACCTTGGCCACCTGCTGGAGAGAATGATGACTCTGCTGAGGAACTGCTGAGGAGACAACAACTTCTTCACTGAATCAAAACATTGCCGACCTGGCGTTAGGCTTACCAATGGATATTACCGCTCACCCTGCAGGAGTTACCAGTAACACATGCAATGCATATTGCTTTCTCGATTAATTTAGCTTTTTATTGTTCTCAACGTTTTTAAGTATTATGTGATCACAAATAATTGTTTATTTTGCAAACAAAATACTGGAATGAAAACAAATTGAGGTAACAAAAATGCATTTTATTGAATGTGAAATTTTTGTACATAAAGTGTGTACAAGGATGCAAAATCCTTGATGAGGAAATTTGCAATAAAATTGAAAAACAAATGTAAATGGCATAGGGAAATTATGCTTTGCATTGATTACAACATTGGCCACCATCCACTGTGAGTCTAGGTTCCAACGCTTTGCACTAGTTGATGATGATTCGACTGCTCTGTTACCGTCTGAGGTCTAGCCATGAGGAAAAGAGGCACAAGTGTTCACAGTCAATGCCTTTATCCCTAATTTTTACCTGGACATGTTTTCACATTTTTTTTCGTCCACCGGGATGCCCATTTTTGCCTAAGTCGCCCTTTCGGGTTTTCAACTTAGCGGGCTATTATTGTTTTTTTTCATTGTCCCTAACTTTTGCATGGACATTTATTTTTTTGGTCCATCGGGACGTCCATTTTGGCCTAGATTGTCCTTGCGGATGTCAATCTAGCAGACTCTTATCCATTTTTTTCAGGCATTATATTTTTTGACTGTATCGGAGTTCACGGGCGATGGTAACTCCTCCCCATCCATTATGGTGAGGATCAGGGCTCCGCCTGAGAAGGCCTTCTTGACAACAAAGGGTCCTTCGTAATTGGGAGTCCATTTGCCTCGTGGATCCAAGTGAATAGGTGAATATCTCTTGAGCACGAGTTCGCCTTCGTAGAACGTTCGAGGGAGAAATTTCTTGTCAAAAGCTCGCTTGAGGCGTCTCTGATACAATTGACCATGAGAAACGGCTATAAGGCGCTTCTCTTAGATGAGATTCAGTTGGTCATATCTAGATTGAACCCATTCAACTTCATCAAGACCTGCTTCCATGATAACTCTGAGCGAAGGAATTTCGACTTCGATGGGTAGAACAGCCTCCATACCATACACAAGTGAGTACGGAGTTGCCCCAGTAGAAGTGCGAACTGAAGTTCTGTAGCCATGCAGTGCAAAGGGAAGCATTTCGTGACAATCCTTGTAAGTCTTGACCATTTTCTGGACAATCCTCTTGATGTTTTTGTTTGCTGCTTCGACGGCGCATTTCATCTTGGGCCGATATGGTGAAGAGTTGTGGTGCTCGATCTTAAATTCTTGACACAACTCCTTCATCATATTGTTGTTCAGGTTGCTTGCATTGTCAGTGATAATGCTGCTAGGAATTCCATATCGACAGATTATCTCTTTCTTGATAAATCTAGCAACCACTTGTCGTGTAACGTTTGCATAAGAAGCAGCTTCAACCCACTTGGTGAAGTAATCGATAGCAACCAGAATGAATCGATGACCGTTGGAAGCCTTCGGCTCGATCATTCCAATCATATCTATACCCTACATGGAGAATGGCCAAGGCGAAGTCAAAACATTCAATGGAGTTGGAGGCACATGGATCTTGTCTCCGTAGATTTGGCACTTGTGACATCTTTTGGCAAAGTTATAACAATCTACTTCCATTGTTGTCCAGTAATACCCAGCCCGAAGGATCTTCTTAGCCATAGCAGGACCTTTAGCATGTACACCCTCGCAACCCTCATGTATGGACCTTATGACCGTGTTTGCTTCGTGTCTATCCACGCATCTGAGCAACACGGAATCATAATTCCTCTTGTATAGTATACCACCACTTAAGAAGAATTTGGCGCAAAGCCGCCTAAGAGCTTTCTTATCAGTGATAGTGATACCCTCGGGATACTTCTGTTTTTCCAGATATCTTTTGATGTCGTAGAACCAAGGCTTGTCAGCAGACTCATCCTCGATTGCTAAACAGTGTGCTGGTTCGTTCAAATGATCAATGCGGATATGAGGAGCTTCATTCTTCCACTTGACCTTGAACATGGATACTAGAGTGGCAAGAGCATCAGCTAGTTGATTTTCCTCTCTGGGAATATGATGAAAAGTGATCTCATCAAAGTAAGGAATCAACTTCGCTATGTGTTGTTGGTACGGAACCAGCTTGGAATCCCGAGTCACAAAGTTCCCTCTGACTTGACCAATGACCAAGGCAGAATCTCCATATACCTCAAGGATCTTGATTCTCATGTCAATTTCCGCTTCAATACCGTAGATACATGCTTTGTATTCAGCCATGTTGTTGGTGCATGCAAAGCATAATCTGGCAGTGAAGGGAAGGTGAAAACCTGTTGGAGAGATGAGGATAGCCCCGATTCCACGACCTTTAGAATTGGAGGCACCGTCGAACACGAGCGTCCATCGCGCCCATGGTTTGGGTCCTATATCAGGGTCTGGAGTCTCATAATCTCTGATAAACAGAACATCCTCATCGGGAAAGTCAAACTTCATCTGTTGATAACCCTCTACAGGTTGATGAGCAAGGTAGTCAGACAAGACGCTCCCTTTTATTATTTTCTGGGTAACATGCTGGATATCATACTCAGTTAACAGCATCTGCCACCGAGTAATCCTTCCAGAGACAGCAGGCTTTTCAAATATGTACTTTATTGGATCCATTTTGGATATCAACAAAGTAGTATGGAAAATCATGTATTGTTGTAGGCGTCGAGCAGCCCAGACCAGAGCACAACATGTTTTCTCCAAGACTGAGTATCTGGTCTTACAATCAGTGAACTTCTTGCTCAGATAGTATATTGCATGTTCTTTTCTGCCAGTGTCGTCATGTTGACCCAATACACATCCCATTGATTCATCGAGAACGGTGAGATACATGATTAAAGGCCTACCAGGAACCGGCGGTACTAAGATCGGTGGTTCTTGAAAGTATTGTTTTATTTTGTCAAATGCTTCCTGACAATCATTATTCCATTCAACCGATTGATTTTTCCTTAGCAATTTGAACATTGGTTCACAGGTAGCCGTCAAATGAGAAATGAATCTTGAAATGTAATTAAGTCTGCCCAGAAAGCCACGAACTTCTTTTTCTGTTTTGGGAGGCGACATGTTCTGAATTACCCGAACCTTATCAGGATCAACTTCAATGCCCTTCTGACTTACAATAAAGCCCAACAGTTTACCAGATCGAACTCCGAAGGTGCACTTCGCAGGATTCAACCGCAGTCCAAACTTCCGGAGTCTGTCAAACAGCTTCTTTAGATGAACCAAGTGATTATCTTCAGTTCTGGACTTGGCAATCATATCGTCCATGTAAACCTCAATCTCTTTATGAATCATATCATGAAAGAGGGTTGTCATGGCACGCTGGTATGTTTCCCCTGCATTCTTTAGACCGAATGGCATGACATTGTAGCAATATGTACCCCATGGCGTGATAAAAGTAGTCTTCTCCATATCAATTGGGGACATCTTGATCTGATTATATCCTGAAAACCGTCCATGAAGGAAAAGACAGAGAACTGCGCAGTGTTGTCTACCAAGACATCAATATGAGGTAAAGGAAAATCATCCTTCGGGCTTGCCTTATTGAGATCTCGATAATCCACACACATTCTGACTTTGCCGTCCTTCTTGGGAACCGGGACAATGTTGGCAACCCATTCAGGATATTCAGAAGTGGCTAGGAACGCAGCGTCAAGCTGCTTCTTTACTTCTTCTCTAATTTTGAGTTCCATGTCAGGTCTAGTCTTCCTGAGTTTCTGCTTGACAGGAGGACATCCGGGCTTGAGTGGCAAGTGATGTTCAACGATGTTGGTATCTAACCCAGGCATATCTTGATAGGACCAGGAGAAGATATCAACATACTCTTTCAACAACTTGACTAACTCAGAGTGTACATGCTTTGCGAGGGATGCCCCAACCTTGACTTCTCTTCTGACCTCATCAGTACCAAGATTGACAACTTCCATTGGCTCTTTGTGTGGTTGAATCTCTCTACGCTCGTGCTCAAGGAGCCTCGCCAGTTCAGCCGGTAATTCACAATCTTCCTCACCATCTTCTTCGGCTTGGTTAATTGGAATTCCAGAATTACAATGGATGATTGCCATGTTGTTATCAATGCTTTTATTAGTTCTGCATGTTTATGAATATGTTTAGAATGAGCTATTTAAAAAAGTGAAAAAGAAAAGAAACTTTTGCCATTTTTTTTGTGAAAAGTAAAATAAAGAAAGAAAATAGAGCATGATTTTGAAAGCAAAAAACTTTTATTTATTTATCACATAATATTGCAAAAGCATGAGGCCCTTTACAAGCTATCCACTCGTCTCGGGCGAGGACGAGGGAACGAGAAAGAAAAATGCATTACATGTTATATGGGAAAACCACAGGAATCACGGTAGATGTCCAATTGTCGAGCTTGAAACCCGGCGGACATTTGCGCACAAAGCTTGAAATCTGATTACTGGGACCAGCATCATCAGCAGCTGCCACGATGTCACCCTGCTGGAAACCCGCGCTGTGGAACTTGATCAAATTGCATTATTTCTGATCAGAGGAACCAGATTGATGACCAGGATGATAGCCCACTCCAAAACAATTATGCTTCTCAACTATATCAATTACGTGCCCCCATCCTGGCAAGGCACCTCTATCGATGGTCTCTTTAGCACTCTTAGCAGATGCTAAAGTCAATTGTGGTGA
Organism: Lathyrus tuberosus; assembly: GCA_022829125.1. Classification (NCBI taxonomy): domain Eukaryota; kingdom Viridiplantae; phylum Streptophyta; class Magnoliopsida; order Fabales; family Fabaceae; genus Lathyrus; species Lathyrus tuberosus. The sequence continues at coordinate 4,842,061 of JALAZF010000345.1, read as the reverse complement.
TCTACTTTGACTAGTTGAAGTAGATCTGACATCTTCGAACTCGAGACACTGCAACGGCACCTCAGCTATGCCTTCTTTGGTCTTGACATATCAAAAAGATGATAACTCGCTTACAATCAAATCCTCTTCACCACAGACAATGACAAGCTGATCGTCAAACATGAATTTTAACTTCTGATGTAAAGTGGATGCAATTGCCCCTGCCGCGTGGATCCATGGACGACCCAGTAGGCAACTGTACACTGGAAAGTAATGGTAAACAGATGCGGCCCAATGTTGATGGGTAAGTCCACTTCTCCAATGACCTGTCTTCGAGAACCGTCAAAGGCTCTGACAACTAAGGCACTTGGTCTCATCTCGATTCCTTCCACTGGTAATTGACTCAATGTGCCCTTAGGCATCACATTGAGAGAAGAACCAATATCCACAAGAACATGAGATAACAGGATGTCTGTGCAGGTTACAGATATGTGCAGCGCTTTATTGTGGGCAGTTCCTTCAGGAGGTAATTATGATTCATTGAAACCCAAATACCGACTTGCAGTTATGTTGGCCACTACATCATCAAACTTGACGACGGATATGTCTTGCTGGACATGGGTGTTGTTCAAAACTCTCAACAAAGCTGATCTGTCTGCAAGCGAACTCATGAGTAAGGACAAAATTGAGATCCTCGAGGGAGTCTGACCCAGCTGATCCACAATCTTAAAGTCACTTTTCTTGATCAACTTAAGGAACTCTTGATCATCAAGGGTCTCCTTGCTCTTTGAAATATCCTGAGACGGAGTAGTCGGCACTGGAATGGCAGTATATGCCCCTTGTTGAACAACAGGGATCGCGGATGCAGGCGTTTCCTTGGGAGAAACAACAATTGGAACTTGAACAGGCTTTGTAATGACCTTCTGAGCAAATACTCGTCCACTGCGAGTCATACCACCACCAGCTGTAACATTCACGGTCTCGGACTCGGTGAACCTTATCTCTTGACCTCCAGAAAAACACAGTAGACCCATATTTCCAAGGTACCTCCTTAGAATTCTGATACGGAAACGGCTTCGGCGGGCAAACAACGATGGGTTGCACCTTCTTATGTTTAGGGGATTCCACAGGAACCTTCCAGTAGACGATGGTAAACGGCTCAATAGCAGCAACTTCCTCAATAGGTTTAGATATGGCAAATTGTACTTCGCCACGGTTCATCAGAATCTGGACACAACCCTTCAGCCTTCGACACTGGTTGGGATTATCGTCACAAATCTGACACTTACCATGCAACCTTTTCAATAGCCCACGTTCCTTCAATCTCTTGAAAATCACAGCCATTGGGGTCCTTACTTCGTCGACATCCATGATCAATTCAGCCCTGGAATTATCCCCAATCATGTTAACCGCAGGCCCACCGTGATTTGGCAACGGATTACTCTGAATGTTAGGTCCTTCCTCAGCGAAAGTCAGAACCTTCTTATCAATGAGTTCCTGAACTTTGGTTTTGAAAACAAAGCAATCCTCTGTTGCATGTCCTATGTATCCAGCATGATAGGCACAAGATGCATTTGGGTTATGCTTCGAGCCAAATGGAGGAATTACAGGCGCAATCTGCTTGGGGACAATTGCCCCTTGGTGAACCAACTAAGGAAACAACTCCATGTATGACACCGAAATTCTATCAAAATTCGGACGCTTACGGTTTCCTTGATTGTTGCTGTTCTGACGATTCTGATTATGCTGATTTTTGTTCTGTTGATTCTGTTGCTGATTCTGAGCATTCTGAACTGGTTGTTGCGAATGATACTGATATGGAGGTTGTTGATACTGTGCAGTAGCAATGTACGGATACGGATAGTACGGCAAGGGAGCCATGGGAGCTTGATACTGAGGAGAAACTTGAGTTGTCACAGCGTTGGCTTCACCATCCTTTTTCTTGGAATGACTGTTCTGAGATTTCCGAGTGGCCAGCTGCTGGGAAGCAGTTCCAGGAATCTTCCCAGTCTTCAAACCATTCTCAATCCGTTCACCAATCGTCACAACATCAGCGAAGTTCGATGAAGAACTACCCACCATTTTCTCGTAGTAGGACCCTTGCAATGTACCCATAAAGATGTCAACCAACTCATTATCAGAGAGAGCAGGTCGCACACGAGATGCCATCTCACGCCATCTTTGTGCATACTCCTTGAATGTTTCAGCTGAGCGTTGTGACTGATTCTTCAATTGCAATCTAGTTGGCGCCAGATCAAGGTTATACTTGTATTGTCTCACGAACGCTTCAGACAAATCCCTCCAAGTACAGATTTTGCTGCGCTCCAAGCCCATGTACCAATCTAATGAAGTGCCAGACAAACTATCTTGAAAACAATGAACAAGCAATTCATCATTATCAATATGGGATGCCATCTTCCTGCAGTACATAGTGATGTGACTACGCAGGCAGCTCAAGCCTTTATACTTTGGAAAATCAGGTATCTTGAATTTCTGCGGCAACACAACATTCGGAACCAGACACAAGTCTTTGGCTTCCATACCAAAAGCAGAGAACCCTTCGATAGCTCTGATACGGTCTTCTAATAACTTGTAGTCAACAGATCTATTTTGATTAGTGGGCCTAACAAGAATCTGAGGATTTGGCAGCTGAGAAGCGGCAGGAGCATTCACTTGCGGAGTAGCAAACTGAGAAGGATACACCAAACCCGGATTAACCATCTGACCAACATTCTGACCCATTGAAACACCATACAGATAATTTGGAGGAGGTACTACAGCAGCTGAGGAAGATGCCCCCGGATAGAACATCCCAGGATGAATATTCGGAACAGCAGTTTGAGCAGTCTAAGACGAAACCGGAACATGAATAGGAGGACTCTATACACATGATCTTCTTCATCAGGAGTTTCAGTGTCAACCAATCAGGTAGTTTGATGAGTTTGAGCCTGAAGATTCTCAGGATCATCATTCACCACTGGAGGTGGGACTGGAGTAGGAATTACCCATGGATACGCGGCAGTATTCCCATTAGGCATGGGTGCAACAAAAGGTTGATATGGCAGGAAGGCACTACCATTATTTGCAAGCTGAGGAGTGTAATTCGGAGGCATGCCCCAAGGGAAACCAGCGGGCATCTGGTTCAAACTAGGCTGAACAGCAGGTTGATTCACAGGCTCAACTGGTACTTCAACTCTAGTAGGAGAAGGAACAACAACAGCAGGAGTAGCCGTAACAACAGGAGGAACAGTCACAACAGGAGTGACAACAGTTGTATCAGTAGTAGTTGCAACAACAGTGGCAGCAGCAGCAGTATCCCTCTGAGCACGAAGGAGCTCCATAATGACATCAATGTTCGTCTGAAATTGATCCATCCGTCCTTGGAATTGTGCCAGAGTTTCCTTGTAAGCAGCGTTCTCAGCTTCAAGGTCAGCCATGATTCTGGATTTGTTTGAGCGAATAAAATACCGATGTCGAGTCGTCGTCTTGCTACAAGGAATGCAGACAAGGATGAGCAACAGTTTCAGATGAAGGGATGTGCATATGCGGGCATGAATGAATGCAATTTATACAAAAATAAAGTCTTAAAAATGTTTATGCAAAAATTAATTTGACATGATGAGATGATGTGCAACATCATAATCAACAAGCCAGCATAGTCTGAATAGTCAAATCTGAACATCTGCAAAGGTAGTGCTACGTTGGGGCGAGATCTGAAGCAATGCGAGAACAAAGGTTGGAAGAGTCTTGGTTTCCTGCAGGAAAACCCAATATCCCCTTCACAGGTAGTTCCTTGAAAGGGGGATTCTCAGTTTTGGATTCTCGATTTGAGAAGCAATAGTACATTCATCCCTCGGGGTACAATACTATCGCCAAACAAAGAGGTCGTCCACTAATTTCCCCAAAAAGTTCATCCTATGGCAAGTTCCCAGCTTTGGGTCCTCGGATCAAGAAGCGTAATGGGTTTACCATTTCTGGTCTGCCATTATCGCTCCTTGGGAGGAGTGCCGCAACTGAATCCTCGGGAATGGTCACCAGAGTCGACAGTTTTCTAGATCAACACCCTGAAATTCGCAAGACGCGCAAATCAGAACATCTCCCAAGAAAACCTCGTCTGGGTGTGGATTTCATGTAAACCATACGTACCAAGACGCTACGTAGGCCACACTACTTTCCACTCTAATCCTATATGTACTCTCAAGCTTGTGTAATGGGCTTATCTCTCAAGTAGCAACCCAACCGACAACAGCAGAGAAAATAGCAGATGTCCAGAATATGCAGCATATGAATATTCAAAGCAGTAAAGGAATGCAATAAATAAACATAAAGCGAATAAAGCATAAAGATAAAACTAGTAAAGCGCATAAGATAAACACCCAAACAAGCAAGAAAGAAAACAAAACTACGCGAGACCCCTCAAGGGATGGACCAGCAAGAGGTCAATTGTCCCCAGCAGAGTCGCCGGCTGAAGATGGCTGGTTTCTACCTGAGTTAATCGCACACTCAAAGATACAACAGAGTCGCCACCAAACTTTATTTAGTCCCAAAGGACAGGGAAAATATCGATAAAACCCAAGGGGAAGAGAAATGGGAACGCGGGGTCGGTTATGCGAAAGGAAGGTATTAGCACCTAACGCATCCGTCGTACTCGACGGGAACCATTTCGCTTGCTTCTAGGCTTGGATGGGTTATCTATCTAAAGGCTTCTAGGTAAAATAAAGAGGAGAGAGAGAGAGAGAGAGAGAGAAAGAAAGGGGAAAAAGAAAAGAAAGAAAGAAAGTGCTCGCGGAGGAACGAAGTCCTCGTGCCTACGTACCCTCATAGTGCAATGAGGAAGTCAGAGCGCCGTAGTTCTTGGAACCAGGGGACGAAGAAAAGGAAAGAAAGGAGGAAGACGGGAGAAAGGTGGAAGTGTGCTCGCCAAGACATTGTGTCTCGTGCCTACATATCATACATTCGAAAGAATGCAGAATCAGAGCTTCCGTAGTTCGGGGAACTGAATGGAAAACAAAACAAGAAAGAAACAAAGAGATGAAAGAGGTGGTGCCGAAACCAAGAGCAAGAGTGAAAGAAAAACTCTACTGGGAAAGACCCCGCAGTAAGAGCGTTTGCACAAAAGAATAGGAAAAGAATGGTATCAAAACCAAGAATGAAAGAAACTCCGTTGGGGATAGCAAAGAGAATTGGTGTCGAAACCAAGAAAGTAAGAGCAAAGGGAATGGAAAGGACTCCGCTGAGGATCCAACTAAAGGGATGGTGTCATAACCAAGAGAAAAAAGGGGCTCGGTATATTAACTGGCTGGAAGTGGTTAACCGAGGAAAGAGAGTAAACCCTGGCGAGGAAAAAAGGCTGGTGTCAATAGACGGATTGTGATAAACCAAGAGAGAGAGTGTTGAACCAATAGAAGGTGTTTAACTCTAAAGGGGCCTCGGTATATTAACTGACTGGCAGCGGTTAACTGGGGAAGAAAAGACTGCAACTCTATGGGGATAGAGAAGCATTGGTTTTAACAGAGAACACTGTGATCAACCAGGGAAAGCAGGTGTAGGACCGAACAAAGATCATGACCCAAAGGGGTTCGGTAAACTGACTGAACAAACAGTACTCAACCGAAGAAAGGGTATTTGAATTAAAGAAATATTACTAACCCAAGGGTGCAAGTATTCGAACCAAGAGGAGGTTGCCAACTGCGGGGGATTATGTGTTTATAGACGGACTGTGACCAACCGAAGAGAAAAGCGAGTGATTAACCAAGAGACAGTGATTAACTCAAAAGGGTTCAGTATTTTAACAGACGAACTGTGGTTAACTAAAGAAAAGGGTGATTAAGCAAGAGGAAGTGATTAACCCAAGAGGTGCCCAGTGTTTAACAGACGGACTGTGGTTAACTGAAGAAAAAGGCAAAATTGGTGTTTTAACCGAAAAGCAGTGGTTAAACCAACAACGGGAGAAGAACCAAGAGAGGATTGCGAACTCCTGGGGAAGAATGGTCTTGACAGGAAAACTGTGTTAGACCAAAGAAAGAGAATTGAGACTCTTCAGGGGAATCAAAAGGCAATGATTGATTACAAGAAGAAAGGAGTAATGAAACAAAGAGAGATTACTAGCGCAAGAATAATGATCTCAACCAAGAAGGATGGTGATTGATCAAAAGGAGAGATTGAAAGAGATAGGAGTGATCAAGGATCGAAAAGGATCGCAAAGAGAGAAAAGTGATCAAGGATCAACTCGACAGGGGAATGAGAAACACTATAGTTGGAGGATAGAGGTGACTATTCTCGAGGAGAGGACAAGACGCCCTTACCAAAGAAATAGCCAGAATGAGGGCAGAAAGACTCCATCCTCATTCCTTCTCTAGCACCCAAAATATAGTGTGGAAAGCGAAACGGACAGCGCAACCGCTCCAATGTTGTATAGTGCACCTGCGTAGAGAAACAGATAGCATAACGGCGTCAATTTGTACAGTGCTCCGATGCAAGGCGTAGCACGAAACTCCAACTCCACGGGGGGAACGAGAGAGGAAGCTCTAAAGGAAGCCTAAAGAGAGGAAAGGGGAAGATCGATTAATCGAAACAAAGTTTCGATCAATTAATCAAGGGATAAACATGCTAACAACTTTCCAAAGAGGATGAAAAGTCATTAAAGCAAAAAGGAGTGAATTATTGATTATACAAGATTAAGTTTATCCGTGAAGAATAAACTTAATGCAAATCTGAAATGGAAGGTGCAAAACAGCGCCAAATGATCATTAAAAGGCCACACAAAATCATCTATCATGTGAACAAAGATAGTGCAAGAATTGCTATATTCATACAATGCTAAGAACATGAAACAATTGAATAATCGAAAATGTGCATCGAAAGTTCATGAACATGCTTCAACCAGAAGTGAAATGACATTAAAAACATCCATAAAATCAAACATGACAATCAATGGAAGTTAAAATGAAGAAAGCATGGCAAACACATTTGAAAATGCAAGAAAATGGTCATTCTGTTCAGTGGTAACCGGTTACTCACCATGTGTTAACCGGTTACTTGCTTGAAAATCAGCGTTCTTGAGGAAAATTGCACTGAGTAACCGGTTAACCACCATGTGTTAACTGGTTACCACTGAACAATGGTGAAAAAACAGTAAAAACAGCTTTTCAAAAGTAGTTTTCAACACATAATCACTTATGCAAACTACCACATGCTAGGAACTGAAATTGTGCATAAATATTGAGCTTGAAAACAACAAATAAACAGTGATAGAATCATCTAACAAAAAAGGATCATGGATCAAACAAATGCAAAACCAAATCACACACAACAATTATCGACTACATTGCGAACAATATGAAAATGCGCGAAACGGTAAAATTAGTTAGATCCACCAACCTACAAGCCGGAGATTTGGCTTGGTAAACGTTGCAAAGGATTCTTGATGCAGAAAATCAAAGAAAACCAGAGGAATCTTCAACTTGTAGACAAACCGTATCGAAATCGAGCAAAATACGATAAAGTTCCAAAATGCGAATTCGAACCGTTGGAAGTTGCAACAAATACTCAAAATTAATCCAAAAGCTGAAATAACTCAAGAAATCCAAGTGTAATAGCAAGAATGATGAAGGTTGAGCTCAAGAAATAATCACTTTTGATGTAAAAGTGATTATCCTTCAAAGTAGAAATGAGCTTTGGTGAGGTTTTGGGAGAGAATTGAGATAAAGATGAAGATGTAGTAGAAAAATTCAGAGGGAATGTGGGAGAATTGAGAGTGAAATGGAGCAAATGGTTGAAGGTCCTTGAAAATGGGTGAAGGTGAGTTTATATAGATTTTAGGTTTGGAGTGTGAGATGGTTTGGAATTTGTTTTGGAATTAGCTTTGGGTTTGGAACTATGCTAGGAGTTAATTGGACTTGACTCACCGAGTCAAGGTGGTTAACTCGATTAGTTAGAACCAACTCGGTAACAATCCCAAGGTGCACTCCATCATCCAAAGGTTGATATACTTGGAAAACAAGGAACATGGTGCACTTGAATTAGAGTGAAACATTGGAATAAATGCACTTGGAATGTCTTGAAATGTCTAGAGATGTCTAGAATATTCCACACACTGCTAGAACACTGTAGAATCAATGACCAAAGAGAGTGCATGGCTGCTGTCCCAAAAATGCAGCAGGAATTGCAAATTTACGCTGAGTAACTGGTTACTCACCATGCGTTAACCGGTTACTTCAGTCAATTTTTGCCCAAATTGTTCAGGAAATGATACTGGAGTCCCGGTTGTGGTTTTCCACCTCTTGTCTTGATGAATAGGTGTGTAAACCTTCATTTTGTGATTGTTTTGATGACGCGATGATCTTGTGAGGATATGATTAATCGGGCTTGGAAAACCTGAATATCATGCGGAAAGAAACACACAGAGAAAAGTGTGAATGCGTATGCTAACGATGCGAATGCGCATGCTTATGCAAAAGACAAAAGAGGGAGGTCAAATTTCGGGTTACGACATACCCATAAACCATATTTATGGTCATCATGTTACAAACAACGTTTGATTAGCAATAAATTATTCGACTCCACGTCTAGGGTCCATAGTGGTTTCAGGTCAAAGGGTGGTATACATCATTATTACTATGAGAATAACTTATGACACTTACATAACAAACTATGTAGTATTCTCATGGTGGGTCAATCCAGTATAAATATTACTCCTAATATTTATACCTAATTGAAGACTTGATATATCATATCCATAACTTGTGAGACACAGTCATCAGTCCCCTTACATAATAGTTTTTATGTTTTACAGTTGTCCTATTTGATAGTAAAGCTTGACTACAGATACTTTAACCAAAGCGCCCTTATGTTTAATGAGGTCTCACAATTAAGTTACACTTAACAGATCATTAATAGACTAATTATTCTAAGGACTTTATTGTGTCATATACAAATAACACAATAAATACAATGCCTAGTAAGTATATATATTAACAAACAATATATATTAAGTTCATGATTATAAGTAATTATTATTTTAATTTCATTTATATGGTTGTCTCATTTAAGTAATTATTATTTTAATTTCATTTATATTTATTGAGATATTCATGATTATAATTTATTTAATATTTTTTGAATTCATAAAACAATGTAGGATAAATGTTGTTGGGACATTACAGATCAGCAACAAGTAAGAAAATTTTGACTCGAAAGGTGTTACCTAATTATCTGACACACTTGGGCATATTAGAATTAATTGGGAAAGAAAAGAAACATGTCCCTGTTGGATTGGTGAAGATATATTTCAACAGCTTGTTGACCATTAGAATACAGATACCTTTAAGCAAGTATCTGAAATAGCAAAAAAAACAGAGCATCTGAAATTGGTGGCTTCAACAACGCAACAGGCAGTATTAGTGTATGGTGCTGGAGGGTATGCCAAAATAATCAAGCGGCGTGATAGGAGTTTCAGAGTGGGAGGAACATCACATCCACCTATATTAACCGCTGATATGCTAGAAACTGTGAGAAACTTGGCGCAGACCGATGCAGCACGTGAAGCAGCAGCAAGACAAGCAGAGATTAAAGAAATGAGGAGAAGACAAGCAGAGCTGAAGGAAGAATGGAGGAGGAAAACAATGGAGTATGAGGAAGCAATGTCGCTTGCAAATGGGCGCGCACAGAGATTTGAACAATTTATGTCCTTGCATATGAATCAAGGTTTTGGAGGAAGAGAAGATGAGAAGTATGAGGAAGAAGTTGATTAAATTTGTTGAAATACGAAACTTTTAATATGTATTTTTAAACTCTGTCAAAAAAATATGTATTTTTAAATTTTATTTTTATTTCATCTCTATCATGAATTATTTTTATTTTGATGGATATGTATATAATTTATTTTTATTTCATTTTTAATCCTAAATTATTTTATTTTCTAATTTTATTTTACAAAATTTTAAAATACATATTTATTTATTATAATTGTATTATTATAATTACAATAATAGAATTATAACATTTTTTATTATAATATTATAAACATTAGATATGGGTTGAACCTGTTACAAAGTCCAAAACGTATATCAATTTGCTAGGTGCTTTACCCCTCGCAAATGTCTGACACACTTATCTAGGGGCTTTATCCCTCACAAAACGCAAAACGCAGATGCATTAGCTAGGGGCTTATCCCCTAGCAAAATACCTGACACGTCTGTGTCATTCTATGTCACTAGTCTGCTCATATGCCTGCAGTGTAACGAGCACAATTTAACGAGTTGTACTTTGCGAGGGCTTATTCTCTAGCCAATTTTGCGAGGGACTTATCCCCTATCCATTTATTTGCGATGCCCTGATTAGCTAGGGGTCTAGGAGTCATATCCTCTCGCAAAATTTTGTTTTGTGATGTGTTTTTTACATTAGTGAGGGATTAAACCCTAGCTAAAAACAGTTTTTATTGTAGTGGGTCTTAGGCTAAATGTTTTGTTGTAGGTAGGTGTCATACCCCAAATTTTGACCACTAAGATTTCCCATCATTGTGCAAATCATTGCCACAATATGGATGTGCCAACATCCCTAATCAATTTCCTCAACGATTGTTGAGCTTTCACTACAATCAAGAATTAGGGTTTCAAGCCCTCTCAGAGCACTTAGACAAAAGATCAATCAAGAAATGACATGATCTTCAACTTGTCTAACCTCTCAAACACCCACAAAGGTTCAAGAGGACTCCCACATCAAGAATCAAGCACAAAGTTGCAACATTCCAAGTGGATCAAGTCTCAGGATCGCTAGTGCACCAAATTAGGGTTTTGGTCGATCAAGGCCTCCAGATAGAAATTTTTCCTCTGGGCATGAGCGAATGCTTCAAAGCACAACCCAAGATACTCCAAGGGACCTCATGGACCCAATCATCAAGTCAATTTAGCCTCAGGGGATGCATTCATCAAAAATCAGGAATTATGGTGTCTTAGCCTAATTCACCCCTAAGTTGACTTTTGGGACAAGACATGAACCAAAACCTCAAGACATGATATGAGGGCCTCAAATATACCATATTGATCCATTTACAACAATGGATTAATCCAAGAAGCTTGATTCACAAGTTTCAATTTCATCAGGACCACAACTAGGGTTTTGAAGAAAAAGTCAACTATGCCTTTGACTTTTGACCAAGACATGCTCCCAAACCTTGGGACATGATTTAATACACCCTAAAACACCTATGGAATCCATCCATTAGGTTTGAATTGGGTCAAGAACTTGATTGCACAAAGAATCACACAGTTTGGATTTCATCTGATAAAAAGTCAACTGTTCACAAAATCAAGTTTGACTTTTTTGGAATTTTTCACAGATATGGTTCCCCTAAGTCAAAAACAATGCTAATGTATGATATTGGTCATCATTTATTAAGAAAAACCAAGAAATTTGAGGTTTCTTGCAAAAGGGGCAACCATTAGAAACCAAAAATTTTCTAAGTTATGGAACAAAAGTGGTTTTGTACCAACTTTGCAAGGTCATAACTCCTAAACCATAAGGCCTTTTTCTTCCATCCAAAGCTCAAATAAAAGTCCATCTTACATACTTTAAAAGTGTCAACTACAAGCACTTCCAAATCCTCGTGGATTTTGATTTACAGATTGATCAAAATCACAAAAACATGAAAATGCCCACTTTTCCAACACTTAATCGAGAGTAATAACATAAAGGGATTGGGACAGCTCGTAATTCCTACTGATAACAAGACAAAGAAAGGTCTTGGTTTCTCCTCAGCCTATACCTAGACTACTAAAGACGAAAGTTTCCATCCCATTTAGGATTTCTTTCACAGTGGAGGCTTCCTCCACCCATTGTCTCAAGAAGTACATTCCATCAATAAGAGTGACTCCTCCGATACGGAGGAGGAGTGGAAGTCTTATCTCAACGACAACGATTATATGTCTCAGGAAGAAATGCACGTGCCATTCTGTTTTCCCAAACAGAGTCCGAGATATATACCAAGATCAGACGTTCAGATGATCTATGGAGATTGTGATCCTGAGGGACGCCGTGCTCTACCAAACTCATTAGAAGATGATCCGATGAAATACAACTTCGATCATGACTATTATGATCCCCTGGATGTCTTGCCTATCTGGAAGTCATACCCCGAAGACTTAGGGCAAAAGAGTCAGCATAACGATGCTTATCAGCTGAGTAATATTGAAAGGAATACTCACGTCCCCACCAAGTCATGGGATCATTACTCAGGACATTCCGAAGATATCCAGCACAATGATGAATTTGCGAAGACTGTAGGATTAGAGTTCATCAACTATGCTTTTCCCGAGGTCAACGTCATTGAGGAGGATGACCCCTCTATTCCTACAGAAGTATGGGACACCTTAGGACAGTCGAGTGGCAAGTACGACTTCTTGGTAAAGTACCTCGCTCCTGAAAGCTCTCGCATCAGATACGAGGACATCCAACCAACTGGATGGGGAGATCCTCTTGAGAGTGAAAACACTAGGGAAGATACAACAGAAGATTCGTTTACGACAATTCTGCATGGGAGGAAGACTCCAACGATCCTGCTCTGCCAGAAATCAGCGTCATTTCTAAGGACAAACCAAGAAAGAAGGTACCACACTTTGTGATTCACCGAGGAGTTCGTCGCCAATGGGTTGCTGTCGATGTCCCGAAATTCGTCCATAAGTCTAAGTAATTACCATATTTGTTTTAACCTTTCACCATGCCCAGGTGAAATGGATGTTTTTATATGGCTCACTTTTCTGTAAATATCCCTCTTCGCTTAGCCCAAAGCGACAAAGTTTTGTTTTATAGGGTTGTATTTCAAGAATCGACAAAATCATAAATAAACAATGTCATTCTGTAATTTTCGCAGTTATTGTTGTTTTTACTTTTCGCTTTTCAGAAAATGGTAATCCTAAAACAGCCTAAAAATAAATTAAAAAAACACATTTTTTAGAAAATACACTGCACACACTTGCATTCTCTCTATCTCTTCTAAAAAACGAATCATCACGTCATGCAAATTGCTTGTTTTAAACCCCATTGAAACATATGATCCAATTCCTTCTCCCAACTTTGGATTCCCGATATTTGAAGCTAAAGAAGAAGAGGGTGAAGAAATTCCAAAGGAGATCTCCCGATTACTCAGACAAGAGGAAAGATCAATTGAGCCTCACAAAGAGCCGTTGGAAACTGTCAATTTTGGATCAGAGGAAGAAAAGAAAGAAGTTAAGATTGGAGCACTGCTCAGTCCATTTGTCAAAGAACGCTTGATGAAGCTTCTCGAAGAATTTCTCGATGTATTTACTTGGTCCTATCAGGACATGCCAGGGTTGGATACCAGCATCGTGGAACATCATCTACCATTAAAATCATAATGTTCGCCGGTAAAACAAAGACTGAGACGGACTCACCCGGATATGGCTATCAAAATCAAAGAGGAAGTGCAGAAACAGATAGACGCAGGTTTCCTCACCACCACAGAATATCCTCAATGGTTAGCCAACATAGTGCCAGTTCCGAAAAAGGACGGAAAAGTCAGAATGTGTGTAGACTACAGGGATCTGAACAAAGCAAGTCCAAAGGAAGACTTCCCTTTGCCACACATTGACATGCTGGTAGACAGCACATCAATGTTCAAAGTCTTCTCCTTCATGGATAGATTCTCGGGCTATAATCAAATCAAAATGGCCCCGGAAGATATGGAGAAAACTTCATTCATCACCCCATGGGGCACCTTTTGTTACAAGGTAATGCCGTTCGGTTTGAAGAACGTCGGGGCAACCTATCAAAGGGTCATGACTACTCTGTTTCACGACATGATGCATAAAGAAATCGAAGTGTACGTCGATGACATGATTTCCAAATCTAAAATAGAAGAAGAGCATATGACCCACTTATCAAAACTATTCGAGCGTCTGAGAAAGTACAAACTCCACTTGAATCCCAATAAATGCACATTCGGTGTTCACTCAGGAAAACTTTTAGGGTTCATCGTCAGCCAAAAGGGAATTGAGGTTGATCCTGACAAGGTCAAGGCCACTCAAGAAATGCCTTCGCCAAAGACTGAGAAAGAAGTCCGAGGATTTTTGGGACGTCTGAACTACATTTCCAGATTCATATCTCTTATGACCGCGACATGCACGTCAATCTTCAAACTACTTAGAAAGAATCAAAGTTGTGTATGGACAAAAGACTGCCAAAAAGCATTCGACAGTAACAAAGAATATCTGTTGAATCCACCAATCCTGTCACCTCCAGTAGAGGGAAGACCATTAATCATCTACCTAACAGTCTTGGAAGACTCCATGGGTTGTGTACTTGGCCAACAAGATGAAACCAAAAGAAAAGAGTCTGACATCTACTATTTAAGCAATAAATTTACCGACTGTGAAACTCGGTACACTATGCTTGAGAAAACTTGTTGTGCTCTAGCTTGGGCAGCCAAACGTCTTCGCCAGTATATGATTTGTCACACTATTTGGTTAATCTCCGAAATGCATCCAATCAAGTACGTCTTTGAAAAACCTGCTCTCACGGGAAGGATCGCCCGTTGGCAGATGTTGTTATCAGAATACGACATCGAGTACCATGCTCAAAAAGCCGTAAAAGGGAGTATTTTAGCCGATCATTTGGCTCATCAACCGATTAACGACCAGGAATCAGTCGGATTTGACTTCCCAGACAAAGATGTCATGTATTTGAAAATGAAAGATTGCTATGAACCGCTACCCAGTGAAAGGCTAGAACCAGGTTACCAATGGGGACTAATCTTTGACGAAGCTGTCAACAATTATAGAAACGGAATTGGGGCAATCATCGTAACACCTCAGGGTACCCATATTCCTTTCACTGCCAGACTGACATTCAAATGTACAAATAACGAGGCCAAATACGAAGCTTGTACATGGGTCTCGAAGAAGCAATTGACTTAAGGATAAAGAACTTGGATGTATATGGAGACTCAGCCCTGGTTATCAATCAGATCAAAGGAGATTGGAACACATACCAATCAGGACTAATTCCTTACAAAGCTTACGCAAGAAGGTTGTTACCATTCTTCAACAGAATTGAGTTTCATCATATCCCTCGTGAAGAAAATCACATGGCTGATGCACTAGCTACTCTCTCTTCCATGATTGCTGTTAATCAATGGAATGACGTACCCAAGATTGACATAATGCGCCTAGAACGACCCGCTTACATCTTCACTATTGAAGCAGTCATAGACGGCTGTAATACCCTAATTTTTACCCCTAAGATCCCACATATCATTTGCATCTCATATCGCAAACAAGATCACCGATATCCGTGTGTTTTTATTATCTTGTTTTATATTTCATTATGTTTACTAACCTTTAACCAAAAATACCAAAAAATATGTTGCAGTTTGCCTATTCTTTTCTCTCTGTGTGCATCCAGGGTTTTGCAGGTTTATCAAAGACAATGAAGTGATTTCAAATCAAATGTGGCTGTTCGTTCTTGATCCAGTTCAGATGGATGTTTGACCTAATCTTGGTTAAACTATCAAGAGTTTGCTTCAAGTACAAGTTATCCATTTCAGTGGACTATTTCTCAAGTAGTGACTGTCAAGTTGTTGAGTGGGGATGTCCATCAAGTTCATATGAGTTCATCAGTCCAGATTGTGTTCCTCTGTGGATTTATTTTCCCAAAAATTGTTCAAAATGATTCAGAACTTATGAGATTCAGAGATTTGCCTGAACAAGTCAAGTTTGATGGATTTTCAGTATAGGTGTTTATCAGTGGCTTGTGATGTTGGGTTCATGTTCATCATTCAAGGTGTTGAGATTGAGGATCAAAAGTTGCATGGCCGTGTGTGGAAAACATTGGTGAGGGTCCGTATCCATTCACTAAACCATTTCTCTAATCCATTTTCTAAACCAAATTCTCCAAATCCAAATTCCATTATTTTTATTCAAAAAAATCATAACCAATTATCCATTTACACATCCCTTGCCCATTTTATTTCAAAAAAAAACCTTTTTTTTAATCCAATTGATATCCATATTCATAAACCATTTTTTTCTAAATTCCAATTACCCATTTTTTTAGTTTATCCATTCTTTTTTATGCCAATTAATTATCCAAATAATTTTCAAATATCCACACATACCATGCCATGGAACTACATTCCACAACCATCATATTGCTACAAGCCCATTTCCACTTTTTCACAAATTCAGCCCATATACAATTACAACAAAAGTTGAAAAAAAGAGTCATGGATGCTACCACACAATTCCTCATCACGGCCCACCTTCTTTTCTGGTGAATCCCAGCAGCCTTGCTATTGAGCCATTTCCAAGCTACTACTTACATCCACGTCACTAGCTACAAGTGACAAAATGAATTAGCCGATACTTCTTAAAGCCATACACAATTGCCAATGAGCTGCAAGCTAAAATGAGCAAACGACACAAACGTGAGCTGCGACATGAGCTCTGTCCAAAACGACTTCTTCCCAAAGTACAAAATGGCAAATTCGCAAGCTGCAAGTATCAATTCAAAATGACATGAATAACGGCAGCAAAGGTTCAGCGAGAAAGTCACGCAAATATGATGAAGCAAAACGCTGCAATAGTGTCAAAACGGCAACTAAATTTACAAAAAATTTCAAACGCAAAAACCTCGCTTCAGTTGCTATAAATAAAGACCAAGTCCTCTTCATTTTTCAAGCTTGAAAAGCCACAGAAGCTCTGCCAAAAATTCACCAAGCTTCAAGCTTCATTATCTTCAACTTCCTTCCACCCTTCATCTTCATCTAAATTCATCTAACCTTCTTCAACTCTTCATCACATACCAACACCACAAAATTCACCTCCAATTATCATAAACCCACAAATAATCTAACAATAATTCCAAACCCTACAAAATTCAACAAAATTGCAAGAACAGCAATCAACATCAATGGAAGCACAACGCACATCTACAACAACAACAACAAGGATCTGAACGAACGGGAATGTAATAAACTTACCTCAGTCTTTCCTTCCAGTTTTGGCGGTGCGATTCGATTCAGGAAAGAGAAGGTACTGGCTGCGGAGAATAATCTGAGATTTAGTCCGATAGAGATGGACGCGACTCAGATCGAGAAGAAGGAGAAGAAGAATCTGCAGCTATGTTGTTGTTGTTGGCGTGCTCGTGTTGATTTCTGGCGTGATGCTCGTGAATTTAGAGAGAAACAGTGTTGATGTATTTTGAAGAGGAGGAGTGAACGCGTAGAGACTTAATTACGTGTTTGACTGAAAATAATGATGATGATGACTCGAAAATTACGGTGCCGATGGATGTTTTTTAAATATGAGAAAGAGACACGACGGATATTTTGATGAGAAAAGAGAGAACAATAGTTGCGGCCGCGTTCTTTTGGAAAGAAGAAGAATACATACAGTGCCATGGCGGAACGGTTTAGTGGATGGCGAAAAAAAGTGCAGGAGAGTGAGATGCACAGTAGAAACTGCACGGTTTGGGAAAGAAGATGTTGAAACCTTTTGGTTTCTATTTTTTTTAAGTATTGTGTGTTTGTATTGGGATTGGCCCATTACAATTTCACTCCATCACCACCATTTCTTTCTATTAATCTCCCAGCTTTTTTTATGATTTTCTTATAATTTTCTAATTCATTGTTTTTCTTTTCTAATTTTCTTCTTAATCTTTTTTTTTATTTACAATTTGTTTTGGATCTTGAATCTAGATAAGATCTCATCAATATTAATGGACTTTGGGTGTCAATTTTATCCACCAAGAGAGGTGATTGATATTGATGATGATTTAATCGATTTAAGATTCAAATTATTGATGTTTCTTTTCATCTTGGCCTCTTTCTTCTTCTTTTTTTATTTTGATCGATGAAAGTCTTTTTGGATCTTAGAATTTCTTTGTTGAATTCTTGATCAAGACTAGATCGCTACCTATTTTCTTTTCGTGCGGTATTGCTTTCGGATGACGATTTATATATCGTTCATCTAGCATGCATTAACACAAAGATCTATTGACCGGCCTCATTGTAGGGTAATTACTCCGTAAATTACTCGGCGATTTCTTAACATAGTGCAACATTTGTCCCTCTTTATCCAATTCGGAATTTGAACTTTCGTGGTCCGGACCTTGATTGGTCGCGTCAACCCAATGTTGATTAATTTTTTGCATTAGGTCCATAACCTTTGAAACTTGGCGTTGTAGAGGCTTTGGTTCTACCAATCTTCTGTCAAGTTCATCAATCTTGGTCTAAGTGCATTGTTTAATCACTATAGTTCAAAACGCGAAACGGAATACTCGGTGAAGGCTTATGGCACTAGAGCCTTGTGCTACTAATCACTAACTTCTAACTTCTTTACAATTCCTTCTCGCTCCCTATCTCTCTTTATTTTTTATGCTTTATGTCATTATATCATATCATGTTTATGTTTATGTC
This sequence comes from Lathyrus tuberosus, assembly GCA_022829125.1. Lineage (NCBI taxonomy): Eukaryota > Viridiplantae > Streptophyta > Magnoliopsida > Fabales > Fabaceae > Lathyrus > Lathyrus tuberosus. The sequence continues at coordinate 4,823,652 of JALAZF010000345.1, read as the reverse complement.
ACTTTTCTTTTTGTCCACTTGGACCATATTATCTTATGCTTTTGTTTTTTTTCTTTTGTCCATTTGGACTCTTAAAACATTAATAAAGGATTAAACCACTAAAAGACTTGTGCTCTTAATGTTTGACAATGGCCACTATCCTTTGCATTGGAGGACCTATGCTCTTGATTATGGACTAATGGACTTAGACTTAGGATTCTCTCCCTTGTGCTTTGGACCATTATGGAGTTTGATATTCTAGCCTTTATTTGGCTTGCTTATTGGCTCAAGAGGACGGAATGCTTTTCTTATTATGCTTTGAAGAGTGCCTCCATGTGGTTAGATCTTTCTTACCTTAGCTTTTATTTTATGCACTAGGATAGTCTCTTCTTCTCCACCCCTTATTCAATTTTCAAAACTTCTCCCTTTTTCAAAACTTTCTTGTTTTCAAACTTAAAACCGCTTTCATAATAAAACCTTGACTTTGGTCAAGTGATTTTTAAACTTTTTTTTCTTTAATAAATGTCAATCAATGTTAATCATGCTTTGACCATTTGAAAAAAAACATAAAAAATATAAAACTCATCAAACTCTTTTGTGCCTTGTGCACTTTTCCTTTGAAACTTTTTCATAAGTCTAGACATGATTCATTTTTTTAAGTGGAATTATTTACTTGGAAATGATGACTTGTCTTTACACTTAAAATCAACCAAAACAAATAAATTTCATTCTTTGTACCACGAACTAAGAGGTTTTGATCCTACATTGCACATCATGGGTACGTAGGCATGAGGTGATAAGTCTCTCCAAAAAATCTTAAAAAATATTTCTCCTCTCATATCCCCAATCTCTTTTCAAGCAAACTATTTTCAAAACAAAAAGCGATAGATATTTCAAAGGGCTCCTATAGAGTACTATAGACGTTGTGGGTGCTAACACCATCCCATTGTGTAACCAACCCCCCTTACCCATTCTCTGTTTGTTCTTGTTTTTTAGAACTCCTTAGGTTTTGTTCGCTCTTTTTCCTTTCCTTTTTTTGGGATAAAATAAAAGTGTGGTGGCGACTCTTGTTGTTTTTGAGTTAAGTTAATCAATAGCTTACACTCACAAATTTCCCCGCTACAGAAAAGTGGCGACTCTGCTGGGGATATCGTTCCCTTGAGGGGTTTAGCCTACTTTGATTTATTTATCGCTTTTTGTTTGATTTGTTTGTTATCGATTGTTCTGTTAGGGAGCTTGGTGATATGTGTGGTGAGATAAACCCAATACCCAGGCTTGAGTGTACACCTAGGACTAGGGTGGAAAGTAGTGTGACCTACGTAGCATCTTGGTACGTTTGGTTTACATGAAACCCACATCCAGACGAGGTTTTCTTGGGAGATATTCTGATTTACGCATCTTGTGCATTTCAGGGTGTTAACTTAGAGAGCTGTCGACTCTGGCGACCATCCCCGAGGACTCAGTTGAGACACTCCTCCCAAGAGGCAATAATGGTAGACCAGAAATGGCAAACTCGTTATGCTTCTTGATCCGAGGACCCGAAGTTGAGGACTTTAGAACCCTTAACCCATCTTGGCCTTATTAGGACGTGGTGCGGTGGCTATTCAGGTGCAGACTTGAATCAGTTGTTACGCGATACCACACTCAGACGATACTCTCTTGAGAATATTATTGACTACCAAGAAAGTTGGGAAATCGATAATATCCGAAAGATGGGTTGTAGACTCTGGGAACTTCTTTAGAACCTTGTTCGGCAGGTGTTATACCCTTAGTACATACCTTTGTGGGTTGGTTCTTAAACTTGACTCCATGCTCGTGATTTGAACCTTGACCCGTGTGCTTTGTGTGATCTTGTCTGTGGTTGTTGCATACACGCATTCATGCATTCATGGGCATTTTCCTCAGTTTTCAAGGAACTCAGAGTTGTCGTTTTGCAAATGTCGCAAATTTTTTAGAATCATGGATATTGAAAGAAGTAACACTAAGAAGTACACTTTCATGAGCTTTGACTTACAAGAGTTGAAAAAGCTTGGATCTTTGGTATCTAGTCCTGTGGATTTCAAAAGACATTTGGGAAACTCTTGTTTATTCTGAGGACTGATGTTGAAGAAGGGATTCTTAATACCTTGGTTCAGTTCTACGATTTGTTGTATCGTTGATTTACTTTCCTAGATTATCAGGTATTGCCAACCTTAGAGGAGTATGCCTATCTTATGGGTGTGCCAGTCTTTATTGAGTTCTTGAGCGACATGTCATGAAGAGATCAAGGGAGCCAGAGGATTTATTTTCCTCTAGCACTTCATCATTTGCTCATCTTCCTACTTCCGGTTCTTGGAAGGGTATTGTGGATTGACTCGTAAAAGAGAAAGACACGATGAAGATCAGCTATGTAAGATAAATCAAGAGGCTTTAGAAGAAGTATCAGCTCTGAGTTGGGTCATTTTCAAACATGATTCCTTAGAACTAGCTTTCATTTTCTCATGTGTTGTAAGATTGATGAAACTATACTTCAAAGCTGTAATTCTTTCAATATTAATGAAATGATATTTTTGGTATGTCCAGTGTGTTATCTTAATGTAATGTTTGTAAACTTCTTTATAGTTCCTTGAAAACTTGCATTTGCATTTGCACATCAAGCATCATCTCTTGCATAGTTTCTTACCTTTTACAGGTGTCTTATGTTTCTTTTGGTCTGCATTCAGCCAAGATGTCGCACCACTATAATACTCGGGCTAATCAGAGAAAAAAGATGGATAAATTTGAGAAAGAAAATCGTGAACTCTGAGAGGAAGTGGCTACTTTGAGGGATGGTATGGAAAGGCTCTCTGCTTTGGTTAAAACTCTAGTGGCTGCTCATAATCAACCTTCTCCTTGTATTTCTCAGACTCCGCTTCAAAGGAATATGATTTCTGAAGTCGTCTCTACGCTCAATTCGGTGTCTCTCATTAGCGCTTCTAGCAGTTCTAAGAAGTATGGAAATGTTTGTCCAAAGAAGAAAGAACAAGCTGCTAATGCTATTTCGCAAGAAAAGCATAGATGGTCTCGTAGCAAAAGTAAGAAACAACAACACATGGCGCAGCTTGACTCAATCTCGATGACCTATTCTGAATTATATCCTGCTTTAGTACAGAGGAATCTGGTGCAGACAAGGGCTCCGCCTATTATCCCAAAGGATTTCCCATGATGGTCTAAGTCCGATCGCTTTTGTGCATTTCATCAAGGGGAACCCGATCATGACATCGAGCATTGTATTCCTTTGAAAGCTGAAGTGCAAAGATTAGTACAAAGCGGTATTCTATCTTTTGAAGACTCTGGACCCAATGTCCAGGCAAAACCATCGCCCAAGCAAGGAGGTGTTACTGTGAATATGGTGAGGGGATGTCCTGGAAAATACTGTATCTCTTATGTGATTTCAATAAGAGGATCCTTGGTTGATATGCACATCAGTTTGTGTAGGCTTACCTACTATGGGCATGATCATGCTAGTTGAAAGATTTGTTCGAAGAATCCTCGTGGATGTTCTGTTGTGAAGAGGTATCTCCAAGATATGTTGGATCAGAAGCTGCTTCATATTGATCATGATGTGAATTTCATAGTTCCGCATTTCAAGATGCCATGACTGATTGCATTTTCCTACAACGATCAGGAGTTCGCCAAATTTTACACCTTTCAATTCTGATGAATTTGTGCCTTATAAGTGCAATGCTACTATGCTGGACGATGGTAAGGAAGTTCCTATTGTTGATGATAGTGGAGTGACCCGCAGCGGTCGTGCATTTGCTTCTGCATCTCCCAAGAGGATTGAGGATGTTCCTTAAGCCATAAGCTCAAGCTGACACAATTTCCTCAGATCATTAGTTTATTTACTACAAGTTCATTTGTAATCTTTTATGTTTGTTAATGCTTTGTTTTCATGTAGAATTTGTTTGTTTTGAATATTAATCTTAATGCAATGAGTATGTTTATCTTGAAGTAATCCATTCGCATTCGCTCATAATTTGTTTTCTACATTATACCAACCTCTTGTTTAAACTCTTGGAGGGAGGATGATGAAGTGAAAATGCAAAATTTCTCGTTGTGTGCTTTTGAATAAGACCCTGCTGATGATGCAAGGCATTGTTTCAAATTCCCAAACACCGGAGATATAAGGAAGATAATCCCTTGTTAACCCCTTTGAGTCTTGAAGTAGAAGTTTATTTTCTAAATGAAAAAACCCTCACATTTAACTTTGGGGCAAGGTAGTCTTTAGTTAATTTGACCAAGTGTCCAAATTTCAAAAGGAGTGTGCGTCTAAGGAAGCCACAATGGTTATCCCTCATTCCAAAGGGAAGAGGCAGTCACAACCCTTTTAACAAGTCAGATAAGCCAATGTCACATGATTTGTTCGGAAAAAGAAATCAAAATAAAAATAAAAGCCCGCTAAGTCGTAAGACTTGCGACTTAGGCAAAAATTAGGGTATCCCGCTGGACATCAAAAATTCAAATTGTTATTTCTTTGTTTCTGTGGTTGGAATTTATTTTGCTAAAACTATTCTAGCAGCGAGGTGTTGATAAATGATGTTCTAATTTGCTGCATTCAACATGTCGAATGAAGATGTCCATACCTGCTCATAGGACATCGCGTCTGGATTCAGTTTTAAAGCAGATTCTGTTGCTGAGATTTATTACTGAATATTCTGTGAATATTTGGTTATCCTATGTGGCATCCAAAGCATTTTTGGATTGTGTTTATTTGTTGGTTTTTCGGATTTTCTGCTGTTTCTAATTATGGAGACATAATAGGAAACTTTAGATTGAAGACCTATTTTGTTGGAGTTTATTTTGCAGATTTGTGAGCAGTCTATTTGCTGCGTTTTTGAAGCCCAATTCAGTCCAGATTAAATGCTATATATTGACTGATGTAAACCTAGTTTAGGCGTGGAACTTACATGTGTTTTTGTTAGGGTTTTCGAGTGTATTTTGTGAGCCTAACTGGTATCATTCTGATAACAGTATAAGGACTGGTGTTTGTGTTGTAAGTTTTGTCAGTTACTCATAAGCTTTTAAGCATTGAGTTTCTTGTGTGTCAATTCTCATAAGCTTTTAAGTATTGAGAATTATGTGTTTTGAAAGTGTGACTTTCGGTTTGTTACTTGTGTGGAAAGAAACCAATCACGGGTTGTGGTTGTAGAGGGATTTGAGGAGGGCCTCATACCTAGGTGAGTCTTAGGTAGAAATCATAGGAAGGGTAGTGATTAAGTGAGCAGATTATTTGGTTATTGTATGATCTGTGAATTGATACTATCGTATATTGGTTTCGTCCCTGGCTTGGTAGCCCCCAGAGTAGGATTGTTGATCCAAACTGGGTAAACATATCACTGTGTTATTTACTTTCTGCACTGTTATTTTTATTGTTATCTTGTTCATTGTGTTGGATATCAGTGTCTCAACATCTGTGTAGGACATCTGATATCTGTGCCAGAATTTCAATTGGTATCAGAGCGTGCACCCTTATTTGGTTCTGGGTGAGATTCAGGGAAGGTACTTTCTGGTACAATGGACAAGGATGGAGGATTTTTGAACAAACCACCTCTGTTTGATGGTTCCAACTATGACTATTGGAAACCAAGGATGATAGCATTCATCAAATCCATGGATGATCAAGCATGGAAAGCTGTTATAAAAGGATGGGAACTCCCAAAGGTTAAAGATGAAAAAGGTACCCCTACTGATGTGGTGAAGGAAGAGGAAGACTTGGATGATGCAGATTACAAAGGGTCCGTGGGAAACTCTAAAGCCATGAATGCATTGTTTAATGGTGTCAACAAGAATATCTTCAGGTTGATTGAACATTGCACCATTGCAAAAGAGGCGTGGGAGGTCTTGAAGGTTGCTCATGAAGGGACTTCAAAGGTGAAGATGTCAAAACTTCAGCTTCTCACTAGCAAGTTTGAGAGTTTGAAGATGAAGGAGGATGAAAGCATTCATGATTTTCACATGAACATTATTGAGATAGCTAATGCCTCTAGTGCCCTAGGTGAAAAGATGTCTGACAGTAAACTGGTCTGAAAAATCCTCAGATCTCTACCTAAGAGTTTGACATGAAAGTGACTGCTATAGAGGAAGCTCAGGATATAGACAAGATGAAAGTGGATGAACTAGTGGGATCTCTTCAAACATTTGAATTAGGGATCAGTGAAAAGTCTGAAAAGAAGAAGAGCATAGCTTTTGTGTAAAATGCTGGTGACTCAGAAGATGAAGGTGACCTAGTCAGAGATGAAGGGGTGTCTAAAGATCTGGTATTGCTTGGAAAACAATTTAACAAAGTGTTGAAAAGGATTGACTGGAAGTCGAGAGCAAATGCTCAGAACAAGTCACTCGACATCAGTAAAAACCAGGATGGAGGCAGAAGATCCAGAACTGAAGAAGACTCCAATCAAGGGAAGAGAGTTCAGTGTTTTGAATGTGAGGGATATGGGCACATAAAGACTGAGTGTCCCATGTATCTCAAAAGGCAGAAGAAGGGCTTATCAGTGTCTTGGTCAGAAGGAGAGTCTGAGAGTGATCTTGAAGAAGAATCAGCAAAATTGGTGACAGCTTTGACTGGGATCTGTAAGGCTGATAGAGAAACTACTTGTGAGTCTGACTCTAACAAAGAATCCTATATTGGAGAACTCACTAAGGAAGAAGTCTTCACAGGGTTCTCAGAGTTGTGTATCAAGAATGAAGAAAGGTGCCAGATAATATTAGAACAGAAGGTTCTGATAGCTCAACTAGAAGCTGAGAAGGAAGAACATCTATCAACCATTGCTAATCTGAAAGAGGAGGTTGAATGGCAAAAGTCAAAACTTGACAATATGACCAAATCTATAAGAATGCTGAACAATGGTACCACGCAGCTGGATGAGATTCTTCAGACTGGGAAAGATGCTGGAAATGTGCAAGGCCTTGGCTTTAACAATCAAGCAGAGACTTACAAGAAGCCTGTATTGAAGTTTGTTCCTCAGAAAATAAAGCAAGAAGAGGGGATGTCAAATCACATGTTCCAACATCAGATGAAGCATCAGAAAAGAGTTTGTAGATCAAAGTATAAACCATGGAAATGCCATTACTGTGGAAAGATTGGTCACTTAAAGTCCTTTTGCTACAAGTTGCACGGCTATCCCAAAACTGCTCATCAACAAAATAAAGGACAGAGCTGGGCTAAAGTGAAGAGAAGATGGACTCCTAGAAATATGATGGTCGGTCTCATAGCACATACCTCTCTTAGAGCATCCGCAAGGGAAGATGGGTACTTTGACAGTAGTTGTTCAAGACACATGACTGGTGTGAAGAAATTCTTGTCAGATATCAAGCCTCACTCCACCAATTATGTCACTTTTTGGGATGGATCAAAAGGTGAAATAAAAGGTGTTGGAAAGCTGGATTACACAGGACAACCAAATCTGGATCGTGTTCTATTTGTCAAAGGGCTGACCGCAAATTTGATCAGTATAAGCCAACTGTGTGATGTAGGCCTCAAGGTAAATTTCACTAAATGTGAATGTCTAGTAACCAATGAGAAAGATGAAGTTGTCATGAAGGGAACCAGGTCTAAGGATAATTGCTATCTGTGGAATCCTCAAGAACCGGAAAGTCTGTCTACTTGTTTGATGTCAAAGGAAGATGAAACCAAACTGTGGCATCAGAAATTGGGTCACTTACACCTAAAAGGGATGAAGAAAGTTATGTCAAGTGAAGCTGTTAGAGGTATTCCCAAGCTGAAGATTGATGAGGATAAAATATGTGGTGAATGTCAAGTTGGGAAGCAAACAAGGGTGTCACACAAGAGGCTTCAACATCTTACCACAACTTCTAGAGTTCTGGAACTGCTTCACATGGACTTAATGGGACCTATGCAGGTCGAAAGTCTTGGTGGGAAGAAGTATGCCTATGTTGTCGTTGATGATTACTCTAGATTCACCTAGATAAGCTTTATCAGAGAAAATACTGAAGTATTTGCAGCCTTCAAAGAGTTATGTCAAAGGATTCAACGGGAAAAGGATTGTGGTGTTGTTCGAATCAGAAGTGACCATGGGAAAGAATTCGAAAATATCCGGTTTGAAGAGTTTTGCTTATCTGAAGGAATCACTCATGAATTCTCATCACCGATCACTCCTTAGTAGAATGGTATGGTGGAACGCAAGAACAGGACTATACAAGAGTGTGCAAGAGTCATGATTCATGCCAAAAAGCTTCCATATCATTTTTGGGCTGAAGCCATGAATACTGCTTGCTATATACACAATAGGGTGACTATCAGATCAGGTACTTCTGTCACTCTTTATGAGCTATGGAAAGGTAGAAAGCCAAATGTGAAGTATTTCCATGTGTTTGGGAGTAAGTGCTATATCTTGGCGGATCGTGAGCAGAGGCGAAAGATGGATCCTAAGAGTGAGGAAGGAATATTTTTCGGATACTCTACAAACAGTAAAGCATATAGGGTATTTAATTCCAGAACTAAGGTGATGATGGAATCCATAAATGTGGTGGTTGATGACTCTGGCAAAGACGAAGATGTCCCAGATGATGTTGGAGCATGCCTTCCCATGAACAATGAAATCTCACAAGACATTGAGTCTGTAGAAGTTAATGCTCAAGAAACCAACACTAGACCTGAGAATGAAGAGGTAGAGGATGCTAACAGGGGACCCTCTATAAGGATGCAGAAGGATCACCCTAAGGAATTGATTATTGGAGATCTGAATGAAGGTGTAAGAACCAGAACGAGGGAGGCTGTGTCAAATACATGTTTTGTTTCAAAGATTGAACCAAAGAATGTCAAAGAAGCATTGACAGATGAGTTATGGATAAGTGCTATGCAAGATGAACTTTGTCAATTCAAGAGAAATGAAGTTTGGGAACTGGTACCACAACCAGCAGGAACAAATGTGATTGGCACAAAATGGGTTTATAAGAATAAGCCTGATGAACAAGGAGTTGCTACCAGGAACAAAGCCAGATTAGTTGCTCAAGGATATACACAAATTGACGGAGTAGACTTCGATGAAACATTTGCTCATGTGGCTCGATTGGAATCCATCAGATTGCTGCTAGGAGTGGTATGTTTGTTGAAATTCAGATTGTTTCAAATGGATGTCAATAGTGCTTTCTGAATGGCTATCTTAATGAGGAAGTCTATGTTGAGCAGCCTAAAGGTTTTGTGGATCCAAATTTTCCTGATCATGTTTTCAAGCTAAAGAAGGCTTTGTATGGGTTGAAGCAAGCTCCACGAGCTTGGTATGAAAGGTTGACTGAGTTCTTAGTCAACCATGGGTACAGGAAGGGTGGTATTGATAAAACTCTTTTTGTCAAGGAGAAGGATGGGAAACTAATGATTGCTCAGATTTATGTAGATGATATTGTGTTTGGTGGGATGTCGGATGAAATGGTCCAACATTTTGTCAACCAAATGCAGTCTGAATTTGAGATGAGCTTGGTAGGTGAATTGACCTATGATGCGTATTTTTTCGCAAGTGTACGAACGCGTCAGAGTAATATAAAAGATTATCGTATCCACAGAGACCAAGTGTCAATCTATCGCTGTCTATTGTTAAGGTGTGTATCTAAGGTGATTGAAAATAGTAGTTTTGAAGAGTGCACGGTAATAAATAAAGTAATTAAAATTAATTGATAAAGACAGGTTCGAATGCAATTCACACAACCAATTGATAATCCAAGTACTTGCTAATAGAACTACTTACGGGCAATGTTTTCTACTTTGAAAAGAACTAATTTGACAGGAACTGTCGCTTTCGCGTACTCAGAACCGAGTTGTACCCCCTAATCAAACCCCCTTATTGTCACGGATAAAAAGGCGCGCATTGCGTTAGAGTAGTAAACCTATTATTAAGAAATATAGTATCTTGACCAAGTTGAAAAGTATTTTAACCTGGATTTTCTAAAAAAAAGAGGTTCTTACGAACCAGACTTTAAACTTCTTAACGCGTCCAAAAATGGTTTTAAAATCTCTTTTCCTTTTAAATTAAAAACTCCTAATAAACTAAACAAAGCGCTTTCGCTGTTTTAGAAATAGTTTAAAAACAATTAAGTTTAGATAGGCGTTGGACGGCTTTCGATCTTACCCAACGGAATTTAAGAACAGGAAAACTTATATTGAAAGTTAAAATAGCCCTTAAGTGTTTCCACTAACAATTGTACAGATTATCGGTTCGGTTATGATCTTCACATTCTAACCTTTATAAAATTAGCCAGACATGGTAAAGTAAAAGTTCATTTTTAGATTTTTCATAAAAAGGTATTTAAGTGCGAGTGCGGAAAGTAAATGAAAGTAAAGCAGTGCGGAAAATAAATGAAATTAAAAAACAGTGCGGAAAATAAATGAAATTAAAAGACAGTGCAAGAAATAAAGTTGACAAAAGGTAAAGTAATAAAAACCTGCTCCAATCGGAGTGGTTGAATAAAATGCGAACTGAAAGTAAAATGGCGGCAGGATTAACTTCCTTCCAGAGTGCTCCAAGACTCAATCTCACAGGCTCTTACAGACTCGATCTCTCGAATGTAGTAACACCTCGATGTGAAGCGATTACCACTATTACACTGATATATGCTTATGAACAACTAAGCTTGGATGAAGAAAAACGAAAATCTAAAGTCCTATTTATAGGCAAGGAAACATGTGGAAAAGACAAGGATGCCCCTAGCATTTGAATTTGGGCGTGAACTTGTTTTCCTCTTGTGGCGCCCGCCACAACACCATGGCGCCCGCCATGAGTGTAAAATTGCTTGGGCAGTTGGAGATCGTGGGGAAAAACAGTGGGGAGGAGTTTGAGACATGGCCACGTCATGGAAGACCCTGTGGCGGCCGCCAGAGTGGATGCCATAAGTGCAAAATGCTGATTTTCTCTATTTTAGCTCATTTCGGCTCCTTTTTCGCTCCTTTTCTCGCTCGGGGCTCCGATTAGACTAAAAACCTGAAAACAAAGAAAAACATAATAATAACATAATAAAATGACATTAAAAGACTAAGAATGCATGCAAAATCGGAGTCAAAAATACGGTGAAATTCAGTGTCATCAACCTACTTCCTTGGATTACAAGTTAAGTAGATGGAAGACTCCATTTTTATTTGTCAGAGCAAATATGCGAGGAACATTGTGAAGAAGTTTGGACTGGATAGTGCCAAGCATAAGAGAACTCTTGCTCCTACTCACTTGAAGTTATCCAAAGATGAAAAGGGAGTGAATGTTGAACAAAGTTTGTACAGAAGTATGATTGGCAGTCTGCTGTATCTTACAGCAAGTAGGCCAGACATAACACTTGATGTTGGTGTGTGTGCAAGATACCAAGCAGAACCCAAGGTCAGTCACATCAATCAAGTGAAGAGAATTCTTAATTATGTGAGTGGTACTTGTGATTATGGGTTGCTTTACTCCCATGACTCAAGTCCCAGTTTAGTAGGTTACTGTGATGCTGATTGGGCTGGAAGTGCTGATGATAGGAAGAGTACTTCTGGAGGATTTTTCTTTTTGGGAAATAATCTTATTTCATGGTTTAGTAAGAAGCAAAATTTTGTATCTCTTTCTACTGCTGAAGCTGAGTACATAGCAGCTGGAAGTAGTTGTGCTCAACTGGTATGGGTGAAGCAGATGTTATCTGAGTATAATGTCACACAAGATGTCATGACTTTATTTTGTGACAACCTGAGTGCTATTAATATTTCCAAAAATCCCATTCAACATAGCAGTACTAAGCACATTGATATCAGGCATCACTTCATCAGAGAACTTGTGGAGCACAAAGTCGTAACTCTTGAGTATGTGAGCTCAGAAAATCAGCTTGCTGACATATTTACCAAGGCCCTGGATGCAGTTCAGTTTGAAAACCTGAGGAGCAGACTTGGGGTTTGCATTCATGAAGAATTATAGCAATTAATGTTCCTTCTGGATGCCAGATTGGAAAGAGTAAAGGAGGGTCTGGTAGTGCAGTGTGTGAATAAAGGGAAAATACTGAAGTATGTGCATGACACTTGGTCATGTGATGTGGTGTGCATCTACTTTCTGATGCAGTTTATTCTGGTTTATGATTTGACCATTTCTCCATTATTTTTAACTGTTCTACTTGCCTTTGTCATATTTCTGGCTAAAAAGGGGGAGTAGTATGTTTGTGTGTGGTGTGCTTTGTCATATTTCAACCAAACACTATCAGAAGCCTCTGAAGATATGAAGATAACGCACCAAGCGATCGAGGTTCTGAAGACCAAGTGCTGAAGACTCTGAAGACGCTGCTCTGAAGATTCGAAGACTTAATAGTCTCAAGAACCAAGCGATGTTTTCCCTTCTTACTCATGCTCGTAAAAATTCTCTGAAGTTGAGAAGCCAAGAAGACAAAGCTACATAGTACAACTGCACCTTAATTCAAGCGAAAATATCTTGGTAATAGTGCAACGGTACAATCAAAGATATTCTGACAAAAACAGGACGTGCAGCACGCAAAAGCTATTATTTGTCCTCACGCTTTTAGCCGCCAGCCTAGTTAAGCTATCATGATTACATTTCAACGACTCTTTCTACACGGCTATAAAAGGAAGCAAAAGACTTGAATAAAGATACACACGAACGCCATTGCAATACTCTTTCTATCTGAAATCTTTCTTAAAGTCATTCTGGTCGAAAACTTGTTTACGTTATCAGCTTGTGTAGAAGCACTTATTCGTAAACGGAATTTTATTCAAACTTAGGTTTGTGTCCCTTGAGAAAGACTTATGAGGTTGTATTTCTTGAGAAGTCTAAGTCGTGTCTCTTAGAGGTTGTTCCTTGAGTAAGACCTATGAGGTTGTATTACTTGAGAAGTCTAAAACTTGTGAGTTTTAGAGGTTGTGTTAGTCACCAGCGGCTTGGCTCGTGCATTGTACTGATTTGATTGAATAGTGGATTAAGACCTCGTAGAGAGAGGCAAAATCACCCTGGCGGGTGGACTAGACTAACTTGAGGATTTCTCAAGTGAACTAGTATAAACATAACGTGTTCATCACTTGATTCTCAACAAAGGTCATTACCATTAAAAGGAAAGGGTTTTATGAAAAGAATTTATTTTTAAAAACAAGTTTATTTTGAAAAACCAATTCAAGCCCCCCTTTCTTGAGTTTTTCACACCTTCAATTGGCATCAGAGCTCCAGCTCTGAGGTGATAAAAAGGTTGAATTTTTATCAAGCACTTAACAGTATTCAGTACCGATCCAAGTGTGAAAAACAATGACTACATCAACTCCTGAAACAAGTATCATTGTAAATGAAAAGTTTGATTACTGGAAAGATAGAATTGAAAGTTACTTTTTATCATTTGACTTAGATCTATGGGATCTGATAGTAGATGGCTACAGTCATCCTGTAGATTCTGCAGGTAAAAAGATTAAAAGGAGTGCATATACAGATGCACAAAAGAAAAATTATAAAAATCATCACAGAGCAAGAACTATTCTGTTAAATGCAATTTCCTATACAGAATATGAAAAAATTACGAACAAAGAAACTGTAAAATCTACCTTTGACTCTCTTCGTATGACTCACTGTAGCGAGCGATTTTGGACGTGGTTCTTAAGCACTGTCGCTCTGGGGTACTACAGGTCGATTCATTTTTTATCCTATTGAAGCTGATGAAGGAAGGGAAATAGATGTCTCTAATTAACCCTGCTTGCATACTGAGTTTGAACAGCGGTCTGTTAGGTTACAGATGCTATGTGGATGTAGGGCCTCTCTCTGCTTATTTTTTAAGAACACAGTATCTGGATCATTTGTGAGGATTCTAGGACTAATGCTTTTCGATTGATGTGTGAAGGAACGGGATTTTGGGTTTTTGATTAGTGTGCACGCTAAGATTTTTCAATCTTATGCCTACGTATTCCCGTTTAACGAAACAGGGAAATCAGAGCGATCGTAGTTCCTCCTATTCTATGGGAGGAAAAATGTTGTTTTGGTGTCTTGTTCAAAGCCCAAGACGTGAAGCTAAAGGTGGTTTGTATCTTGTTTAAAGCCCAAAATGTGAAGCTGAAGGGTCTATTTGTATCTTGTTCGAAGCCCAAGATGTGAAGATGAAGGGTTTTGACCTTAGAGAGAATTTGTCATCTCTAAAGGGGGGTCTGTTTGTCACAACTGTTGGGTGACTGACTATAAAGGAGAATTACTTTAACTGGGGTATGGGAATCCAACAATGCCATAATTTCCTTTATAGGGGATTTTTAACCTGAAGGAGAAGACTTTAACTCAGCTTAGAGCAATGCCATCTTTCCTTAGGAATTTCTCATGCTAAAAGAGGGACAGTGGCGTGGATGTAAATAATCCAGAGGCTTGCCGCTTACAGCAATTTAGATGAAGGAAAAGGAGTTGTTGATGTTTGTATACTGTGAACAAGGCACAATTTTTTATGCTAAAAGGTTGATTGACTTAATCAGGGTTTCCTTATACAAAGCCTAAGAGGAGGCTATTAACCCAACAAGAGGGTGTTTTTATGTGTCTCGTACGAAGCCCGAGAGAGAGGCTAAAAGGGTTGACTCAACAAGAGAGTGCTTTTGTATGTGTCTTTTATGAAGCCCAAGACGGAGGTTAAGGTGTTTGACTCAACAAGAGAGTCTTTGTTTTTTTATACTCAACAAAAGACTGATTTTGTATCCTGTACGAAGCCCGAGATGGAGGCTGAAACGGAAGTGACTCAACAAGAGAGTCTTTTATACTCAACAAGAGAGTGTTTTTGTATCTCGTACGAAGCCCGAGATGGAGGCTGAAAAGGTTTGACTCAACAAGAGAGTGTTTTTGTATCTCGTACGAAGCCCGAGATGGAGGCTAAAACGTGATTAACTCAACAAGAGAATCTTTTATACTCAATAAGAGAGTGTTTTTGTATCTCGTACGAAGCCCGAGATGGAGGCTAAAAGGTTTTGATTCAACAAGAGAGTCTTTGATACTCAACAAGAGAGTGTGAAAAGGTTAGCTCCGCTGGGGAGAATCATTTGTACAAAGCCCAAGAGGAGGCTAGGGTGCTGGTGACTGTTTCAGTTTAGTGACAGGTCCAGTATGTTGGTTAAAAGAGAAAATCAGTTCTTTATAAGGGTAATGTCGTACTTTTGGATTAATCAGAGGATCAGGGAGATTTCCTGTTCTTTAAGGAAATGGAACATCCAAAGGGTATTGAGACTGTCCAAGTCTACAGGTGTTTTGAGAGTTGATTCTTAGTGAATGATCTTTGTATGATGCCCAAGAGAAGGCTGGTATGTTAAGGGATGAAGGTCAACCCATTAACAGGTCTGACACTTGACTCAGAAAGACAGCTCTAGCAAATTGATGACTAGGTTATGTTCCTATACCTGTAGAGGTCTCTGGGTCCTTATTCTAAGACCAAGAGAAGGCATGAGAGCTTTTAAGAAGCCGAAGGGTCCTTGTACAACGTCCAAGAGGAGGCGGGGATGCTTTTAAGAAGCCTGTGTGTCCCCAAACTCTGAGAATTTCAAGACATGCCATTCACCGAGAATAGATTAAGCCAGGAAAGTCCGAGAATTTGGAAGAAACTCAAGAGATGCCATTCACGGAGAAAAGATCATCTCTGGGGAGTAGAGTCTCTTTGACAATTTCTAAGGGTGACAGTCTGAGAAAGGGTTCACCGAGAATGCTGCCTTTCACGTCTCCATATTGTTTAACCCCAAGAGGAGGGAAGACTGTGTCTGGTAATCCTATGGGGATCTAGTTTTGTTTGTATTTAAGAGTGACCAACAGGGCTTTACCTAGTGCTAGACGTAGTTGCCGGGGAAAACTCTAAATAACTATATTAGTATTACACAGTTGATATTTGACAAGTATATAAAAGTTTATGAAAGAAGACTTACAGTGAGCAGCCCCACAATACAGTTATATATATGAAAGCGGATAAAGAAAGCGGGTAAACACTTACTCGGTTGTAGAGCTTCCATGTTGTTTGGTTAGTTTGTTCAACAAAGAAAGCTTTGATAACAATATTATATTCAAAATCAAAGGAGAAAGTGCTTTGAAAAGATTGTTGGGGCTTACAGCTCAAGGAGAGGCCCAAGGTTTTATCAGTGATTGCACTGTGGTTTTGAATTTGTACAGGGACTTATACAAGTGACTAAGGCCCAAAAAGGTTTTCTGTACAAGGGGATGGGTCTTACACTCTATCAAGAGGCCCAAAGATTTATTTTTGTACAAGTGGCGGGGCTTACAGCTCAAGGAAAGGCCCAATGGTTTGATTTATCAACTGGCGATCGCGCCGAGGTTTTCTTTTAACGCAGAGGGACTTATACAATATCTGAGGCCCAAATTGGTTTTGGTTAAAAGGGGGTTGGGTCTTACACTCTATTAGAGGCCCAAAAGGTTTTAAAGAAAATACATGGGACTTATAACACGAGGGTAGGCCCAAGGGTTTTTGTTTGACAACAGCGATCGCGCCGAGATTTTTTAAAACGCAGTGGGTCTTATATAATGACTGAGGCCCAAATTATTTTAGTTTTCAAGGGGGATTGGGTCTTACACTCTATTAGAGGCCCAAAGTGTTTGAAAAAAGTTTGATGAGGGTTGAATTAATCAAAAACCCTAATTTGTTTCCAAAGTGTATTTTAATTGAATAAAAATTCAATTAAAATGATCAAAATTGTTAACATGTGGAAATCAAATTCTGATCTTGGATTAATGTTTCAAAAATCAGGTTTTGATCCACAAAATGATTGGAAATCACTAAAATTTGAAAAATCAAGAAAGAGAAAATATTTTAAATGTCAAAAACAATTAAAATATTAATTCTTTACAAAAATATCAAGTATATGAAATAAATAATATTTTTGGGATTTTTTGGGAAAATAAAATATTTTAACATTTTTGTGAATTATTAAAAAAAGAATCAACTCAAAATCATTAAAACTCAGAGAGAAATTAATTTTTGAATCAAATAAATAAAATCACAAAATTCAAATATTCAAATATTTGAAAAAGGGCGCCAAGAACATGGCAAGAACACGCGCCCTTCCTCTGTTTCTGCAGATTTGCGTTTTATATCCAATCTCACTTAATACTTGATGATATGATGCAATCTACATATCAATTTGCTCGTTTTCACCTCACGATCATGTCTATGGTCTTTAATTTCATTTATTTTAAGCATGGAATAAGAAATCAAAGAGAAACCTCAAGAACCCTAAAATTTGCACGAAGGTTCAGAAATTCCATACACGATTCAAACAATGCAATTAATTGAGGGGAAAACACTCCATGCATGATTATGAACATATGGCCAAATTATTGTGCAGTAAAAAATGCTTGGATCATAGAGTTAGAAGAGCTCATGCTTACCTCTTGCAGCTGGTGATCGTGTTTTGTGTTAGAGGTGTTACAGCTTGGTTCCAAGGTTATGGACAACTTGCCTAGGTGCTATGGAGTGTGTCTGAGAGCTTGGAGTGGATTGAATTGAGCTGGAACTTGATTTGGCATCTCAACTGCAAATCTGTTAAAGGCTTAAGCAGTTGGCTGGTGATTTTGTGATTTTGATGTTCCAGATGTTATGTGAGTGTTTGGATTACTTCTATATGATGTTTATACGGTGTGTGTGTGTGATTGGTTTTATTCGAATAGCTCTCAAACTCAAAACCCGATAGTGACTTGCTTTGGAAGGCAATTTTGGAGTGAAAGAAGAGATTTTGAGGAAAGCGTCTGTTAGATGGCTTTGGTGTACTCAAACTGATCACAAATGAGCTCTATTTATAGTAGAGCAAGTTTGTTTTGCAAGGAATAGTGAATGGCAACTGCTGCATAGGTTTGGCCAATGTTGATCAATGAGAATCCAAGTCTCTTCTAGCCATTGACTAGCGGTTAGGGCACAGGCTGTTGGTTCCCTTGGTCTTGGATGAGTCTTGACTGAATTCAGGTGGAAATGGCTCAATCTATGCCACCTTGGTGTATGCATTGAATGCTCTAATCCAAAATTGGAGTCTTGTCCCTCTTTTAGGCATTTCTAGGTTTGGCATGCTACTTTTGGTTCCAAAGACTTGGGAGGCTTGGGATCAGAGTTGGTTCCTCCTTGGTCCCCCCTTGAGGTGTTCAGATGGATAGAGTTGCTTTCCCTTTGCAAAATTTGAGAAAATCGAGCAAAACTCCAAAATCTGTCTTGCCATGACAGTTTGCAGCAAGGCATATTGGCATTGTCATATCTCATGGCTCAAGTGGACTTTGATGGAGTTCTTGGCCATTTTAGAAAACCCTCATATGATACAGCAACTCCTTGATCATAATTGGTTTTGATACTTTTTGGATCCAAGTGAAAAATGTCCCTACATTTGGAAAAAAGTGAAGGAAGATTCTGACTTAGTGAAAATTTCACCAAGTGTTGGAAAAAAGTGACATTTTCACTTTTTGTGATTTTGATCATTCCATAACTCAAAATCCATGAGGAATTGGAATGAGGTGTAGTTAAAGCTTTTGTAGAGGGCCATGAGGGCTACAAATCCATCTTTTAATGGGGAAAATGGCCTTGTGGTTTAGGAGTTATGATCCTCCAAAGTTGGCACCCTTGCCACTTTGTTCCATAACTTAGAAAAATTTCGAAGTTTTTATGGTTACCCCTTTTACAAGTTATCCCACTTTTCTTGATTTTTCTTGATGAATGATGATTCCAATCACACATTAACATCATTTTAGGGTTAATGAACCATAATTGTGAAAAATCTCAAAAAGTCAAAGTTGACTTTTGTGCACACTTGACTTTTTGTCAGATGAATTCCAAATTGTGCGGTCCTCTTTGAAATCAAGTCCTTGACCTAAATCAAGTTTTATGGATTGATTTCATAGGTGTTATAGGGTATATTGAATCATGTCCTAGGGTTTGGGAGCATGTCTTGGTCAAAAGTCAAAGGTACAGTTGACTTTTCTCGCGAAACCCTAATTGTGGTCCTGATGAACTTGAAACTTGTTGCTCAAGCTTATTGGATCAATCCATTGTTGAAAATGGATAAATGTGGTTTATTAGAGACCCTCAAATCCTTTCTTGAGGTCTTGGCTCATGTTTTGTCCCAAAAGTCAACTTAGGGGTGAATTAGGTCAAGAAACCCTAATTCCTGATTTTTAGTGAATGCATCCCCTGAGGCCAAATTGACTTGATGATTGGGTCCATGATACTCCATGGAGTATATTAGATTATGCTTTGAAGCATTGGCCCATGAACAGAGGAAAATTTCCATCTGGAGGCCCTAGTCGACCAAACCCTAATTTTGGTGACACTGGTGATCTTGGGGCTTGATCCTCTGGGACTGTTGCAGCCTTGTGCTTAATCCTTGATGTGGGAGTCCTCTTGATCCATTGGGGATGTTTGAGAGGTTTAGACAAGTTTAAGATCATACCATTCCTTGATTGATCCTTTGTCTAAGAACTCTGAGAGGGCCTGAAACCCTAAATTTGATTGTAGTGGATGCTCACCCATCTTTGGGGAGACTAATGGTTCTTACATATTGTGATGATGATTTGCACAATGATGGGAAATCTTAGTGGTCAAAATTTGGGGTATGACAGATGCCCCTATTTAATCCTCTTGGACCCGAAGGTGTGAATGGTGAAGGTATTCGGGCATTCGGGGTGCGAGAGGATTAAATATCTGAATACCCGAAATATTGATGGTGGTTAAGAATGGTCGTTCACGCATCCTTCTTCTTTTCCTAAGCAATGATGCTTAGAAAAATTAAACTTCCCCTCGATCCTGGTTTCCTACCAAGGAACTGGTCTTAGTTGCTGAAATGAACTTCCCCTCGATCCTGGTTTCCTACCAAGGAACTGGTCTTAGTTGCTGAAATAAACTTCCCCTCGATCCTGGTTTCCTACCAAGGAACTGGTTTTAGTTGCTAAAATAAACTTCCCCTCGATCCTGGTTTCCTACCAAGGAATTGTTCTTAGTTTCTGGAGTAAACTTCCCCTCGATCCTGGTTTCCTACCAAGGAACTGGTCTCAGTTTCTTTTGAAATAAACTTTACTGACAAGGGACGCTATTCGTAGCGGTTTTCCTCAAACTTCTCGCTGAATTTTTCTGGGGAGATGCCATTTTATGGAAAAATTTCGATGTCAGACTTGCTGGGGAACCCATCTATCTGAATGGTAGTGGGGGTCAAACTTCTCTGTTGGAAATGCCATTTGTTGACTCTACCGGGGAAAATGAGTCTCTTGAGAGACTGCTTCCAGTTGGAGATATTACATCATACTTTTCTCGGAGATCTTCTCGGAGAAATGCCATATGATGTGATCCAATTTTGAGGTGCCGATGACCTTTTCGTCAGTGGATTTTTCGGAGAAAAACTGCCGTATTGTCGAATCTCTCATTAAGAGGCTTTCTCTGGGGATTTTCCTTAATCCGGGAAAGCGAATACATCATCTTCAATGGCGAAGAGTGATGTTTGTCTGAAGGTTCTCTGGCCTTCTCAGAGGTTCAAGTTATCAAAGTGGTCAAGGGCCAACTCTAATCCAGAAATAAACTGGAGGAGAGAGATTGTTCAGACGCAATATTTCCTGACGAGGAAAGAACTGATAACTCGATTGTGAGTACTTTTATCACTAGGGGATAAGACCGACTAGAGTGATAGTGATGCAATATGAATGTGAATGTAAATCAATAATGCATGATGTTATGTATGTATATGCTGACAAAACTGACGCGACATACGGACTAATAGATGAACACGACTGGATACTCGGCCACTGCTTGGACAAAGAAGTACCGTTGGTTCAAGATAGCAATTCTGCCTTGCTTAGGAAAAAGTAGTTCCCGCGGGGAACAACCGTTGATCGGTCTTAGGAGGTAAGAACTCTGTCGGGGGGTGTCAGATGAAACATGGTCTCTGACACAGCTGATCCTTCATTCAGGTGCACTGGTTTAGAAGGAGTACTTTGATTCTGCACTTCGAAGCTTAACCCCCTTTGGGAGAAGCAATCGATATTCTTTTGATGTTCAACAGTCAAAAGAAATCGCTATCTTTATTAAATTTTACAAGTAAATTCAATTTTGTGTTATTTCAAGAATCGTTAATCGTATTAAAACGTCATTCTGTAAAGCTAAAACAAATAAGAATTGCAAACAAAAGCACAAGGGCTCAAATTTTATTGATAGGATGGAAATCAGCCAAGCACGTGATTCCATAGAGTATTTACAAAGTTAGAAAATGGTAATTTAAAGGAAAAGGGCTACATTGAAACATAACGATTGTTATCCTTCTACCAACTTTGAATTTTGGGCATCCTGAGCTTCTGTCGAAGATGACCTTGACTGGAGTTTTTTTTTATGGATGGCAGAACTGTTACTAGGGGATTTGCCCCTGTTGGACGTAGTTACTTGCCATTATCCCTAACTTTTTCCTGGAATGTACTTTGAGATTTCCAACCCACCGGGATGATTTTTTATCATGTCTCTAATATTTTCCTGGACCGCCCTTTTCGGGTTTGCAATCCACCGAGACATTTTTTTTAATTATTTATTTAGTTTTGGCGAAGTATTTCTTGACTACATCAACATTTGTGGTGTAGGAAAATTCCTCTCCGTCCATGGTTGCAAGTCTCAAGGCACCACCTGAGAAAGCTTTCTTGACCACATAGGGGCCGTCATAATTCGGAGTCCATTCGCCCCGGGAATCAATGAGAAATGATTGTATCTTTTTGAGCATGAGGTCTCCTTTTCTGAAGACGCGAGGTCGGACCTTTTTGTCGAATGCCTTCTTCATTCTCTGTTGATACAACTGACCGTGGCATAGTGTCGTGATTTGCTTTTCCTCAATCAAATTTAGTTTGTCGTGCCGACTTTGGCACCATTCAGCTTTTGTTAGCTTAGCTTCCATCAATACCTTGATTGAAGGGATCTCTACTTCGATGGGGAGCACTGCCTCCATTCCATATACTAGAGAGAAAGGGGTTGCCCCTGTTGAAGTACGGACAGATGTGCGATAACCGTGAAGAGTATAGGGCAGCATCTAGTGCCAGTCTTTGTAGGTTACCACCATCTTTTGAACAATCTTCTTGATGTTCTTGTTAGCAGCTTCTACCGCTTCGTTCATCTTGGCTCAGTAGGGAGATGAGTTATGGTGTTCGATCTTGAACTCAGCGCACAACTCTTTTATCATCTTATTATTCAAGTTAGATCCATTATCGGTAATGATCTGGCTCGGAACACCATAACGGCAGATGATATTGTTTTTGATAAATCAGACCACCACTTGTCGGGTTACATTGGCGTATGACGCTGCTTCGACCCACTTGGTGAAGTAGTCAATGGCTACTATAATGAATCGATGTCCGTTTGAAGCTTTAGGCTCAATCATGCCAATCATGTCGATTCCCCATATGGAAAAAGGCCATGGGGAAGAGAGAACTTTGAGATGGGTTGGCGTTACATGGATTTTGTCTGAGTATATCTGACACTTGTGACACTTCCTCATGTACTTGTAGCAATCGGATTCCATGGTCAATCAGTAGTACCTTGCTCTTAGAATTTTTCTCGCCATTGTGTGTCTGTTGGCATGAGTTCCAAAGGATCCTTCGTGAATTTCTTTCATCAGCATGTTCGCTTCTGGTCTGTCTACGCATCAGAGCAAGACCATGTCAAAGTTTCTCTTATAAAATGTTTCACTGCTCAGGAAGAAGTTTCCATCCAGCCTTTTGAGGGTCTTTTTGTCTTTCCTTAGTGCCCTAGGAGGGTACTCTTGTATCTGAAGGAAGCATTTGATATCATGATACCAAGGTTTGTCGTCTATGACTGCTTCAATCATGAAGATGTAAGCGGGTCGTTCAAGGCGCATGATGTCGATCTTAGGTAAGTCGTTCCATTGACCTACACTAATCATGGAAGAGAGGGTGGCTAAGGCATCAACCATGTGATTCTCTTCACGAGGGATATGATGAAACTTGATTATGTCGAAAAAGGTAGCAACCTTCTTGCGTAATCTTTGTAAGGGATTAATCCTGATTGGTATGTGTTCCAATCTCCTTTGATCTGATTGATGACCAAAGCGGAGTCGCCATATACATCCAAGTTCTTGATCCTTAAGTCAATTGCTTCCTCGAGACCCATAATACAAGCTTCGTATTCGGCCTCGTTGTTTGTGCACTTGAATGTAAGTCTGGCGGTGAAAGGAATGTGGGTGCCCTGAGGTTTTATGATGATTTCCCCAATTCCGTTTCCGTAATGATTGACTGCTCCGTCAAAGATTAGTCCCCATTGGGAACCTTATTCTGGCCCTTCATTGGGTAGCGGTTCATCGCAGTCTTTCATTTTTCGATAATTCATATCTTCGCCTGGGAAGTCAAACCCGACTGATCCTTGATTGTCAATCGATTGATGATCCAAATGATCGGCTAAAACACTTTCTTTAACAGCTTTCTGAGCGTGGTATTCAATGTCCTATTGTGATAACAACATCTGCCAACAGGCAATTCTTCCCGTGAGAGTAGGTTTTTCAAATACATACTTGATTGGATCCATTTCGGAGATTAACCAAGTAGTGTGACAAATCATGTACTGGCGAAGACGTTTGGCTGCCCAATCCAAAGCGCATCAAGTTTTCTTAAGCATAATGTATCGGGTCTCGCAGTCGGTGAATTTCTTGCTCAAATAGTAGATGGCAGACTCTTTCCGTTTGGTTTCGTCTTGTTGGCCAAGTACACAACCCATGGAGTC